>CM053582.1:122918337-123051122 GCA_028627135.1 Pseudochirops cupreus
CATACTGAGAAAAGTCTCATTAGTTACAATTATCATTTTTCCTCGTAGGAATGCAACTTTAATAAGTTCCTTATGATTTCTTTTTCCTGTTTATCTTCTCATGCTTCTTGTATTTGAAAGTCAAATTTTCTGTTCAGCTTGAAAGTCCTCTGTTTCATTGAATGACCATATTTTCCCCTGAAACATTATACTCAGTTTTTCTGGATAGGTGATTCTTGGTTTTAATCCTAGCTCCTTTGACCTCTAGAATATCATATTTCAAGCCCTTTGATCTCTTAATGTAGAAGCTGCTAGATCTTGTGTTATCCTGATTGTGTTTCTATAATACTCAAATTGTTTCTTCCTGGCTGCTTGTAATATTTCCTCCTCAACCTGGGAACTCTGGAATTTGGCTATGATATTCCTAGGAGTTTTCTGTTTGGGATCTTTTTCAAGAGGTGATCAGTGGATTCTTTCCATTTCTATTTTGCCCTCTGGTTCTAGACTATCAGGGCAATTTTCTTCGAGAATTTCTTGAAGGATGATTTCTAGGTTCTTTTTTTGATCATGGCTTTCAGATAGTCCAATAATTTTAAAATGATCTTTCCTGGATCTATTTTCTAGGTCAGTGGGTTTTCCAATGAGATATTTCACATTGCCTTATATCTTTTCATTTGTTAGGATCTGTTTTAGAGTATCTTGATTTCTCATAAAGTCATTAGCTTCCATTTGTTCCAATCTAATTTTGAAGGAGTTATTCTCTTCAGTGAGTTTTTGAAATTCCTTTTCCATCTGGCAAATTTGGCTTTTTAAGGCATTCTTCTCCTTGCTGACTTTTGGGGCCTCTTTTGCCATTTGAGTTAGTCTATTTTTTAAAGGTATTATTTTCTTGAATATTTTTTGGGTCTCCTTTAGCAGGCTGTTGACTCACTTTTCATGATCTTCTCACATCACTCTCATTTCTCTTCCCAATTTTTCTTCCAATTCTCTTACCTGATTTTCAAAATCCTTCTTGAGCTCCTCCATAGCCTGTAATAGTTCATATTTTTCTTGGAAGCTTTTGGTGTAGGATTTTTGCCTTTGTTGACTTCTTCTGGTTCCATGTTTTGATCCTTTTTGTCCCCCAAAAAGGATTCTATGGTCTGATTGTGCTTCCCCTGCTTGCTTATCTTGCCAGCCAATTACTTGACTTTTGAGCTCTTTGCCATGGTAGAACTCTGCTTCCAGAGTGGAGAGCTTTGTCCCAGATTTCTGGGGTTTTCACAAATGTTGTCAGAGGTCTGAAGAGGGAACCCTTTCTACAGACACCACAAGCTCTGTCACACTGGCATTTCTCACCCCAGGATCACCACCCAAGACAGCGACCCAGATCCAAGCAGGTCAGAGCAAGAAAGATTACCTTCTGAATGCTTGCTTGGGTCCCCCTACAATCTGCAGATCAGGCATACCTGAGGCAGCCACGTGGCAGCACCTGCAGCTGCTACACCTCCACCACCTCTTGCCCCGAGGGCAAAGGCCAGATCTCACTCTTCTGTCACTCAGTTCCAACAGAGCTCCCCACTGACCTTTTTCTTTCTCTTTGGTGTTTATGGGTTGAGAAGTCTGGAAACTGCCACAGCTGCTTGTGATTTACTCTCCTGAAGTCTGCTCTAGCCGTTCTGGGCCACTGGTCCAGGCTGCCCCAGGCTCAGTACAGCTCACGTGGGACTGAGCTCAGCTCCCAGTACTCTGTGATAGACCCTCCCTGTCAGCCTGCCAAGCTGCCTTCAGTGGGAGATTTGTTTCCCTCTGTCACTTTGTGGGTTCTGTAGTTCTAAAATGTGTTTAGAGTCATATTTTACAGGTATTGGAGGTGGTTGTGGGGGGAGCTCACAGAATTTCCTACTTCTACTCAGCCATCTTGACTCCACCTCCCCAAATGATTTTTTGATGAGAAAAATCACTTCTTTACTGGTCTTTGTTGATATTCACCCAGATGTTATTTATCATACTTAACCTCTCTGGTTTCTTAATTTCTTCTTATTAATTTATCTTCTAATTATAACAATAATGACTATCATTTCTTTAATGTTTCAAATTTTGAAAAGTACTTTTTTAAAGCTAAAAACTGTGTTAAGACATGAGCTGCCTTGTATTTTACCCATTTGCTCCTTGCAATATCCATGTGAGGTTGGTGCTATTATTATCCTTATTTTACAGATCAGGAAAATGAGTCAGACAGAGGTAAAATGACCTACCCAAGCTCACACAGCTGGCAAATGTGTCAGGTAGAATTTTCACTCAGAACTTCATGACTTCAAGTTCAATGTTCTATCCAGTGTGCCTCTATAGCTACACATAAGATACTATCCACACCCTTTAATCTAATTCTATTTCTTTTCCTTTAATTTCTCTTTTTCAAAGTTATCAAACATTTTCCCCTCTCTCCCCCCCACACTTACACAAAAGAAAGAGAAGAAAGAAGGAAGAAAAAAGGAAGAAGGAAGGAAAGAAGGAGGGAAGAACTCCTGTATCATATAAGCATAGTCAAGCAAAACCAATTCCCACATGGAACAATGTCCAAAGATACATTTCTTATTTTGCATATTTTAACATCACCTCTGTTATGAGATGAGCAGGGTTCTTTTTTTCATCAGTCCTCTGGAAACATAGCTGATCATTTAGTTGAGCAGAATTCTTTAGTCTTTCATAATTGTTCATTTTTATAATGGTGTTATAGTATAAATTGTTCTTTGGCACAATAGTAACCCCAGTCACCAAACTCATTGCCTGAGGAACAAGGTAGAACTGGTGAGAGTGGGAGAGAGGAGAGCTTCAGTATCTTCAACAGTCTGCAAGAGTTTCTTCAAGTGTTTGGACCTACTTCAAGTCTCTTCAGGCTCTGCAGTTGCTTTAGGAACTTTTGGCTTCTAGCTTCAAGCGAGAAAATGGACAATAAAAACCCCAGTAAAATTGGATTTAATAAAAGCCCTATGGAAAAAGCACTAAAAATCAACAGGAGACTAAATAACTTAATCTTATTTCTTCTCAATAAAATATTCCTATACATACCATATTCCAGCTGTCTCATCCCACAAAATCCCAGTATTACTTATAAAATCAAATTTGTCTTCTTTGTGTTAGGAATTTTCATTCATCTTGATTATTATCTATTCTCTGTACGTTTTATACCAACACTTGAGCCATGGGTTTTGTTCCTGGTTACTTTGTTGGATTTGTTGTGACTTCTTTTTATATTATAGAAGCTCTCTATTTTATCTGGCTTGGTGGGTATATGTAGGCATTTTTTTTCCCTTCCCCCTTCCTCTCCTTTTCAATTTAAACCTCTTAGATGTTCAAGAAAGTCCTTGTTAGATGCACTCCATCTCAGGTAAAGAATCTGTCATTTCTATATTTTTAAGCTATAGTCCAAAAAAATTTATATCTCATTATTAGATGCTGTATTCTTAACCAGCTTTTCTTTTGCTCATTTCTCATTTTTGATATGTAGTCATGATCAAAACATTGTATATTTTACTATTGTCTTCAGTTTCTCGAAAGACTTTAAAATTTGATGCAATTTTTAAAGATTCTGTCTGCCAGCATCATTGAATTATCAGAATTAGGTGAAAGTCACCCATTCTGCCTAGTCCTTAGAAGTTTCCTATCACATGTTGAATCCATGCCCCCCAGAGACAGCAAATGTCTATATTTCTGCTATTAAATTAACAAAAAGCTGCTTTACCAGCTCAGGCCTCTTCATAGAAGATTCTAGGCATCTAGTTACCTTGGCTTTCTTTGTGTGTTTGTATTTTATTTCCCTAAGGTATGTGTATCTTTGGAGAAGGGTCATACATTGGACTGTGCTACATGTCGCCCAAGCTCTTAGGCACTGAGAACACTGAAGGTTTTGGCAATAATGATTATACTCAAAGATCAGTGACAGCACCATTTTTAATAATACCTGCTAAGCCCTTCTATATTCTCTTGAGTATACCTGTGTCAGATCTGGGTCATAGGGTCCTTACATGTTTGGATGTTTAACCAAATTTTCCCATTTTTATACTAGTTGATGTATGCAGTGTCTAGATATTTGGAGACATCCTATTTCCCAGAGATAAGGTCTAGCAAGCAGGCTGCATCCTAAGCCTGGCATAACAACAATCCTTTGAGCTCTGGATGATCTCAACCTCTGGCAAAGTGTATTATTTGACCAGCACCAGGTGTTCACTTAGGGATTTATGATTTTCATATAAATCAATAACTGTTTAGATTTGTTGGAGCTCTCTCTATTTCCCAGGGACCCAAGAGCCAATGTGCTATAGCCTAAAGCCATTCATCACATCTCTTGACATGCTCACAACCCCTGTTTCTTGTAACAGTCGAATGAACTGAACCAAGTACTGCACTCCTGTTCCCACCACACTAACTCTGGTTCTGTTCCCACTGAATAATCACAAGGCTCAACTACTCTTAGGACTTAAGACAGTCAATTTAAGAACTGTTCCCACAGAACCCAGAAATATGCATGAGCCTGCTATGGGAACTACTAAGAATGATTGTGTTGTGATCCAGTCCACTTGTTGTTTTTTATGTATATAAGACCTGCCTTTGCCCAAGCATGTTAAGCCCTTCTTGGGTGGTGGTGGGGAGGCTTCTTCTTGCAAGAATTTTCCTCACTCCAAAATTAATTACACTTCTGTTTAATGCCTGACACACCTGTGTCTGGCCTGCTCTCTTCAGCTCCAGCCATTCCCAGGTTAGAGGCTGGTTCTGGTCCGGTTGACAGTGGTAACAAATGATCTTTCAGTTTCCTTCTGTTTTGTTTTCTTAAAAAACTGTAAAATTCTTTTTCATCTTCTGGGTAAGGAAATCTCAAATATATTTTCAAATAATAGTAACAAGTAAATCTAAGACTATAATTCTACCTATGTCGTTAAAAGACACTTCATTCAAATAAATTGTGACAAAATCACTAAAAGTATTATTTCTTGGATTACGCATGCCACAAGAAAACCCAAGACAAATACCAGTGTTGGCCGCCATCAAGAGGGAGTCACCAATGATCAATCACTTCTCATTTCTTTTTCCTCCAATCTTTACAAGATTACCTGTTTCCTGGCAGCACCTGTGGATCTCCGCTATCATCTGTGGGAGGATAAGCTGTTTCTTCCTTCTCAGATTTTCCAGCTTCCTCCTCACATTTGTTTTTCAGCTCCAGGTGTTCTGTGAGATTTCTTCTTCCTGTCTCCTTTGTGTTCCATCCTTCTACCCTTCAACCTGTTGATATGGGTCAGGATTCCTTTCTACTTTTTCAGATACTTTAACTTTTTTCTTTTCATCATCAATCTTCTGGTAATTATGGTTGCTTACTGCTTTATTAGAGTTCTGAAGTTTCTCTTTCTTTTTTTTAACCTTTAAAATTATCTATTTGAACATTCTTTTCTTTTTAAATTTCAAGCCCCAAACTCTCTCCCTCCCTTCAATACCTCCTTATTCACTGAGAAGGCAAACAATATGACATCAATTATACATGTGAAGTCACACAAAACATATTTCTATGTTAGCCATAATTTTTTAAAAAGAAAGAAAAATAAAGAAAGTGAGAAAATCATGTTTCAGTTTGCAGTCAGAGTTCCTTAGTTCTCTCTCTGAAGATAGACAGCATTTTTTCATTATGAGTCCCTGGAAATTGTCTTGAATCACTCTATTCATCAGAGTAGCCAAGTCTTTCACAGTTGACCTTCATTATAACATTGCTCTTACTGTGCACAATCATCTCCCAGTTCTTCTCACTTTACTTTGCATTAGTTCATCTCTTTTAATTATAACTTTGAGATCATAATTGCTATCCCTGCCTTTTTTTGCATCAGCTAAAGCATAGTAAATTCTGTTCTGGCCTTCCACTTGAACATTGTGTGTATCTCTCATTTTTAAATGTGTTTCTTGTAAACAACATATTGTTGGATCCTAATTGTTGATCCATTCTGCTATCTGTTTCCACTTTATTGGTGAGTTCATCCCAGTCATATTCAAAGTTATAATTGTTATTTGTGAATTTCGCTCCATCTTATTTTTACTCACTATTTTCCTTCTCAGCCTCTCTTTTCACCTTATCCCTATTACCTTATCTTCTCCCCTTGCCCTCTAATTTCTTATTTTACCCTCCCCTTTAAAAATCCCTAATAGTATTCTTAAAACTGTTGTCATTCCTAAGTTAGTTTGAAGGAAAGGTTGGAGCTGAGTTGCGTATGATGAGGTGATTCTAAAAACAAAATTGGATAGGAAAAAGTTAAAAGGAGAAATTATCTCATAAAAACAAGATGTGAAAGGAAGAAGTAATACAGAGGAAGCAGATGGGAGTGGAGGGCCAGTAATATTGGAACCTCACTCTCATTTGGGTTGAAGAGGGAACAGCACATATGTCTAAAGAAATTTAGAAGTCTTCTGAACTTCTAGAGAGGTGAGAAAACTGGAGAATAGGGTGGACTAGGGGCTTTTAGAAGAGGGTGTTGGTTAAGATTAGGAGGGTGGGGTGAATAGATAAGGGAGGGACTTTGC
This sequence comes from Pseudochirops cupreus, assembly GCA_028627135.1. Classification (NCBI taxonomy): domain Eukaryota; kingdom Metazoa; phylum Chordata; class Mammalia; order Diprotodontia; family Pseudocheiridae; genus Pseudochirops; species Pseudochirops cupreus. The sequence continues at coordinate 122,924,857 of CM053582.1, forward strand.
TCTGTTCATATAGGTCTTGTTTTTAGAAAAACAACACCCTGCCTTGAAACTTTTTATAGCACAATAGTATTTCATCACAATCATATACCAAACCTTTTTTAGCCATTCCTCAATTGAGAACATCTCCTCAATTTATAATTCTTTGCGACCACAAAAAGATGCTATAAATATTTTTGTACATATAGGTCCTTCTCTTTTTCCTTTGATCTCTTTGGGATACAGACCTAATATTGGTATTACTGGGTCAAAGGTCATGGTGTTATAACCTTTTAGACATATTTCCAAATTGTTCTCCAGAATGGAGAATCGGTTAACTACTCCACCAACAATTCATTAGTGAACCTATTTTTCCCATCCCCTCCAACATTTGTCATTTCTAATAGATGTGAGATGGTACCTCAAAGTTTTTTTTTAAATTAGCATTTCTAAATAGTGATTTAGAGGTTTTTTCATATAACTATAGATAGCTTTGATTTCTTTTTCTGAAAACTATCTGTTTATATCTGCTTCTTTTTTATGGGTGAGCTCATCCCATTCACATCGACACCATTGTGTTCCTTCTATCCCATTATCTTCTGTTTTTTCCTTTTTCTCTCTCTTTTTATCCTGTCCCTCCTCAAAAGTCTATTTTGTTTCTAACCACTGCCTCCCTTAATCCACCCTCCCCTTTATCATCCTTCTTTTTTCTCTTATCTCCTTTCTTATATCCCTATTAGGTAAGTGACAATTCTATAAATAACTAAGTGTGTGTGTGTGTGTGTGTGTGTGTGTGTGTGTGTCCTTCTCTCTTTGACCAATTCCAATAAGGCAGTGGTTCTCAACCTGTGGGTCATTACCCCTTTGGGGGTCAAACAACCCTTTCACAGGGGTTGCCTAAGATCATCAGAAAACACATATTTCTGTCTCTTAGGAACTGAGACACCACTCCTCTATCTGTCTCCAGGCAGATCCACCCACATGCAGATATACCCAGATACACCCACATATGAGTATTAAAGGGTCGTGGCATTAGGAAGGTTGAGAACCACAGCAATAGGGTGAAGTTCAAGCATTGCCTGTCATTGTCCCCATTTTCATTTTCCCTTCTATTGTAAAAACTCTTACTTGCACACCTCTTTTATGTGAGAAAACTATCCCCATTTTATCTTTCCCTTCCCCTTGTCTCCAGTCTCTCCCTCTTTCTAATGCCTTCACTTTTTTCTTTTGGACATCACTCCAACATATTTGACTCACACTCATGCCCTCTATCTATGTAAAATCCTTTTAACTGTCCCAATAATAATAAAGTTCTTAGTAGTTATATGTATCATGTTTCTGCAGAGGAATGTAAGTAATTTCATTTTTTTGAGTCCCTTATGACTAATCTTTCATGTTTACTTTTTTAAAATGCTTCTCTTGAATCTTGTGTTTGAATGTCAAGCTTTCTATTCAGCACTGGTCTTTTCACCAAGATTGCTTGAAAATCCTATTTCATTAAATACACACTTTTATTCCTAAAGGATTATACTCAATTTTGCAGAGTAGGTGATTCTTGGTTGTAATCCCAGCTCTGTTGTCTTCCAGAATATCATATTCCAAGCACTCTGTTCCTATAATGTGGAAGTTGCCAAATCTTGTGTGATCCTGACCATAGCTCCATGATATTTGAACTGCTTCTTTCTGGACACTTAAATTATTTTCTCTTTGACAAGGGAGCTCTGGAATTTGGTTATAATATTCCTGCAAGTTTTCATTTTGGAATCTCTTTCAGGTGATAATCAGTGCATTCTTTCAATTTATATTTTACCCTCTGTATCTAAGATATTGAGGCAGTTTTTCTGGATAATCTCTCAAAATAAGATGTTTAGATTCTTTGATTATAGCTTTTAATTTTTAAATTCTTAAATTATATCTCCTTGATCTGTTTTCAGGTCAGTTGTTTTTCTGATTAGATATTTCTTCTATTTTTTTCATTCTTTTGATTTTGTTGTATTGTTTCTTATTGTCTTGTGGAGTCATTAGCTTCCAGTTACCCAATTCTAACTTTTAAGGAATTATTTTCTTCATTGAACTTTTGTACCTCTCACCCTGCCCCACCCCCCAACCCCAAAATCTGGTTAATTTTGCTTTTTAAGGAGTTCTTTTCTTCAGTGAATTTTTGTCTCTTTGACCATTAGGCCAATTCCATTTTTTAAAGATATTATTTTGTTTAGTATTTTTTTGTGCTTCTTTTACCAAGCTGCTAATTCTCCTTTCAAAATTTTCTTGCATCACTCTCATTTCTTTTCCTAATTTCCCTCTATCATTCTTATCTCTTTCTTTAACTCCTCCAGAAATTCTTGTTGGACTTGACTGCAGTTATCATTTTCCTTTGAGCCTTTTTTTGGGTAGCTGTTTTCATATTGCTGTCTTCTTCTGAGTTTATGTCTTGGTCTTCCCTGCTTGCAGAAAAGCTGTTTATGGTCAGATCTTCTTCTTGTTGTTGTTTGCTCATTTCCAGCCTATCCTTGACTTTGGACTTTATGTTAAAGTTGGTTTCTGCTCATCTAGGGGTGGGGAAGCATGGTCCCAAGTTTCATGCTTTTTGGTTGCTCCTGTTTTCAGAGCCAGTTCTTGGTGGGGTCTGTAAGTTTTTGGTGCTTCCAAGGTGGTGTGATCCTGGGGGAGGTAATGGTCACTGCTCTCCTGGTCTATGTTCTGGTATTTACCAAGGAAGAGTCCCTTGTCCCTTATAGCTACCTGTGCTGACATTTCTCTTTGCCTTGGAACTCTGACCAGGGTTCCTGCTCCTTTATGACTGACCCCCAGGGCTTCTCTTCACCCTGGAACTGCATAGGGGCAGTAGAGTTGTCAATCAACACCAGCTTTACCCAAGGCCAGCAATGGTGTCTTGTAATTGCTTTTTGATCAGTTGTCCAACCCCCTCGTGGTCTCTAGGCTGAGAGCTCCTGAACCTGCTGTTGCCATTTCATGTGGGGGCTTATCATAAGCTTCCACCCTGGTGTGACAGACTTTTCCTGATCACCTCTTCGGTTTTCTTAGGTCAGAAAGATGTCCCACCCCCAACTTTTTATTGACTCTGCTGCTCCAAAATTTGATTTGAAGCATTATTTTAAAGTTGTTTAGAGGAGAATGTTGGGAGAATTCAGCTGAGTGGCTGCCCCTAATCTGCCATCTCAGCTTCACCCTCAAAGTTCTTAAGTCTTTCAAGGTTGTCTTTATAATGCAACTATTATAAAAATTATTACTGGTTCTGTTTTTTAAATGTACATTAGTTCCTACAAAACTTCCCATGTTTTTCTAAAACCAGAGACAGTAAGATAGTATGGAGGATATAAAACACTGGGCCTGGAGTAAGGAAGGCCTGAATTCAAATCCCACCTCAGAAATGTACTGGGTGTGTGGCCCTGGGCAATCACTTAACCTTAACCTGCCTTAGTTTTCTCAACTGTAAAATGGGGATAATAATAGTACCTACCTCCCAGGACTGTTCCTCAGAAAAAATGAGATAATATTTTTAAAGCACTAAGCACTATTCCTGGCACAAAATAGGTGCTTAATAAATGTTTATTTTCTTCCTTCCATCTCTTTTGTAATTTTAAAAGCCCAATAATATTCCATTATATTAATATACTAATATATTAATATGTTCAGCCATTCCTTTTTTTGTATTTTTCTTTTTTTCCCATTAATTAATTAATTTTTTATTTTCAACATTTACTACCACAAGATTTTGAGTTCCAAATTTTCTTCCTTTCTCTCCCCTCTCCTCCTCACAAGATGGCATGCATTCTGATTACCCCTTCCTCCAATCTGCCCTCCCTTCTATCACCCCACCCCCTTCTCTCATTCCCTTTCCTTCTATTTTCCTGTAGGGTAAGATAGATTTCTATACACCATTGCTTGTATATCTTATTTCCAAATTGCATGTAAAAACAATTTTTAACATTCATTTTTTGAGGGGGGAGGCAGGGCAATGGGGATTAAGTGACTTGTTTAAGGTCACACAGCTAATAAGTGTTAAGCGTCTGAGGCTGGATTTGAACTCAGACCCCCCTGACTCCAGGGCCAGTGATCTATTCACTGCATCACCTAGCTGCCTCAACATTAATTTTAAAAACTTTGAGTTCCACATTCTCTCCCTTCCTCCCTCTTATAATGGCAAGCAAAGTAGGATTTTTTGCTGTTTTTTTCTGGATTGAGTACTAGCCAATCAAGTGCCTTTGATTGAGTCTTGCCTTTGATTGAATCAAGAGACTTTGATTGGAAACAATATATATTGTATTGCTTTGAGGGAGAGGACTAAGTAGAGAGAGGAGCAGAGCTGAGAGAGAGAAGCGAATGTGAGTGGGCTAGGGGAACTTGCTTGTGGGGAGGCCAAACAGAAAGAATGTTCATGGTGTTGGTGATCTGTCTGTTGATCTCTGTTAATTTCTCAGACAGAAGCCCTGCCTGTTGGTCTTTATAGGTGAAGTGAGCTATTAACATAGAGCCTCTGGACTTTGGAGGTCAATTGAGATGGTGGTGTTGGTAGTGTGTGTTGTTACCCTGTTAAGCTTTGTTTTCCTAGAAACAGAAACTGTGGGAAGAAACCCCTGAAGCCTGCTGTCAGATAGGAGTAGGAAGAGTTTGGTGGAATAGTCCCAGTGAGCTGAGACATGGAGCAGGAGTGAGAGCTGCCTGTGTGTGAATCCTGGCAAGAATTGTGTGAATCCAGGTGAGGGGAGTGGTCAGGCCACAGAGAAAGAGCCATGGGGCTTGGAAGTCAGCATAGAATCAAGATGAGAGAGGACTTTACTTGGACATGGTGTATTGATTGTGACTGTGGACACTTATAATAGAGCTGAGTTACTGGTTTTGGTTCCAAGTCAGAAGGGAGAAGAAGCCAAAGAAAAAGTACGTTTCTAACATAGTGTGGCTGGGGCCCATAGCTTCCTCTTGGAGGAGGAAAGGAGTGCTGAAGTTGGGCCCTGGACAAAGCTCAGAAAATAACAGTAAGAAGGACCTGAGGCCAAAGGGACCATCCCCTACACTCTGAGACTAGAGATGATGAGAATAAGAAACTGCTAAAAAAAAATTTTAAATCCAAAATAAGAATGAGTAAGCAAAAGAGAAAGAACGGAACCACAGACAGCTATTTTGGGGATGGAGAAGACCTGGGTTCATTTTCAGAGGATACTGAAGCAAAAAAAAAAAAAAAGCCTCTACTATCCCAAAGAGAAAGGCAAATGATCACACACCCAAAAAGTGTTCTTGGAAGAACTTAAAAGGACTTTAAAAATCAAATAAGAGAGATTGTGGAAAAATTGGAAAAAAAAATAATGACTATCTAAGAAAACCAAGAAAATTACGAAAAGAAAGTCAATCAAGTAGAAAAAGAGATTCAGAATCTTTTTTTTTTTTATAATCCAAGATTTTTTTTATTGTTCTTTTTTTTACAGTCGCTTATGCCATGAATTCATAGGGGATTGGTTCCAACAGTTCAGGTTCTCACAAAGTGTGCTTCTTTGGGTGGAGTTTCAGTTGAACCCAAGTGACTTTTTCTTTGGCTTCTCTCTTCTTCTGATGGTTTTCCTTTACCTGCTTCAGGAAGCTCTCTCTGCTCTTGGAATGCTTAATATACTCAATACACACATTAATTCTCTTGGCTAGAATCTTGCTCTTAACCTGTTTGTTTACAACAATGCCTATAGCATGCTGAGTACCATTATAGACCCATTCCAGTCTTGCCATGGTGACATTTATGGGGCATTCCTTGCTGAACTGTGCCCATACCCTTGGTATCTACAATATCACCTTTCTTGTATATTCATATATATGTAGCCAAAGGGACAGCACCATGTTTTCAAAAGGGCCTAGAAATCATATATCACGTCCCTCTCCTTTTTCCTTTTGTGTTTGTCATTTTGGCAACTTACTGGAATATGGCAGAGCTGGCAGAAAAGGAGATTCAGAATCTTAAGGAAGAAAACAACTCCTTGAAAACTAGAATTGGGCAAAGGGAAGTAAATAACATCATAAGATACCAAGAAATAATAAAACAAACTAAAAAGAATTTTAAAATAGAAGAAAATGTGAAATATCTCATAAGAAAAACAACTTATCCAGAGGACAAATCAAGAAAAGAAAATATAAGAATAATCAGACTATCTGAAAATTATGATCAAGAAAAAATCTTGATACAAAATCACAAAAAATAATTAAAGAAAATTGCCCCAAAGTTTTAGAACAAGAGGGGAAAGTAGAAATAGAAAAAGCCCACTATTCATCACCCGTAAGAGGTCCCAGGATGAAAATCTACAAGAGTATCATAGCCAAATTTCAAAAACCCCAGGTTAAGGAGAAATATTACAAGCAACAAGAAAAAAACAATTCAAATACTGTGGAGCCACAATGAGAATTACACCAGGGGCAGCTAGGTAGTTCAGTGAATAGAGCACCAGCCCTGGAGTCAGGAGGATCTGAGTTCAAATCCAGCCTCACACACTTAACACTTACTAGCTGTGTGACCTTGGGCAAGTCACTTAACCCCAATTGTCCTTCCCCCTTCCAAAAAGCAAAAAAAAAAAAAAAAAGGAATTACACAAGACCTAGCAACTGCTTCACCAAAGGACCATAGTTCTTGGAACACTACATATCAAAGGGCAAAAGAATAGGGGTTATGGTAAAAAAAATAACTTGCCCAGAAAATTAAATATAATCCTAAATTTTAAAAATTGACATTCAATGAATTGACAGACTTTCAGATTTTTGTCACAAAAAGACCAGTACTGTAAGGGCCCCTTAGAGCTACCTAGATGTCTGACCTCAGTCAGTGTGCCCTTGCTAACAAGGAAAACCTGAGGTGGGTAAGAGGCATCCAGGTGTGTATTCTGCCTCAATGACTGCACATCAAACACGGGGGCATTGAGTATGCACCATCAATGGAGAAGCACTCCCCACCTATCAGGACCCTGTTGCTGGGACACCTGACAAAAGGGCAGACGGAAAGGGAATAAAAAGGGCAGGTGAATAAGGCTGGGGGGGGCAGCAGCAAGAGGAGATTTGTAAGACAATAAAGATGCTTGGCCATTCCACTGAGGTGTGTCAGACTATTCTGTCCATATCCGGAGTTCTAACTCTGAAGAGTCGTTGGGGTGACTGAGAGCACCTGCAGGGCCATTGGGGTGGCCATGCGCAACTGCGGGGCTATGGTGGGTACTCTGGGGCCCCTGGAATCCCCGAGTCCAGCTGGCCCGGACACAGTACTTAACAGAAAATGTGACATATAAAATCTAGGAGAAATATAAGGTAAACATCAAAGATCAGTTACAAGGGATTTACTAAAAACAAACTGTTTACTTTTTATATGAGGAAAAGTGAGCCATATTCTTAAGACTGTCATTAGTAATTGGGCAGTTAAAAAAAAAGATTGGAGATGATCTGAGTATAATGTGGTGAGTTTAAAAAGCAAAATTGTGCAGGAAAAGGTAAAAAGATCAGTTATTTTTACAAATGAGATGTGAGAGAAAGAACTGATAAAGAGGAATCAGGTGGAGGTAGAGGACTGGTAGTGCTAGAAGCCTACTCTCATAAGATCTGGATTAAAGAGGGAACAATATTTACATCTAGAAAGGTATAAAAGTCTTCTAAATGTATAAAGAAATAAAAGGGTAAAGGAGCAGGATAAGAAGGGCATGCAAATTAAGATTTAGGAGGGTAGAAGAAGAAGAAAAGGGAGGGACCTTTAGAGGAATGGGTAGAACAAGGAAAAGGAGAGTTAGGGGAGAAGATAAGGGAGAGATTCTTTAAAAGGATTTGGAATAGAAAGGTAGTGGTCAGAAGTAAACTAGAGGAAGGAGAGGGTAAAAAGAGAGGCTGAGAAGAACAATAGTGAGGGAAAATTGGATGGAGGGAAATATACAAATAGTAATTATAACATTGAATGTGAATGGGTTGAATTTATCCATAAAACATAAGTGGATAGCAGAATGAACTAAAAATCAGAATTTGACAATATGCTGCTTACAAAAAACACATTTAAAATGAGAGATACACACAGAGTTAAACTAAAGGGCTGGTATAGAATGTATTATGCCTCAGCTGATGCAAAAAAAAAAGCAGGAGTGGCAATCATGATATCAGACAGAGTCAAAACTAAAATACATTTAATTAAAAGAGATAATCAGGAAAGCTGCATTGTGATAAAGGGTATTATAGATAATGAAACAATATCATTATTAAACATATATGCACCATGTGGTATAGCATCCAGATTCTTAGAGGAGAAGTTAAGGGAGTTTTACGAAGAAATAGAGAGCAAAATTATACTAGTGGGAGACTTCAATCTCCCCCTCTCTGAACTTGATAAATCTAACCTCAAAATAAACAAGAAAGAAGTTAAGGAGGTGAATAGAATTTTAGAGGAGGTAGATATGACAGACCTTTGGAGAAAATTGAATGGGGATAAAAAGGACTATACCTTCTTCTCAGCAGTATATGGCACATACACAAAAAACTGATCATATACTAGGGCATAAAAGCCTCACAATCCAGTGCAGAAAGGCAGAAATATTAAATACATACTTCTCAAATCATGATGCAATAAAAATTATATGTAATAAAGGGCCATGGAAATATAGACTAAAAACTAATTGGAAATGAAATAATCTAATCCTAAAGAATGAGTGGGTCAAACAACAAATCACAGAAACAATCAGTAACTTTATTCAAGAGATTGATAATAATGAGACAATATACCAAATGCAGTAAAAAATGGTTCTTAAGGGAAGTTTTATATCCCTGAATGCTTACATGAATAAAATAGAGAAAAAGATCAATAAATTGTGCATGCAACTGAAAAAGCTAGAAAAAGAACAAATTGAAAATCCCCAGTTAAATACTAAATTAGAAATACTGAAAACCAAAGGAGAGATTAATAAAATTGAAATTAAGAAAACTATTGAGCTAATAACTAAAACTAAGAGCTGGTTTTATGAAAAAAAAAAACCCAATAATATAGATAAATCTTTAGTCAATTTGATTTTTAAAAAAAAGGAAGAAAACCAAATTGCCAGCAACAAAAATGAAAAGAATGAATTTACCTCCAATGAAGAGGAAATTAAAAAAATAATTAGGAATTATTTTGCCCAATTGTACGTCCATAAATTTGACAATCCTAGTGAAATGGATGAATATTTACAGAAATACAAGTTGCCCAGATTAACTGAAGAGGAAGTAAAATACTTAAATAGCCCAATCTCAGAAAAATAAATTGAACAAGTCATCAATGAACTCCCTAGGAAAAAAGCTCCCAGGCCAGATGATTTTATTTTTTGCCTTTTGGAGGGGGAAAGGTAGGGCAATTGGGGTTAAGTGACTTGCCCAAGGTCACACAGCTAGTATGTGCTAAGTGTCTGAAGTCAGATTTGAACTCAGGTCCTCCTGACTCCAGGGCTGGTGCTCTAGTCACTTAGCCACCTAGCAAACCCAGATGAATTTCCAAACTCCTTTTATGAAACAAATACAATACTGATACCTAAATCAGGAAAAGTGAAAACAGATAAAGAAAATTATAGACCATTTTCATTAATGAATATGGATGCAAAACTCCTAAATAAATACTAACTTTAAAGAAAGGGGGGAAAATTTATCAACAAGTTTAATTTTTTTTAAGTTAATTGAATTGAATTTTACAAAAGAAAAAATAATCTAGAAAAGTAAGATGACTTGTTTGAAGTCACAAGGCTAGCACTCAAGATTGACACAGACTCCAGGACTTAAGTTCTTTACATTGGGCCAACAAAGTCACTTTTTAGAAAAAATATTTTGATAACTGCATTTTGATATAATTGGTTTCTTTTCCATGCCTATATATTTTATTTTATGCATTTAAAACACAATTTTGAGGAGGGAGCCATATTCTTCATTAGGCTGTGACAGGAATCCATAACACAAAAAAAGGCTATAAACTCTTGGGCTAAAATTAAAAAAAGATTTTGCACAAACAAAACCATTGCAGCTAAATTCAAGTAGAGGCAGGTAAATGGAAAAAAAATATATCCTTCACATCAAGTTTCTCTGATAAAGGTCTTATTTGTAAGATATACAGTTGTCCCTTTCACATCACATTGGTTAGGTGCACAGTGCAGTGCCCCCATGATCTGGAAAGTCTACAAAAAATTTATTTACCCTTCCCTTTGTACCAGAGAAAGGAGTTTGAATTTTTTTCTTTTTCTTTTGTGTAGTATTTACAGTACATTATTGTAAAATTTGGGTTAAGTATTTGGTCCTAGACTCTGTGTCATCTGCTGGCTTTCAAGTGTCATCTACATCTTTCACAAAACTCCCATTTAATTAATTAATTAATATTAATTAATAAAACATTCCCATTTAATTTTTATATCATGAGAAAAATCAAGATATGTAAAGGATAACTGTGTAGGAAATATAACTTAAATTTATAAGAACAAGAGCCATTCAAACGATGCAAATGGTTTTTAAAAGAAGGAATCCAAGCTATACATAGCCACATGAAAAAATGCTCTAAATCATTAATAATTGAAGAAATATAAATTAAAATAATTCTGAGGTACTATTTCATACTTCAGCTTGGCAAAGTTCACAAAAAAGGAAAATAAATTCTGGAAGGGCTGTGGGAGGACAGTTACATTAATGCATTGTTGGTGGAACTGTGAATGAGGTTAGGCATTCTGGAAGGCAATTTGGAACTATCAAACTGTGCACACTCTTTTTTTCAGTTATACTGCTGCTAGGTCTATACTCCAAAGAGATCAAAGCAAGAGGAAAAGGACCTACATGTACAAAAATATTTATAGCAGCTCTTTTTGTGGTGGCAAAGAATTAGAAACTGAGGGTGTACCCATTAATTGGGAAATGACTGAATAAGTTATAGTATATGGATATGATGGAGTACTATTATGCTAGAAGAAAGGATGAAGGGAAGATTTCAGAGAAATCTGGGAAGATTTGTGTGAAATACCCAAATTAACTACAAAGGACCTATGAAGGAAGATGCTATAGGTATCCAGAGAAAGAACTGATAAATAGAAGTATGGATAACACGTGTGTGTGTGTGTGTGTGTGTGTGTGTGTGTGTGTGTGTGTCTAATGATAGCCATCTCTAAGGCAGAGGAAGAGGTTTAGGTGGGGGGGAGGGAAAAAGAAGAAAGTTACATGATAGCTTTATGTGATATTTAAAAGGAAAAGCAAGTCATACATAATAGATTTGCTATGCCTTGTACAAAAAAAAAAGACTTGTATGAGTTGATGCAGTGAATATGATACAGTATTGTAAACACAAACAACTCTGAAAGACATAGGAAGTTTGATCTGTAACACAGCGACCAAATGAAATTTCAGAGGACCCATGATGAAACATGCTATCCACCTCCAATTAGAAAGATAATGGATTCAAAGCTCAGCTTGAGACCTTTTGTGGTGGGGAGGGGAAAGGGTGTGGGAACATGGTCAATTCAGGAATTGGCTTTCCTTAGCTATAACTATACATATTTGTAATGGGTTGCTCAGTGGGGGTGGAGAGGAGCAAAAAGAAAGCAGATCTGATAATAAAATGTAAAAAGCACTCCTGGGTGAGATGCAGTGCCCTCTACCACAGCAAAAACCCCTATGCCAGCTGTCATCATTCATAATATATGATGCCCTATCCTTCCTTTTCTACCTATCTGAATTCTACACTGCTCAAAGCTTATCTCTTATCCCATTCCTTCCTTCCAAGAGTCCTAACCTGATTAAGCTATTCCACAGAGATTTCACACTCCCCTGAAAGTCTTTTATCCACAAGTGTGTTGGAACCATCTTGAACCAGAGCTGAATGTGAAATTTGTAGTGTGAACGTTTACACCACACAATGGCAAATGCTTCAAATCAGGGTTTGATTTATTGTTTTGTTCATTGCCCAGATTTAATAAATGACAGAGGAAAATGATAATAACATAGATTAAACTTAAAAGTGTGTCCTGCATACATTTTCTGCTCCCACCCCTACCCCCATCAGTTGTTAAGCATTTACCAACATACCCCTTCCTACATCCCTATATGTCCAGATTCTTCAGTGAGGGCACATTTGTTTCCTCTCTGTTCGATTTGTCTCCTTGATAAGGCCCACCAGCAACATCCAGATTTCAACTAAAGTTTTTGAGAATTGGTCCTTAAGGATTTTTTCATTGATTCTAAGTGTTCATAGAACATAAGAACTGGAAGGGAAATCAGAGATTTGCTTGATCTCAGATGAAGAAACCAAATCCCAGGGAAGTTAAATGACTTACTCAGGAGTCTTTCCACATAGCCTTGTTGCCTCCTTCATAAGTTTATATATGTGTATTGAATATATATATATATATATATGTATGTATGTATGTATGTATATATATGTACATATGTATTTTTTATGTTTATATGTTGGTGTCGTGGTGTGGATGTGTTCATGAGGTGTATGCCTTTTTCTTCTCTTTCTCCCTTCACTCCCCTAACCCTGTATACCCTAATTGGAAATTCCCACCTAGATTACAAATTTCTTATGGGCAAGAACCACCTGATACTGTTTTTTTTATTCTTCATATCTGTACATATATGTTGAGTAACATGTGCATACACACCTATATACATTCCCTGAGATATACTCTGTCACACCTACACCGGGCTTTGTATTTTCCCATTCTTCAGGAAAATACTACTCTCTTATTTATTGATATTTTAAAAATTATAACAAATCCACCGTTTCTACCCCACCTCTTGAATAACCCAACTTAAAACATTTCACTGAGAATTCCCATGGGTTTTTTTTTCCTGCAGAGTAATTAAACAACCACCATGGGCTGAGACTGACTTTAATTAAAACACTGGTAAAGGTTTTTTACACCATGCAAGGCCAAGATTCACTCCTCTCCCACTCAAAAATTCACTACTAAACTGTTTGTTTCTCCAAAACTGAAAGCAATCTTCTCTCATTGCTTCCTCCCCTCCCGTGAAATGATGCATTGCCATCCATTTCAATGGACTCTTCTAGGGGGCCAAGTGGGGATTTGAGCTATGACTCTAACTTCCCAGACTTACAGCAGAAGATGTCCACCATTCTCTCTATGGAGAAGTAAGAGAGCCATAGCCAACAGAGAGTCCCTGCTGATCTCTCATCTCGAAGTGGAACTTTGAAAACATACTTTCTATTTTAAAACTTATTTTAAATAAATGTTATTGATATCTTTTGTTATTTTCATCTTTGCATTTCCCCACATATCTTTATGCCTACCTCTCCCATAGAGCAATTTTTACAATAAATAATTTTTAAAATGGGGAAAAATATCAGCAGAACTAATCAGCATCTGAAGATAGCCAGACATTATATTCAGTGTTGCACATCCATGGCCCCCCTACTTCTGTAAAAGAGCAGGGAGAGGTGTCTTTTCATAATTCTTCTTTGGAGTCAAGCTTGATTATAATTTCACAGCATTACATTTCTATAGTTTTGTTTTTTCATCCTGTTTTTATTTTATTATAGTGATTATGTATATATTGTTTTTCTGGTTCTGTTCACTTCACTCTGAATCAGTTTTTATGTCTTCCCATGCTTTTCTGTATTCATTATATTCACCATTTCTTAAAACAGTGTGATAAAAGAATTTCAGGCTCAATTTTATTATTCCTGTTTACTTAAGTCATATAACTAGCTAAGGTCTGCAAAACTGAGCTGAAACATTAACTTTAGCTCTGGTATAAATGGTTAATTTGCAAATTCCAGGTATGTCCCAAGCATTAGCATCTTGTTTTACATGATATATATTTTCTCCTTCTGCATTATTTCTTCCTTACATAAATCCAGTTCATGGCAAACCAAACATTTGACTAAATTATTTTGGTAAAAGTATCTTTCTAAGATGGGTGTACCAAAATAATTTAGTCAAATGTTTACATTTTTGTTGTTGTTGTTAGTCCTTCCTTTGACTTTCAAAGAAGACCAGTGACATCATGGGTGATGTCTTGATTTGCCAGAATTGTATTTAATTGAGGCAGAGAGGCACAAAGTCATTAGCCTCACTCTCTCTTCCTGAGTCATTGAAGCTCAGGGGCAAGACAAAAGTCAAGATGACTGGAAATGATCTGGGATGCAGTGGATGACCTTGGCATCTTCAATCTGTGACCAAACTCTAGGCACTCCACAGCCCTGCTTTAGTCACCTTCATAGGCACTGGAATGAATTATTCTCATCTGCTTATTCCACCAGAAGTCTTCACATGCCTAGGGTAGACACCCCTCTAATTCACTGTTGGATTTGAGGTCTGTCAGTTACCCTCAACCTGAGTTAGGCCATTGGCCAAGAAGGTTTTACTAGGGTGTGGCCATTGGACATGCTACAACTTCTTGAAGCCACAGGTGAGAGTTGGGTGAATGGTGGACCTCAAAGGTAGATAAGTAGCTCTGCAAAGGACTTGACAAGCCCTCATGCCAGAGGAGCTAGTCCTCCAAAATGCACTCTTGTCTTAGTTTCCTTATCTATAATATTGGGAAATGAAGACTTTCCTCCATCACCAATTACCAATGATATTCAGTCACAGCTCCCTCAATAAAATAAGGGGATTACTTTGATCTTTCTATTCTATTCAATTCAATTCAACAAGCATCTCAGGAACAGGAGGGAAGGGGCCTCAAGGGTGCCGGAAGTTACTCCTCCACTTAGGTTCCCCTCATAATGACCTCATTGCTGTATATGCTCATTCACCCCATTAATGGTTCGTATGTTTATGGCAGATGCTCCTCAAGTTTATTGATGGAAGAGAATGCTATCCATTGAACAAGAATTCACTTCATTAGTTAATTGCAACAATTTGATTGAAGAATTTAAGACATTAACATCAGGTAATGGGTGTATTATTCTCTAGGATAGGAAGATGAAGAAATCCTAATCTGGTTTGACCAATTTCAGTTAAGTTCATTAATTCGTTAAAGGTAAAGATAATGAAATTGAGTGTAGTTTTATGTATTCCTGTTATCACTATGATAAAATTTGGTATTTTCTGTCTTGTTTCATAAGTTCTTATTTTTAGGGTAAAGTTAAGTCATTCATTTTTTAAAAATTCAGTTAAGTTTTACTTACTTTAGCTTTATGGATGAAAAGAATGTCCTTTATGATTGAGTATTCAATGAATATTTGCTTTTTAAATAAAAAAAAATTCCTGTGTGCATATCCTGATGAAATGTGTTATGCAATATGGTAGGCCCTTTTGAAATCCTTGCTGAATGATTTGTAATCTGATTTTATGACTTCCCTGAATATATCATTTTGTTAGGGGGTAGGGGATTAGCATTAGCCATGGGGAGATCAGGAAGGATGTTATACAGTAGGCGACATTTGAACTGAGCCTTGAGGGGTGATAAGGGCTCCTAGAAGTTGAAATGAGGAGGGACAGTATTTCAAAAAAGGGTACCACCCATGCAAAGTCGTGGAGGCAGGAGATGGAACGCTCTTTCTGGGGGAACATAATGTAAGCCAATTTGCCCAGAACCTGAAAGTTCACAGAACTCAAGAGAGTTATTTGAAATCCATCTGAGAAGGTAGGTTGGAGTCAGATTATGAAGGGCTTTAAATGCCAACAGAGGAGTTAGTATTTTATCCTAGAGGCAACAAGGAACAGAGCTTCTAAAGTTAAAGAGTAGTTGCAGATATGTATGAGGCTGGTGAATCAACTTATCGGCATTGTAAAGGATGGGGATGAATCATTCTGATACTTAAAGTATGGCAGAAGGTTATAGAAAAAGCAGTTTATATTCTAACATTGCTTCCAAGAATATTTCTTTTTTTTCCTGGTTCCATTCCTCCATGTTTTTCTGTCTTTGTGTCCATTTGTCTCTCTGTCTCTTTCCTTCTACTGTCTCTTTTCCTCTTCTCATTTCCTCCCTTTTTCTTTCCCTTTCTTTCTGCCTCTCCACTTCTCCATGCTTTTTCTTACTTCCCTCTGATTTTCTGATCACCATATGAAATAAAATGGTTTAGTGGCAAGGGCATTGGATTTGGAATCTGGAATATCCGTGTTCAAATCCTGACTCCTATGTCAACTATGTGACAGTGAGCAGGTAACCCATCCTTGTAGATTCTTAGTTTTCTCATCTGTCAAATGAGGATGATGGCTTCTAAAGTCCCTTCCAGCTCGAAATCTGCTACCCTTTATTTATTGAATAAAGATTTGTTTAACCCAGGTTTTCTTTTAAAAGCAGTTGCTGAAAAAAGAGATGAAAAATGCATCTCTCCCTCCTTTATGGTAGGCTGTGGATATAGAGTGTTGCATATCCTGTTAGTTTTGGTTAATGGGTTGGTTCATTTTGCTGAGTTATTTTTGTTTCTCTCTCTTTTTCAAACTTTGTTCCAAGGAACGGCTTCCTGGGGAGGGAAGTGTTTATTAAAAAATAAAAATGGGGGCAGCTAGGTGGCACACTGGCCCTGGAGTCAAGAGGACTTGAGTTCAAATTGTAGTCTCAGACACTTAACACAAAACCAGCCCTATGATCTTGGGTACCTTACCCCCTCCAAAAATAAAAATAAAAATGAAGGTGATGTAAAAACAAAAGGGAGCGATCCAATTTTTAAAAATGAGAGTAGTTAAGTTGAATGGCTTCTATTTCTCTAAGTAAAAAATTGGAAAAGTTTCTCTTCGGGTATTTTTTGTGATTTCTTTCAGTGAGTTTGTTGCCTTGTTTACACCATTGTTTTTAGAGTCCATCCTTCCCTGGGGGTGGGAAGTGAGGAAGGAAAGAGACAGAAATTCTGCTTGACTGTATGAGGCAGGGCCCCAATGCAAGGAAAGCAAGATGCCTTTGAGGTCAGCCTCCAGTTTTTACCCCTCCTCCACCTTGGGCCCTGGCTCCGCTCTGTATTATCTGCATGACATCTTAGCAAGCCTCCTCCACAGAGAAGCTGACCTTCTGTGTCAGGGCTCATCTGGATTTACTTTCTGCCTGGAGGAGCTGGAGAAGGAGTGGGAAATCAATTTCTCTTCACCCAGAAGGGTTAGTTTTCAATAACTGTTAAAGGAGACAGATGGACAGACAGACAGAAGGGTGATAGAAAGAGATAAACAGGAAGAAAGAGACAAACTGGGAGGAGAAAAGAGAGGGAGACAAAGAGGAAGAAAAAAAAGAGGGAGACAGAGGAAGAGAAGAGAAGAGGGGGAGGGGAGGGGAAGAGAGTGGAGGGGAGGGGAGAGGAGAGTCAGATTAAGAAGAGGAAGAGAAAGAAGGAAAGAGAGACAAACAGAAGAAGGAGAAAAGAGAAAGTCAGAGAGCAGACCAGGATGAAGACTGAAGGAGTGAGGAGAGGAGAGAGGGACGCAGACAGACAGGGGGCGGGGCAGCGGCGAGAGAGAGGCGCTGTCTTCCAGAAAGCTGAGGCACGTTCTTGTAGCTGAATCTACCAGACTGGCTCTCCTATTCTGCTTGCTCCCTCTTCTCTTTTCCAGGATGTACAGAGGCGACTGCAATTGGTGACGGGGGTCGGGAAACTGCCGCCATGGTCAGACCTCTTTGTCAAGGCCACTGAGGTCTTCGACAATCCCCACACACATACACGCACACGCGCGCACACACACACCTCCATCCTTGCAGGCGGCTCGGGGCCAGCGGGGCAACGTGGACATTCGGGAAAGGCCCGCCTCTGGGTCTGTCACCTGGAGAAACGGTGGGTGCCAGGGGCGGGAGCCGGGAAGAGGACCCTGGACCTATGGGATGGTGACCTGCGGGTACCGGTTCCAGGGCCGCCAGATAGTCGTCCAAAGCTGACCCAGAGGGCCTCATTTCTTTTGTCGCTTAGCGGATGGGTTGAGGCTGCAGGTGGGACACTGGAACCCTACAGGTTCAGTTCTGCGGCGGACAGCACCGGGACAGAGCTTTCTCTGCTCGGGAAGGTGACTATCTCAGTTAGGCCCAAAGTAGGTTTGGCTACTTGAATTACCCGGATAATACCTGCCTGGCCACGTAGACTTGCGCTCTGACCTAAGACTGCCCCTTTAACTTGCTCGTATTTTGCTCCAGAGCCTGGCCCTGGGGCTGCTCCTGCTTGATCTATGGTAGCTCATTAGCACCAGTGCTCTAGCGCTGCTACGCCCAATTTGCATATATCTGCATATATTTATGTACACCTGCGTTTCTCCCCCATTCGGTCCATTCACATTTTTTTTCTCCTTGATTTTTTCTGAGAAAGTCAAATCTTTGGAAAACCTCTCTCATCCCTACCCTCAGGGCGTCAACTCTGGGGTTGGGCTGTAAGCCCCTAAATTACCATGCCCTATCCTGTTTAGTACCTTGCAACTGACTGAAGAACCGACCAAGATCCTTCAAATTCCAGTTCTGCCTGGACCTAGAGGCACCAGGATTAGGTCACTGCAGGCTACCGGTCAGGGGTCACTCTGTGAACTACAGCCAAATTGCTAGAGTTGCAGTGTGAGGTGCCAGATGCTGTTTGGGGGGGAGGGGGAGCCTGAAGGGCAGACTGCTAAGGTAAAAGAGAGTTGGAATGAAGAGCCAGAGTAGGAGCTCTGTGGGGTTAGGAATGGCCTGTTTTGGTAAAATGGAACTGTTGGAGGGGCCTCCTGAGATATTCAATTTGGCAAACACTGACTCCCTTCCCCAATTTCCCTGGAGTTGAATGAAATGAGGGTGGGGAATGGGAGTGTGTAACCTTCCATAGAGTTATGAAGATATGGAAGGAGTCCAGGAGGAAGGTTGGGAGTCTCAGACAATCAATCTCCAACAATCTAAAAGAGGTTCCCAGGGCAGACCTGTTCTCCTCAGGGTCACTGCCTTTGCCCAATATCCCCCTCTGCCTTCCCATTCACCTTCCAAGAGTAGGACCCAAAAAACTAACCCCATTCCTTACTCCTGGACCCTCCCCCAGCTCTGGGAAGGTAATATTGAATCAGGTCTCCTCAGGGATTTCCTCTTTGGTGTGCTGGTCTGGAGGTACCTAGTGATCATCTTAAAAAAAAAAAAAGCCAATACTTATCTGTATCTCTGTCTCTGAGCCTATGGCTTCCTTTGGGAGATAGGGGGAGATAGTTCTGCCCACCAGGGACCAATTCCCTTTTTCTTTTCTTACTACCCACCCCCCAGCACACAGGGACACAACTTTACATGAGAAAATTGTCATGTACATTTACCAGTACATAGTAGACCCACTTAATTCCCTACAAAAACATCATATAAATAAGTTACTATTAGATTCTAAATTTCTTGAAGGGAAAACCCCACCAGATGTTCCTCCCCCCCCCCAGTTTCCTAATCCCATAGTGAGGATTAAGTAAATATTTGATGAATAAAATAAGATGAACCAGGAGAGGCTGCCATAGCCCAATGGATAGAGAACTAACTGGCCTGGGAACCAGGAAGAGCTGGTTACAGTCCCTGCCCCTCCTTGACACATACTGGCTGTGTGACCCTAGGCAAGTCATTTAACTTCTGATCGTTCTCCAAAATTCTCCATGACAATAAATTGCAGAGGGGGTGCTTACCTTAGTAGATGAAGGTTCCATTGAAGTCATAGGTTCCATTTCTATTCCTGTATGCCTATAGATATGTACTTGAATAGACACAAATATGTAGAGTGTGCACTAGAATTAAGTAAAATAGGAAGCTTGTGAGATCACAATGAGGGATGCTTTTTAAAATATAGATTTATTTTAATACATTTTACGTCCACCCAGATGATACATGCCAACACACATTTGCTCTACATAACACCCCCCCTAAAACCCTTGAACAAAGTTGCCTTAAAGGGTGACTCTGCCACCATGCCACTTCCTATTTCTGTAATTTGCTGGACCCTGCCCCCCCTTTTCAATAGAAAGAAAGGACTGGTACTTTAGCTTTAATAATCTGGCACCAACATTGAAGATGAGGAGACACTATTTTGACCTGTTCTTTTGAAAAATATTTTATAATAATTTATCTTTTACAGAAAATTATGTCAGTTAGCTCATCATGACCATATGGAAGTAAGTAGGGCCTATATTATTACTGTTTTCTTGCGGATGAGGAAAAAAAGGTCCATAGTGGTGGAATCCTTTCCTTGACCACAGACTATGGCCTGTTTTAAAAGAATTGTTATCTATTGTTTTTACAATATGGATTATTTTTTGAATGAAGCTTTAAAAAAATAAATAGTGGGGTTTAAGTCTGGAAAATCCTCCCCACACTTTTTTAATAAGGTAGGGCCTAATTTTGTAGGCTCCAGGTGAAGGCTCCAGCAGACAGTCACAAGCAGGGGGCGCAATTTTCAAACTTTGCCCTGAGTGTATACTGACCCTGCCGATGTGCCACACAAACACATTTATGGGCACACACACTGCCCTTCTACATCCTGTAATTAGGACTTCTGTGGCCTTGGTTGGGGAGAGGAATGGTTTGAAGCTCATCCTGTCCAAGATTCCCCGTTCTCTGTCTTAACACATCACACAAGCACACGCTGGGTTGATCCAGACCACATAAACGACCTTCGCTCAAGGTCAAGGACTGATTTTTTCTATTTTGCTGCTTAAGTGCAGAGCGAAAAAGATAGAAATAAATTCACGCTCCCACCACCAAATACAGACACAGCACCACCCTAGGTAGGTCGGCGAGTCTTCTCTACCTTGGAAGGACTTAACCAGTACAGGGTTCCTGGACGCCCTTTAGATCGGAGTCGGTTTAGAGCTGAAGCTGGCAAGGGAAATGAGAGGGGGGCGGGGGGGATAAGAATGAGAGAAGACGGATTCTCCACAGATTCTGCAGCACATGTGTCCTCCCCAGGTGGAGCTGTGACGCGAAGGCCTATTAAAAAAAACCAAATATGGTGCGCGTCCCCCACCTCCCAACCCCTCTCCGGCCCCAATGAAAGGCGCGGCGGTTCCCATCGAGTCAGAGAAGGGACTCGGAGCCCCAGTGGGTCGGGGTCCAAATAGACCGCGGTCATCAGTCACAGTTCAGTTCTCCAGTTTACACCTGGATGCACGCGAGAAAAAACACTGGGAAAAACCAGAGCCTCACGAGACTATCTCCAGTCCCCTCCTTGAGGACATACTCGAGAGAAGAGGTCCGTAGCCCTGAGACAGGGAAAGTTTTACCCCAGGGTCCCGGGCACTCAGCACCCACGGAGATCCTCCCAGATCTGGGTCCCTGATAGAGCAGTTTCCCTTGGGGCGGGAGATCTAAGTCTCCTCACACCCCCTACTCTGGGCTACGAGGGTGAGTCTGGCCCTCTCTCGGTAGCTATCCCATGTTTCCTTCCTCAGCCCACTGGCTCTACCGGGTGCCCCACCCTGCGTGTTCAGGGGATTTCGGGTCCCTAAGAGGCGATTCTCCCACGCGTGAACACGTGCGGATCTTTGGTTCGTAGGACCACGCCCCCTGCGCCTACTGCTCCACAGGGATTGGTGGGCAACCCTTCCCCCCTCCCGCGGCCCTAGCCCCGCCTCATTCCCTCTAGAGCTCCGCCTCCAAGAGAAGAAGCCCCGCCTTCCTTGGGTGTAGATTGGCTGAGTCCCACGGACTGAGTTTGCTGTTTGGCCCTGGCAGGTGACGGTCTCAGATGCGTCCCCGCCCCCTGCCTGGGCCGGGGTCCGGAGCGCCGCTCCGTGGGGCGGGGGCCAGGACTGGGGCTAGGGCTACGGCCAGGGCTGGGCCAGGGGCTGGAGCCAGGGCCAGGGCTGGAGCTGGTCCGGGCGTCCGCATTGACATCTCTGTCAGCTGGACCATGGAGATTGGCGCTTGCCCGAGCCCCCAGCGCTTGCTTATCTGCCTGCAGCCGCTCTTCCTCTTGCTGCTTCTGGGGCCCAGCCGGCCTGGCACCGCTGAGGAGGGTGAGTCCGGGACCCGGAGTCAGGGGGCTGGAAAGCTGCAGGGGCCAGCGGTCGGGATTGCGGAGCTAGGGCCCAGAGGGCTGGAGGATCTGGAACCTGGGGAGCCAGAGAGTCCAGAGAGGCTAGGGAGATCGGGGGGTGTGCGTAGACAGGGCCAAAGACTAGGATAAGGTAGAGAGACTGAGCGAAGGGGGGAGTCCAGGAAACCAAAAAGGGATGGAGCCACAGGATGATAGGACTGGGGGAAGGGGGGAGAGGGAGTATTGGGAGGCGGGGCATTTTGTGGTACTTGGAGGAAAGATGTTCCGAGACACTGGGGGAGGAGTGTCTGGCAGACTAGAGGGGGCTTCTGAGACTTGGGGCGATGTCCAAGAACTGCAGAGGGGAATTATTGGGGGTCCTGGAGGCTGAAGAGAACTTCCAAAAGACTGGAGAGGTGTCTGAGAGAAGGGGATATTGCGGGATGTTTAAAAGAGACCTTTGCGAGGGAGATAGCGGACGAGGAAGAGATAAACATGGTGGGTAGATCTCAAAAAGGCAAAGGGGAGACGTGAGAAATGAGGAAGACCAAAAGCGAGTGAGATGGACCAAAAGGCCAGAAAACCAAGACAGACAAGCTAGAGCCCGAGTCGCTGTCCATGGTGCTGCCAGCCTCAGCCGCCTCTCTGGTCAGAATAGGGCGGACCCAGGGGCTGGGCTCCTCCCTCTGTTGGCTGTAGCTGGGCCGAGACATACGTCTGGAAGCAAAGACTGTTGTGGGGGCCGCTCCCCACCCCTGGCTCCAGCTGGCTACCCTAGGGCAGCTCTCTGGCATAGTAAGTCTGGCTTTGGGCGACTTCCGAGATGCTGCCTTATTAGCAGAGGAGTTAATTAGTGTCCCCATACCTTCCCCAGGGAAAAGCCATCAGGTGTTTAGGAGGGCTACCCCTCTGGAGTTCAAGCCATTTTCCTTCTTTCTCTAGGCTTACGTGGAGGACGTGAGAAAAAATATCTAGAGAAAATGTAAAGAGGGCTTAATCCTTCCCCTATCTGAGGATTTAGAGGTGGCGTGTAAGAAGATAGTCTGAGTTTGGAGTGGCAGAGAGATACCTTGGAAACTCATTTGAAGGTCTACTTTGACCCCTAAAATGGATTCAAATCCCAGTTCTCTTACGACCTATGTTTCCTTCCTTATTCAAGTCACTCTCTCCACTTCCCCAGCACTTCATATATAAGGAGATAGAATTGTACTCAATGAAGTCCCAGAACACTTCCAATATTAAATATCATGATCCAATCTTCCCCTACCACCACTGGAATGCCAGGTGAGGAGGGGAGCAATGGCAGAGGTTGAGAATATTTCTGGGGAGGGGACTGGAAGCTTTGTTGGCCTGGACATTCCCCTCCATACAGAGGGATTTGGCATCTCTATCTCTATAGACACCTTTTCTACCATGCTAGTCAAACTTAAAGGCAGGGACGAGGCCTGATGGCCTATGGAATTCTGCTATAACCAGTTCCTATAATATTCCTCTGACTTACAAAGATCATACAATCTGAGGAGTCAGAGTTATCCCAAGGGACTCCTAAGGGCTTTTGATTCTCTTTCTAGATGAATCAACTTAAAATATCTACACAGAGACTCAAATCGTTCACTCCTCGATCCAGTCATAGGCCTTCCTCCTCCGGGAGCTAGGGGTATAGAAGAAGCCGTTTCATTGTCCACTCTGGTTTATCCTCCTGCACCCTTTAATCTTATTTGGGACATCTCCACCCCTTCCCACTGCACTAACCTGTCTCACTCCCTCTTTCTAGTTGTCCTTCTGGATTCCAAGGAATCCCAAGCTGAACTAGGCTGGACTGCACTGCCCAGTAATGGGGTGAGTCTTTTCTTCTCTTTCCTGCTCCTTGAGTGGGAAGGATGGAAATGGGAGTGGTGAGTCCTTCCACCTCCACAGAGGCAGAGGACAGACTCCTCTTTAGTGATAGTTCTTTAGGCAGCTCTGGGCTGCATGAAGCCCTTCTCTCTCTAGGTTATGTTTACACATGACCAATTGGGAGTCTTGGTGCCTCTGGCCAATTAGCCAGTCCAAGGAGCCAGCTGTTCTTCTCTGGGAGGAGCTGACAATAAATGCCTTGCCTTCTTCCCTTTTCTACCCCTTTGAAGAGCATCGTCCATCCAGGATGTCTGTTGTGGGCCCCAGAATTCTTGACACCAAGATTCTGGGCTCATGAGTTCTGAGCTTCCAGGGCCCAGTTGGTGTGAGATCTGTACTGCAATGCAGCTGCTGTCACTGCAGCTCAGGTGCAGAGTTTGTCCACCAGGAAGCTGGTCTCAGCCACCTGCTTTACAGATGTCTGATTATCTGTCAGTGTACTGAATGGGGTGGGAAAGAAGACCGTAGGTTACCAAGGGGACATGGTTAGATTAAGGGCCTCAGCAGGAGAGTCATTGACATTTGGTTTCTGTAGCTAACTGTTGGGAGGTGCAGTCTGGAGACACATAAGGCTGTTCTGTTTTACCTCAGTTTCCCCATTTATAAAACAATTAGCCATAGCAAATGTTTATTACAGTGCTCTCCCACTCCACTGCCCAACATATTTTATCAGGATAAAGCATCTTCTGTTGTATGCTTATAGCATGTAGATTTTATTTAATATTAAGCTGAATGAAAAATCATTATATAGGCAAATCCAAAGTGAAGTCCTTACAGTGTGTATCAAAGACAAAGAGATATGACTATTGAATAATTCCTTTTACTGTTCCCTTCAACAACAGAAATTATCAACAATCCCAGTTTGGTTAGATTGTATAGGCTGTTATCACCACTGGGCATCATGGTGTAGTGGAAAAGGATACCAGATTTGGAATCAGAGGATCTGGGTCGGAATCTGGGCTCTGATACTTGCTGTCAGGGTGACCTTGGACAAGTCACTTCTCCCTCTCCAGTCCTTGCTTTCCTCATGTGTAAAATGAGAGAGTTAACTACATAATGGCTAAGGTCCCTGCCAGATATAACATGCTCTGACCCCATAAAATGTGGTTTCTCTACAGCATTGGTACTGGACAGTGCCTTGCATAATACAGGTCCTCAGTAAATATCTGTTGATTGAGTCACTGTCTTTCCCACTGCCCAGCCTCAGTCAATTAACAAAGATGTATAGAGATCTGTTATATGCAAGGCACTGTCCAATACTGATACCTTTGGTAAAGCATGGAGAGCTTCCCGGGTCACAGACCCACCAAGTGTCAGAGGCAGGCTTCTATCTCAGCACTCTATCTACTATAACACAATAGTTCACATCCCTATAGTGTTTAAAGTTGGGCAGTACTCATCCATTTTCCTATCTGATACTCATAACAGTCCTAAGAAAGAAGCAAGGGTGGGCTTGGAATCAGGGAACAATGGATTCAAATCCTGCCTCTGAAACTTACTATGTTTGACACTCTGGACAAGTCACTTAATAATAATAGCTTATATTAACATATTGCTTTTTAAGATTTTCCAAGCATTTTACATGCATTGTCTCTTTTTATCTCTCATAGCAACACTGAAATAAAAGCTATTATCACCTCCATTTTACAGATAAAGAAATTGCATTCAAGAGAGGTTAAGTGACTTCCTTTACATCACTAAGCTAGTGTCTAAGGAAAGATCTGAACCTAAGTTTTTCTAACTCCAAAGCTAGTAGTCTATCCACTAACTTCTATGAATGTCAGATAATTCCCTAGTATATATCTAATAAATCATAGATAGGTTTTGTGGAGGGAGTTTACACACCAGGAGTTCCCTGTGCTGAAGATATCACAGATCACACATATATGTATGGAAAGACTTGGAACAAGATCTTTTCATGGAGCAGCCTTGGCCTGAGCTCATGGACACTATGGCACCTTATAAGAGAAAGTCCTGAAGGCTCTGGAGCATTTGATCATCCAGGGACAGAGGATTTAGATCAAACTAGTCTAATTTAATTCCTTAATTTTATAGATGGTGAAACTGAGGACAAGAGAGGGAAAGTTTGTTAGAGGTTCACAGGGTTCAGAATTTGAAGGAACCTCAAAGAGTGGCCAGTTGAAGACCCTCATTTTATACAATAGAACCAAAGGGAAATGAACTTGCTCAAGGCTGAACTGTATGTCAAAGGCAGTCAAGGCTCGGTTCATAAAATCAGAATGAAAGGAACCTTAGAGATCATCTAGTGTACTCCTCAAGAAGACCGAGTTCAAATCCTAGTAACTGTATGACCTTGACAAGTCATTTAACCTCGGTCTCAGTTCCTTCTAATGTAATATGGGAATAATAATAGCACCTATCTCCCAAGATTGCTGGAAGGATCAAATGAAAGAAAATTTATAAAGCACCTAGCACAGTGCTTGGCACTTGGTACAGACTCTGTAAATGCTACCTATTGTTCTTATCATTTTAGACATTAAGAATCTGAGGCTCTGGGAAGTTAAGTGAGTTGTCCAAGATCACGTAGCTAGTAAGTGGGGAGTCAGAATTTGAACCCAGATTTTTCAGCTCTAAATTCAGTGCTCTGTCTGCGGCACTACATACCACTCTGTGCAAAACAGGCGCCTTCTTCTCTTGCTGGATACTAATTTGCCCCTTTCCCCCCTACCCCTTTCTACAGTGGGAGGAAATCAGTGGAGTGGATGAGAACGACCGACCAATCCGAACCTACCAGGTGTGCAACGTGCTGGAACCCAACCAGAACAACTGGCTGCAGACAGGTTGGATTGGGCGGCGCGGTGGGCAGCGGATTTTCATCGAGCTCAAGTTCACACTTCGGGACTGCAGCAGTATCCCAGGGGTGGCAGGATCTTGCAAGGAAACCTTTAACCTCTACTATACTGAAGCAGAAGCGGAGGCTGGGGCAGGAGTAGAGGGGGAGGGAAAGGGCGGGGCTGGTCTAGGGGGAAGTCTGAGCGAAAACCGCCAGCGCAAGGTGGCTACTATCGCAGCGGATGAAAGCTTCACTCAGGGTGATCTGGGAGAGCGGAAGATGAAGCTGAACGTGGAGGTGAGGGAAATCGGGCCACTGAGCAGGGACGGCTTCCACCTGGCCTTCCAAGATGTGGGCGCCTGCGTGGCACTGGTCTCCGTGCGAGTCTACTACAAGCAGTGTCTGGCCACAGTGCAGAACCTGGCAGCCTTCCCAGACACTGTGGCAGAGGCTGCCTTCTCGTCGCTGGTGGAGGTCACTGGCACGTGTGTGGCCCATTCGGAGGGGGAGCCTGGCCGCCCTCCCCCTCGAATGCACTGCAGTGCCGACGGGGAGTGGCTCGTGCCGGTAGGCAGGTGTAGCTGCAGCGCAGGCTTCCAGGAGCGGGAGGAGTCCTGTGAAGGTAAGTGCACGTTCTACTGCGCTTTGGCTACACAAAGCCCTTGGTAGGCACGACCTCATTCAAGTCTCAACACCACCCAGTGGCAACAGGAAAACTACGGGCTTATTATTCTTGTTTGACAGATGAAGCCGAAGTTCAGAGGGGAAGTGACTTGCCCACTGTCCAGGATTCAAACGAAGCAGGGCATTGCTCTGTCTCTAATAGCAGTAATAATAACATCTTACATTTACATAGCATTGTTTAAAGCACAACAGCCAGGTGAAGTAGAGAAGTCCCCATTTTACAGATTAGAAGGGAGAGAAGTTAAATGACTTGCCCAAGGTCACAAAGTAGTTGAGCTGCCGTTTGAACCCAAGTCCCCTGAGCATGTATCTAGTGTTCTTACACCCATTGACTCAGATGGATAAGGAAGGGCTTTAATGAGGTGGAAAAGAAGGTTTACGTTAGATGGGAGTCCTTTGGGAAAGCTGAATATGAAATTTTTGTGAGGGTACAGTCAGAGCAGGATGGTCATGAGGTCTGATTTCCCAGGGTGGGATTCCCCTTTAGAGGTGGTGCAGACCCATTCCCATTTCCATGAGAGTAGGGATCTTGGCAGACTGTCTAGGCTGGGGCTTAGATCACTGTTGATCCCAACCACTTCAGGGAAAGAGCAAATAGTGAAGTTCCCCCATTGCCTTACCAAGGTCCAGGATAATGTCCCATTAGCCTTGAGGAAAGCCCAACCTGCATATGGGCCCAGGGTAAGTCTAGAAGGAGCTGGTTTATAGTGAGCACAAGGGCAGGCAGATTTTGAGGGTATCATCTCTTAGGCACTGCTTGATCATGTCACTCTGTTCAATAGCCTTCATTGGCCTCCTATAGCCCACTTAGTCTGGCATTCAAGGTTCCTCCACCATTTGATGTCACCCAACCCTTCCATGTTTATCTTCCACTATTCTCCAGCATGTAAAGTACACTCCAGCCAGACTAAATTACCTCACAGATCTCATACTTTCCCATCTCTGTACCTTTGCTCACAGCATTCTCTAAGTCTTCTCCCATCTTCTTCCCTCCCCCAACATTATCTCGACCTATTGCCATCCTATTTCAAAGCCCAACTCAAATACAACTTCATCTCAGAAGCCTTCCCTGATTTCTTCAGTCAACAATTCCATTCCTTTTCAGTCATTACAGAGCACTTTGTATCTCTTTGGGCATGGTTTTATTTTGATAGCTATCTGAGTATACATCATATACCCCTGATAGACTGTGAGCTCCATGGGGGCAAGAATTATATTTTATTCATCTTTGTATCCCTTTCTCCATGTCCAATACAGTTCACTGAATATAGTAGTTGATCAATAAATTTTTGTTGAGTTGAACTGAGATCCCTCTCTCTAGCTACCTCTAACCTCCAGAGACTCCATCCCAAGACTGTCTCCTCAGATCCTGGTCTTGTCACCCACAGCTGTATCTACCCTTTCCACACTGCCAGTTGTTTCCTCTGCATTCCTCCTCCTGTCCTAAGTCTTGAGGGACCTTAGGCCTTGTTGTATGCAAGGCTTGGGTGGGTTGAGGATTCAGCCTGTAGTTCTGTGGACTTGAAGGGACTGCAGGCTATAAGGAAAGGGATCAACCCAGGGATGGAGAGACAAGTTGAGGGAAGGCTGGAGAAGGAGAGATGGAGATTCAAGTTTTCTGGTTCCTTTGGTCTGTGATAGGGCCTAGAAAAAACTATAAAGATTTGGTAGTCTCAGAAAAACTGAGCTTCCATTTTTCCATGTATCAACAAATGATCAATCATTGATTTAGAGATCGAATGTACTTTAGAGATAATTTTCTCCAATACTCCTTATTTCAAAGACGGAAGGGAAGAGACTTGGTCAAGGCCACACAGCTCTGTCAGTTTTTGTTGAGCTAGAAAGGTCCCATCAATAGACTGTGTCTGCTGCCCAAGAACCAGTCTATCTCAGTGTGGAGGGGCTTCCTTCTTCAGGCAGGTAGGGGTTGGCCACCATTTGTTTGGCCCTCCCTCCCATATGTGTGTGTATGTATGTATGTATGTATGTATGTATGTATGTATGTGCTTATGCATGTAGCTGTGAGCTTATATTGGTGGAGGGACTTTTCGTTAGTACTCTTGGATCTCAACAGATAGTGAAATGGACTACCACATTGGCTTTTCTGTCTGCCACATCTTATATCTGATTTGGACTCTGGCTAGGAGTCTGGTTCTGATTCTCTCCAGCCACAGCCCCTGGTTTTAGCCCCAGCCTCTAATTTCTAATGTCATGGGTTTTAAATAATGAATATTATTGAAGGGAAAATATTTGATGTCACTTATAAACATAATTAAATTCCTTCCCCACTCTCCAGAAGGAATTAGGTCATTAGCTGTCCTCTCTGGAGGGCCCAGACTGTCTGCTCAAAGAGAAAATGGGGGACTTCCTGTCCTACCACAAGCCTACAAAGGAGGGAAGACTTAAGAGAGTAATCACTCTAGGGGATCAACCTTAGAAAGGGAGGGCAGTTCTCAGACCTTCCCTGATGCTGCCTGGCCCTGAGCCCACTCAGACTCCCTACACCTCATAAGACAGCCCATACCCCACGTGGCAAAGAAATGTCTGGCCCAGTTGTGTCATCCAAGGTTAAAGGAAATAAAGAAGTAGCCTCTTATGAGGCTCTAAGACAGGGAGAGGGGATGGGGTAGGGTGGAGAAAATGAAGGGCATTTGCTTCTGAAAGATGTTTTATTTCTAAGCCTCCTAACCTGGAGTTGAACAGTGGTCAGTGATGGTTGGTGATTGGGTAGTGATGGATAGCAACGATCACTGATGCTGGTAGTTATGGTAGGCAATGGACAGTGATGAAGAACAATGAGCAATGATCCTGAATGATGATGGGTGATGATAATGATGGTGAATAATGGTCATCGGTAATGGGTGATATTGGTAATGAGGCTATCAATGGCCACCAATGACAAGAAATTGTTAGCTGGTGATGGTAGATAGTGACCAAAAACTGTGGGTGATGTTCAATGGTGGTAAACAGTGACTGCAAGTGCAAGGACGATGGGTAGTAGTGGTTTACCACTATCTCTGAGCAAAGTCCTTGACACATAGTAAAGTGCTTACTATATGTTTGCTAATAGCCAATTAGAATGTATTTAAGATTTGCAAAGCACTTAACAATTTTCATATCATTTGATCTTTATAACAACCCTCAGAAGTAGATGCTGTTATTATCCCAATTTTGCCAATAGGGAAACTGAAATAGACAGAGGTTGAGTGACTTGCCCAGGGGTCACACAACTAATAAGTGTCTGAGGTCAGATTTGAATTCAAGCCTTCTTGACCCCAGGTCCAGTGTTTTATCCAATGTGCCAGTAACCTGTTGACTGTAGACTGACAGACTGATAGTAATAGAAGGCAATGGTTGTTATAGTAATAGAAGATGGTGGTCATTAATGGTTAGTGATGAAGGCAGTGACAGTGGCAGATAGGCAGATAGGATAGTGATAGGCAGTGACAGTGGATAATGATTATTGATAGAACCACCCTCCCTACTATGGTCTCAGTAGTCTTTGGTTTTACATGATCTGTTCCCAGATTCTGGACCAACTCTCTTGCATACGAGAAAGGAAGCAGATAAGTCTTGATGGACAGAAGAATGAATCTTAGAAAAAGAATGCTCCAGTCCTGGCAGGGATTGTGGGTATTCTTGCTGCTTTAGAATTTTGAGAGCAACGATTGCCTTGTGTTTGATACTGTATCCTTAAGTGTCTCTAGTACAGTGATCTACACATAGTTAAGTGCTTGTTAAATTGTTCTTGTTAAATTGAATTGCTGAATTCACGCTCAGACAGCTTGGATTATCATAAAATTGGAAGAGATCTCAGAGTTCATTTAAGTCAGGAGTTCTCAAAGTGTGGTCCATGGACCCCTAAGAAGCCCTGAAACTCTTTCAGAGGATCTAGGAAGTCACCATTTTCCCCCCATAATAACGCTAAGATGTTATTTACTTATTAAAATGCTCCTTCCTTTTCCAACTACAAACATACATAAGCAAATGGAGTTTTTTCATATACTTCAACCAAAACAACGTATCATAAGAGATTGAGTGTAAAAGCAGACTCCAGCTGCCTTCTATTAAGTCAGACATTAAAGAAATCTGCAAAAACATGCAAAACAATGTTTTCACTCTTCTTTGTTTTGGATTAAGTATATTTTTCATAAAAATATCTTGTTCATGTTAACATGTAATGACTTATTACTTTTATTACTTTTACACTTATTACTTTTATTTTAAATGAATTAATAAATATTTTGAAATTTTATGTTTTAATTTCTAATACAATATCAGTAGTTACAACCCATATAAATAAAAGTTCTTTGACATCCTCAATAATTTTAAGAGTATAAAGCAGTCCTGAGGCTAACAAATTTGAGAACTGATAATCTAGGTTAACCCCTTACCAAATGCAGGAATTCTTTTTTTTTTTTTTACAGGAGATCTTAACCTTTTTTGTGCTATAGACCTCTTTGGTCTCAGGATAATGTTTTTAAATAAAAAATGCATGGAATTACAAAGGAAATAAATTGTGTTGAAATTCATTCATCAGAATATGAAAAGAAAAGGTCTGAGTTCATGGACCTCTGGTTAAGAACTCCTGTAAGTATATCCCTGACATATAGCTATTCCAACTTTGCTTGGATATATACAATGACGGGAAGCTCACTGCCTATTTTTGGTGCCCATTCTACTTTTGGATGGCTCCAATTCAGGTCAACAAATCAAGAAGCATTTATTAAGCCCCTGTTATGTGTTGACCACTGTTCTAAGCTGTACTGAGACAAAGAAAGGCAAAACAAACAAACAAAAAACAAAAACAAAACCCAAGTAACCTGCTCTCAAGGAGCTCACGGTCTAACAAGGGAGACAATGTGCAAGCAATTAGGTATAAATAAGATTTTACATACATATATATTTATGTATGTATGTACACACATATAATACATGCATATGTACACACATACATACACATACATATATATATATATGTATATGATAAAATTTAGATAAGCTCCGAGAAAAGACACTAACATTAATGGAGATGGAGAAAAGCTTCTTGCGGAGGGTGGGATTTTAGCTGAATCCTGAAGGAAGTCACAGAAGCCAGGAGGTGGAGGTGAGGGAGGTGAGGGCTGGGAGACAGCCAGTGAAAATGCTAAGTCATGAGATGTAGTGTTTTGTTCAAGAAACAGCAAAGAGTCCAGTGTCACTGGATCTTAGGGTATGAGGAGTAGAGGAAAATAGAGTTTAAGAAGACAGGAAAAGTAGAAAGGCACTAGGTTTTAAGGGGCTTTAAAATCCCAGAAGAGGATTTGATATGTGATCCAGGGAAGTAAGAGGGAGCCACTGACATGTATTTAATCAGAGAGTGACATGGTCAGACCTGTGCTTTAGGAAGATCAGTTTGTTAGCTGAGACAGACTGGAGTGGAGAGAGATTCAAGGCAGGGAGACCAATCAGAAGCCTATTGCTTGATTTCTGGGAAGTTTGTTAATGTTGAACTGAAACTGACCTCCCTGTATCTTTCACACCTTGGCTAAAGTAGATTAATATAAGGGCAAAATGAACCCCAAATGTTTACTGTATATGCCAAGTTGTACTGTAATTAAAAACTCCTTGTTATTGAGAGGGGATAAGGGAAGGCTTCTGACTTCTCTACTCATTCAGAGGTCCCCAACTTTTCTTCATTCATCTCAACCCATTGGTTTTCTAGAATTTCTATCCTCCAGTGCCACACACAAAAAGGACTTGAACCCTGGACCCTCAGCTTTAAGATCTAATCTCTCTAGTTCTTTCCTGTAAGGCCATGACTACTCCAGAACTTTGGAAATATTGCCATAGGTTATGTTGGCCCATGACTATAGAATTCAGACTCCCTTTCCCTACGTTGGCCCCACCTCTGCCCAGTTACCAAGGAGGCGTGGCCAGTGTCCTCATGTTGTTACTTTCAGCATGAGTGACATTATGACATTTTCTTGGGGTTTTGGCCTTTATTGTGATCTTCCTGTTTCCCAGCTAGTTCCTCTCAATGTCTGGTTTCACTTGCTGTTTGAAAGGGCCCTTGGTCCTTTCTTTCTTTATTCTTTTGTATGAAGTTGTATGTAGGAAACTGAAGAGGGCCCCCTGAGTCTCTAAGTGCCCCCAACTAGGAACAGGGAGTAAACAGAGGACAGAACTGGAACATGTCCCCTGGTCTAAGACTTCTGTAGTATCTTTGTCCTCTACCTTCAGATCCAAACCTTGGGACATGAGGCCTGAAAATTAGGGGCTTATGGAAGGCGCTTTAATTAAATAAGAATCCCCATTAAGCAGCACTTTAAGTTTCACACATTTCATTCCTCCCTAAAATCCTAAGAAGCAGGTACTGCTCATGTTATTTAGTATTCTCTTTTTCTTGCTAAGGAAAAGTGACTCAGAAAACTTAAATTACTTTCCTAGGATCACCGAAACAATAAATATTGGAGCCTAAGTCTTTTATCTCTAAGTCATACAAGAACATAGATGATATCTCCTTCCCAGAGCATATACATTTGCCTTCAGGACAACAAGCCTTGTCCCATGATCAACTGTCCTTGGAGAACATTCCTCAAACTTCCCTCTCATTTCCCTCCTTTTAGTCCTAGGAACAATCTGTAATCACAAAGACTCATACTTGTGAAGTTTCTCATTGCTGAATGGGAAGCAACTCTGTAGGACTTATATCTACTAAGTCATAGATAGGTTTGGTGGAGGATTTGTATTTATAAAGCTTCTCATTGACAGATGAAGGAAAGAATTGTACCTATTAAGCCCCTCATTGCTACATGAGAGATAACTTCCTACAATATATCCACTAAGTTTGGGATCTGTAGATTTCAAGAAGTTTATGAACCTGTATGGAAAAAAAAAACCCCACATCTTTATTTTCATTAACTTTTGGTTTATTTTGTAATCTTACGTATTTTATGCATTTAAAAATATTATCCGGAGAAGGAGGTTATAGGCTTCAGTAGACAGCTACAAAAGTCCATGACACACAAAAGGCTTAAGAATCCCTGTACTAAGTTATAGATCAGTAAGGTGAAGGGATTTGTACCT
Source organism: Pseudochirops cupreus (assembly GCA_028627135.1). NCBI lineage: Eukaryota > Metazoa > Chordata > Mammalia > Diprotodontia > Pseudocheiridae > Pseudochirops > Pseudochirops cupreus. The sequence continues at coordinate 122,959,134 of CM053582.1, forward strand.
ACAAAGCCTCTCACTGCTAAATGAGAGTGAGAGTTATGCTTGTAAAGCCTCTCATTGCTATTGTCAAAATATTTCGGAGACATCCTGTTTCCCAGAGCTAAGGCCCAGCAAGCAGGCTATGTCCTAAACTTGGCATAACAATCATCCTTTGTGATCAGGATGATATCACCCTCTGGCAAAGTGTATCGCTTGGACCAGCACCAGATATTCACTGAGGGATTTAGCTCCCCCTATTTCCCAGGACCATTCATCAAATATTCATAATCCCTTTTCCATGTCACTGACAGGTACTGCATTCCTGTTCGTCTCACAGAACACTGGTTCTGTGCCCTGCAGGGTGAACATGACCCACAGGGCTGTGGAAACAGTAACTCAAGACCTGAAAATGATTATGTCATGGTCCAGCCTTGGGATGTGTATAAGACCTGCCTTTAGTACAGCATGTTAAGCCCTCCTTCTTAGAAGGGGGACTTCTTCATGCATACGTCATTTTCCTCACTCTGAAATTAATTAAACTTCTATTTTGTGTCCTGACTCTCCCATCTCTGACCTGCTCTGTTTGCTTGGCTCCTGCCACTCATAGGTTGGAGGCCAGTTCTGGTCCAGTTGACACTATATGAGAGGCAGCTCTCTAGGCCTTATCTACTGGCCCCAATCTCTTAATTCATTGAGTTAGATTAAAAAATATTTATTATGAGTAGCTAAGGCATATGTCCCTGTCCTCATAAAACTCATAATCAATTTTGAGGGACAAGGAAAAAAAAGCAGAAAATGATGATAAAGCAATATTACACTATTAGTTTATTAAAAAGTTGTGAAAGTACCATAGTAGCACAAGTTTGGCCTTATCTGGGTATGAAGGACAGACAGTCCTTCACAGTTCACAGTCAGGAGATGGAACGTCTTGTTAAAGGAACAGCAAGAAAGCTAGTGTCATTTGGATTTCATATCATACATGGAGATATATGATATAAGAAGACTGGTAAGGTAGGAAGGGATTAGATTATGAAGGGCGTTGAAAGTCTAGCAGAAGATTTTATATTTGATCCTGGAGGTAATAAAGAATAATAAACATAACTGGAGTTCTTGAATGAGGGAGGAATGATATAGTCAGACTTTGTACTTTAGAAAGATCAATTTGACAGCTGAGTATAAAATACATTAGAGGGGGAAGAAACTTGAGGCAGGAAGACTGACCGGTAGGTTACTGAAATAGTACAGGAATGCATCGAGGAGAGTCTGCAGCAGTATGGATGCTGTGTCAGAGAAGAAAAGGAGAGTTATTATGTATTTACATATGTGTACATATATATAATATAATTACTGTATTATATGATGACATATTACATATAATGCATATAGTATAACTATATACACATGCACACATATATTACATTTTATATATTACATTACATTATATATGTAGGTATTTTTGTATGTATTATAATAAAGGGAGAAATGGCAGGATTTGACAACTGTTTGGATAGGGGGGTGTGATGAGAGAGAATGAAGAGTAGAGAGTACCAAGGTTGAAAGCTTGGGTGATGGGGAGAATAATGGTACCCTCATCAGTAATAGGGAAGTTAGGAAGAGTGAAAGGGTTTTTTTGGGGGGGGAGAATTACAAGTTAAATTTTGGACATACTAAGTATAAGACATTTACAGGAAATCCAATTAGAAATGTCTAAAAGGCAGCTACAGATGCAAGACTGGATGACAGAACAGAGATTAAGGTTATAGCAGTAGATCTGAGAGTTATTTACATAGACATGATGATTGAAATCATGGTAGCTGGTGAGATCACCAAGTGAAATAGTGTGGAGGAAGAAGAGAAAAGGACCCAGGAAAGAGATCTGGGGGAGCAGGTCTCCTCATTCTCAGTTCTAGATTTTGCCCACTAAGGGCACACTACCTTTCTAAGGTTGAAAATTGGCAGCCTATGCTCAATCTTGAAAGCAGAGACTAGAGACCTCTTTGATAGATGAGTGACATCACACAAGTCATCCTGTTCAGTCATCTCCCATTCAGGTCAGCTAACCAGTCAGCCAAAGACTTCTGCTACTTAGTAAGAGGTGCCAAGGCAAGGAAATCCTTAGCTGACAGGAGAAAGTTCTTATGATCTGATACCTCTTTCATTGCAGCAACAGCTTTTTTTTTGCCTTGCCACCCCTCTCCACATTAAACTAGTAACACCAGCTCACAATTGTGCCACACTAAGCTCTTCACACACATTACCTCATTTAATGCTGTTAATAACTGCATGAGTCAGCCAGTAAAAGTATAATACCCCCATTTTACAGATGAGGAAGCTGAGGATCATAGAGGGAGAGTGACTTGCCTAAGATGAGCACTTAACAAGTGGCAGAGCTGAAACCTCAACTCATTCTTCCAGCATTCTTTCTACTGTAATAGAGATTGTGGGAAAGAACCTTTTGGGGGGAGAGTTGGGGAGCATGGGAAGCCCTGGGAAGATCAGCTGTGGCTCTTAGAGGAAGAGGTCTCTAAAATCCTCCTGGCTCCCTAGGAATCCTGACCAACGCTTCTTATTTATGCCATGTAATAAGCAGGCCATGGGGGGAGAAGAGGGCCTTAAAGTACCTACAGCCACCCCCAACCCAGAGCCCTGCCAGAGCCAGGCAAGAAGGCTTGTTTTAGGGCCCATTGGGGTGGTGGTGGAGAGGTAGAGAAGGAAACGGATTGGGTCTACCCTCGGATTTTCCATCTCAAGGGAGAGCCTTCCTAATTCTCACCTGTCCCGGATTTGTGCCCACCCAGTCTCCACCGCTCCCAAACTGGGACCGCCTTTCCTCGCACCTCCTGCCCCTGACTGTCGCCTCTCTTCACAGCCTGCCCCCCTGGATTTTACAAGGTGTCCCCGCGGAGGCCACTCTGCTCCCCGTGCCCAGAGCATAGCAGCGCTCTGGCCAACGCCTCCACGCTCTGTGTCTGCCAGGACAGCTACTCTCGCTCCCCAGCGGACCCACCCTCAGCCTCCTGCACCCGTGAGTCCCCTGGGGCGGGGGTGGGGCAGAGCCAAACTCCAGTCCCTAGCTTTCGTGACGCATCTTCCGGCTCTGGCAGACTCCCACTCCCACCCCCAATCGCAGCCCCACCCGATCCACCACCCAATCTCAGTCCCTGCCTGCTAATCGGTTGCCCTGTGCCTCTTCACAGGCCCAATCCCATTTCCCCTGGCTTCTTCTCAGTTCCAGTCTTCCATAGTCTGTCTTTCTTTTTGGAAGGGAATTAGGGTTAAGTGACTTGCCCAAGGTCACATGGCTAGTTTTTGTGTTAAGTGTCTGAGGTCGGATTTGAACTCAGGTCCTCCTGACTCCAGGGCCCGTGCTCTTTTCACTGGGCCACCTAGCCGCCCCGATAGTCTTTCTAATGTATAAGCAGACGAGATATAAGGAATGGAATTCAATATTTAAGCCATATTCTCTATAAATGTTAGCGGAAAACCCAAGATTCCCGCGCGCCCCCCTGTATCCCCACATAGCTCGGAGTAGCACTCCTTTTCTATCAGCGTGACTTCCATCAAGTCACTTCCCTTCCAGTTCTCAGTTTGCCTCATCTGTAAAATGAGTTGGGTCCTTGGAGTTCTATGGCCTCTTCCAAATCTAAACCTCTTCTCCTCGGATTCCCTCACCAGTTACAGACCATGTAGCCTCCCCACTGTCAATCCCAGACCACATGAACTCTCCTCCTTCAGTGGCCTATTCGAGACTCTACAGACTAATTCCTTTCCCCAAATCCTGATCCTCGCAGTCCCTCCCCTCCCTGCTCCATCCTAGGACCACATTCTGCGCTGCCCAGGCCAGGTCGGCCAACCAGACGCGGTCTCACTGTCCCCGCTCCCCACTCCAGGTCCTCCGTCGGCCCCCCGGGATTTGGTCTACAGGCTGAGCCGCTCCACCCTGTTGCTGCGCTGGAGTCCCCCGGAGGACTCTGGCGGCCGTTCCGACATCACTTACACCGTCCTGTGCCAGCGCTGCGGCGAGGATGACCCGGGCGTGGGGCAGGGACAGGGGTTTGGCCAGGGACCCGGGGGCACCTGTGAGTCCTGCGGGCCCAGTGTGAGTTTCGTGCCGCGCCAGACCGGACTGCGAGAGAGGACAGTCACCTTGCTCAACCTGCTCCCGCACTCCCACTACACCATCCGGGTGGCAGCCCTCAACGGCGTCTCCGGCCTGGGCGCTATGGGGACCACTTATGCCCAGGTCATCGTGTCCACGGGTATAGCGGGTAAGGCTCTAGGCTTGCCCCATTTGTTCTCCCAAGCCCGTCCAAATCCCCTGGCTGCAGGCCCTAGGGTGGATTCGATTCCCCTTACCCTCTACTCCCCTCGGGGACGGGGAGGGTAAGAAGCTAGCCCTCCTCTTTGGGAAGGTAACCTCTAGGCAGGGATGCTTCTGCTGGGGATGTATGGGAAGGGAAATCCTTGTCTCTTCTGCTCAACTGGCTTCACTCCTCCACACCACCTCCCACTTTTGGTTCCCCACGACCACGGTTTCCTTGTTGTTCTTGTTCCTTCTTCCCAGGTGTTGTCCACACATATCTATAGACGAAAACTTGCATATCACAGTCAAAAAAGGCAAAACAGTTCCTGCCCTTAAGGGGTTTATAGTCTATCAGTGGGCATACCATATCAGCACCTACAAAAATATGTACAAGATGGTGATTTGCTGGGAAAGACACTTGCAGAGCAGGGAAGTGGCTTAGGAAAAGTTTTGAAAGAAACAAGGGATTCTAAGAGTGGAAGTGAGGAGAAAGTGCACTCAAGGCATGAGGCACAACCAGTGCAAAGTCACAGAGGTGGGAAATGGAGTGGCTTTTATGAGGAACAATAAGAAGTCCCGTTTACTTGAGCTATAGAGTATATGAAGTGGGGTAAGTGGGAAAAGGCTGGAAAGGTCTGCTATGATCAGATTATGAAGGACTTTACATGCTGAAACAGAGGAGTTTCTTTTTGCTCCTAGAGGTAATTAGGGAGCCAATGTTGAGTAGAGGAGTGACATGTTCAGACCTGTGCTTTAAAAACTTGATTAGACACCCCTCCACACTTTCAGTCAGTATGTGCTCTGATACTTGGTGACTTCCATGCAAAGGTGGGAACAGATATGGATAGTGAGAAATAGATCAGAAAGAAGCCAGGAGAGAGGGCAGAGACTACATAGAAACTCATACCATTACCTCTTGAAGGCTTTTTAAAAATGCAGAGAACACCGTGCCCCCCCCTCCCAATCACAAAATGAGACTATCTCTTAACAGACAAGAAAAGACTGTTCATTGATGTGTCATTGTGGAATCAGATGTCTGTGTTCAGTCAGACCACGAACTTGTAAAGATCAGAATTAGTAAAAAGAAAAAAAAAACTAGAAGAATCATAGTGATGAGAAGATGGCATTCAATCAAGACAATTCAATCCTGACCTATTTAAACAAGTAGCAAGTCACTTACCCTCTGTCAATCTCAGTTTACTCATCTGTAAAATGGGGACAATAATAGTACACACCTCATAGAGTTATTGTGAGGGCCAAAGGAGATGATGTATGTTATACTATTATTATGAAAAATGGACAACAGACAGCAAAAATGACATCAATACTGATTATAATTATATATAATTTAACTGAAGTAAATTTGCTGCCATAACAAGGAAACCAAAAGAGCCTCAATGCCCGCCTCAGTCAGCAAATACTTGACTAAACTGCTCAAGGCAACTCATTTAGAATATCAGCTCATTTGTGAAATGGCAAGAATGACGGATGGTTCTAAGGAGTATTGCCTCATAAAAAGAGAAAAGCAGTGGCATATAGAATCAGTTTAAAGAAAGCTTAGCAAGAGAGGCAGCTAAGCAAAATCATTCCAAGGGAGACAACACCCTCATAATGTCGTTGGTCCTCTTTGACAATGAAGGACCAACAACAGTGCTTTACAAGGGAAAAAGAAGTCAACAAACAGAAGAAAAATGGATGAGCTATGAAGTTTTTTTTAAATAACAAATTATTTTTGCTATAATGGGTGGTGGAAGACAGAACTCTTAACATCACATCTGGGATGTTCTTATAGAGAAGGTGCAGTAGCTGTGTGACCCTGGGCAAGTCACTTAACCCTGTTTGCCTCAGTTTCCTCATCTGTAAAATGAGATGGAGAAAGAAATGGCAAATTACTTCAGTATGTTTGCCAAGAAAACCCCAAATGGGGTCACAGAGAGTCAGACATAACTAAAAGGACTGAATAACAGAAAGTCTCCCATCCACATAATCAAGCTCATTTAATATTCCAAGATATAAAGCCAATATAACCCTGTACAAAGACTCTCTGAAAATAAGCAAAAAGAGCAAATATGGGCTGGAGATGGCAGTTACAACAGCATTGAGGTATCAGTTCATAATGTAGCTAAAGAAAGGTCAATACCAAACGGGTGGGGTGGGGCGGGGAAATTTCAGACCTTATTGATAACAAAAATGATTGAAAAATATAAGAGATGACATCACATTGTACTTATTCTTTGTTAACTATAAAAAAAAATTTGATCAGGTAAAGCAAAACACCACCTTAAGAAGTCTCTTCTAACAAGATGTCTTTCATCAAAAATCATTCAAGACTCCATAGAAAATAGAACAAGAGAAATAACCTTTTTTTCAAAGCCCCACTAGACCTAAGCATCAAATAAAGCCTAAAATAGGGAGATTGATAAATTTGCCAAAAGCGTTTGCTATCATGATGGAGGAGATCCAGCCCAGAGGTCAAGACAAAAAAGGATTTCATATGAACATTGAGGTCCTCCAGATACTCCTTTTTGTAGATGACATTAGTGGTGTCAAGTCCCAGAACTTTGCAGAACTCCTAGAAAGCTATCCTCAAACTCCTGGAAGAGATCATATTGATCATCCATACTACAGGAACACCAAGATTATGGATGAAGAGCCTATTGTCCAGTTTATGAATGCAGTTAGATGGATACTCTACAGAGCTTGCCAAATAGTGTGTTTGTCTTGTATGGACAATACAAATGGTTAATTAGAATTAAACAGGAGAGCTGGCTGGATGACTTTTAGGAAAGAGAAAAGTTCTTTCAATGACTCCAGGCTTCTCATGGAAACTAAGTCACATCTTTTTAATACCAAAATTCTACTGGTGTTTATTGAATAGCTGTGAGACATGCATCAAAATACTTTTGGGGAAACTGACTATGAATATTACACAGCAGGCAATAAAGAGGCACGTGGTGTCTATTAAGCAGGTTCTAACTTAAAACCAATGAGGAACTTTGAAAAAGAACAGGAGTAGCAAATCTTATCTGGGAAATGTATGATAAGAAAAGAAGATGGTCTGGTCATTTGGTAATAGCAAGGAATAATAGGTGGACTGCCAGATTGCTTTACTAATATCCTTATAATGTTGAGAGAAATTAAGGAAGGTCTCAGCATTTTAGTGAATTTTAGGGAACAAAATTTTGGGGGGACAAAAATACCCCCATAAAATCCTACTCTGATGTCTCATTATGATATGCAGGTGACCTTGGATTCTTCAGAGGCATTCCAGTAAATACCAGAAGGGCTTGAAGTATGTCCCTAGAAACAGAATGATTCTATTTTCTGAGACCATCCTATCTAACCATGAAGAGGAATCTTGATGATGAAACTTGTTTGACCATGACAACCCATAAAAGAGAGGAAATTTTAAAAAATGGTCCTTGGTTCTATGCACCATCATCCTCTTCACCTTCTGCAATGATGGTGGCTGAGTGGTGGGAAAGAATTCTAAGATTAACACAGGTTTGAGACTGCTGACTATCTTTAATTTGAGTGTTGATATTCTAAATGTGAAATCCAATGACCAAGGAATAGACATGGTGTGAGAGGAGTTGAAGCAAATCAAGCTTGGCATTCTTACTATAAGCAAAATTAGACCAAAGAAGATAAATGGAAGAGTGGCTCATGAGTACCCCATGGAGGGGCAGAGAAAAGTATTGGTGGTGTGGTTTTATCATATGCCCCAAAGCAATAAGAAATATTTCAAGGTACATATGGTCATTGCATGTTTCAGCATGAATGATAACTAATTGGAAAAAAATATCATTAAAATAACTGTAGCTTATGTATCATCGATTATTGAAGAAGAAGTGATAGAGAAATCCATGATGATTTTGATAAAATACTACAAATCAAATAATTACATACTGATACTTAACAGTGTGAGCACAAAGGTGAGAACAGATGAGAATAAAAGGAATTATATGGGAAAGCATAATTCAGGAGAAAGAAATGAGAAGTGCCAAAAACACGTAGATTATATAGAATCCTCATGACTTTATGTCATGAGTATTTTTATAATAAAATAATTTGTAGGCAAAGGCATCCTGAATGCTAAAAAATTAAATTGACTGCATCTTAACAGATAATATAATACTTATTATGGATGTGGAAGTTGTCCCTGAGTCAATTCTTTGTGTATTGTCAGACCATCAGCTACTTAGAGAAAAATCAGAATTTATAGGAAATAAGAAGAAAGAATAGTAATGAGAAGAGGATATGGTATACAACTAAGAAGATTTAATACTGATTTATTTAAACAAACTATGGTAACTGAAAAGTGAGAAATGGACAACAGACATGACATCAACACCAACTATAATAGTATGGAAGTTAATGTAAATTAATCAATTAAATTGGCCAATGCAAATTAATTGCTACAGCAAGGAGACCAAAAGAGCATGGAAAGTACCCCCAAAACATTTGACTTACTTGCCTGGTGGAGAATGAAAGTTGTCAAGGATAATACCAAGTTAAAATATAAGCTCATCTTTAAAGTCTTACAAAAGAAGATGATAGACAGTTATAAGAAGTATTATCTTTTAAAGCAAAGGAAAGCAGTGGAAGGTAAAACCAATCTAAAGCAAGCTTGATGAGCAACCTACAAAGCAAAGTCATCTCAAGGGCATTCAGGGATGAAAAAGAAGATTGACTGCAAACAAGAAAAATGAAAAAAAATCATCACTACAAACTTTTCTCCATCCAGGATGGGTCCTAACATCGTAGTCCCTGAAGTACTGCCAGAGGATGTTAAATGACACAAAAGAGAACAAAGATCAGAAAAGCAGCTGGATTGGATAAAGTATATATGGATAAGATCCATGTTAGAGGTGATACAATTGTGGGGGGAATCTACAAAACTAATTTACAAGGTACGCAAATGAAGGAAAGATACCAAAGGCAGGGGGAAACTCTCAGATTTTATTGGTTCCAAAAAAAAAAGATTACTGAGAAAATATGAACAACTACCCATCTATAATGCCTCTATTAAAAAAAATCTTGGGGTAGCTAGGTGGCACAGTGAATAGAGCACTGGCCCTGGAGTCAGGAGGACCTGAGTTCAAATCCAACCTCAACACATTTAACACTTACGAGCTGTGTGACCTTGGGCAAATCACTTAACCCCAATTGCCCTACCCTCCCCCCTCCCAACAAAAAACAAAAAAATTCTTTACAATGGTCATCTATGCACAAATTGAGAGCATCTTGTTGAGGGTATTAGTAGAGAACAAGCTGCCTTTTCCAAATAATATTCAACAACAGACTGTATTGTTATCTCACAATTAAATGAAAGATGCAGAAAACATGAGATCCCACTGTGCTTATTGTTTGTTGATTGCAAAAAAGAATTCAACTCAGTTGGATAAGACATTTCCCTACAGGCTCTTTTTACAACAAAGTAGTATAGTGGATGGAGCACCAGGCCTGAAGTCAAGAAGACCTGAGTTCAAATCTAGCCTTTGATAGTAGCTGTGTGACCCTCGGCATGTCACTTAACCCTGTTTGCCTCAGTTTCCTCATCTGTAAAATGAGCTGGAGAAAGTAATGGGAAACCACTGCAGTATCTTTGCCAAGAAAACCCCAAATGGGGTCACAGAGAGTTGGATGTGACTGAAACGACCGAACAACAAAAAATCCACATAATCAAGATCGTTTAATATTCCATGATATAAAGCCAATATAACCCTGTTCAAAGATTCTCTGAAAATAAATACCAAATGAGATATGTGTGAGTGTCTCAAAGGGTCAACATTGATATGCTATGGTCTGCATAGTCAGAAGAAGCTCCTAAATTGGTAAGATCATGGATCCAGTTGAGAATTTTAAATATGGGCAAGAGTCACACAGGATAATTCAGGAATGGCTGAGCTTTGATTTGTGGTATTCCAAATCAATAAGATCACAGATTTATTTGAATCATTTATTGCAATAATGCTCACCAAAGATATTTGCCACTATGATGAAGAATATACAGCAGAGATCCAGGAAGAAGAGGGATTCCCTGTGCAAGATGAGGTCCTTCAGATGCTCTTGTTTGCGTATGACATTATGTTGATTGCATCAATCCCCAAGACATTGTAGGGCTTCCTAGAAGAAATAAATAATCATCCAAAGGAACTTGCCCTGACCATTCATACAGAAAAGACCAAATGAATGAAGAATGTGATTGCCCAGCTGTCAATATGTATCCTAATGGACATCCTATAGAACTTGTCCAACTCTATACCTACATGTCTTTATACGTATATTTATCTATATCTGTATCTTGGACAGACAGTAGAGATGGGCAATAAACTAGGCTTAGAGTTGGAAAAATGGAGGACAGAAAGGTAGATTGCTTTGAAGAAATCACAAACACTATTCTGACCTCAAGTTTCCCATGATAGCAAAGGCATTTCTTTTCATTATAAATTTTATATCAGTGTTGCTATACAGCAGTAAGACCTGGAATGCCACCGCTTCTGAAGAATGAAAGGTGAGCATCACATAGAAGGCAAGGCCAAGATGCATGATTGATGTGAGCATCTAGCCAGTGAGGAATTCTGTAGAATAACAGGAGTCAAGGATGTCCTCAAAAAAATGTGTAACAGAGAGAAAATATGGGCCAGTCACATGGTACAAGCAAAGGATAACAGATGTTCCATAAGTAACCTCAAACATCAGAAGAAAGTGAGGAAAGCCTTCAACAGATTGGTTGGACCCCTTGTAGTGAACCTTTGAAAGGACATGTATGAGTCTCATGGAAAAGGCATCCATAGGCTATGGTCTTTGTGGTTGTCATGGTTGATGTAGTTGGAAGAAACTCCCAAATCAGTAAAATCATGGATCTAGTTGTGAATTTTAAACATGGGCAAGAGGGACACAGGATAGTCAAGAATGACTGGGTTTTTATTTGCATCATTGGAAGGGAACTTCAGAATCAGTGAGATCACAGATCTATTTGAGTCTTTTAGAATACATCTTCACATAGAAACTGATTTTACTGAGGTTTGCAGGTGCCAGACTTGCTATCTATGTCTATCCATCTATATACTGATTTAACTAAGGGCCCCATCAATTTCTGGTCCTTTTTATCTCCTAAGCCCCCAGCCTAGTCTGGGCTAAAGGCTGAGCTCAACTATTCACTGAATGAAGCCAGCTTGGGGTTGGTACCAGCACCTTATGTAGAAGTGGGTATGGTAGGGTTGAAGGTGAAAGGATTATTTAAATACTGGATCTACTGCTCAGTCTTCTCAAATGAGTGCCCTTCAACCTTCCTCTCCGGTTTCTGCCTGGTTCATCTATCTAACTCTGCCATTCTCTCACAAGCAGCTGCCAACATTTCCGTACACCCCACCCCCCCTCCACAGCATATGCTTAGCTGCTAGAGCTCTTCATCTAACCTCCACCTTCCCCAGGGACTCTCATACCCCACATCCCTCTTCATCTTCCAGTATCCAGTGGAGTGACTGAGATCCATCCAGATCGAGTGGAACCCAAGAGTGTCTCCCTCTCCTGGGAGGAGCCAGGGTTTCCAGGGACCCCAGGAACCAACAACACTGAGTATGAAATTCAGTACTTTGAGAAGGTAAGTCCAGAGCCTTCCTGGTTATCCCTTAGGTACCTTCTTTAGCATGGGTACAAAGTGAGGGGAACGCCTTGGTTCTTTCTGTTCATAAGTTTAGGGTTCCGGGGCAATCTAACTTCCTGTGGCAAGGCTCCCATAGATGGGAGAAGCAGTTATAGAACAACTAGAAGATTAGATGCTCTCTGAGGAAGGGACTGTGTCCTTTTTCACCTTTGGATGTCCAGCATCTAGTATAAGGCCTTGTATGTAATAAGTACCTAACAAATATTTGGTGAATTGTGTTGAATTATGAGGAGAGGATTCAAGATCATGTCATGGTTATTGAAGGAATTGGGAATATTTAGCTTGATGATGAGAAAACTTTCAGGATTGGAGGAATAGGAGAACTGATTTCAAATATATCCAGGGTTTCCCTCCTCTTGGTGGAAAGGCAGGAGACTACTAGGGCTGATACATTGTCGTTGTATCAGGCATTTTTTTTTTCTGAATTACTTTTGTTGTTGTGACAGAGCAGAGTTCAGTTCTAGGAATGGGCTATTTCCAGAAATGACTGTGATATAAAATCAAAAGTGATTTTTAAGAAGTCATATACATATAATCTATAGGCCTAACATGGAAAGGAGAGATTAGATTTCTGCTGGGCCCTAGAAGGAAGAACTAGGAACATTGAAGGGCAGTTGAACGAGAGGCAGATTTCAGTTCACTAGAAGGAAAACCTTTTAAACAATCAGACTCATCCAAAGTGAAATGGGCTACCTTGGGAGAGCCATCATCCACTCCTTAAGGACTTTAAGCAGAGGCTTGATGACCACTTGTTGGGGGCCTTGAAGTGGGGTTCAGATAGACTACATAGGCTCAGATTCGGTAGCATCACAACAATCACCTAGAATTACGATGGTAACCACCTTCCTTCTCTACCTTACCTGACTTGAAAATGCCTAATGGGCCATCTCTCATCAACTGGATCCCCTAAGCAATTCTCTCTGGCAGTTAGCTCCCTGTGTCCCGTAGCCCCTCACTAACATGCTATCTTTTCTCCCTCCCCCCTCCCCCCTTCCATACCTTCCTCACTGTCTCAGTTGCCCCAGGGCAAAAATCTCACCTTTGACAACTTTAACTTTAACAACAAAGATTTATTTTTTTTTTATTTTAATTTTTGCTTTTTGGAGGGGGAAGGCAGGGCAATTGGGGTCAAGTGACTTGCCCAAGGTCACACAGCTAGTAAGTGTTAAGTGTCTGAGGTCGGATTTGAACTCAGGTCCTCCTGACTCGAGGGCTGTGCTCTATTCACTATGCCACCTAGCCACCCCAACAAAGATTTATTAACTAGGACATCAGTACATTTATGATTTTGCAGATCCCAATCCTTTTACCCCTTAGGAAGTCATAAGGAATTACTTTGGCCTCAAAAGATCACCTCTGTGACCAGACTTTCATTCTAAGACTCTGGATGGGGTTCTGTCTTGCATTTAGGATCTTTACTCCTTCTACCAGTAGTATGTAGAGAGAAAGAGAAGGGAAAGGCTTTCCCTTGGATACAGGAACATAGTTGTGCCTAAATGTATAGGAGAATGGAGGGGAGGGTCCAGGCAGAGAAAATTGATCTTTTGTTTTTAATCCTCAATTGGGATAACAATAGTTTTTCTCTGCATCTCCTCAATTTGCTGTTGCTACCATCCCCTGTGTAGGCCTGAAGTGGGTAGGCTTTCCCTCATTCTGTGGCTTGCCTCCCACTACTTCTGTTAACAGGATGTCCTCAGCTCAAAAACCATCTCCGTCCTCTTTTTCTTAAAAAAAATTATTTTCATTAATGCCTTTCTTTTTTACATATATTCATTTTCAGATATATTCTCCCCCTTTTCTCCTTATAATACAGATTTTAAGAGAAAAAATATATAGTTCATCAAAACCCAATCAATACATTGGCTACATCTGACAATATATTCTAGGTTCTACCCCCATCATGCCCCAACTCTGCAGAGAAGCCTCCTTCTCTTTCTAAGGAGATGAGTACCTGCCATTTTATTGGGCAGTTGAGCCAGATCTCCTGGACATCAGGCTACTCTTTCTCCCTTCCTCCCTTACCCAGGGCCAGAGGGAACAGACCTATGCCACTGTCAGGACGGGAGCACCTGCCGTCACAGTCAATAACCTGAAGCCGGCGACGCTCTATGTTTTCCAAATCCGTGCCGCCTCACCCTCCCTCTCCCCAGAAGTTGGAAACTTCACTCCCAGCATAGAAGTAGAGACTCTAGTGGAGGGTAAGTATTGGGGAATTGGGGACAAAGGTGGGGGAGAGTCCCCAAGGGAGAAGAGAGATGGAAGGAAGGCTCTGGGACAGAAGGGCAAGGCAGGGCAGGGCCTGGGTTCCTTTAAGGGGCAAGAAACTCCAAGTGCTGAATGTGGTCTGGGGTCCTACCCTTGGATAATGACCTCATCCAGCTCCCTACCCACTGCTCAATACTTCCTTTTCCATCAAAGCTGGCTCAGGGTCTAGAAAACAGAACCCCGCGGTGGTTGCTGTGATAGTCGCTGTAGCTGCCCTCCTCATCCTTGGCTTTGGGCTCAGTTCTCTGGCTATTTGGAAGAGGTAAGTGACCTAGAAACTCTTCTAAAAACACACACTTCCTTCTAGCTTGGCTCATTGGGCTTGATGTCCCTGGGATGGGATGATGTAGAGACTTAGGTTCACTCCAGCTACATTACAACATGTACAGATGTGCATAAACAAGAATCTCTGTCCACCTAGATGCAATCCTTAGTATGGTGGGGAGTCCAGAAATCTGGGCTCTGGTTTCAGTTCTTCTCTAAATCAGTATTGGCCTTGAGCAAGTCTCTTCCTCTCTCTGGACCTCTGTTTTCTTGTCAAAATGAGGAGGGTGGGCTTCAGAGTCTCTCTCAGCATGCACATTTTCTGGTTCTTTATATACCAGTACCCATGATTCCTGCTGACATTCTGTGTCTCTGCATGTACATTTACATATAACACACCAGATACAGTTAAGTATGATGTTTATGCTCACATGTCTTGCACACACAGATCCCGGGATGCAAGAACAAATCCCTGTGCCACCCATCCCTTCCCCCTTTCTCCCCTCTGCTCCCTGGGAAGGTTGGGATTTGGCTGCTTAAATCGCTAACAGCCTGCAGGCCTCAGCAGGAACAGGGAGGGTGGACCCAGCCTTCCTGGGCTACTGCTCATAGTGATTAGGATTCGCTTCAGAGGGCCACAGTCCCCCAAGGGAAATGAGCTCCCGGTGCCTGGGCAAGCCTTGGAACTAATCCTGAAAATAAATGTGACGGGAGGCTCTTCAGGGCCAGAAACCCACACTGGAAAGAGCCCTGGCCTGATACACAGGATACCTTGCTTTTCATTTTCGCTC
This sequence comes from Pseudochirops cupreus, assembly GCA_028627135.1. Lineage (NCBI taxonomy): Eukaryota > Metazoa > Chordata > Mammalia > Diprotodontia > Pseudocheiridae > Pseudochirops > Pseudochirops cupreus. The sequence goes on from CM053582.1 coordinate 122,974,405, forward strand.
TTCTTCTTGAGCTGGTCACTTCTCACAGTGAGAACTTGGGACTTGGATGGGACCCTCCCAGGTTTGCCATTCTGTGGTTCTGTGTATAAGAGGCTGGGGGTATGGGACAGGAGGAGGATGTGGGAAGGCAGGGATCAGGGCAGATGCTAAGTCCTGCTGCAGTTTAAAGCAGAAAATAGAGTTAGGGATCTCATCAAGAGAATAGGAATTCTTTCTTTGCTCCCTGACTCTTGGTTTACAAAGCTGTGTTAGGGAGGGCATGACCGTGAATGAGGTGGAATTAACACAATAAAGAAGAGAATGAGAGAAGGATTTGTAATCAAAACTGAGATTATTGGGTGCTATTGCCTAGAGAGGGAGGAGTATAGACAAGGAAAAAAATGACCCAGCCTCAGGGGCTGAGGCTCCTTTTCCTTGAATAGACTCAGGAGGTACTATCCATGAGGACAGCAACTGCTTCTTTGGTTTTGTATACCCATCGACCAAGATTAGCACACTGGTTGGCACCCCATAGGCACTTAAAGCCTTGATGAATTGGGAGAAGGGGTTGTACCAACCCTTGTCAGCTAGACTGACAGTCCAAAGCCCTAAGCTTCTGCTGAGCTCCTCAGGTGTTATGTGATGTTGTATTCTTGGTGGACAGAGCCTCGATCCAGGTGCCGAGTTTCACTCTTCTCTTTGAAGCTGTTTGGATAGAAAAGGCAGCACTTCAAAGGAACTTGCTACAGCTTTTCCCACTGTGTGTGTGTACGTTGCTGTGCATGTGTGCATACATGCATGTATGTGAGGGGGAGGAAGGCCCGGGGGAAAACAGAGTTCTTCTGGAGGCCGGGGGAGCCTGGGACAGCTGGAATGAATGTGCTGATGCCTGGGGAAATCTCTGAAGCTGATAATTATGCCAATTTCAAAGCCACTTGGCCAGACTCTGAGCTTTCCCCACCATCAGAGCTGGGGTGGTGGTGGTGGAACGGAGTGGGCTGCTGAGGCTGCCTTCATCAGACAGACACTGCAGCCTAACGGCCTATAAATTGGGAATGTTCCCAAATCAGAGCAAGATTAAACAGCCCCGGATGGGGAGAGTGTCTCATAGTCAGGAAGACTCAGGAAATCATTTGAAGTGGGAAAAGAAGAAAAGCACAAAGACAGAAGAGGGACAGCTGGAGGTAGAGGGGTCACATACAGACATCACCTGAAACATTGTGGAGACTGGACTGCAGGTTGGGCAAAGTGTTAAACAGATTAGGTCCCTGCTTTGTGAGCACCTTTTTGATAAACACTTCATTTTACAGACAAGGAAAAGGAAGTGACTTCTGCAGGGTCACACAGATAACAAGTAGCTGAGCTGGGACTTTACTTTTCTACTGTATGGCAATGTCTTTCTCTCCTTCCATCAACCTCCTCTCCTCGGCAGACTCTTTCTCCTCTGCCTACAAATGTACCTGGGTCTCCCTTCTCACCCTCTGCCTACAAATGTACCTGGGTCTCCCTTCTCACCTTCTGCCTACAAATGTACCTGGGTCTCCCCTTCTCACCCTCTGCCTACAAATGTACCTGGGTCTCCCCTTCTCATCCTCTGCCTACAAATGTACCTGGGTCTCTGCTTCTGAAATAGCTTAATCCTTTCCACCTCCTTTAGCTGCTATCTCTGTCCCTTTGCATCTAGACTCCAAGAATTCATGTGTATCTGCTTCCTTTCTCATTGTTTGCTCTGTCCTCAAACCCCCAAAGTCTGGCTTCTATCTACACCACTCCCCTGAAATGACTCTCTTGGATGGTATAGGACCTTAGAACTGGGAGGTACCTCACAAGGCATCTAGAGCAACCCCCTTATTTTACAGATGAAAAAACTGAGACCCAGAGAAGTCAAGAGACTTAGTCAACAAACATTTGCTAAGTGTCTACTAGGTACCAGGCACAAACACAAAGAGGCAAGAGATAGACCCTGCCCTCAAGGAGCTCACAATCTAATGTGGGAAATAACAAATATAGACAAACAAGCTATATCCAAGATAAATAGGAAATTAGAGAGAGAAGGCACTAGAATTAAGAAGGGTTGGGAAAAGTTTCCTGTAGAAGATGAGATTTTAGGGGTGACTAGGTGGACCAGCGAATAGAGTACTGACCCTGGAGTCAGGAGGACCTGAGTTCAAATCTGGCCTCAGATGTTTAGCACTTACTAGCCGTGAGACCTTGGACAAGTCATTTAACCCCAATTGCATCTGAAAGGAAGAAAGACTGAAAGAGAAAATGCCTAGAGCCAAGAAATGCAATATCTTGTTCATGGAAGAGAAATGAGGCCAGTGTCACTGGGTCTAAGAGTATATGGCAGAAAGTAATGTGTAAGAAGATAAAATGTAGGAGGGAACTAGTTTATGAAGGGCTTTGAACTCCAAACAGGATTTTGTATTTGCTCCTCAAGACAATAGAAAGTCATTGAAGTTTATTGAGTCAGGGTCTTTTTTTGGGTGGGGGGAGCAGTGACATGGTTGGATCTAAAATTTTTACTTCAAATGGCTGAATGGAGGATGGATTGCACTGCAGAAAGACCTGAGGCAGGCAGACCCAGCAGCGGCTGGTGCAGTAGTCCAGGTGTGAGAGCATGAGGGCCTGCACCAGGTAGGTGGTGGTGTCAGAGGAGGGAAGAGAGCCTATTCAAAAGTTTTACAAAGGCGACATAGATAGGCCTTGGCAACAGCTTGGATATGAGTGTGTGTGTGTGTGTGTGTGTGTGTAATAGTAAGGAGTAGAGCATGACCCCCAGGTGGTGAGCCCAAGGGCCTGGGAGGATGAGTGTTGCCCTCTGCAGTCATAGGGAAGGAGGGAGTGAAGGAAGACTTAGGGGGAAAAAATAAAGCATTTGGTTTGGGACATATTGTGTTTAATGTGTCTCCTAGACATCCAGTCTGAGATGTCTGAAAGGCAGTTGGGGATGTGAGACTGGAGGTCAGCAGAGAGCTTAGGCCAGTACCTCCAAAATCATTAGCACAGAGATGGTAATTAAATCCATGGAAGCCAACAATATCAATAAGGGAAGAGGGAGAAGAGAAGAGAGCTCAGACAAAACCCTACAGGACACCTGTGGTTAGAGGGTGAGATATGGATGAGGATGCAGTTTAGGAGACTGAGGAGTAGTCAGAGAGGTAGGAAGAGAACCAGGAGAAATGTTGCTCCAAATCCTGGAGAGAAGAGTATCAAGGAGAGGAAAGTGATTAGCAGCATCAAAGACTGCAGAGAGGTGGAGGAGAATGAGAACTGAGAAAAGGCCGTTGGATTCAGCAGCTAAGTGATCATTAGTAACTTTGGAGAGAGCACTTTTGGTGGAATTTGAGGTCAGAAACTGGATTGTAAGGGATTAAGAAATGAGTGAGAGGGGTGGCTAGGTGGCACAGTGAATAGAGCACTGGCCCTGGAATCAGGAGGACCTGAGTTTCAATACAGCTTCAGATACTTGACACTTACTAGCCATGTGACCTTGGGCAAGTCACTTAACCCAACTGCCCTGCTTTCCCCCATCTAAGACAAAAAAAAAAAAGAAATGAGTGAGAAGAAAGTGGAGGCACCTATTGTAGATGGCATTTTCTCTCTCTCTCCATTTGTTTATTTATTTTTAGTTTACATCATTCATTTCCACCAGATTTTGAGTTACAAATTTTCTCTCCATCTCTCCCCTACCCCTACCCCAAGATAGCAAGCCTACTGAATACCCCTTCCCCTCCCCCAATCTGTTCTCTCTTATATCCTCCCCCAAACCCCTTAACTAACTTTCTAGTAGGGCGAGATGGATTTCTATACCCTAGTGCCTGTATATCTTATTTCCCAGTGTCATGTAAAAAAAAAACAACAAACCAACTTTTTATTTTTAACACTTGTTTTTCAAACTTTGATTTCCAGATTCTCTCCCTTCTTCCCTCCTCACCCACCCCCACTGGGAAGACAAGCAATTCAATAGAGGTTGTACATGTGTCGTTACACAAAACGTTTCCATAGTAGTTACATTGTGAAAGACTAACTACATTTCCCTCCATCCTATCCTGCCCCCCACTTATTCTATTTTCTACTTTGACCATATCCCTTTTCAAAAGTGTTTGCTTCTGACTATCCCCTCCTCCAGAGGTTGCTATAAGGATCAAAAGCACTGTATAAATGTTAGCTGTTATTATAATCATCTGTTTTCTAAGCTAGTCTTAGATTGTTACCTGGGGGCATTGAAAGGTTAAGTGACTTGCCTAGGGTCGAACAGTTAGCATTTGTCAGAGGTAAGACTTGAATCCAGGTCTTCCTATCCCAAGGATTTTCCATCCACTATTCCATGACTACCTCTTGATTAATCTTTCTAAAATGTCATTTTTCCCTATCATCCGCACTTCCCTTGTCCCCTAATGGTTCTTCATTGCCTACTGGATAAAAATCCAAACTCCTCTCCCATCCATGGCAACTGGATGGCACAGGGGATAGATCCCTGGGTCTGGAGTGAGGAAAACCTTAGTTCAACTGCAGTCTCAGATACTTATTAGTGGTGTGAATCTGGGCAAGTCACTTAACTTCTGTCTGCCTCAGTTTCCTTAGTTGTAAAACAGGAATAATACCAGCACCTACCCCCCCGGGGTTGTTGCTAAGATAAAATAAGATATTATTTTTAAAGCACCTGGAACATAGTAGGTGGTTTAATAAACGCGTGTTTCCTTCCTTTTCTCATGAGCTTGCCTCTGCCCATGAGATCTGTGAATCTCATTGATGGAGAGATCCCTTCATTGTGGATTATAATCCATCCGTGCCTGTTTCTCCTTAGTGACTCTCTTGGTCCACATACTAGTCCATGTCCTTGTTCACATCTTCCACAGAAGGGCACTGTCCAGCTTGCTGAAGGCCTCCATCTAAAGTTCTTCACTTTGCATTGGTTCCAATGGAATGTATGAGCTATTTGTTGGTGATCTTTCATGCTCATTATATAAGTGACCCCTATCTCCTAAGAAATTTAGGAAAACTCTTTGCATTTAACAAGGCGGAACCAATTGAATTACCAATAAACTGGGGAGGGGAAAAATTGCATTCTTTGTCCCTGTCTAGGATGACATTCCATTCTTGTTCTGCTGATCTGAATTTACTTTATTTCATAGTGAGCAACTGAGGGGTATAATGCTGGACTTAGAGTCAGGAATACCTGAGTTCAAATCCATCTTTAGACATCTGGACAAATCACATGTGTTCTTTCAGCCTCCATACAGCTCCTGAAGTGATTTTCCTGAAGCAAAAGCCTGATTATGTCACTCCTTCCCAATAAACTCTCATGGTTCCCCATTGGTTCTAGGATCAAACATTATTTTATCTTTATCTCATCCTTTAAAAATTTCTCTGTTTAGATTTTCTAATATACTTAAATATTAGTAAGTAATGTCTGTGTACATTACGTGTTGAGGAACAACATGGTGCAGTGGAGAGTGCATCGGACTCGGGAAGGCATGGGTTCACTTCCTATATTGGTTTTTTGTTGATGTGATCCTGGGCAAGTTCTTTACCCTCTATATGCCTTAGAGGCAACTAGGTGGTACATTGGTTAGAATATTGGACCTGGAGTCAAGATAGACATGAGTTCAAATCTAGCTTCACCTACTTAATGGCTGTGTGATTCTGGGCATTTAACCTCAGTTTCCTCATCTGTGAAAGGGGGATAATAACATCACCCACCTCCCAGGGCTGTTTGGAGCATTAAATGAGATCATTGTAAAGCACTTTGCAAACCTTAAAGTTCTAGATAAGTCCCTGGTTTTATTATTGCTATTCATCTTCCACCTGTTAAATGAAGGAGTTGGATTTATGCAGTTGCAAAGTTCCTTCCAGCTCTAAATCTGTGACCTGTAATTTATAAATAAGTGTGCAAACAAGGGGCATATGCTTACTTGTTTATAACTGATGGGGGAGTATAATAAAAAAAGTTTGGAGATCATTGTTCTAAGATTCCTCCCAGCCCTGACGTTCTGAGTCTCAAAGTAATAGGCAGACATATGTGAATTGCTGGAATTGTTACACTGGCTGGGGTGACTGGCAGTGTGTGTGTGTGTGTGTGTGTGTAGAAAGAGGCCAATCTAGGGCTTGGCCAGTTCTGGGGGGCAGGTGCTGCCTCCTCTTAATGCTCTCCACTCTGTTTCCCAGGCAGTGTGGATATGGAAAAGGCCTTGGAGATGGCAATGATGAGGAGCTTTACTTCCACTGTGAGTCTGGGACCCCTAACTCTCCTTCACTGACCAGCACCACCTCCTCTTCCTATTCACCATCATTGGGCCAGGAACTTATGGGGGGGGGGAGATTCCCTTCCAAGCTTGGATGCAGAGACATTGCCCCACCCTCAGTCCCACCCCTACCCTGACCCTGATGCCACTTCCTGAGAAGCAGCTTCTCTCCTAAGGGCATGTCTATCTTTTGTCCTCCACATCAGTTAAGGTCCCAACACGGCGAACATATATTGACCTGGAAAACTGTGCTGATCCCATGCAGGCCTTGCATCTGTTTGCCAAAGAATTGGACAGCTCCAGTGTGTCTGTCCACAGCATCATTGGCACAGGTAAGTGTGTCCCACCCACTCTCCTGGCCCCAGTCTGGGTTGGCACGCACATACACACACATAAGTACACAATACATGTATGCACACACACATATGTAGTGGTAGATCTGGGCCTGACTGGGCCAGGAACCTTGATTTTTGGTTTCCATGGGAACACTGGCCATATATCCTCTAGGCTAGCCAGGTGACCAAAGTTAGACTCTTTGTCATCCAGAGCCCTTTCCTGAGAGAGGGTATGTCTGTCCCTGGCCCCAGGCTGCCTACCAAGGTCATTCTTGGTGCTTGGTCCATCCTTCTTAGAATGGCAACTTTCAATTATCTATGTGAATTTAATTCAACAAACAATTTTTTAAAAATCATGTTTACCTTTATATCCCTTTCATTTCTCAATATACTTCTCCTTAATCTCCCACCCAGAGGTGCAACCCTTATAATGACAAAAAAAGTGGAAAAAAAGCGATAAACATATCAACATATCAACCATGTCTGGGATTGCATACCCTGTTCCACATTCATAGTCCCCCACTTCTGCCAAGAAGTGAAGGAGGTGCATTCTTTTTTATTTCCTCAGTGGCTCAGCTTGGTTGTTATAATTATGCATTGTTGAGTTTTTGAGTTTTTTTTTTTCAAAAACAATTTTTTTTGCAGGGTGTTTAAAAAATTTGTGTTGGATTGAACTCAATTGAATTGTGTTGAATTATAATAGCATAGTTTGAAATCCAGGTGCTTATCATGGTTTAGCATTTGCATAACATGATTGATTACAAAGCACTTAATTCATCATAGTATGTATTTGCTACAACAAACATACATGTTTTCTGTTCATAACAGTGCTGAGATCTATGGGAAATATGACACTTGGTTAAGACATGCTTCCTGCCCTAAGAAAGCTTTTTGTTTATTAAGGGGTATAAGACACAAGCATGTGTAACTATAACACACAGTATTACTCAAGAAGTGCCCTAAATAAATGCACATGAAGTTCTAGAGAGAAGGGGATTGTTGGCCCCTCCCCCACCTCTTCCTTTCTTCCCTGTTATGTGGTCAAAGCACACAGACTTTACATAGTTTGAAGAGACACATGCCATTCCATCTCCCATCTCCACACCTTTGCACCAGCAGTCTCCCCTGCCTGGAATTCACTCCCTCCTCACCTCTGGCTCTTAGAATCCCTAGTTTACTTTAAAGCTGAGCTCAAGTGCTCTCTCTTAAAGAGGTTTTTTCTATCCCCTCACCTCCACCCCAGTTGCTAGCATCTCATCTCCCTCCCAAATTGCCTTGTGTTTATTTCATAAAGGCAGCTTGACATAGTGACTAGAGCACCATCTTGGAGTAAGCAAGACCTGAGGTCAAATCTTACCTCTTTTGCATACTGGCTGGACAAGTAACTTAACTTCTCAGTGCCCCAACTAATTCTCTAAAACTCTGAATTGCAGAGCAGGCACAGATCTGCAGTGGTAAAGGGAATTCCTTACTAGGGGCTCCCATTACCAATGAAATCATAGGTTGGACCCAAAAAAACCAAAAGTGTGTGTGTGTGTGTGTGTGTGTGTGTGTGTGTGTGTGTGTGTGTTTAAAGGCAGCTAGGTGGCTCAGTGGATAGAGTGCTGGGTTTGGAGTCAGGAAGACTCTATCTCCCTGAGTTCAAATCTGGCCTCAGACCCTTCCTAGTTGTATGACTCTGGGCAAGTCACTTAACCCTGTTTGGCTCTATTTCCTCATCTGTAAAATGATCTGGAGAGGGAAATGGCACCACTCCAGTATCTTTGTTGAGAAAATCCCAAATGTGGTCTTGGAGAGTCATACTTAACTCAAAACGACTGAACAACAATGTGTGTGTATACATACATGCATATATTATATATACTTATATGTGTTTTTGTTGCTTTTACCAATAGAATATAAGCTCCTTAAGGGCAAAAACTGCTTCACTATACTGTCCCATGACTCATTGTGATCTTTCCATTCCCACAATATATGAGAAAGAAAAGAGGGAGGAGAGAGATAGACAGACGGAAAGAGACATAGAGACAAAGAGAGATGGAGTGATACAAGGAGAGAGATGGAGAGAGTTGAAGATAGAGGGGGAGAGAGGGACAGAGAGAGAGAGAGACAGCGAGAGACAGAGAGAGAGAGAGAGAGAGAGAGAGAGAGAGAGAGAAGAGAGAGAGCGAGAGACAGAGACAGAGACAGAGAGACAGAGAGAGAGACAGAGAGAGAGGAAGGGAGGGAGGGAGGGAGGGAGGGAGGGAGAGAGGGAAGGAGGGAGAGAGACAGAGAAAGTGATATATATATATATATATATATATATATATATATATATATATATATATATATAATATGTGTGTATACAAACACAGAGAAAAATGAATTTTGACCATCCCCTCTATTAGTGAGGATCATTGAGAATTGGTCAGATTTGTTACGTAGCCCACAGAGGGCAGATCTGTAACTAAGAGGAGTAATAAGAGTTTTGTCTCAGGGAGATGATGCTTTAGAGGTTGGCTTCCTGCACCTGGCAGCCACAGCTCTAGTGCCCCATTCCCATCCATCTCCCCTGCATCCGTCAATCCTTCCGCAGTGCTCTGAGATACAGTTCCTTCCCCCAGAAGCCACCCCCTAAATGACACTCCTGTCTCACTCTGTCTTACTATGCCCCTAGCCCTGCCTTCCCCTTAGCCCCAGATTCAAAAATGATTAGTTATGGTCCTAACCTCAGACCACAGTTATATTAACTGACACTTCCTATAGTTAAATGACTATGGACAAACCTTGGAGCCTCAGTTTTCTCACCTCTAAAATGGGGATATTTTAGAAGGAATTCTTATTCAGCCAGGCGTTGGACTAGATGGAGGTCCCTTCCAGCCCTAGGTCTATGAGGCTAGCCTATGACCTTTGGCTATTTACCTCACAGGACTGGTGGGAGGAAAACACTTCTTTGTAAGTCTTCATTGGCTTTAGAAATGGGAAACCATTTGATGATCACGTTCATCACGGTGACTGTTTTCCTGCTGCTTGCCCAGTCGTGGGCTCAGCTGCTCTGCACTGGGGTGGGGGAGGGAGGAGATGCTAGGGAGTGGGAGAGGGAGTAGGGGGGAGGGGTGGCAGAGAGCAGCCTGCACCTTCCCCTCCTGCTCCATGGGGCTGGCTGCTGAACTATTCTATTCCCTGCAGGCCAGTTTGGGGACCTGTGCAGTGGCTGCCTGAGGCTGCCAGGTGGGCGGGAGCTCCTGGTGGCTGTGCACACCCTACGAGACGGCGCTTCAGAAAAACAAAAGCTTCGTTTCCTGGCAGCAGCTTGTGCTCTGGGTCAGTTTGACCACTCCAATATCGTCCGGCTGGAAGGCGTTGTCACCCGAGGCAAGTCCCACCTCTGGACCTTGGATAGCTCCTTCTGACCTAGGGACTGGGAAAAGTTCAGTCCCCATTGTCTGAAAGAGAAATCTTCTACCCAGTTCTTTCTTACCCATTCCAGATCCCCCAGGCCCCAGGGGTTCCCACTGCTTCCTTCCTTTTTATTACTTATTGTTACCTCACCCACAGATGGAGTTGTAAATAAGGCAGGACAATAAGAGTACTGTCTCATGGTGATGAAACTTTAGGGGGTACAGTTCTTTCAACAGGGAACTGCAACCCTAGCCCCTCCTTTTGCTGCAAGCCCTGCCTCTGCACTCACCCCACCCACCAAAAATGGTTTAAAATATTCTAGTGTTTTGAAATCAGAAGAGCTGGATTTGAGTCCCACTCCGCCACTGCCTTTCTATGTGACACTGGGCAAGTGTGGTCCCCTCTCTGGGTTCATTTTCTCATCTATAAAATGAGGTGATGGGATTTGAGGATTTCTAATAATCTCTTCCAGTTCAAAATCTTAAGAGTTCTTAGTGTGCAGTCACATTTTCTATTCTGAGGCTCCTTCCTTGTCTAAAAGCCTATAATCCTGTATGGAACGAGTGAAAACTTTTCAAGCAGTTTGAGATTGTTCACTTCCCTTTTCCTCCTCCATTGCTGCTGTCAATCACTTTCATTTCTTTGTCTGCTTTTCTGGCCTCGGTGGGCCCCTCCTCCCGGCCAGTGAGAGTCAGGGACAGCCCAGGCTCACTCTTCCCCCCTTGCTTTGGGACCCTCCCCCCCTTTTCTTGCTGTCCCATTTGGGGAAGATTTTGGTGAAGTCTGCCTCTCAACCAACGAGAGAGGAGACAGTCAGGAAGGGGTCTTGACTACATTAGTGTATGAATTCCTGCACTGTCTTTTGTAACACGCCTCTTCTCCATGATGAGTCATGGGGAAGATCGCCCTCTTCTCACGGGGAAGAGAATAAACTCCTGTTCTCATCCTAAGAGATTTCTGTGTCTATTTATTTATTTATTTTACTAAATTAAGGATGACGGTTATTTTTCGTTCCAAACAATCCTATGGGCAAGGCAGGTTCTCTCTCATACCCATCTCACACCCATCTCATCCTAGCCCTGACTCTTTCAGACTTGAAAAAACCTGCAGAGTTCTTGGGCTTCTTCCCTGCTTTCTTCTCCTATAGGCTCCCCAACTCTACATACTTCATTCCTGTCCTTGCTGAGGATAGAGGAGAATCCCAGGGACATCCAAGGGCCCCTGATCCCTACCCTGACTGGGGATTGAACCTGGAGTTTGGGAGAGGGACAGGGGAGCCCCAGGTGAACACACAGGGTTAAGCATGTGGTTCTGCCTTCTTTGCCTGGTTCTAGGGATCACCATGATGATTGTCACTGAGTACATGGGCAATGGGGCCCTGGATGACTTCCTCAGGGTGAGTACTTCACCCTTCCTTCACAGTTTCAGAGGTTGGGGTATGGGGATTAGAGCTAGGGATGAAGGTTCTGGAGTTCTCGGGTTCTGGCCCAAGGTCTGGTATGTTAGACTCATGATGTGCTAGCCTGCCACTTTCTAGCTAGTCAAGCATTTCATTTTCATGACCCTCAGTTTCCTCACCTGTAAAATGGGAATCAAATGACCTACATTCCCTATCTTGAAGTTGTCATGAGGAAAGTGCTCTTGGAAGCTAAATATTCTATGAAAATGTTGATTATTGTGGAAATGGCCATGGCCATGATCAATATTATTGTAGGTGTTTGGCGCTGGGTTTTAACACTTATCCCACCAGCCCTATTGGTTCACATACTCCCTGGGCACTCATGGGAAGGTGAAAGCCAGGAAGGCTGTCTCCCCCAGTAATACAGTGACTTGGGCTGGGAGCCCATGGGGGAAGAAGGGGAAGAAAGGAATCCAAGAATTCTACAAAGAAAAGGGATTTCTTCAAGTCTGAGAGGGAGGCCTGGGTTTACTGGGAGGACTGTAGCAGGATTTCTGTATCCCCCCCTTTCTTTCCCTGCTTCCCCAGAGGTACGACGGGCAGCTGACTGTGAGCCAGCTGCTGGGGCTGCTACCTGGGGTGGCATCAGGGATGCGGTACCTGTCTGAGATGGGCTATGTCCACCGTGGCTTGGCTGCCCGTCATGTACTGGTCAGCAGCAGCCTTGACTGCAAGATCTCAGGCTTTGGACAGGGTCCCCAGGACCAGGCTGAAGCTGTCTACACAACCTTGGTGAGGCATACTCTCTTCCATCCCTGCTCAGCCTCTCCCCACCTATACCCAGATGCAGGGGCCCACCCTGGGTGTGTTTCTAGTTGGCTCACCTTGGGAATAAGCGTAAGGGGCCTTCTTCAGGTATGGATGTCTAAGCGGGGGAGGGAAAGGAGAAGGTATCAGTCATGATGAATCTCATTGCAAAGGACAAGGGCTTGTTTGGGGGTGGAGGGTTTCAGTGGAGAACATCTTGGTGAAGGCAAGGGGTATATAGGAGTGCAGAAACCTTAGGTGGCAGTGGGGGGCAGGCACAAAGTGTCTAGGCCTTCAGTTGAGTCTCTGTTCCTGGCCCTGCAGAGTGGCCGGAGTCCAGTTCTATGGGCTGCCCCTGAGACAGTCCAGTTGGGACAGTTTACCTCATCCAGTGATGTGTGGAGCTTTGGAATCCTCATGTGGGAGGTGATGGCATTTGGAGAGCGGCCATACTGGGACATGTCCAGCCAGGATGTGAGTGGTCCCTGGTCCAGGATTGGGATGGGGGTGTAAAAATTCAGCAGCTCAGACAGGCTCCCCAGCCCACTGATGTTCTGAGATCCTCTGGTCCCTGTCCTGGGACTCTCTGCCTACCCCATCCCCCCCACCAAGTATCTGCCCCAGGCCAAGGTCTCCTTAGGCTGAGTATGCTAGGTTGGGGAGGAATGGGGCCTTGAAGTCTTTTCCTTCTCTTTTGTTGTCTTTGGTTCTGTCCTCTGCTCTTGCACATGGTGCTGGCCATCCATACAATGTTGTGGGTTCAGGTGATCAAGGCCATTGAGGATGGCTTCCGGCTCCCAGCTCCTCGGAGCTGCCCCTCCTCGCTGCACCAGCTCATGCTCCATTGTTGGAGGAAGGACCCCAGGGAGCGACCTAGGTTCACACAGATCCATAGTATCCTGTGCAAGATGGCGGAAGACCCAGAGACTCCCCCAAGTGCCACCCTCACCTTCCCCAGATATGTCCCAGACAACCTCACCTGTCCTAGATATATCCCTGACATCCTCACTCTCACTTGTCCCAGGTATGTCCCTTGTACCATGCAGTCCCCTAACTACTGCTAGTCACATTTCTGATACCCTGGCCTTGGATATGCCCTGATGCCCCCAATAATACCATATATGTCCTGATGCCCTCATAGGTGCCAGAAACAACCGATCCATCCTCCCCATCTGTCCCAAGCATACCCCCTGATATGCTCACCCAAACTAGGTATAACCCTGAGGTTTTCACCTGTGCCCAGCATAGCTCTGACACCCCATTTGTTCCAGATGTCTCTCCTAGTTTCATCTGACTGTCTCCTCTGGTCCCCTGGCCCACTGACGCCCCAGGTGATTGTATTTTTTTCCGCTTTCCCTTCCTTCAGTTCTGTGGATGAATGGCTGGAGGCTCTGAACTTGGACCAGTACAAGGATAGGTTTGCTGCCGCTGGCTATGACTGCCTGGAGTCTGTGGCCATGATGAATCTTGAGTGAGTTTTGGCAAGTAGGAGAAAGGGTGATGAGATCTAGGCTCTGGCCTTGGGGGACTGCAGCATTTTAAAGGCTTCCTAGTCCAATAGTTACAGCTTGACTGTCTTTGTTCTAAGGACCCTATGCTCTGTTCAGAATTGCAGGGCTGGTATCTTAGCCCCTCCTTCATGTGTCCTCCATACTCTTGGGTGGGCCCTACCCCTGACTCAGGAGTCAGACTTAGCAAGGAGGGAAGAAGGCCTAAGGGCAGTGTGGTAGGAGAATCTCCTGAGATGGAAGGAATTGGGGATGGGAAGGGAAGGGAGGAGAGGGAAGTGATGGTAGGATGTTGTGTCCCTCCAGAGCAGATCCTGACTCTCTTTTGTCTGCAGTGACCTGTTCAGCCTGGGTATCTTCCCTCGAGCACATCGAGATATCCTCCTGAGTGGGATTCGAATGCTCCGGGCACGAGTAATTGAACTGCAGGGACAAGGGGTTCAAGTGTGAGCTGGATTCCCCCTTTCTCTCCTATTGGTGAGGCCCAAGGCTGCCAGCTCTTCTGCCCTGCCCAGTTCCCCACTCAGCCCTGTTCTCTGGCTGGGCTCCAGGTGATCTGGAGACCACACACGGCCCAGAGGTTGGTGGCCTCCTCAGGCTTCTGACCTCAAATCACCAGACTCTAAGCTTGTAGCCCTGTGGATCCCAGGGTACAGAGCCCACCTGGAGGAGTGGGGCAGGCATGGTGGCCAGGGGCCAGTGACTCTCCTACTCCTCAGTCCCAGCCCACTCTGTTCCCTTAGCAGATTCCTGCCCCTTAACTCCCAACTCCCTACCCTCTAATCTCCCTAAATCAGTCTTTACTCCCAAACCTATGGGACCCTCGGGCCTGTGAGAGAAGATGAGGGGCTCTAGGAAGTATACATGGTGAGCATTCTCAAATCTGCTCTACTCCCAATTCATCCACTTTTCTCTTCCACACACGGGATTTTGTCCCCCTTTGGGACTGGACTCAAGGGACTGAGGAGGTAGGTAGCTAAAGCTTTGGAAGGGGACATCTACCCAGTCCTAGGAGTGTGGGCCAGAGAGGGATCTTTCCATGATGCCCCTCCCCTCCCTAATCCCAGATCTCCTAAGGCCTAACAGGAAGCCTGAGAAGAATGCAGGTGGGCACTGGTGAGCAGCTCGAAAGCCTTGGGGTCCAGCTGGCTAACCTGATGGTTGGCCTCAGAGTCCCCAGTCTCAGGTGCTTATAGAGACACATCCCTGTCTGTCTTCTGTTCCTCTGTTTCCCTCTGGGGTCTTGTCAGAACTACCACTTCTTCAGGGCCATGTCATCTACTCTCAACATCACCTATCCCCCTGACTCCCAGACTAATGAGAATCTGTCCTGTTTTCAAGATATCACTGCCTCCCTGGAAGTTCTTCAACAAGTCTAACTTCAGTCTTTGTTGCTGCCAGTTCCTTTTCACCATGGAGTCAGAGAGGAGCCCACCTTCTGGGTCATTCACCCTGGATCTTCCACACTCCTGTTGCCAGCCTGGGGGGAGAAGGGAAACAAACAGGGGTCTCATTTTTAATTCCTTTATAAACTAGCAGGGGTTTTGCCTTTCTTTCCCCTGTACCTGGCCCCAGGTAAGAGCTGGGAGCTGCTTTCTCTGTTTTCAGCATATAAAAGCCCTGTTCTCCAGCCTCCAGGGAGTATGTCAAACCTAGAAGAGACCCAAGGTAACCTAGTCCAACCTTTCCATTTTATGGATGGAGAGAGTGAGTCCTAGAGAGGGGAAGCAGCTTGTTCAAAATTGCTGAGTCAGTAGGAGAGCTGGGACTACAACCAAGGTTGCTTGACTCTTAGGGCTTTCCCTATTTCACCAGGCTGCCTCCTAGAAAACCCTGTAGTGTTTTTTTTTTCCCTGTGACTTTAACTCCCCTCTGATATAGTGGCCCAGAGCAATGAAGTTTGGGAAGTCCTCTTAGAATAAGTGGGAGCTGAGTGGGGCCTGAGATGTGTAGAGAGAGAGCCAGTAGGTAGGGCACCCCTGGATAGGAGTGCTCTTGGTGGTTTGCAATTTAATGCCTGGTATGAGTGGGATAGGCTGGGGAAGAGGTTAAGTTAGGTGGGCTGGGCAGAAGTCCAGAATCTAGGAAGAGGGCAGATTGGTCTGTATTGGACCATGGACAGACCAATAGATTTCCAAGGGTTGGTAGTTTGGAGCCCATAGCAGGAAAGATGGAAATATGCCAAGAGAAAAATAGTCCCCCACCCTCCTACTCACATTATTTCCCCACAGCTAGACATCTCTAGCTTTTCTGTGGAGGATATCTCTCTGTGTAGATGGGAGTTGTTGGAGCTTTTTCTCCCCACAAGTGTTATCCTAGGCTCAAGCTGCTCAGCTGACTTCTGACTTGGATTGCAGTTCTTGACATCTAAGGACGGGCTGAAAGAACTAGTGATGTTTAACTATGGGGATGGGGATGATAGCCTGTCTTAAATTATCTAAAAGGCTGTCCCAGGGAAGAGGAACTGGACGGGGTCTGCTTAGCCCCAGAGAACTAGGAGCAGTTGGGGGAGCTAACTTCCCAACCGTCAGAGGTATCCCAAGGTGTAATGGACTTGGGGTGGGGGTGCTACAGTATAATTTGGGGAGTGTTATAAAGGATATTCCTGTACAAGAAATGGTGGTAGGAAACACCCACTGTCCTCCTGGAAACCCTTCTCCAGCTCCGAGACTCTGTGATGATGACCCCAGTTATACATGGTATTTCCCCCTCCCCCCATTCTATACAGATTTATTTTTATATGAAAGTTGTTAATTTCACCACAGTGTAAGCCAATGGGGCGGAGGGGGTGGGGTGTGATAGGGTGGGGGAATTCTTTGTGATTTGATTTCTTTGGTTAATTTTGGAGATGTTTTATATTCATGGGGTCCTGTCTGCTACGTGCAATAATAAAGACATATGGACGCCTGGACTGTGAAATAAAGGGGAGTCCTGTGTGGTCAGCTATGAAAGCGATGATGATGGGGGCAGAAGGCCTGGCCCAGAAGGATGCACACAGCCTCTGGGCTATTACAGAGAATGCCAGTAGGGTTGGGAGATTTAGCATTGCATTTCTTAAAGGGACTGGAAGCATCATCCAAGATAGTTAACCCTTAAGGCCAATGACTGGAGAGGCAGGCTGAGAGGATGAGGAATTCTACCTGATTAATTCACCAAGCACTTTCTATGTGCAAAGAACTCTGACAAGCTGGGGGCCTATGGGGCTTTTAGGTACAGATGGCGTAAAAGCTTTAGCCCTGACATTCCTCTCTAGATCTAGGCTTCCCCTAGGCATCTTTTTGCCTTTTGGAGCCTTTGCAGAGCTCAGGAGGGTGAGTTAGTGATGCAAAGGCTTAGGTTCAGAAACTAAACACTGACGATGACCTCTTCCCCAGGTACTTGACTGCTGCCTTCCCCTCTCCCCAGGCCATATCTAAGCTTGATAGCTGAACTGGGGACCCTCCTCACACACTCAGGTTGTGCCAGTCAATCTATCCCCACTTTATTCAACATCAACCAAGATCTCAGGAGAGTGAAAAGGGACTCCCTTCCATGGGAGGACTCCCTCTCATGCTGCACATCTTCGGTCCCTAACAGACCAGAACACAGACCATCCTTGTTAGTTGAGACTGGGGGTAAAGAAGGGTGAGCTAGGAATGGGGTCCAGGAAGGCATCTCCCATCTCTAGCACCAAGTGCAGGGGGCAAGAGACCCAGGGTCCTGTCTTGATGGAGCAGAGGGCAGGAGAAAATACTGCAGGTGATTCTGATACCATGGATGCATCTGAAAGCCTCTGTTACATGCATACGTAATATGCCCCAGAGGGTGTGCTAAGCACTAGTCCCTCTGCTAATCTGAGGGCTGCTGGTGCCAATGCTGGCCTCCTTGTCCAGATCTTCCCCTAAATCCTCTGCCCGAGGCTCTACTCCACCTGCTGGAGGCTTTTCCCTGGGTCTTTCATTATTGCTCAGATGTTAGTTCAGCACTGTCACTGTCCCTCTCAGCATCACCACTCTCCTCATCAGTCCTCCCTTCTCTCTTGCTGCATAGCTGAACCACTTCCTTGACCAACCACACAGCTCCTTTTGTTTGTTTTTGGTTTGGATCTGTGACTTCAAAAATGTGGAACACTTCCTCCACTCATTTGTCAGAAACTTGTAGTCTTTGAAAGCCTAGTGGAGGGCTGAAAAGGGAAATGATTTGGCCCAGAGTGACCGGGTTTATAGACTTCACAGGCAGGGCTTAAAGTTGGTCTTCCCGACACTAAGGTGGGCCCTCTACCCTCGGTACTTAGCTACCTCCTAGCCTTAATGTCTCCCATAGGACTTCTTACACATAAGCCTTTGTGTTACAAGATGAGTCTTTCCATTCTGCAGCTGGGATTCCATTTGAGAGCATGGAGTTATGTGATTCACAACATTACTAGGAGAATCTACGAGAAGAATCCCGGGCCTGGGTTGGCAGAGTGAAGAATCCTGTCTATAAGAGGGGAGTAAGAATTTGGGAAGAGGAGGTGGGGCAGACAACAAGCCTTTGCCTTATATCTGTCGATACCAGATGGAAAATGGAGTTATAACTAGTTAATAATATTAAAATAATAAAATTTCCTCCGATAACACTTTAAAATATACAATAATCCAGTGAAACAGGCGAGTGGTACCAATATGATTAATGAAGCCATTAATCATTAATTGGTACAGTGGAAAGGGATTTGGACCTGGTGTAAGGGGGAACTTAGGTTCAAAGCTCAGTTCCAACGCTTATTAGCCATGTGACCCCTGGCAAGGCACTGAATCTCTCTGGGCCTCAGTTTCCTCATCTGTAAAACAGGGAGAATAATTCTTTAAGTAATATATAAATGCAAGCTCTTTTTTATCCTCACATTGCAGATGGGGAAACTGACGCCCAGAGAAGGGAGCAGATTTACCCAAGCTCACACAACTAGTACATGTCAACTCACATGTCTGAAACCAGGTATCCTTATTTCAGCAGCCAGGCAGTGCAGCAGATAGAGCGCCAGGCCTGGAGTCAGGAAGACCAGAGTTCAAATCTGGCCTCAGGCACTTACTAGCTGTGTGACCCTAGGCAAGTCATTCAAGCCTTGTTTTCCTCATCTGTAAAAATGAGCTGGAGAAGGAAATGGCAAACCATTTCAGTATCTCTGCCTAGAAATCCCCAAATGTAGTACGGAACCAATGAACTACAAATATCCTGATTTCAAATTCAGTGGTTCTTTCCACAACACAATGCTGCTGCGTCAAAAGGTTAGTTAAAGATTTCTGCTTGGTGGAGGGCTAAAAGGGATGCCAGGCGGCCTTCTGGGTGACCTGCCCCCACCCTCCTACCATCCCTGGGTCTGAACTTCTAGGGGAAGAGGGTCTGGCTCTAGTGAGCATTTCTTTGATGACTAGCTTGCTGGGGACAGCGTGTTAGGGTTTATCTATCTCAGGTATAGTGGCAGCTGAGGAAATTTATTAAATTTTATAAACATGCAAGAAACAGAGGCCCATAAAAGTTAAATGACCTAAGGTCATACAGGTGGTAACCAAGAGAAATGGAATTTAAGCCCAGATCTCATGACTGGAAAATTCTTTCCTTTTTTCTTATATACAACAGCTGCCTTTGTCAGCTATGGAAGGGCTAGTGTGTGTTTCACTAGGACTCATGCCATAACGCAGGGAATTCAAGTCAAATAAGGTGTCAATCCACCTCTCCTTAAGCACCATTGGCAGGAGCCCTCACTACCTAAATGAAGTAACCCATGCCAGCCTCAGACAGTGCCCAGCACATCCGTCCTTAAACTGAGCTGAAATCTGCCTTCCTGGTCCTAATTTCTTCACACCAATACTTCATATATTTCCCTTATCCCTTGGTCAAGCATCCCCAGTTCCTTTCCATAAATGTCCCTTTGTTACACTAATCACTCTCTAACTCCTTCCTAAAATGTATTAGAAACTGAACACCAAACGAAGGAAGTTTGCTCTGTGAGAAAAAGTGCCCAGGTTTTCACAGGTTAAACCTAGATTGCCCATTCTAGTGGAAATAACAGAACAGTAACTTCAAAGCTGTTATAAGCCCTTCACCTTACACACAGCTAGGCTTTAGGAGTTGGAACAAACATCTGGAACTCCACATTTTGGTTTGAGCTATGGACTCAACCTGCCAGAGCTTGAGCACCCAGGCAGCTGGCATCAAAGCAGATGGGGGCTCCTGTAGGTGCAGGAGACTGCCTGATTCACAATGTGTACAGATTGGAGCAGCTTCATCAAAAGCCCCCAACACCAACCAAGGATTTTTTTTTTCTGTAGACACTGGAGGTTTCTGAGATGGAGTGTACCAAGGGTGTGGATCAGTGATGCTGGTGTCAAGGAAAGCAGTTAGTTGGGAGACTTTTACAATAGTCAGATTGAGAAAAGAAGGCATTACCTAGGGTGATTACAGTAGAAATACAAGTAGAAGGTACAAAGGAAACAGTGCAAAGATAGAATCAACGGGACTTGGCAACTTCTCTGTGCTTTGTATTCTGATGTATTTCCCATGGATACAGGTATTACGACTCTTACTGTCTTATTGCCCACTAGGTGGCCCAGTGAAGAGAACCCTGGGCCTGGAGTCAGGAAGTTTAAATCTGGTTCTCAGCCATTTAATAGCTATGCGACCCTGGGCAAGTCACTTAACTACTCTTTTTCTCAGTTTCATTAACAGTACTTACTTTGCAGAGTTATTGAAATAAAATGAGATACGTATCTAAAATATTTGTCAAATAATGTATTTATAAAGCACTTAGCACAGTGCCTGGTATATACTAAGTGATATGTAAATATTTATTTCCTTCCACTTCCCTATTACTGTAAGTTCCCTGAGGGCAGAAATCCAAAGAATTGCAGAATTGGAGAGTTAGGATCTCAGCAGCTTTGTGCCGTAGTCCAATCTAGACGTGGGAGATTATTCATAGCTATTGCATGCTATAATATGCCCGATGAGTGGCCTCTGCTCAGAGACCTCCACAGAGAGGGAACCCACTACCTTTCCAAGCAGCCCAGCTCTCAAATCCAAATTTGCCACTTTCCTTTTTCTGCTCATGTGAGTGCTCCTGATTTAGTCCTAAGGGGTTAAGCAGAGGAAGGAGAATCCTTCCTTCCCATGACAGCCCTTCAGATCCTAAGAGACACCTCGCATGTTCCACCTGGATCTCCTCTTCTCCAGACTAAACAGCCTCAGTTCTCTCAACTGACCTCAGATGACCTCAGGACCACCCTGGTTGCTATCCTACAGACACGTTTCAATTTGTTAATGTCCTGAAACAGGCATCATTACGTGAATTATATTAATACTTAATAAGGTCCAGAACAGAATGTTCCAAATGAGGTTTGGTGAGGGTGGAATACAGGGGAACAACCATCTCCCCTGTTCCAAGAAGCTGAGCCCAGGATTACTTTAACTTTTTTAGCTACTGCATCACACTATTGACTATGGAGCTTGTGGTCCACTAAAACACTAAGGTCTTTTTCAGAATATGCCTCCCATATTATAATTTCAAAGTTGATTTTTTGTACCCAAGTGTAAGAATTTGCCTTTATTCCTACTGAATTTCATTTTATTAGGATCAATCCAAAGTTCTACTCTAGCTTGTCGCACAGTGTACTAGCATCCCTCCCATCTTAGCGTAATCTGCAAATTTGATGGGCACACTATGCACGCTTTTTAAAAAAATCTAAATCATTGATAAAAATGTCAAAGAGCAAACTCCTCTAGAGACCTTTTGCCATGGTGACAATGAACCATTAACAACTACTGAGTCCTGTCTTTACCTAAACATTGTATTTTTGCCAGCCCCTAACACAAGCCTACAAGAATAATAGAAATATATTGCTTTTGCCTTTATATCACATTTGGTTCTGAATATATCTTTCCCCACTCCCTTATGCAATGACTCTTATAACAGAAACTATATCTTATAACAAATCTAGAAAGGGGGAAAAAAGTATTCATTGAAACTGCCACATTGATTGGTCTGAGAGTATATGCAAAAGCCAATAGTCCCACAGTCCTCTGCCTTCGTAGTAAAGAGTGAGATACATTTTCTTGATTCTTCCCCAGGGACAAACCTGGTCATTTAAATCTCATTTTCTTTTAAAAATTTACCTTTTAATTCATTTATCTTTAGTTTCCAACATTCATTTCCATAAGATTTTGAGTGACAGATTTTCTCCCCATCTTTCCCCTCCCCCCGCCCCAAAACAGCGAGCCTGCTGAATACTTCTCCCCAGCCTGCTCTCTCATACCCTCCCTCGTGCTTCCTCTGGCTCTCGAGCGGAGCAAGCTGGATCTCTCTACCCCAGGGCCTGTACATCTTATTTCCCAGTTGCACGTAAAAAACAACTTTTTAAATCAGCATTTGTATTTCAAACTTTGATTTCCAGATTCTTTCCCTTCTTCCCTCCTCACTCGCCCCCACTGGGAAGACGACCAGTTCAATATAGGTTGTACATGTGTAGTTACACAGAACGTTAAATTTCATTTTCATTGTGTTGTACGTTATTTTTCTGGTTCTGCTCACTTCGCTCTGCATCAGTTCATATCTCCCTATGTTTCTCTGCATTCCTCATATTCATTTATCTTATATGGCATAGCGTATTCCATTACATTTACATGCCAGTTTGTTTAGCTATTCTCCCACTGATGGACATCTATTTTGTTTACAATTCTTTGCTTCCCCCCTACCTCCAAACTTGCTGCTATGAATATTTTGGTGTTTATGGGACTTTTCTTTCCTTTGATTCCTTGAGGATATCTGGCTAACAATGGGATTTCTAGGTCAGAGTATGGAAATTTTATTCACTTTTTAAAAATACATGATTCCAAATTCTTTACTAGAATGGTTGAACCAATTCACAGCTCCAATGATCAGCATGTCCAGCTTCCCACATTCCCTGCAAAATGACTTCCCATCTTTTATTGTTGCCAATTTGCTAGGAATGAGATAAGACCTGTTAATTTGATTTATATCTCATTACTGGGGACCTCAAGCAATCTGCCATGTGGCTGATAGTTTACAAAAGTGAGCACTCTTTCGTGTATTTTGGCCACTTATCCCCTGGGAAATGATTCTTGGTCATATATTTATTAATTTCTTATATAGCTTGGCTATCAGATCCCCTTATCCAAAGTATTTGATGCAAAAATATTTTATCCAATCAAGTTTTGTCTATCCTAGCTATATTTTGTTGATGCCAAAGTTTTTCAAATTCATGTAACTGAAATTATTTATCTTGTTTTCCTTTATTCCTTTGGTTAAGGAATTTTCTCCTGGCCCTAGCTGTGAATGGTGAACCTCTGTGAACCTCTATCCATTTTTCAAAGTGATCCTTTATATATAAGAACAAGCCAGTCAGAACACATTGGGTAGAGAGTAAACTAGTAAAGCTTGTTTGTAACGTAACAAGATCCAAAGTAGGTACCATGTTCAAGGGGGTAAGGTGGGAAAACCTGATTAGGAGTCACAGCTGGTGGGCAACTTAAGTGAAATGGGTCCAGAATCCTGCTGGACTGGCTAAATGTTTGGCAATCAGCCTGGGGCACCTCTGGACTAGGACTTGCGGTATCTCTTTTTAGGAGTTAAGGGGCAGCTTGGGGCAGACTCAGCACCACTTGAGGTCAAATCCTGTCTCTGATGTATAATGGTTTTCTGACTCTGGGGAAGTATCCTACTCTCAGAAATACTTTGATAACTCTAAGACTCAGGATGCTGAGGTGCTGAGGGGTAGCGGTAGAGGGATCTTTCTCACCAGGGACTTCCAGGTTCAGTCCCCATCTCTATTAGGACTTAACACCTTCTGCCTTGTATTAGAATTCTCTTTTTCATGTCCCTAGCTGGATCTAGGAAAAGACCATGGTCTAATTTTCTATCCCCTACATCTACAATCTATATAGATAGAAGGTACTCAAAGAAAGTTTGTGGGATGGAATCAGTTGAGAAACCTATTAACCCTCAATTAAGGGGACCTCCTCCTTCAACCACCCAATGAGCCATACCTTGTAACAAAGGAATTTTGAAAAGTTCAACAACATTGACCAATAGATCAACCAGATCTGACAAGGTATCTAATGCACTACACCCTTAGCACTCCACTGTCCCCCACTCCCACCCCCCATCTCCTCTGGGAGCCTAGGGTTGGTCATTACACTTAGTGTTATTTCCTCACCTGGTACAGAATCCCTCACATCTTTGAATTCATGTCCATTGCTTCATTTAGTGTGGTAATAGTCCAGTGAAGTACAATTTATTTAGCCACACTGTAAACGATAGGCATTTACTATTTCTAGTTCTTTGCTACTACATCTTGGTGTAGGTGGGACCTCTTTTTTTTTTTTAAGCCACTTGAGGCTTAAATAGTGGGACTTCAAAGCTGAAAAATATGAACATTTCATTCACTGGTTTTTTTAAAATAATAATTCCAAATTGTTTTTCAGAATGGTTAGTCTAAGGGACTTCTGGTTAAAATGGAGAAATGTCCAAGACCCTGTGGGGGTCCTGTTCTCCCAGTTATACTCCAGCAAAGCAACTTAACCCTGCTTGCCTCCATTTCCTCATCTGTAAAATGAGATGGAGTAGGAAAATAGCAAACATCTCCAGCATATTTGCCCAAAAAACCCCAAATGGGGTCACAAAGGGTCTGACACGATTGAAACGATGGAACGACAAAGATTATAAAGGGTACTAGATTGATGATGATCAATATTTAAAAAAAGAAACAATAGTAAGCTTCATTAGAAAGCCCAAGACTAGAAGGCAGCAGAAGCCTGTGGGAGGGATCTTGTTAGGGAAGTGGCCACGAAGACAGCTAAACACGTTACAAGCCTGGTCCTGGCACAAAGTCCCAAACCAGGAACTAAGGCTGGAGATAAAAGTAAACACAAGACATCAAACTCAATGAAAGAATACTAGGGATCAGGACACATGCGAGAGAAAAGTCCAGACTAAAGTAATTCTCCAACAAGTATAAGCAAAGCCTCAAAGGGAAAACACGGTTTTACTGCAAGGACTCTGTGCTAGAAGAAAAAGTTTTATTTTTTTTTTCTACTAAGTAAAATAAGTCAACAAGCATTCATTAGGTGTTTACTCTGTGCAAGGTACTGTGCTAATTAGTGGGGATGCACAGAAAGGCACAAAGTCCCTAGCCTCAAGGGAAGCTCACATTCTAATGGGGGAGACAACATACAAGCGACTGGGTACATACAAGATATGTACATTGTAAGTCAGTGTTAACTTCAGAAGACACTTTGAGCCTGCAGAAAAGGGAATGACAGCCAACCAATGATGACATGGAATTAGAAGATATGTGAAGGACAGATTCTGACACTGGGACACAGAATACATGGAAAGGAGTAAAGTGCACAAAGACTGGAAAGGCATAAGGTTAGGAAGGCCTTTACAAGTCAGAGGACTTTATATTTGATCCAGGATAATGTTTGAGTGAGCTTGAGCAGGAGAGCGATCACTTTGGTGGGGCGGATGGTCTGGAGTAGAGACTAGAGACAGGTGGTCCTGCCAGCAGGCTACCGCAGTAGTCCTGGGGTGAGGCTATGAGGCCGGCACCAGGGGGAGAAGGGAATTCGTAAGAAGCGTTCTAACAGTATAAATACTGGGACTCGGCAACAGACTGGGTACATTGGTTTGGAAGAATAGCTCAGGACAGAGGTTGGACAACTCCATTAAGCATTGGTGAGGTTCTCTTTGGTCACTTTTCCCAACCTGCAGTTAAATCTCAAGTTGTCTAGTTGCTCAAATCCTTGACCCCTGCCATTGGGAAATAGATCTTGGTTTTAAAGATGTGTGATCATTTAATGCGTGAACAAGTCTTGTGTTAAGCACTTAGTGCAATGAATGATGATGTTAAACACTGAGGATACAAATGGAAGATACTCCCTGCTCTCAAGTTTATATTCTAGTAGGTGTGTAGTGGTTTTGGCTGCAAGTCCAATGGGAAGGCTCAATGGACCTTAGGGTACAGTGGCAATGCATAGGGTAATGCATCTTCTTCTATGTCATTTCCAATGATAAAGCAGTTTCTGATGTTGGGAGAACTAAGAATTTTTATATAGTACCTACTATGTGCCAGGCACTGTGTTAAGCGCTTTACCAATATTGACCCATTTGAGCCTAACAACTCTGTCCTCGTTTTATTATGGTTGAAGAAACTGAGGCAAACAGAGACTAAATGATTTGGCCAGGCTCACACAGTGTCTGAGGTTGGATTTGAACTCAGGTCTTCCTGACATGAGGCCTGATGCTCAATCCATTGAGCCACCAGCTGCCTCCAGGTATTTGATCCATTTGACAAGCATCAGCATCTTTGACGATGAGAAACTTCTTTTCCAGTTCTTCAATAGCTGTGGTTCTTGTGAGGCAGGGGCTATAAGGTCATAAGCAACTCCCTTCTCCAATGCTGTGGGGACCAGGCTGGAAGCTAGACCTGTTCTCCATGGAGTACTTGTCCTGGGGTTCTCTGCCCTAGACTGCCTCCCCCAGGGTGAGCCCACCTGGCACCTGCCACCTCCAGTCACTCTTCGGCAGAGGGCACTTCTCCACAAGGACCGCTCCCTTCTATCAGTATAGATCACCAATAGATTAAATGTTTGCTTAAAAGCCCCACCAGTTATTTTCCATTTACCCACATAAACCATGTGACGCTCTACACTTAGAACAAGACTGGTCATTGCCTGTCCGCTGAATTCTGGTCTTTTCCTGGTTCTGCCCCACTACTTACATCACTGCAGTTCTCACTTGTATGCTTTTTCTCTTGGCTCTGGCAGCACCTGGCGCACAGTAGGCGCCTAATGTTTTTTCCTTCCTCTGCATCTCTCTGTTCAAACAATTCCTTGCTTATCTTGCACACCATATTCCACAAGCACCTGGTTGGTTTCCATGCTTCTGATGTTACAGATTGTTAGCTGTGTGTTTTCTCTTTTGCTCTTTCCTCCTAGGGATTCTCTTCTAGTCACACACTGCACTGGACCCCTTTTTGCTTCCTCAGCTTTTTGGTCTCTTTTTCTGTGAGATTTTTCCTTTGTAGGTTGCTTTACTGGTTGTTGTTTTGTTTTTTTTTTGCTGAATCCTTCCGTTTGAGAGGGTGCCGCAGAAAATGCTCTCTCCTCCAGAAACCTATCCTGTCCCTCAATGGGGAAGGGTGTTTCCCTCGACTTGACTATCGCTTGCACCAATAGCTGTAGTATAAGATCAGAACAGGCCGTCGCCTCATCAGACAAGCTAAAAGCAGGCACTAGCTCTTATTTAGATTTGGTATTTTTCCCAGAGCTTGGCAGAACAGCCACTTTATATCTGTTGATTGTTTAAAACAACAACAGGATGAAGTAAACAAAGTAAAAGACAACACTGGAGCCTGGGAAATGAGAACAGTGGTACTCTCACCAGATGGGAAGCCAGGTTGAGGGATGGTTGGTAGGAAAAAGAGTAAGAGTCTTTCTGTACATGAAAACAGTGAGAAGACGCCATAACCATACACTGATACTTGATGAACCCTACATCAGGGTGATGAGATAGGCAGCACCAGCTTACAAACAGGGCCCCTCAATTCTCCCGAGCATCCATGAACTCAGCAGAATGAAACTATCTCCATCTGGCCATTCTGGATACCCGTCAGTGGCTGCCATCCGAGAAGGCCTGAGGTCTCACAGCTCCTTTAATATTTGAAGAACACAGACAACACTTGGGAGGCCCATATGTTATGACAAACAGCACCATGCATGCTGGAAAACATTTGCTTCCAGTGCCAACATGCACTAATACATGAACCCATGTGTGTACACTGGAAGTAGCCAACTAAGAAACTACCAAGGGGCACTTTTTCTCCTTAGGCTTTCAAGTGTGCCCATGCTGCCAAAAGCATTCAAAATGGGAAACTTGCTGGAAAAAATGCCTAACACAAAGCCAGAGAAGCAGTACGTGTTCATTTCTCTCCCGCAGGTGGCTAACCTAGAGGCCCTGGCTTTGCCCTTCTAACACCTGCTAAAGGAGAAAACCATTTCCGAGTTGAGAGCTAGCAAAGTCCAGATTATGTTACTGCAAAGAGGTAGGTGTGTTTGGAGTGGCTTCATAGCTGCTGATGGGGCCAGGGCTTTCCCCCTCACATCTGTGTCTCTGACTCCCAGAACGGATGGACCCAGGTACCCAAGTCATTGTCTGATTTAGGCCTAGGCTTAGCCAGCAATCTCCAAGCTCGCTCCAGACTGTGTCACTCTCAGAGAGACAGGATCGTGACTATTAAAGTTTATTTATTGAAGATAGTTACAAACAAAGAATTCTCAACACATCTGGTCAGAAGAGAGGAAGGAGGAAGAGGAGACACACAAGGGCTACTACTGCTGTGGTTGGGAGGCAAATGCTGCAGTTGCTGCAATTTCCCATCTCTTGCAGCCAAAGCCCTATTCTTGTGGCACATGGTACCACTGCCCAAGTCCCCAAAAGTTTCTGAAAAAAACTTGCAGTCCTAAAAATGAATAAAGTAGTAGAACCAGTTTGAGGCACACTGGAGGGCTCCCCAGTGGTTGAATGTCACCACCATCCTTGCCATACTTGTTTCCACTGGAAGGTTTAGCTGCTCAGCCCCAGTGTGGGGCACACGGGTAATGCCCAAGGGAAAGGAAGAACAAGAAGCCTTTGGGATCTCTGGAGTCCAGCAGGATATAGGACTTAGCTAGGAGGAGTGGCAGCATGGCTTTATATAGACCCCATTGCTGCAACAGCCCCTACTCGGGGAAGAAAGTGCTGGAGGTTGACCAGCTGGCTTGGCAGGCGGCAGAGAGGCTGTGGGCTGAGCAGTTTTCCTTAACTTTTTGCCCTGAGGGTTTTGGTGGGAGAGGGATGAGAACAAAGGCATGTGTATCTCCATGATCTCTACTATCTCACCAGTCAAAAGGTCAGTTAATCCCTTTATAAAAACTTTGGACCCAAATAAGCAAGCCTGAAGAAATCCTTTGGAGATGGCAAAGTTGCACGTGTTAAGTTCCATCACAACTGGCTTGAGCTTCTTGAAGAATTTTCGGTTGCTTCATTTTTTGGATCTGTAAGCTACTACAAAATCTGCCTAAGTCGATTCTAAAAGGAAAGTAAAACATAAATTATCTAGAGAACACAGGCATCCTTTTAATATTTAGTACACAGGCATTTTGTGGCCACAAATCTTCATGCTCTTACGGGGCAAATCACCACCTCTCCAGGCCTTCTCACAGATATTATTCCGTAACACTAGTGAGAAAGGTGCTAAAGTACAATGCTTGCCAAGCCTTTAGACTCTATCACATTCACAATGTCAGGCCACCTCTAGAGCCAGTGGATTTCCCACTGCTCCAAAAGCAGGTTCCCTTACAGGCTTTGAAGGCTTCCCCAGGCCTGAGTCTACTGGGACAACACTCCCCCACAATTCAGGGCTTGGGGACTTTAGTCAGACACTCTGACAGATGCTTCTGAGTAAAACTGGAAATTTAAGATCAAGGGAAAACATTGGGTGAGAGTAACTTTCTTCAATGTCCAAAATGACCACACTTCAATGAAATGGAGTTAAGAGGACTTACATGTAGCTTCTTGATGTTCCCCAAGGTCTCTGGATCCATATGTGCCAGATCCATCTTTTCTATATCATTGGCCAATAAGCACATGCTCTGTAGAAAGGAAAAGGGATTGTCAAATTTGAGGAGTTCATACCCAGAAGACCAGAGAACCCCAAGAACATGCTCAAGCACCACCTTATATGTGAAGCTTTTCTTGATCCCCCAACACCTAATGTCCTCTCCTCCCCAAATCTGGTGTTCAACTACTCTGATTTTATTCTCTTTGTGCTTCTTTTGCGTACGTAGACATGTACTTGTTTGGCTTCCCCATTCGAATATAACTAGTAGAAAGTTTTCTTGGGGGTGGGGTGGAGTTAAGACAATAGGGTGAGAGGAAACAATACAGCCTAGCTCTCCACTGAACATCCTCCACAAAGAACTAGAAAATGCAATAGACTGAATTCTGATTGTGAAAGTGAAGAAAAAGTCAGGGAAGTCAGGGTGGCTTAGGGAGACAGACACCTGGGATGGGGTCTGGTCTGGAGAGTGCATGAAGAATTCTAGTGAACTGAGACAGCACCAGGGAGAAAGGGATCCTGGGGATCCCTAAACTAGCAAAGCAATGGATACCACCTGGCAGTTCTGTTGCCCACCATACCATTCCAATAACAGATCCAGGGTGGAGAGGGGTGGTCTTGTGTATGGGCCCTCACTGTACTAAGCATGAAACAAATTCTGAATCAAATAGTAACTATGCGGTTCTGACCCCAGGAGAACAGTGGGACTCAGTTCTAGTCTCCAGACCCATGTGGAAACCTGTAGTGAAATAAGCAGGGGCAGGAGACCTAGACCAAATGGGAACTGGCAGTTTAGTTGCTCCGAATCTGCAGAACTTCCCATTAGACTAACAGTAACTGAGTTGAGCAGCAGTCTAAAGAAACTCCCAACCAGGAACAAGCCAAAAGACTCCACACCTGGATCAGGAACTTGCAGAGCTCAGACCAGAAGGGCAATGAACAGAGCTTCCCCTGGGTCACACAACCTTGCAATGAAAACTGCAAAAGGACACAGGAGGACAGAAGCTCAGGCCAGACATTGCCCCTGGAAGTATACAGAGCCCTAGCATTAACATCAAGTCCAAAGTCTAGAAGCCAGATGGAAGAATGAGCAAACCAAATGGAAGCTGATGACTCCACGAGACATCAAGAAATAATAAAAATAAAGCCAGAAGACTAGAAAGTTAATTTGAGGATCACAAAGAGCCTAATCATCATGTTTTAAGAAATCAGTGAAGAACATTGTCCAGATATCTTAGAACTAGCAGGTAAAACAGAAATGGAAAGAATCCATTTGTCACTCCTTGAAAGAATACAATGAGGAATCAAAGTTTGTATCATTCTTTGTTACCTGTATTCCCAGCACTGAGCACAGGAAATGGGGGTGTTCTGACAACCTTGAGCCTAGAAGCTGGCTGTGCTGGAGCAGCTGCTGGAAAGTAGGCAGGGCATTTGCCAAGAGAAGAGTCCAGCACAGGGGTGAGGAAATCGTCAGCATGTGTGGCTTTCTAGGTCCTTGATAAGGACCTTTTGACTGAGTCCAAGTTTTACAGGATAAATCCTTTTATTAAGGGGATTTGTTCTGTGAAGTTTAGATTCTGTCAAAGGGTCAAATTTGAGGGCCTAGAGGGCCACATGTGGCCTCAAGGATGAAAGTTCCCCAACCCTGGCCTAGCCTATGCTGCTGTTTCTACAAGAAGCCTGTCTGCTTCAGGGGGAACTCTGACTTATTGATTTTTCAATGAGAAAACACCTTTTGTGACACACCCTTTTCCATCTCAGAATATCAGTACACCTATATAGTTCATCACTGCAGTTAACGAGAACTGAGCTTAACTCTCTCTTTTAGGATTTTAGGTTTAACAGGCATGATGTAAAGCTTATCTTTTCAAGCTGGTAATACCTAAAGTTGTGATCTGCTATCTTAAGCTGAATATTAAGCATGTAAATAAATACAGAGATGGGCAGTTTTCAAGTCAGATGAGTGTCTTCTGTAGCAATGGCACCTTCGGAGGCCAGCATAAAACACTGACTGGGGAAATAGATTGGGCAGGAGATGGAGCTGAAACAAAGATCAAGGTGTATACAGGAAAGATGTCTTTGGAGGTAGGTATAAAGGTCCCAGAGGACCCAGAATGGCCCCAATTCCTGCCCATAAATGCTGTTCTCTTTTACCTCTCCTCCACCCACAGGCACAATGAGGAAGACATCACTGCTATCAGCCAGGGGGCTGCCATTCACAGAGATGTTGTAGATCCGCTCTCTGGCTGCGGGGGTGCGGAGGCCTGGGGTCTTGAAGATCCTATAAAAGCAGGAAAGTCTTTGTGAAATCTGCCTACTACAACAAATTGAAGCAAGAATTATGATCACTTCTAGCCCAATCCTAGCTCAAGTTGCAATTCTGAAATCACTTATATTTTTCCTCCCAAACCACTCACTTCTAAGAGGAGGGTGAGGTTTAAATTTAGAAAACTTCTGAGCAGAATATGACTAAACACAACTTGCCTGGGAGAAAAAAGCTGTAATTACTAAACATGAAACTAGAAAAATAAATTCTCATCTGTACAATTTTCGGCACCATGAAACCTAGTTGCTAAAAAGAAATAAAACAAAATCACCAGAAATAGACCATGGTCATTTCATTTAGAAGAGCAGTTGAATGCTTTCCATAAACTGTTCAAATGTCACAGGAGAGATGATTTGGGGATTACATTATCACAAGATCTCTGGAACCTAACATTTTCAAGATGATGGAAATTATTACACAAGAAAGAAAAAGTGAAAATTATTAAAACATTGGGACTCATTTCTTTCAAACCTCTGGGTTAGAATCAGTGAAGGCCAAAATGGGCAATACATGGGCTTCCCTGCTAATGCCACTCGAACTTCCACTTAGAGAGAGTATAATAGCTCATCCATGTAATGCTACTGTTCTTAGGAGAATAAAAATAATAATAATGAACTGACATTTATAGAGTGCCCACTGTGTCAGGCCCTGTGCTACGCACTTTGTAATTATTATATCATTTGTTCCTCACAACAACCCTGTAAGATATGTGCTTTTATTATTATTTAAATTTTAAAGATGAGCAACCTGAGGCAGTCATTGGTTAAGAGACTTGCCCAGGGTCACACAACTAGGATAAGTCAGAAGACAGATTTGAACTCAGATTTTCTCCAAGCCCAGTGCTGCAAAATGAACGCTGAGTGAAGAAGGTGGCACAGCCCATGTCTCCTCTATCCTCCGAAGAAACTTTGAGACTAAAGGATTAGGCACATTTTGCAAATGTTTGCTCTCTGGTGCATAGTGTTAAATACCTGGGCCACCACTGAACTTCAAGTAATTTAAAAATCCTTACCTGGAATCAAACTTGGGTGTCAGGCCTGGAGTTGGTCCTAACATGGAGAAATCAGATCTGCCCATGGCCGGAGTAACAAGACTACTTTGGTTTGACCTGTATGTGTCAAGGTAAGAAATTTTGCCATGAGAGACAATCTTAATCTGCTTGAATAAAACACCAGTTTCAATGATTCTAATCATGTTGTTAGGCCAGTCTCCCAAACAGACTCCTCCTTCAGCCTGCCAATGGTGGATTTCTGGTTCGCCTTTAATAGTCACTACCCCATGGTAGAATATTGGTAGAGGAATATTGTCTTTGAAAAACCATCCTCTAGAGTCATAATTATTTCTAGAAATTTATTTTCTGTCTCTCCCATTTGGAATCTGTGAACTAGCTCACAGTGTGGTAGGGGGATTAAAGCACTCCAACATTCTTTATTAGAGTGTGAGGGAATTTCTGAGCATGAATTATAGAAGACAGTCTCTCATGCTATTAAGTTAGATGGACACAGATTTAAAGCCTTTAACACTGCCTGTCAAAATTTTCTTTTTTTCCTCCATCCTAAAGACTACAGTGTGAACAAAGCATCAGGATTCCTGGCAAGATTTAAAGAATAAGTTACAACAGAAGTTAAAAGCCTCCACTGGACAGCAGTACACACGACTTATTGCTGAACAAATAACCGTGTAAAGAGAAATTGTTATTAAAAAATTCTGCCTTTATAAAAATGACCATTGTTGCATCCTTCTCACTTGCTGCACACTGAGTCCTAGGCAGGCCTCTCTCTAGTCCAACCCTAGCCCTGAACCTGCCTGTCTTTTTCTCGTCTACATGTTCTTTTTTTCTTGTTGTTATAGACCCCTTCTCAAAACAATGTTTTTAAATGCACAAAATAAAATATAGACATTACACAGGAAACTAATTAAAGAAAGATAATCATTTTTTTCCCCATCCAAGTTCCTGGACCTCTTGAAACCTCCCCATGGGCCCAGTGGGTCAAGAACCCTTAACTTCTAAGATCCTTAGAAGTTAAGCTTAACTTCTCCAGTCCTGCCTCTCCTATGCGCCAGTCCAAAGCCAAACCAATGATTACATTGACTTTTCTCTGCCCTTTTCTGATGTGGCCTTTCTAGATTGCAACTACCTAGCCTAAGTCACAGGAAGAAGAGAATTCAATTTCCCTGTTGCCTTGGGGACAATTTGTCATAGGTCTCTACTATAGAACACATTTTCTGCCTGAGTCAGAGGGACTTAGACCTTCTTTATGTCTACATTCAAAATCAAAAGATGCAAAGACTTTAAGGTCTGCAACCCACTCCCCCCACCAACAAATCCCCCTCCACATTGCCTTTTGTTCCTGCTATTTGCTCGCACTGACTGAGCCTTCTTCTTGGTCACTGGACACTTCTTTGCCTGAGAGAGAAACAAATGAGATTCAAGTTACACATGGAAAGGATAAAAAGTCCTGAAAAGTCTGGGGAAAAAAAATCAAGCTAAAATACAAAGATTCATCCTGTGAAACGCAGTAATCAACTCCTAGAATCACAGTACCACATCAGCTCATGTGTCACAATTTGAGAGTTGAGATGTCAGTGGCCAAAAAGGAAGCCTCACTTATCTTACAAGTGGCTGCCCAGCCTCTGTCTGCAGACCTTTATGGAGGAGAAACTCACTCTCTCCAGATAGCCCATTCCACTTTTGCATTGCTCTAATTGCAAAAAACCTGGCATGACATCACATCAAGCTTGCCTGTAGTTTTCACCTATGGCTGCTGGTTCTTCTCTCTGAGCCCAAAACAAAATGAATCCCTCTTCTACACAGAAACATAGAACATCAGAGCCAGCAACATCTAATCTAGCTCACTCATTATTTTACAGATAGGGAAAACTTAGGCCAAGACATGGGATGTGAGTTGCTTTAAGGTCACAGACAGGCTCAGAACCCAATTAGGACAGTATAAAGATGGGACATCAGGCTACAGGCAAGATCAGTTCCTTATGTCTTTTTCTAAGGTTGAAAAAACAGAAGCTATTGTTGGAGATATTCTGGCTTCTTTCTAAATCTCTCAACTGACTTATGTGAATAGGGCACCAGAAAGTTAAGATGTAAGATGTGTAACCTTCTAATCTTCCCTCCATGATCCAGCTCTCCTCATCTCACCTTGAATCAAAGTCATGACTTCTTTAGAGAATTCATCTGCCTGTAAATTTGACTGAAATCCTCTGTTTCAAGTACCATATCTGCCTAATTTATTCACTTTTGGCATTAGCCAATGACAGTTCTCAACACAATCAGGAGCTGACACTAGACCCACAAGAATCTAATCCTTACCTTTGTAGTCTGAGGTTTAATATTTTCAGTTTCTTCTTCTTCAATCATTTCAGGCACTTTTGCTGCTTTCTTTGCTGTAAGGAACAGTTTAAAAAAACTCCAGAAGGAATTAGCTTATTTAACCCAATCATTCGTCACTCAGTGATAACACACAACCTACCTTTTTTGAGTATATGAAATAATGCCAGCAGCTCCTAGGCATGTGGTCCTTCCCATGACAAAGCCCTTAGCCACATTAGCTGTCTATGGAGTGCAAGTAGCTCCATGTGGCAATTTTGTGACACAGTTAAGATGTCTGATGTCACACAGTTAAGAAATGGCAGAGCTGTACCCAACTTTTCTGTTTCTATTATCTATATTAAAATAACCCAATAGCAGGCAACTCATTGATTGGCTGCCCAAAAGACAGACCAAATGGCTTAAGTGAACTTCTTTTTGAGGAGTTTGTAACAATTAGTAAGCAAATCATCTCTTTCAAGAACCAGTGCTCATTCTGTAACACCAAACTGCCTCTCAGCCAGACCTGGGCTTGTTAGAAAGATTATTTTGGCAGCTATGTTGAGGGTGGACTGAAGAGGAGAGAGACTGGAAGCAGAGAGCTCAATTAGGACCCAACTACTATCACTGTCCAGGCAAGAGGTGATGACAGCCTGAACCATAAGCTTCATTCTGCACATACTGTGTTTAAGATGCCAGTGGGACCTCTAGGAAAAATCACAGCCTCAGAAGTGGAAGGGACTTGGGCAGCTCTATGGTTCGGCCAGTCTTCTACCTGACAAATAATCACCCAGTTTTTATTTAAAACCCATCCAGTTTTAGGGAACCCACTATTTCATGATGTTCTACATTTGGACAATTCTAATTGTTGGGGAGCTTTTCCTTACATCAAGCCTAGTAGAGAGCTAAAAAGGAGTTGATGAGCAGCATTCAAGATATAGATGAGGAATGAACGAACACACACACACACACACACACACACACACATACACACACACACACACACACGAATCTATGAATTATCTGCAAAAGGAATGATATTTGAATTTTAAGGACCCGATAAGATCTCCAAGAGGGTACATGTAAAGAGAAAGCGGCTTATGACTGAATATTGAGGAATACCCACAGTAAAGGATCAAGAAATGTGTGACTGATTCCACAAAGGAGACTAAAGAGCAGTCACATGGGTAGAAGAACTAGGAGAGAAGTGTAATAAAAAACCAAGAGAGAGAAAATGCCAAATGCAGGGTGATTTGTTGCAGAAAGGTCAAAGGACTAAAAAAAGGCCAAAGGATTTTATCAGTTAAGAAAAGATCATAGAGAGGGCTGTTTTAGGAGAAGAGTGGGGGCAAAAACCAAATTACAAGAGATTGAGAAGAGCTACCAACCTTTGATGGCTTTCAAGGGTGTCTGAATAACTTCAGCTGTCAGCTTATTTATCTCTTCGATATCCGGGTCAGCCTGAAAGAAAATAGCCAGCAAACACCAGAGGCATCAATGTACATGATTAATGAGAAACATTAGATGAGGAATGTGTTCTCCTCTTAGAATCTCTTTCTGCCTCTCCGCCACCTTGGCCTCTGAAATGAAATGGGATCACCCATAGATAGGACGTCTAGATTGCTACTGCCCTGTTAGAGGACAATGTGACTCAGGGATCCACCACTACCTGTGAATATGGCTACAGGGAACATTTTTTAATAACAGTCCTTTCAATACTGTGCCCAAAAACCAGGCAGGGTAGGATAAGGCCTGTGCCTTTAATTAGAACTGGTCTGCAGCCATGGGGCTTAACTTTGGGGGCCAGATAAGATATTTAATGGCTAATACACACAGACACAGACACACATACACCAGGAAGGTTCACCCACAAATAGCAGGCACTGAGCTACATGCTAGTAACAGAAAGACAAAAATGAAAGTCCCCACCCTCAAGGATTTCCTCATATTCCTCTTATGGGACAGTAATTTTCCTTCATGTACAACCATGGGCATCTATTTTGATTCCAGTTTATTTGTTACTGATATATGTTTTAGTATAAATGGAACCTATCTATATTTATCTTTCTATCCATCCCTATCAACCCATTCCTGTGGCTTCCTATCGCCTGCAAGATACAATTTGTAAAATCTTCTGGCTTTTATAACCTTCATAACCTGGCCCCTTCCTACTTTTCCAAGTCTTCTTACACCTTACCCCCTTCCACATATTTGATGAGCAATGAGTCTGGCCTCCTTGCTGTTCCTGGGACAAAACACTCCACCTCTGACTTCGTGAGTTTTCATCGACTCTCCCCCAAGTCCAGAATTCTCTCTCTCTTCACCTCTGTCTCCTTGCCTTCAAGTCTCAGCAAAAATACACCTCTTCCAAGAAGTCTTTTCTGATCCTCCTTAATCTTAGTGTCTTTCCTCTGAGATTATCTCCAATTTATTCTCTCGATATGGTGTTACTTGTAAATAGTTGTTTCCCTTTTGTCTCTCCCTATTAAAATTGTGAGCTCCTTGAGTTCAGGGACTATCTTTTGCCTTTCTTTATATGTACAATGCCTTAGCACAGTGAATGGCACATAATAGGTGTTTTTTTTTAATTAGTTGTTTTAATCAGCCAAGATCTGCTTTCTCACTCTCCCACTTTCTAAAATAGAACATTAAAAAAAACCTATTACAAACTGTATAGTCCATTGAAACAAATGTCCACAACGCCCTTATCTCCCTCCCCTCCCCAACCCCAAATCTGTCTCATTCTGAATTCTGAGTCTTTTACCTCTACTAAGAGGTAGATAGCATGTTTCATCATTCACCCTCTAGAATCCTGGGTGGTTATTACACTGATAAAAGTTTAACACAATAGTATTCCATCACAGTGATATACCAAAATTTGTTCATCCATCTCCAATTTATAGACACTGCCTCAGATTCCTATTCTCTGCAACCCCAAAGAGCTATAGTTTTGTACATCCTTAAGAGTTTGTTTTACTTAGGAATGATCCCTCCCTTAATCGCTCCATCTAATTCCCCTTCTTTCCTTTTCCCATTTTCTTAATGAGTAAAACATGTGTGTGTGTGCGCGTGTGTGTGTGCGTGTGTGTGTGTGTGTGTGTGTGTGTGTGTGTAAGAGGAGAATGAGATTCACACGTTGGCCACTCCCCCTACTTCTTGTTTGTATAGATATCTACTCATGCACTTTGATTATTTGAGATAATTTTCCCTAACCTTCCTTTTGCTTCTCCCTGTAGTATATTCCTCTTTCCTTCTCTAGTCTTTCCTTGAGAATATTGAGACATTACAGAACTACTCTAGATTCTTGTCTAATTGGACTCCCTCTAAGAACCCTGATGATATGGTTCAGAGGGGTCACATGTATCATCTCCCCATATTTGAATGAAAAGTTTATCCTTGGGAGGAGGCTAGGTGGCTAGGTGGTGCAGTGAATAGAGCACTGGCCCTGGAGTCAGGAGGATCTGAGTTCAAATCCCGTCTCAGATACTTGACACATTTACTAGCCATGTGCCCTTGGGCAACTCACTTATCCCCAATTGCCCTCCCAAAAAAGCCAAAAAAAAAGTTTATCCTCATTCAGTCCTTTATCACTGTCTATTCATGTTTATCTTTTTATGCCTCCCTTTACACCTTTGAGTTTCCCTGGTGCTCTGATCTTTTCCTCAGAAATATTTAGAAGTCCTCTATTTCATTAAAAAGTCCATTTCCTCCCCTGGAGTAGTATTATGTTTAGTTTTGCCAGATAAGTTGTGCTTGGCTGTAAGACCATTTCCTTTGCCTTCTGGAATATTATATTCCAAGTTCTCTGCTCCTTTATAGCGGGGGCTGCTAAATTGTGTATGATCCTGACTCTGAATCCAAAGGTACCTAAATTCTTTCTTTTTGGCTACTTGTAGCATTTTTCCTTTGACCTGGAAGCTCTGGATTTTGGCTCTGATGTTCCTGGGACTCTTCATTTGGGACTTTCTTTCAGGAGGTCAATGGCAGATTCTTCTTCTACTTTGTCCTCTGGTTCTAAGAGATTTGCATAGTTTTCAAGACTTCTTAAAAAGAACATCTAGATTGCGATTTTGGTCAGAGCTTTCAAGTAGTCCAGTGACTCTTAAATTTATCTTCTTGATGTTTTCCAGGTCAGTTGTTTTTGCTATGAGATACTTTATATTTCCTTCCATTTTTTTTTAGCTTTTTGACTTGGGTTTAATATTTCTTTTTGCCTCATTGGTTTCTATTTGGTCCATTTGAATTTTCAAGTTTACTGCTTCGGCAAGGTTTTGTACCTCTTGTGCCATGCTGTTAATTCTCTTTCCAATTCTTTCTTCTCTGACTCTCATTTCTTTTCCAATTATTTCTCAAGTGCTCTCATCTCACGTATAAATTTTTTTTAATACTTGCTTCATCTCTTCCAGGAATTCTAGTTGAGTTTCTGCCCAAGCTGTGTTTTCCCAAGGCAATGCTTGTAGATGTCTTGGAGCCATTTGCTTCTTCCATGTCTGTATCCTGAACATACCTGCCACCATAACAGCTCATTATGTTTTCGTTCTTTTGTTGTTTGTCCATTTTTCCAGTCTACTTCCTGACTTTGGATATGATAGTAGAGCTGGGTTCTTTATAGCACTACTGGAGGGAAGATCTGGACTAGTTCTGTTGCTGTGTTCTTGGGGGTATTGAGTATGGTGTTATTCCAGGATCTCAGGGCCAGGATGATGACTTGGAAGCTTTCAGTGCTCCCCAAGTGGTCTGACCCAGGGTAAAATATGATTTCTGTTTCCCTCTGACCCCTTCTGAGCCCTGCAACTTTCTGACCTAGGCTTAGACCTATACAAGAGCAGAATACTGCCTTTTTCCACCCTGATAGGCTGTTGGGGGGCAGAACCAAGATGGTGGAGTAAAAGCAGGAACTTGTTTAAGCTCCCACACCAACCACCTCAAACACCTGTAAAATATGACTCAAAACAAATTTTAGAGCTACAGAACCCACAAAGTGACAGAGAGAAACAAATTTCCTGCTGAGGGCAGCCTGGCAATAAACTCCTTGAATATATCATGGTAAAAACAACTGACCCGGAAAACATCAAGAAGATAAATTTAAGAGTCACTGGACTACCTGAAAGCTCTGACCAAAATCACAATCTAGATGTTTTGTTTTAAGAAATCCTGAAAATTGTGCAAATCTCTTAGAACCAGAGGACAAAGTAGAAAAAGAATCTGCCATTGACCTCCTGAAAGAAAGCCCCAAATCACCTACCCAGCAAAACTGAGTATAATGCTTCAGGGGAAAATAGAGGACTTTCAAGTATTCTTGATGAAAAAACCAGAGCTCAACAGAAAATTTGACTTTCAAATACAAGAAGCAAGAGAAGAATGAGAAGGTAAACAGGAAAAAGAAATCATAAGGAACTTATTGAAGTTGAACTATTTATATTCCTACATGGAAAAGCAATAATTGTAACTCATGAGACTTTTCTCAGTATGAGCATAGTTGAATGGAATTTATACGTATATATGTATAGGAGGGTGTATATGTGTATAAACACATATGTGAGTCTGTATATGTGTGTACATGTATACATAGTCAGAGGGCACAGGATCAGTTGAGTAGGAAGGGATACCTAGAAAATAAAATCAAGAGGTAAGAGAGGAATATAATGGAAGGAGAGAGAGATAGAATAGGGTAAATTATCTCATATTAAAAAGGCAAGAGAACACTGTTACAATGGAGGGGAAGAACAGGAAGGTGAAAGGGAATGAGTCAACTTTATTCTCATTGAATTTGGCTTAAGGAGGGAATAACATACACTCAATTGGGTATCTTACCCTACAGGAAAGTAGAAGGGCAGGGGATAAGATGAGGGATGACAGAAGGGAGGGAAGACTCGGGGAGAGGATAGTTAGAAGCAATCACTTTTGAAAATAGACAGGGTCAAAGAAGAAAATAGAATAAGTGGGGGGTGGGATAGGATGGAGGGAAATATAGTTAGTCTTTCACAATATAACTACTATGGAAATGTTTTACATAACTACACATGTACAACCTGTATTGAACTGCTTGTCTCCTCAGTGGGGATGGGTGAGGAGGGAAGAAGGGAAAGAATCTGGAAACCAAAGTTTTAAAAACAAATGTTAAAAAAGTTGTTTTTTATATGTAACTCGGAAATAAGATATACAGGCGCTGGGGTACAGAAATCCATCTTGCCCTACTAGAAAGGTGGTGGGGTAGGGATGGGAGAGGACATAAGAGAGAGCAGTTTGGAGGAAGGGGTGGGTATTCAGTAGGCTTGCTGTTTTGGGGTGGGGGGTGGGGGGAGATGGAGAGAAAATTTGTAACTGAAAATCTTGTGGAAATGAATGTTGAAAACTAAAAATAAATAAAGATTAAAAAACAAAAGAAAGCTCTGTTGGTTCAAAATGGCAGAATCAGAGAACCCCTCACTCCCCTCCCATTTTGGTCTGAGTTTCTTGCTTTGGTTATTCCTCTGAAGGCTAGGCCAGATACTGGAAGGGAGACCCTGATTTGTGGTTGAGGTCTGAAATTCCTCCTTTCCCAGGGACTCTCTATTCTGTACAAAGGTCCCTTTTCACTCCATCTTGAACAGTGGTTAACAAAGATGTCATTTGGCCACTGACTCCACTGTAGTGGCCCAATGTGGGTCTAGTGTTGCCCAGGAGTCTGGCACCTCTTATGCTGGTGTGCAGCCTCTCCCTGGGCACTGGTGGGCTGTTTTCTTTGTGTCCCTGCCCTGACCCTGTCCCCAGTTTATGCTAACCTTGGCCAAATAAAAAAACTCACTGTGACCTTTTCTGGATTTCTCCATCAGTATTCAGTCTGGTTCATTTTACAAATCTGTTTGGAGGAGTTGTGGACAAGAATTCAACTGCATTTCATCCTTCCATT
The DNA here is from genome assembly GCA_028627135.1 of Pseudochirops cupreus. Taxonomy (NCBI): domain Eukaryota; kingdom Metazoa; phylum Chordata; class Mammalia; order Diprotodontia; family Pseudocheiridae; genus Pseudochirops; species Pseudochirops cupreus. The sequence goes on from CM053582.1 coordinate 123,016,231, forward strand.
TTGACTCTACTCCCTAGACCAGGTTCTTAATAAATACCTATTGACTTGACTATCTTTGACCTCTTTGGCACATATGCCTAGTAGTAGGATCTCTGGGTCAAAGTATATGGGCATTAGTCACTTAAAAAAAAGTTAATTCACATGAACTTATGAACTGGAATTTGGCCATAACCAAGAAAACTTCTTCAAAGCAACAGGCCAAGTAGTATATTACAATCCATTAACCTCACTGAGGATTAATTGCAATTTGTTCACTGTATTCTGATAAATATAAGCCCTTTTACTTCCCAGCTCTCCCATTACAGTAAAAGACACAAAAACTAGAGGCCTGTGGGCCCTTGCTACTCCTTAGACTCATTTTTTAATACAATGACCTCACTCCTCTCCCAACCATCTCCCTCCAAGCTTCATATCTAAATCACTTTAGTTTGCTGTTGGAAGAATGTGAATCTCTTTCTATTTGGTTGTCAAACCCCTTTTATGTTTTTATGTTTACAAAAGTTCCATTTTATGTGCCTAAGCACTTTGTGCAATTCAAGATCTGGCTCTTTCTCTTACTATGTGACTTAAAACCTCCAGGTTCCTCAGCTGTAAAATGGGGACAGTAACACCTGCCTCTCCTAGCAGGGCTATGATGATCACATGAGATGATGCACACATACAAGTACACAAGTGGTGAAGCACTAAACGCCCCATAGTATGAGATCTGTCATCTCTCCTTCTTCCTCCCAGTCCTCTTCCTGGTTCTTAGTCCTTTTCAATTCAATTAGATGTAGTTCCCATCAATGGAGGTCTTAAGCCAAGGCTAGACAAACATTTGTTAGGAATGTTGCACAGACAGGGGGTCATAGCTTTTGGAACAGGTTGGACTAGATGACCTGAAGTTCCTTTCAATTTGAAAATTCTATGAGTCTACGACAACCCAGAGCAGAGAATTCTGGCTTCAATTGTTCTATGGTTAACAAAGTCCAATGGCTAAGAATCGAAACAAATTACGTGTTTTATTCCAAGGCCTATGTAATAAAAAAGGGTGCAATAGGTATATCAATTTAAAAATAAATCTGGGTTTGAGATTACCTAATCCCACTGGAGAACTCAAATCCAGTTACTACAAAGGGAACAGGAAGCAGGACAAGCCATCACCCTTAGGAGTTGTCTATCAGAAAAGACAACAACCCTGAAGCAAATGAACACAGTAGCTCAATGTTTAATAAACCCATGAACTAGTAGGTGAAGAATTCCTTATTCGACAAAACTTCTAGGAAGACTGAAAAGTAATTTGGCAGAATATAGGTTTAAGACTAGCATTTTGTATCACAAATAAAAGCCAGATAGACATACAATCTAAAAATAAAAGACCACATTATTTTTTTAAAAAAAGGCTAGAGAATGGAAGGAAAGAGCTTTCACAACTATGGTTGGGGGGGGGGATTGTAGACAAACAAGAGAGAAAACAAGAAAAAATGGACAATTTTTATTACATAATTTTATAGCAACAAAGAATAAGTAGAAGAGAAGCCTAATTAAGGAAAAAAACCTTTGTCCCAAGCCTCTCTGATAAAACTGCCATATACCCAAGATACAGGAAGTCTGCAAACTTCTAAGACTAATGGCCCTAGCCCAGTGGATAAGTGGTAGAAAGATATGAATAGTTTTCAGAAGAAGAAATTTAAGTTATAAATTATCATATACAGAGTTCCAAATTCCTAATAAGATGCAAGTTAAAATAACCCTGAGGTTTTATACCTCATTCTCATCGTGTTGGTAATGCTACAAAACAAAAATGGTCAATGCTAGAGGGTTATGGGAAGTCAGGCACACTTGGGAAACAGCGTTTTTCAACACATCTGGAAAACAACTTGAAATAAGAGGAAAATTACTTAACTCTTCATACTTTCTGATTCCAGCAATCCCTGTACTGTATATATAATGAAAAGAGATCAAAGACAGAAAAAGTCCAGTATGTATCACAATGTTCATAGAAACACTTTTTGTGGCAGCAAGAATTAGAAACAGTAGGTGCCCATTGACTGCGGAATGAATGGTCAGACAAATTACAGCTTTTTGGGGGAAGACTGGGTTTTTCTAACTTGAGCAGATTGGAAGTACAGCGATCACTCATTGGTCCAACATCAAGCAGATTAGCATGGAAGCTTGGAGCTGTTCTGTTTCCAACTTGGGCCAGTTGGGTCCTCAGGCACTCTGGTGGCCTCTGCTCCAGGCAGCCCAACATATTGGTGCTGGATTCAGTTTTGACACCTAACTGGCCTTAGGCCTCATGCAGCTCAATAATCCCAGGCATAAGCAACCCATCAGCCTCAGCTTTGGCAGCAGGGACCAAACCCAGGGAGGGCATCACCACAACCAGCCCAAATTGTGGCATGCAAATGTTAACAGAAGGTTATCACACCATTAAGAAATGATAAATGTCAGGATTCTAAAAAAAGGGAAGGCTTTTACCAACTGATGCAGTTTGAAGTAAGAAGAACTAAATAAATAATATATACAATGACTACAATAACATATAAAAACAGTATTAAAGGACATCAAATTTCAGATTAAATGCAGTAACTGATCTTGATCCAGGGCACCAACGATGAAGCGTACTTCCCCTCCTCTCAGTACAGAGGTACAGGCAGAGAACGCTGTACATGCTGTCAAAATACAGTCTATTTTCCATGGGACAGTTTACGGAGGGTAGTTGTTATGAACTGACAACGAAATAAAAGACAAAAAACTGTCAATTAAAAAAAACAACCAAGGCCTACCAGAGCAGCAGAATCCCTGAGGACCCCAGAAGGAGATCCTTCTGTCTTTACTGGTTGTACCTATATAATGTCCTCCTCACAAGAACACTGCCTTGGGCAGAATAGTTCAATAAATATTCCTGGATTTGATACAGAGAGAAACTTCCCACAAAAATCAGATGAGACAAATCACTTACTGTTGCTGCTTCTTGCACGGCCTGTTTGCCTCCTCCCAGGGCTACAAAAAGAACATTCCTCTTTAGCAACTAACACATGTAGACAAACATTTATTCAACAATAGAAGCATCTCTGGAAGACTCTGCTTAATGTAGTAGCTTAATGGAGTAGCTTTGCCAAGAAGCTACTTAAGTATGTAGAAAAAGGTGGAAGATTAAGGTAACTAGTCAATAAATGAGGCCCACTGGGTTTTAAAATGGACGACTGCTGATAGTCCTTATACCTCTTTGCAAACTATGATTTCTCATTAACTAGCAATCATTTCAAAATGCTGCTGACAACAGTGCTTTAAGAAAGACCATTCTATATTGGCTACAGCCCTGATCACTTTACATTCTATATTGTTTCAGTTTTCAAAGCTTCTGATAACTTTGTAAAGCTACCAGAAATAGCAGCATCAGCATCAGCGGTTCTCTAAGCTCAGAGAGCTGGGGCCACTATGGGAGCCTCAAAAGGTCTCTACACTTCAGTCAACAGCTAGGAGAGGTGCAACATCTTACCAAAGTATTCACGCCAATTCATCTCTCTAAGCACCTTGGGAAGCCGGAGGATTTCAATGTTGTAAAGATTGTCAACTACTTTGACCAAGTTGTGGGCATCTGACTTCATTCGCTCCGATCTACTTTGTACTGTAAGAAGGGATTAAAAAACCAACAAAACAGGAACAGGTCATTTTACATAAAACAGGATAGCAATTGAAAGCCTTAATAATTTTGTACACTTTAGAAATGAATGTTTCTGTCATCTTCAAACTACCTGGTAACAACCCTACCCCCAACCCCAGGAAAGTTGACAACTCCTGGTTTCTGAGACATAATTAAAGATGACCCTTCTAGCTCTGGATTCCAGGTTTTCCTGTCATCTGTGAATTTGTCTTACAGAGATATACATCTCTTGATAAAGTAGCTCTAAAGAATCCCAATCAGTCACCTCACCTCAAGCAGAGCAGTCCCTAGGGTTAAAGGGAAGAGGGGCAAAAGGAGACACTATCTGAGGGGATTGTAGGAAACCATTCAGTCACTCAGATTGAGATATAAGTATAAATAGTAGGAATTCATGTTCATGCAGCTCTTTTCTCACAACAAACCTGGGAGGTAGCCAGGACAAGTATTACTGTCCTATTTTAGAAATGAGAAAGCTGAGGTTTAGAGAGTTAATGTGGTCAAGATCCCATAGCAAGTCAGTGGTAAAAGTCTGAACTAAAACACAGATTCTAAACTCCAGTCTTGTATTCTTTCTATACCACCCTTCCATTGTACAAAAGAATGCTGATGTCAACAGTCATCTTTGATTCTTTTCCTAGCAAAAATAAATCAAAGAATTTCAGAGATGATGGGAATCATTTAGGGTTGGGAAACCAGAGGCCTTTTAGTACATACATTTAAAAAAACAGGGATGTAACTCTGAAAACAAATTGAATCACAACAGCAACTGTAATAGAATTATATTAAATTTAACAAAACTGCCTCGCTGTTTAAAGTGGGTCTCATGCACTTTAAGAGTCATGTAGCTGATCAACTATTTCACATTGCTCTAATAACATTCCCAGAATAACAGATGACAAACATTCAGCTGGATGACCAAACGAAACACAGAAGTACTCGAACTAAACATCAAGTTCTTTTGTTAATAACAAACATAAGGAAAAGTGTCACTAAATCCTGTTTAACTTAAAGAAGGTTTGGCATATCAGAAGGTCTCGGGGCTGAATAAAACCTCCATGTTCTTTCCAAAAAGAAGCCTCTGGACAGCCTCAGAATCTACAGGGAATTCCTTGTTCTGTCTGGCCTTTGCACAAAGCATCTAACATGGTATTGGCGAAAAACTTTTGAGGGCCATAGCAATTGACATTTCTATAGCCCTTATTGTTTGCAAAGTGCTTTATATTTGATCCTTCACTTTTTATAAATGAGGAAACTGAGGTTCAGAGTGGTTTAAAGATTTGTGTGTAGTCACACAGCTATCAACTGCTGGAGTGGGCATTCAAACACAGATCGTGCTGACTCCAAGTCTGGTGTCAATCATGGGTCTGGGTGTCACCCTGCTTTATGCCTTTTTAAATACTGATAGAAGTTTACCGAGCAAAGTTATCGTTGGGATTTCATCTCCCTAGCAACCATGGACTATGGCACAGGTATGGGAGCTATTTGGATAGTAACTCCCTAATAAGAACCATGACTATTTGAAAGAGGTGGTCTAATCATCCACACAGAAAAAAAAACAACTAAGTGTATAGAGAATTCACATTGTTTCAATTATAACAGGAAGTTGAAGAGATAGCACTTGAGCTTAAAATTAAGGAGGAGACTGGGTCATATTGCATTTGGGAAATTATGTAGCATTTTCAACAACCTTCAACTGCTTGCCTATTGTCAAAGTCCATCTTTTCAACACTAATATTCTCCCGATGATATTATATAGTTAACAAACAGAAAGATTGTGAAAAACCTAAACTGTAGGTGAGCCAATGGAAAGATGCACAGTGAGTTTAAGTAGAGTGCAAGCAGTTGTGAAAATCGATTGAGATAATTTTTATAATGTACTTTGCAAACTTTATTATGATTATGTTACCAATGACAACTCACTCTTGAAGATGCTGCAAAATACAGAACAAGAACACATTTGAAAGGAAAAGGAGGTAATTAGCTATGTAACTACAGAGGGATACTGGATGGATATTCTAAGTATTACATCAGTATTCAAGAAACATTTTTTTTTTAAAACCTAGAAAAAAGGCCCCAGCATAATGAGTAGATCCTCCATCAAGGATCTGGGGAAGGCGTGGGCAAGAATTACAGAAGATGCATGAAAGTATCCCAAGCTACACTTCTCAAGGGAGTAGCTATACTAGTGACTAACAGCAATCGAAACACTGAAATAAATGTGAATGAACACAACAATTCTGTTTCTGTAATTGTACTGTGGGGAAATAATTTTTACATCACTTACATAATTACCACTGTCTCATAGCTAATGGATAGATGGATGGTTCCTTGGCATGATTTTTAGCCTTCCAATTTTCCAAAGCTGAAACAAAGTCTCAAGGATAAGAGATTTGCCTAAGTCATATGATAAGTTAGTGGAGATACCAAGAAAACAACAAAGAGCTTTTGAGCCCCAGGACCGATCACTCCCCTTTCTCAAACTTCAAAGAACTTTCTGTATTCCTTTTCATAATACACTTATATCAATTGACAAGTATTTACTAAGCATGTACATATGCCAGGGAATACACTAAGGCTGAGGATACAAAGAATGACAAAAACAAACAAAAAACTCCCAGCTTCCAGGAGTTTAATTGTATATATAAGGTATAATATTGCATCTTTGTCTCATACCTACTACTACACATGGAGCTCTAGGATCACTTCTTGTGGAGTTTTCTCAAGTGTCCTGCATAGAATAGACACCTCAAAAAAGTTCCTCGAATGGATTACATCTCCACACAGCTGCCAAAGGGATTTTCCTTAAGGAAAGTTCTGACCACATCACTCCCCTATTCAAACTCCAACACCTTTCCGATCAAATACAGGGTGTCCCAAAAGTCTTAATGCATATTTTAAGCTTTAAAGCTTTAAGACATTAATAAAGCTTTTAAAGTGCACTAAGACTTTTTGGACAAACCGTATAAGTTCTTCTTTGGCAGTTAGAGTCCTTCACAATCTGATCCAACCGGTCTTATTGTGTATCACTCCTCTACCCATACTGTACTACAGTCCAGCCGAATTAGCCTCCCATCTCCCATCTTTCACGACTTGGCATTAGCAATTGCCCATATCTGGAATTCAGCCCCTCCCTCTTCATCTCGTTAAGAATTCTTTGTTTCTTCGAAACTGAGTTAAAAAGATGTCATTTCTGATCCTTCAATTCCTCCTTCCTTCCAATATCCTTCCCCACTAATTACCTTGTATTTATTTAGCACTTACATATGATTGAGCAGGGGGAGCTTTGGGTCTTGGGGGAGGGCTCCGATCCAGTTTCCAAAGATATTAATATGATATTTGCATACGGCTGTCGCCCCCTCTCCCGAAAGAAAGTAAGCTCCCGGAGGGCAGGGGTAGTTTCTGCTTTTGTCAGTGTAACCCCAGCGTCCTTGCCCAGGGCTAGGGAGTAGAGGTGCGGGACGAAGCTTTGAAAGACCCGCCTTGCCCTCCGAGAAGGCACCGGTAAATATCCGGTGGGAACGGGTTCTGCGCGCGCCCCCTCCTCCGCCGATGCGTTCTGGGGTTACCCAGGGCAACACGAGGACAGGCGCCCCCCCCTCCCCGTCTTCTCCGCGAGTGCACCTAGTTAGCTCCATTTGTCTCCCTCCTCTGGGTCCCTGGCCGAGCATCGGGGCCCGTAGACTTACCTTCACGGTCGAAGTCCTTGAGGAAGGAGGCGAGCTTTTTGCCCCGCGCCGCGCTCTTCTTGGTCGTCCGTCTCGAGCTCTTCTTCGACGGAGCCATGGTGCCGAGGCGGAGAAGGCACCACGCGACCGGACAGACCCGGGCGGCGCGGCGCGCGAGGCGGACAGGAGCCCGGACAGGTCAGCCCCTGCAGATCGTGCTCCCGCGCCCGAGGAAAGGCAGACTGTTCCGGTCTGGCCCCTCACAGCTGAGAAGAACAAAGCACCAAAGAAATAGGCAGTGACCAAAACTGGTCCACCCACCGGTCTCAGGGATGTTAAGTGGAGTCGCTATCTCTGCCTGCGGATTCAAACTCAACCGCCCCCGGACAGCCAATAAGAAGTCCCACTCTAGAGCGGGCGCCAGGGGTTATAGGGAGAACCAATTATCAGGCGCTTCCACAATAGTACTAGCCAATCCTCTTGCAAGACTACAATACCCAGGAGGTTTGGCGGCAGGGGTCACGTGTTTTCTGGGGGTGTGTAAACGAAGCTAGTTCCTTTAGCTCGTTTTTATCCGTTGATAGCATTTTTCGGGCATGCGCATTGGGGAGCAGGAAGCTCGGAGGAGTCGGTGAGTCGCGTGTTGGTGACTTCCCTCAGGCTCTCGGGGTGTCGGAAATGGCAGCGAGGATCTGGGGGGTGAGTTGGGGGTTACTGAGGAGGAGAGAGGGGCTTTCCACCTTCCCGGCGAGTAGGGCCTCGGACATCAGAGACGATCCCTCCCCAGCGTTTGACGGATGGGGAAACTGAGACCCAGAGACCAAGACGTACCTTGACTCATTGGCAGAGCCAGGCCTTTTGACCCCAAGTCCCGTCCGATTTGGGTTATATGCTGCGGGCACAGTGGAAAGCGGGCAGGATAAAGTCCGCCTTTGGTCCCTTCACCCCTCTAGGCCTCAGTTTCCTCAACTGTAAAAGGAAATTAACAATAGTATCTTTATTTACAGGGTTATGAGGTTCAAGTGATGTATGTATTTGTGTATATGCATATATTTGTGTCATTGAACCGAGGATCTCCCAGTGCGGAAACTCCTTCCACCAATACGGGCCTGCCACAGTTCTGTATTTTATTGTCTTGCTTGCTTACGTCAGGGAGACAGTGGCCACACGGCCAGTCTGGTGTCAGAGGCAGGGCCTGAGCCCTAGTCTGCCTGACCCCAGGGCAGGTCCTCTGTGTCCTCCTGATGCTTCTCAAAACACTATATAAATGTCAGTAGGATATTAACATTAATTAAGGCTCTTTAGTGTCTTGACCACTTGACTTCTATCCAGGCTACCTGACTGCTTATCTCCTCCATCTCAAGAGAGGTGGAGTTTTAATTGTAACCCTCCGGGTAGGAATTCTATCAGGATAGGAAGGATACAGAAACACTTCGGAGGATATTTTTCATTCCCTTAGCTTATTGTCCCATACCTAGAAAATTTGGGGAAAGGTGCTTCCAGTATGCTGAGAATAAGTTTCTCCCATGCAGACTCACAGTTCAAAACGTTATAGACAAAAGTTTTATTAAAAGAGGAAAACAAAATAGTTACATTGTAGTGAATACCCATTAGTCCCAGAGATGCTTGTAAATCATTAGTCACAGCTCCAAATACGAGAATTCTTACATAGAGGCTTCCTGCCAAATCCTGTCAAGATGGGATAATAACATCTCCACTCCCCTCCTTCCAACTTCTTGCTCTTTGTGGATCAAATGAAATATTTGTAAAATGTTTAACACAGTGCTTATTAAATGCTTATTCCTTTCCCTTCGTAGTAGAATTTCCTGGTCTTGAAGACCTTGCACGATCTTTTTTCACAAAGCTGTTACAAAGTTGATTTTTTTAAAAACAAAAGAATAGCACTTTATATGCATCACTGTTAAATTCCATCATATGGAACTCAGCGCACTTGTTCTTGCCTATCTTTTATAGATCCAAATTCTAATTCTGTCATATAGTGATTTAGCACTTCCTTCCAGCTTTCTTTTTTTATCTTCAAGGTTTATAGGCATTTCCATATATGCCTAAATATAGATCATTGGTAAACATGTTAAGTCACATGGGGCCAAGGACAGAAAGCTATGACCTATAAGAAGACGTCAAGCCTTGAATGAGTACTCTTCAGGTCTGGCCATGAATTCACCCAGGTTTAAATCTATCTGGCTGTGCCATCATTTGATTCACTTCTTTATCTTGCTCAAAAGGAGAACATAAGAGAAATGCTTTGCTATAAATCTAAGTAAACTGTATCTACAGTATTCCGCTAATATATGGTTCTGAGGCTAAATCAGTAGATTAACTCATTACAACCCTCATATCCCTTCTTGGATGTAGTTTGTGTCTTGGATCTCAAGCAGCACAGTACCCAACTGTCCAGGGCTTCTTAAACTTTTTCCACTCCTGACCCTTCAGCACTTCTTGAACTCTGTGTCAAACCCCATATAGGGTCATGACCCACAGTTTAAGAAGTCCTTCATAGACTCCTTGAGTTTCCCGAAAGGAAACAAATCATCATCTTGTCACTGTCATACCTGGAGATAAAGTAACAAAGACATGCATTGCATAGGAAAAGGACGGAAGGAAGATAGCTAGACCCCTGTAGCTTGAACCTTTCTAGGCTTTTTGGATCTTTATCTGTAATCTTCATCCTTTTTTTATACCCTGAACTGAGCGTTTGGCCAGGTATCTGAGCATGGCATACTGGCACTGAAGGTTCTGCAAAGCTGGCTTAAATACCTCCCATTTCGAGGCAGTGTTCTTGGTGCTTATCCTCTCAGTGCCCACACCCAGCTGAGCTTCTCAGCCCCAGGCTAATTACTGGCATGCATCAGCTGCCATGCGGGCTCCATAAAATCTGTTCCATAACAATTTTAGAGATTGTTCTAGATCCAGATGTTAAAAGTCATCCAGAGTTCTCTTAGCACTTGATTAAATAGACTTTGCATAGCAGTAAATGCCTTTGTACACCTTGCATGGAGTATCATATTAGACAATAAAACATTCTATTAATTAAAGTTCCAATTTCTGCCACTTGATTAATAGTTGTTTGACTTGTGGTTAGCTAGATGCAGTTCTCTGGCAAGCATATACTGGCTATATTAATAACATCTACTTCACAGGGTTCTTGTTAGGATCAAATGAGATAATATATGCCAAACAGTTTGCAAACTTTAAAGCACTAAATATTAGCTATTATTAGTATTATTACAGTCCTGAACATGTAGTTTCCTCATCACTTCTCACTAGATTATTATAATATCCTTGTTAATAGGGTTTCCTGGCTCTAGGCTCTTCTCTAAATCACCTTATATTGTGTTTCTTATGTGATCTTCCTAATAGTCTATTCTGATCATATCACTCATTTGCTCAAAAACTTCTTTGACTCTCTTGTCGACTTAATAGAGTATAAGCTCTGGATCCTGGCATTAGAAGTTCCACAAGAGGGGGTACCAGCTTCTGAAACTCCTACTCTGTGCATGTTCTGTATCCATTCCCTCCCCTCCTCCCAAGACTGGACCATTCTGCATTCTCTAGGATCATCTTGCACTTTACTGTCTCCTTGCTCATGCCGACCCAATTCTTCAAATGGACCTCTCTTCCCCTCAATCTCTTGCCTAACTTTGGGTATCACATCTTCCATGATTTCTTCCTTGATACCTCTTCCATCCAGGATAAAGTGATCTCTGTCTCCTTATATTTCTAATAGCGCTTTGCCTGCATTTCCTCCTTAATTTGTACTTATGTCACTCTTATTTTATGGTTATCTGGATCCACATCTTTTCTCAAATAGATTGTAAACTCCTTGAGAGCAGGATCTGGGTTGTTTCTGTCTTTCTGTCCTCACTTAGCCCAGTGCCTTGCATGTAATAGATCAGCCTTACACAACATAGCCCACCAAAATGGCCCTTGGGAAGTATGTTGTGAAGGCCAAGGGTATTAAGCCTCTTAATCACTTCTTCTTAAAGGGCCAGTGAGCCCTAGTAGCTCTGTCTGAGAACAGCTTTGGGACCTGAGCCATAGTTACATCCTCTACATTTTTCCACAGACTGCCTTGTGATCCACAGGCCAAATGTTGTGCAGGCCTGTAATAGATACTTAATAAATGTGTGTTGAATTAAATGGTTCTGTAGTTGAGCCTTCCTAACAATTAATTGGTTTTAGATGCCGAAAAGATGTTTCCGAGGGAACCTTTGCCCACTGTGCAGGACATTCTGAAGAAGGTTTTCCGTGTGGTGGAGCACCAGCATGGGCTCTGGAGGAGTATTCTGAGTGATTGCTCACCCCTCCTGACCTCCCTTAGCAACCTGGCGGAGCAGCTACAGGCCAGTCAGAACGTGCAGCTGGAGGAGACCCCACTTCGGGCTTTCCCTGACCTGAAAGTCCGTCTGAGACGAAAATTGCTGGCTGCCGGGGACGCCATCTTGGACCAGTTGGGGGAGAAGCTGTAAGAGATGCCATGACATGTTTCTTGTTCAGGCAAAAAACTTAATGTTTGGTATTCGTGAGCAGCCAGTTTGATCTCCAACTAGGGAAGCTTTTCCCTTTTCATACCTTAACATCGTCAAGTTTTGAGACATGTATTCTATGTCCTTCCTTCCTTTCCTTGTGTTCTCCAGGTCCCTTTGTCCTAGAATATAGTGGCCCAAAGCATGAGGCTCATTGTAAGGAGTAGAGTGGTACAGCAGAAAGAACACTGGATTTAGAGTCAGGGGCTCAGCTGAAATGCCTCTCACTGGCCATGTGATGATGGACAAATCTCTTTGTCTCTCTGGATCTTAGTTTCCTCATCTGTAAAATGAAGGGATTGGACTAGATGATCTCAAAGTTCCCTTTCAGCTCTAAAGCTGTGATACATATTAAGACAAACATTTGTTAGAAAGCCTTGAAATCAGAAGAACTTTTTCAGAAGGTTGTTGATAAGAAATCTCATGAAATTATTTTTTTGTGGGGGAGGCACAATTTAGATTACTTGCCCAGGATCACATACCTAGTAAGTGCTATTAAGTGTCTGAGGCCGCATTTGAACTCAGGTCTTCTTAACTCCAGGGCTGGTGCTCTTATCTACTGCACTAGCTAACCCATGAAATTCCCAATATGTATCATAGACTCTTTGAATTGGAAGGAACCTTAGAGGTCCTTTGGTCTCATCCTTATCTGCAGAATGAACTCTTTTTGTAATGTCCCTGAGAAATGATCATCCAGCCTCTGCGTAGAGACATCTCATGATGGGGATATCCCAAAGGCCATCTGTTCTCTTTACCAGTCCTCACACTAGAGAGTTTTACCTTTGAACTTTGAATTGAAATTTGCCTCCATCACTCTAGTTCTGTCTTCTAGGGCAAAGCAGAACAAGTGTAATCCCTCTGATCGTTGAAGTGAGCGATCACACTGCCTCCTTCTCTACACCACCAAATCTCCACGTTAAAAATCCTTAAGCTGGTCTTGATATTACATGCTTTCCAGTCACCTCATGCTCCAACTTGCCATCTCCAAATGTGACCAGAAATAATGGGACACACTTCTCACTAATGCATAGCTTTTGTTTACCTCAAGTGAGTATGCAGGTTGTTGGGAGTATATTGTACATCTTTCCAATGCTGTTTAGTACTGTTGTCTTTTCCTGCAGAACCAGCCTCCTCCAGGTGCGAGATATAGTCAGCAGTCATGTGGAACAAGTGTTTGAGCTGTATGAGCAGAAAGCAGATGAACTAGGCCTTGATATAGTCTTGCAACCTTCAGCTGTTAGCCCCTCATTGGCCGATATGCTGGCATGGTTACAAGACATTGACAGACATTATCGAAATTCGTATCCTTCACACAGATGTCACTGGGGAGGACGGTAGGTTCTTTGAGGAAACCCAGATGCTGTCAACTCACAAATAGTCGTTTTGGGCCATAGAACTACAGGATTTCATATTGGACATGAACCTTCTTGGCAGCTCTCTAATCTAATCCATGTTGGAAAAAGAATCTCTAGAAATCTGATAAATGGTTATCCTATTTTTACTTGAAGACATCCAGTGAGAGCAAACCCAATTCCTCCCTGAGGTTTTCCATTTCACTTTGGGGCAGCTTTACTTGTTGGAAGTGTCTCCTGACATCAGGCCCTCTGGGGCTAAGCACAAGTATGAGATATCTTCCATTCAAATATTTGAAGACTACTATCATGTACCTCTCAATCTCTTTCCTCCTGAGTGTTCTCTTCTTCAGTCTAAACTGTGCTAATTCCTTCAGTCAGTCCTCACATGGCATGAACTTGAGGCCCCTTACTATTCTGGTTGCTGTCCTTTGAAAACTCCATCTTATGTCCCCCTTAAAACCTGGTGTCTAAAACTGAAAAAAAAATACTCTAGATTTGTTCTGACCTAGAAGAAGTAATGCCTCGCTTGATGCAGCCCAATATTGCATTAGCTCTCTTGACTGCCATGTCACACTGCAAACTCATATTGTTTGCAGTCTACTAGAAGGCCTAGATGTTTTTCAGACAAACTGCTATCTATACCTTCCTCATCCTATATTTGGGAAACTATTCTTTTTTTTAACATATATTTAAGATTTTGTCTTTATCCCCATTAAATTTCACTTCATTAGATTTAGCCCAGTGTTCTCAGGACCTTCTTGAACTTTGATTCTGTCATTCAGAATTTTAGCTGTCCCTTCCAGCTATGTGTCATCTGCAAGTTTGACAAGGATGCCATTTTTTCCCCAATACTAATCATTGATAAAAATATCAAGCAACACAGATCCCTATGACACTTCTCTGGAAACCTTCCAAGTTGACAGTGAGTGAATAATGACTACTCTCTAGTCCATCTATTCAACTACACCAGAATATTTAACTATACTATTATTTGTATAATATCTCTATCTTTTCCGTAAGAATCTTGTGAGATATATTCAGTTTGTTGCTCAAATCTAGGCTAATTTGTCTATGTTGCACCAGTAATCTCTCAGTTTCTGGTCAATCAGAAAAGAGATAAAGTTAATGCTCCAGTCTGAGGAAGCCATTAGCTCTAACCCCGTATCCCTGATGGGCCAGTTTTGAACCAAAAAAGCAGATAAGGTCGATCTGGCCCAGTCTGTGCTTGAAGAAGTTCTTCAGGTTCTTTGTGAGCACTCTCTCATGTAGATATTCAGTAGCCATTTGTTTAATAAGAGATTTAAGGATTTTTCTAGGAATCAGAATCAAGCTTGATAGCCTCTAGCTTGCAGCCTCCATTCTATTCTCTTTTAGCTATTTCTCATCTCTCTCCTCTCACTTGTAGCCAAACTTTTGAAGATCATTATATAACCCAGTAGTTCCACTTTTGTCCCTGCTCATTCTCCTCCCAACTCCCTGCAATATTATTGCTTCCCCATTACCCTGCCATATTGCTCTTAGAGGTGACCAGGAACCCCTTGATCACTAAGTCTTCCTCATCTCTCACCCTTTTTGACCTCTGCAGCGTTTGCCAGTGTTGACCCCTCTTTTCTTCTGAATCCCTCTTGTTCCCATTGCTTCAGAGACACAACCCTTTCCTGTCTTTCCTGTATCTCTGACCCAGAGGGGGGAAACCTGCACTAATGTATTGGGTTTTTTCGATTGTTATTTATCCATTAATCCTCCTATTTGATTGGGAGCTAAATGAAAGAGAAATTGTTTCACATGATCTTGATGGCCCTCTTAGCACCTTGCATAGCACTCTGCCTGTGGGAGGTACTTAAATATTTGTTTAAATTGAGCATGTTTATCTCACTCTTGCAAGTCCTTAACTTCTATAAAGTTACCTGGAAAGGAAGTACCTCCTCTCCCAGATCCAGTGGGGAAATCTGCCAAACATCCAGACTCTGCCACAAGCCTGGGATCGAATTTCAGAGAATGAGCAAGACCTCGTACAAGGTATTTATGCCCATTTCAGAACTTCAGGTGCTTCTCCCTTTCTCCCTGTCTCCACACACACACACACACACACACACACACACACACACACACACACACACACACACACACACCCCTTGGGATCATTAAAAAGAAGGGTTAACGTGCACTGCATCTGCAGGATGTCTAATGTGTGGTCACACACAGCAGACATCACACATGTATTTTTCTTTTTCTTTCTTTTTTGGAAACAATCAGGGTTAAGTGACTTACCCAGGGTCACACAACTAGTAGGTATCTGAGGTTGGATTTGAACTGAGGTGCTCCCGACTACAGGACCAGTGTTCTATCCATTGTACCACCAAGCTGCCCCACACACACGTTTCTGACGTCACATCTAGGACAGTGGTGTGTTTTGTCAAAACCTGTTCCTTTTTCTAATTCTCTTGATGTGGCCAACTTTTTCCTAGTTACTACTAGGTTTGACATATCAGTCATTTTTCACTTGACTTTTCCCTCGTTTCCCCCACGTCTGAGTTCTATGGATCCTAGCTTTGCAGTCTCTCCCATAACAATTCAGTCCCCCACAGTCTCTTCTCTGAAGTCCTGCACTAGCCTCAACACTAGTGGTTGGTTGTTCTTGCCTCCGATCTGGCCTTAGCACTGCTGCCAGAGGAGACGTTCCAATGTGCAGGTCTGATCTCCTCTTCTAAAGTCTTAAGTGGCTCCCAATTGCCTCTAGGAATGGGCTGAATTCTTTAGTCACACAGCCAGTATTAGAGTCAAGTTACTTCATCTGTATAATGGGGATAGTGATACCTCTACCTGAGTGCCTACCCCATTGTTGTGAGATTCCCATGAACTGATGTGTGTAAAGTACTTTTGCCTGCTGTCTAAATGTTAGCTGTTATAGTTGGGATTTGCCTACAATTGCTGGGGTATAGAATATCCCCAAGAATTTTAAACAAAACAGGAAATCAGGTCTATTTTAATAGTGAGGAAATGTGGGTCCAATGCACAAAGATGCATTTATTTTTAGTTAAAATATAAATAAAATATTACTAGAATCAAATTCATTTCAGAGCAACCATTAATCACATTGGATTGCATGAAACATCAGGGTTCCCTGAACATAATTTGGGAAGTGCTTCTCTTAGTTTGACGTTCAGGGCCCCCTGTAATTTAGCTACAAACTGCCTTTTCAGTCTTCTGTTATTCATTCCCCTTTACAAATTCAATACTCTAACCAAACCAGGCTCCTGTAGTCACTGTTCTGCTTGTCATACTGTCCCCTTCCTTCTTGTCTGTACCTTTGCTTGTGCTATCCTTCATGTGTAGAATCATTCCCCTCCTGTTAAAATCCTTCCTAGTTTAGGTGCTGCCTTTTCCTTGAACCTTCTCTGATTCCTTTACCTCTTCTTCTCCCCTCTTCTGCTTCTCTCTGCCAGTTTTCAGTGATCTCTCCCTCTTTTAACCTGTTGAATAATATTTTATACATCTTAGGTACTTATCACATTTTAAGTTATATATCTTTGTTCATTTTAATTTTTTATAAGTTCTGAACTGTCTCCCTCCCTCCCCACCCCATACTACATTTGACACAGATTTATGAATATATGTAAAACCATACTATGCATACTTCTGTTTATCAGTTCTTTCTCTGGAAGTAGATAGCATCTTCCTTCATAGGTCCTTTGTAGTTTGAGTATTTTAGAATAAAAACTTGATTGTTGACGATTATTCTTTGAACAATATTGCTGTTGCTGTATACTACGTTCTCTTGGTTCTGCTCATTTCACTTTTCATTATTTCATGCAAGCCTTTCCATGTTATTCTAAAGTCAACCAGCTCGTTATTTCTTACAACACAGTAATATTTCATCGCATTCATATACCACAGCTTTTTTAGCTATTTCCCAACTAAGGGGCATCCCTCCTCCAATTTCCAGTTCTTTGCCACCACAAAGAGAGCTGCTATAGATATTTTAGAATATATAGGTTCTTTTTCTTTTTTCCTTTGGGAAACAGACCTAATAGTGGTATTACTGAGTCAAAGGATATACAGTTTTATAACTCTTTGGACATAATTCCAGACTGCTCTCCGTATTGGTTTTGGATCAGTTCACAGCTCCACCAGCAGTGTGTTAATGTCCCAATTTTTCTATATCCCTGCCAATATTTGTCATTTTTCTCCTGTGTCATTTTAGCCAATCTGATAAGTGAGATGATATCTCAAAATGGTTTTAATTTTCATTTCTCTAATAATGATTTAGAGCATTTTATATGATTATATATAGTTTTGCTTTCTTCATCAAAAAAAAGCCTGTTTATGTCCTTTGACCATTTAACATTTTGGGAATGACTCATATTCTTATAGATTTGACAAAGTTCTTTATATATTTGAGATATGAAATCTTTATCCAAGAAATTGTATATAATTTTTTTTTCACTTACTCGATCACAAGCTCCTTTTAGGGTAAGGACTATGTGTTTTTGTGTATCCCTAAGGCCAAGCACAGAGCTTAATTGTATAAATCAAGAATTTTCTCTCTTCCTTCCCCAGATATCCTGCTGCATGTATCTTTTTTCCTGGAGACATAAGGAAGCTATGTTTCTATCCACAAAACAAAGATACTTAAAGTACAGCTTTATTTCTCCTGCCACTTTTAGAGGTTTGAACTTTTAAGTTGTTACAGAAATTTGTATATTGAAGTTCATTTTAAAGTTCATGTTTAGTTGGTTTCATTACTGTTTCATGGCGGGTCCAATTTATTTAACATTTTCCCCAACTTGTTGTTTCCAAATTGTGCCACAAGAGGGTGGCAACGTGGCGTACATGACTTCTGAATTTTTTCTTTTTGAGGATTGTAGGTTCATGAGCCCATTAGAAAAAGAAGGAAACCTAGGGATCACCTAGTCCAAACTCATTGTTTTACAGAGGAGGAAGGAGACAGAGGAGAGGAAGAGACAGGCATGTACTTTTTCTTTCCTTTTTTTTTTTTAAACTTGCTTATTTTCAGTTTACATTCATTTCCATGAGATTTTGAGTTACAAATTTTCTCCCCATCTTTCCCCTACCCACCCCCCAAAACAGCCATCCCACTATATAGCCCCTCCCCCAATCTGCTCTCTCCTATGTCTTCTCCCTCACCCCTCTGACTTTCCGGTAGAGCAAGATGGACCTCCCTAGTGCCTGTGTATCTTATTTCTCAGTTGCATGTAAATAATAATGATAATAATAATTATATATATATATATATATACACATATATATCTATATATACATATTTTTTTTTAACATTTGATTTTAGAACTTTAAATCCTAGATTCTTTCCCTTCCTCCCTCATCACCCACCCCCACTGGAAAGACAAGCAATTCAGTATAGGCCGTACACGTGTAGTTATGTAGAACATCTCCACAATGGACATATTGTGAAAGATTGACTATATTTCCCTTCTTCCTATCCTTCCCCCGACTTGTTCTATTCTCTGCTTTGTCCCTGTCCCTTGTGTGTGCTTCTAACAATCCTCCCCCACTCCCCAACCTCAGGCGTGTACTTTTTCAATGACAGAGTGGAGAAACCCAAACCCTGGACACTTAGCTCCCAAGTCAGAACTTTTCCCCTGCTTTTCTGTAGCCCTGTGTCTGCCTGGGTAATAAGTACTTACTGATAGAAATCCCACAGCAGGACAGTGTGGTCTCCTGATGAGGGAACGGGAGAGATTATCCCCCAGGGTCGTCACCGATGATATGAATAACCTAGTGCTTTTTGGCCTCATCCCTCTCTTCATGGCATCATCTTTTCCTCATGGCCTGGTCTCCTAAATTAAGGAGGCAATATATGTTTTGGGTGTAAAACCTTCTAGTGAAGGACATGTTCTGACTCTTCCTTTTGTTTGGGATAAATAAATAGTTTTAATAAGTGGTGTTCTTGTGATGATTTGTGGTTACAAAGTGCTTGCGCGTCTATTATCTCATTGAATCTCTAGCATGCTTCATGAGGTTGGGGTATTATTTCCAACTTACAGATGAGAAAACTGAGCCTCAGAGGGGGTTTAAAAAGAACTTGCTCAGAGTCACATGATAGAGTGCAGGCCCAATGGAGGCAACACAACATTGTGGAAAAAGACTTGAATCTTGGTTCTGCCACAACTAGCTTTTGTCCAGACATTGGACAAAGTTTGCAGAAGATAATCTCAAAGGTATCTTCCAACTCTTACATGTCTGTGATTTAAAATATTCTGCCCTTCCCAGTGCAGCATGTAGGTTGGAATAAAGTAAGCTCTTGATGAGCCTTCTTTACCTTGGAACTGTCTTCATTTCTAGAAATTGACCCCAAGAGTTCTATTGAGAAGAGGAGGAAGCACTTGCCACAAGTGAATGAACCTATTTAGGTCATAGCTTGTTATTATAAGAAGAGGGAGCCAAGGTTAATGTGTTCATGAGAGAAGGACCCGTTCTTACCACCTACCCAAAGCCGTTTTTATCCCTCCCTTTAGTTCTGTCCCAAGGAAGGAGACCAGAACTTCTGTGGGTCCTAAACCTATTTCCTTATCTGGCTGCTGGGCCTTATTCAAGCAATAGCAGCGGTCTTGTCTGTTCTCCCAGCTTACTCCTTTGCCAAGACAGTTGGAATGAAGCAGGGCTACCTGCCAGAGCCTTACCCTTCTGCCTTCTGTGCCAGGTGCAAGGAGCAAACAAGTGCTTCTAGAGGAATTTCAGGGAGGTGACCCAATTCCAGCTCCCTCTCCCTCTCATTCCTGAAAGGCTCTGACTCACTGGCTCCTTGTTGATGGGCAGCGGATCTGTTGCCCTCTGAATTGACAGCGCAGATGAGCCAAGGAGGCCTGAAGTGTTGGGAAGACTTTTAGGAGTCTTAACACAGAGATAAATTAGCTAGTTCCTTCATTATACAGAAGAGGGAATTGAGGCAGAGGTTGTCCAAGGTAGCCGACTAATAATTGGGTAATTTTCAACTAAGAATTAAAGAATTCAGAATGCTGGAAGTGAGTGAGAAGTTACGGAGTCTGATCCCATGCCCAACGTTTAACCTCTTCTGCAACAATCCTAGCAAATTCATAAGGCTCTAAGAAATCTTCAGTATTTTGTGTGTGTCATGGATCCTTTGGACAGTCTGCAAAGATGGGAAGCTCACTGTTTTTCAATATAGCCCTTTCCATTGTTAAATAGCTCTGATGGGAAATTCATCTCTTCTTCTAATCCCCAGGTTTTCCTAATTCTGCCCTCTGGGGCCAAGCAGAACAAATCTAACCTTTCTTCCAGGGGTCAGCCCTCCAGATAGAGGACAGTAACCTCAGCTTCCACATGTTCATGTCTTAAGGGCTTTGTACAGACCAACTCTCACTGTAAAATTCCATGGTGGTCCATTTTACAAATAACCTCAGAGCCCTACCTTGGAGCAACAAGCAGTTTCGTCTGTTTGGCCAGCTGGTACTTTGTCCCAAGGTGGTCTTGGGAAGGATGATTGGGTAGAGCAAAGGCAGCTTTTCAGGAAGAAAGTACCCTTGGTCCCCTTTTTTTTTTCTGTCTGTGTCTACTTAGCTCCTTTTTTCCACACTCAGGCCACTTCACTTCTCTTACTTGCTCACCTTAAATTGTGGGAAATACCTGCCTATTGCAAAGAAGCAGCAAGGTGTAGGAAAAGAATGCTGCACTTAAATGCAGTCAACATGGGCTCGGACCACATCTGACGCTAGCTGTATGGCAGGGGTTATCACTTCCCAGCCTTAATTTCCTCATTCGTAAAACGGGGGTGATGATGACAACATTTTTACTGTCTATCTCATAGGATGGTGGCAAGAAAAGTGCTTTGTTTACTTTAAAGTTATATGAACAGTGAATTATGACTCCAACTCCTCTTTATTTGTTGCATCAAACATTTCTGCCCTTGGAAGTAAAGTACGTGAACTATGATAGCAGGAAGATAGGGGCAGCTACCAGTAAGCCTAAGGAGGGCACAATCTCTTTCCTGCTGTGGGGCTAGCTCTAGGCAGCCTCTCCAAGTCTGGTGAGCCAGAACCTCCGGGCTGATGTTAAGGCCCCACTATACAGGGGTAGTTAAGTTTATGTGTTGTGAAGGTTATGCAGCAGAGTCAACCAAGATCCTAGTGTCAGGGATGTGTTTTGTTGTTGTTCAGTCCTGTCTGACTCTTCATAACCCCATTTTGGGGGTTTTCATGGCAAAGATATCAGTGGTTTGCCATCTCCAGATAGATAATTTTATAGATGAGGACTGAAGCAAACAGGGTTAAGTGACTTGCCCAGGGTCACAGTGTATGAAGCCAGATTTGAACTCAGAAAGATGAGTCCTCCTGAGTTCAGGGCCCACCATGTAGCTGCCACTAGGGGTGTGCTGATAAGTGTTTAACAACCAGCTTCAGGGTAAAAGATGTATGCACTACTTGCTTTTAAGTTTAATCAGCATTATTAACATTTATTTTCTCCATCACTTGCTTAAGCCCAGACAGTCAACAGAATGATAAATTGAGCTCTATTTTGTAGCATTTGCCAATTTCCAAGGTGTAAATACACTGAAAATTTAACAGTTGGCTCTCAGCCATTTATTTCAGACTGGCTCCAGCATACCCCTAGCTCTAGTCCAACCCATACCGCAACAAGAACTCACTCTAGAGCAATCCCCAAGAATTATTCATCCAGCCTTTGCTTGAAGACATCTGGGTAGACATCTACCTCCCAACACAGCCCTTTCCACTTTTGGAGAGTTCTCATTTGTAGCAAGTTGTTCTTCATGTTCAAGCAAAATCTGGCCCCCTGCAACTTCTACCCATTGCTCTATCCTCAGAGGACAAATAGAACAAGTCTAGCTGTCTTTCTGCGTGACACCACCTTTAAATACTTACAGGTTCATAGGCCTGAGAGGTGGAAAAGACCAAGAGATCATCTAACTTAGAAGCTCTTAATCTGTTTTTTCCATGGGCCCCTTGGGCAGTCTGGTGAAACCTTTAGACTCATTTTCAAAATCATGTTTTTAAGTTCATAAAATACATAAGATTAACAAAGGGACCAACTATATTAAAATACAATTACCAAATTTGTTTTTAAAAAAATGTTCACGGACCCCAGGTTAAGAAGCCTTGATATATAGCCTATTTTACAAATGGGGAAACAGGTCCAGAGGTGAAGTCATTTGTTGAAGTTCATATACCTACTAGGTAGCCAAGCTAAGGTCTGACGCCCCAGGTTCTACCTGAAGACAGCTATCCTGCCCTCACCCTAATCCTTGCTTTCCATCCCCAAGTCTTCTCTTCTTCAGGCTAAACATCCCCAATACTTGTATGGCCTGATATTCAAGCATGTCACCATCCAGGTAAACTTACTCTGATGCTCATCAGTATCCTTAAATGTGGCCCTGAGAACTCAGCAGAGTATTCCAGGTGTGGTCTGACCAAGGCAGAGTACAGCAGGACTTATCAATCACCTCCCTTTTTCTGGGCCCTGTCTTCTGAGCTTTTTGCTCTTCGTTTGAGTCAATGTGTTTTTGCAGTCCTGGGACCCTGATTGATCCTAAGAACAGAATGCTATACTGGGCCATAATGGGGAACTTTCTACACTTGAGAAACGTCCAGTCTAGTGGAGGAAGTAAGACACCGTTTCACATACCCACTAATAATTTGTATTTCTTTAGCACTTTTAAGTTATAAAACACTGAAAGATAAATGGCATGGGCTTGGGGTTTTTTTTGGCTTTTTGGAGGGAGAAGTCAGGGCAATTGGGATATCTGAGGGTGAATTTGAATTCAGGTCCTCCTGACTCTAGGGCAGGTGCTCTATTCACTGTGCCACCTAGCCACCCCATTTTATCATCCCCATTTTACAGCTTCTAAAACTGAGGATTTGCCCCGGTATGCACAGCTAGCAAGTGCTGGAACCTGAACTTGGGACTTGTGAGTCCAAGTTTAGCAATCCTTTGGTTACACTACACTGTCTTTGTCTCAAATACGGGTTAGCTTTACGTTCCTGGCTTTATGTTCTCAAACTCCATGTGCCTAGCCTAATAAACCCTGCTACTCCATCTAACATTTATAGGCAACAGCTGATTTTTATCAACCAGTTTGTTCTTTCATATAAGCAGAGTTTTATGAGGGTCTTTTGAGCTGGCTTATAATGTGATGAAATGTCTGCAAAACTCTACCATAAATCCAGGGAAGCTGCCAAGGGCAGGATGTGATTTTGCAGGCACATTTTCCCCAGCTGGAAGGCCCTGTCCCTTTGCCGAGTTTTCAGTTTTGCACTTGTCTCTTTTGACTTGGACAGGCTTTTAGACAACTCGCGGCTTCTTTAAAGGCAGCTGAGAAGTGAGGGGCAGGAAAAATGGACCAAAAAGTTAATCTGTGCTAAAAATGATCCTGGACAGATGTGCCTCTCTGAAAGCTCCTTTTGATGCAGGCTGCTATAACAGAGACATCAGCCTGAAAGGCCACATGAACTCTGAAGGGAAGATAGTGCCAACTCAGCAAATTATTAATCTTTTCATTATTTGGGTTGAGTTGTCACCCTTCACACTTGCCAGTGGCCTTCAGTGTCTTTCATTAGTTTGGTAAATTAAGAAGCAATCCTTAAGGACCTCTCCCCAGATGTCCTCCAAACTTGACATCTTTTTCCAACATCTGGATTCTCCTCAGCAAGGAGATGGGGCTTGAACAGCCTCCAGATGAGGTGAGGCCCAGGTGCTTTCTATGCAGGCCAAGGTGAATGAATGGTTTCCAAAACCTCTGAGAAGCTGAGTGCTAACCATATATGCCAGGGAATTGTTCCGCAAAGATGGCAGCACCTTTTCTATTTTTGCCAATAAGCCATTAGGCCTGGCTTGGCTGGGCTTCCACGTGTCAAAGGATCACAGGATTTTAAGGCCAGAAGAGGCCTTAAGATATTAAGTCCAGTTCTCTCATTTTACAGATGAAGAAAGTGAACCCATGTTTTCTAATTCCCAATCCAGTGTTCAGCCTCCCCATCATCCTTCATTACCTTTTCCTCAACCATACATACAGCCCAGTATTCCCCTTGGTCCTGGAGATTCATGCAGTCCTGCCCTGCCACCTCCCAGGACTTTTATTCTGTTTCCTTTGGGATTCTTTCCTCATGCCTTCCTGTTCTCCTGCTCCCCAGGATCTGGAGATGAACCTATGAATGGAATGCATCTTGCCTGTCAGCTATGAGGCCTGCCCAGCTCCCCAAAGGCTTCCTCTTTCCCAATCCTCTGGTTACAGCACATCCCTTCCGCTCGCCCTGCATGACGATTATGGCGCTTGGAAAGGACAAAATGCCAACATCTGCCTTGTGCAACCCTGTCCAATTTGACAGCCCTGTCAAGTATGCCCCTGGGGCTCACTTCCATCACCTCCTGGAAGAGACAAAAAGGGTTTATTAACACACTCAGCTCTTAAGCTTTGAAGAGCTCCAGGGGATACTGTGATCAGGGATTTCTCCATGAGGGGGGTCCAGCTCCCCTGATCCTCTTCCTACTAATGGAATGGAGATGAGTGTGACTGAAATGGAGCCGATGCCTAGGGCAAGCACTGGAACAACTGTGGTCAGAAGAGCCCTCCAAATGCCAGACAGGATGCACAGTCAGTACATATCAACAATGTAGTAATCATTCTTCAGTGTTTCCTATGGGTACAATTTTGGGGAAATTACAGAATTTCAGGATTAGAGAAGTTTGAGAAGGTACTCTGGCTTGTGCCTAAACAAAAATCCCTTCTACCACTGTTGATAACAACTGATTATTTAGGCTTTAGTAGAAGACCTCTAGAGAGGGATGATACACTCACTCTAGTCCTTTCTACTTTTGGTTAGAAAGTAGGAATCAATAAAATTTCCCCATCCCAACAAACCAAGGGGAAATGCTCAGCTTTCTCTGTTCATCTCCCACCATTTCAATATCCCAGCTGTCATGGGAGCATGCCTGGTATTATCTGCTCTTTCCTGCCAGTACCCACACCCGAGGACCACAAGAGCCTCTGGGGAGAATAAGAGGAAGAGGAAGCCCTGAGGTTTGCAGAGAAGGATGGCATGATCCCGGTGGGAATCTGGATCTGAATGTGTGTTTCTTTCAGCTGAGCATGCCAGAGCATTCAGAACTTCAGGCCACAGGGTTTGCAACTAGGGTCTGTTAGAAGGGAGGGAGACAGAAAATCCTGAAGCCTTTGGCCAAAGCAAAGGAGCTCTGATAAAATTCCTTTTCCTGCTTCTGAGGAATAGCTTTCTCTGGGTAGTAGAGAAAGTGATAGTGGGCAGAACTGGACTCATGAAGAAGATCAGTGAAGAATAATGAGAGAGTTGGAAATGCTCCACCAACAGCAACCTAGATGAGTGTTGAAAGGGTACTTATCATCTGATGTGAGACAAGGGGCTATGTAGTGTTGTAGACACATCACAAACAGAAGAGAGACCACAGTGACCTTCATTGGAGATGTGAATTGTAGGAGCTCTAGTCACCGTAGGCCATAAGAGACTAGGACTATAGTGGTCTCTGGTTAGGAATTCTGGTACAAGTTTATTTGCTGTCTCTGATTTTGTAGTAAACCCATTCATTCGTTAAAGTCTTGTGAGCCAGTGGGCTTGTAAGGGGAATTGGTGACCACACCTTAAGAAGTGTGGAAGTCTCAGATTACTGGTATAAGAATGGGCAAATCCAAGAAATGTACCTGGGCCTTTTATGTCAGGAGAGTGTCACTGACACAATGAAGTTGAAATATCACTCATAACTTTTCCATTGTTGTTGCTGGTTCTACTGTCTGGGACCATTCAGGACAAATTAACCTCTCTTCCACATGACAGACCTTCAACTACTTGAAGACCTCACTACCCCTCAGTCTTCTTTTCTCTAGGATAAACAGCCCCAGTTCCTCCAGCCAATCCTTATGTCATGCTCTTAGGTCTCTTCACCATACTGGTTGTCCTGTCAACACCCCAGTTCACTGATGTCCTTCCTCACATGTGGTATCCATCACTACACATAGTTGTTCAGCTATATGCTGACCTGGGCAGAGATCAGCAGAATGATTTTCTCTCATTTTCTGAACAAGGGGTATCTGGTTTTCGCTGCTATTTTGCACCACTGACCCATGTTACATCGCATTCTTCTAAAATTCCCAAGTATTTTTCACATCCTTTCTTGTCTAGCCATGACTCCCCTACCTCTACTTGTGAAGTTTATTTTTTGAAGTCAACCATAGCACTTGACATACTCTACTAAACTTCATTGTATTAGATTCAGTCCACTGTTCTCATCTGTCAAAATAGTTTTTGAATCCTGTGTCATATCAGGTTCATATCACCCGCAAATTTGATAAGCCCACCATCAGGGCCTTCATTAATAAAAATGTTGAATACAGCAGGACTAGGGACAGACCTCCTTCAGTATAGAGACTTGACCCCTGCCCTCAAGGAGCTCATGGTGTGGTTGGGGAGCTAAGACAGAGATATTCTAATGCAAAATGGAATAGAAATGCCATTTGAGTGATACAGTGTCCTTTGTTAGTTCAGAGGGAACTTACAGCTATAGGGTTCAGGAAAGACTTCTTTTCTAGGCCTTGAATGATGGGAAAGATGTCAATAGGTAGAGATGGATTGAGGGCAAGGATAGTGATTATAGAAGACATTCCTGGCATTGGGTCAAGTGCAAACAAAGGCATGGAGGTGAGATGAGTTTGAAGAATTGCTAGTAATACAGTTTTAGTGGAGGGTAGAGTGTGTGGGGCAGGGAGAAAGGAGGGCGATGAAAGAAAAGACTGGAGAGCTAGGCTACAGCCAAACCATGGAGGGTTTTGAATGACAAGATGAGTTTGGACTTAACTCTTTAGCAATAGGAGGTTTCTGAGCAGAGGCTAACTAGATTAGAGGGGCACATTTCCTGTTTTCTAATGAAAGCTCTGCCTGAACCCGAAACCCAGATTCATGAATTTCTGCTCAGCTTTCTTACAGGGAGATAGAGCTTAGAAGCAAATACCCCTGCCCGGGGCCTCGGGCAGAGCTTCAAATGTAAACCATGTGGGATCAAGATGGCAATGCCAAAAGCATTTATCTCCTGTCCAGGCTTCTGCTGAACTTCAGTGTTTGAGCCCTCATTCTCTAACAAGGGGCAACACTCAGAGATTGTAGATTTAGAGCTTGGAAGGGCCAGAGAGGTCATTTATCTACCATCCCCCAGATGAAACTTGGGCCCAGAGAGGGGATCTGCTCTGCCTATGTTCACACAGGTAATAAATGACTGAACTAGCATTCAAACCCAAGTCATCTGACTTTAGGCTCAGCATTCCCAAGTCATAGGTCTAGACTAACAGGGACCTTAGAAGTTTTCAAGTTCCATCTTCTTGCTTTCAGATTAAAAAACAAGCGAACTGATGCTCCAAGTTGAGTAACTTTTCTAGTCACATAAGAGGTAAGAAGCAGAACTGGAATTTGAATCCAGCTCCACTAATTTCAAATTCAGTATTCTTTCTGCTGCTAACAATTTCCTGAGCTTTAGAATGGGAAGGGCCCTCAGAAGGCATCCATGCCTCTCTCCTCTGCTCTCCTCCAGAGCAGTACTACCAGCATCCTCAGTGAGCGATTGGAGCCCTCCAGTGACAGTGAGCTTACAGTCTTTGCAGGCAGCCCATGTAATTTTTGGAGAGCTCTGGGTGTGATGACTTGTTTTTCCTGATATCAAGCTGATTTGAGTTTTGTGTCACTGTGGTCTCTGGCCTGCCACCTGCTTCCTGAAAGCTTCTTTCCAACATTGCTGGCCACCCTGGAGTGAGCAGACTAAAAGGGTCCTGATTAAGCAGGAAGGGAGGGATTCCACGCCTCCCTCCTTCTTGGGGTCCTTGGGGAATGAGTTGCATGCTCTCCCCACATAAGTGGAAGCAGCAGCCTGGGCCAAAGCAGAGGACAGTGACAACAGCCATGGTCCCAGCCCAGTCACCACATTAAAGGTTGGGCTCCACCCTTGTTCTCAGCACCCTCTCCCCTACCTCCTAACTCCTGGCCTGTCCTCACTCCGTTAAGGCTCATCCTGATAGATGGATTTGGAGGCAGAACGAAGGTCTCGTCCTCAACTCAAGGTGTGATTTTGGCCAACTTATTTACCTCTTCTGAGTCTGTTTGTCCTCTCTAAAATGAAGAGGTCAGACCAGCCAATCTCCAATGTCTCTTCCAATGTCCAAGTCCTGCGTCTCCACCACTACCACCATCTCACCCCACTCCCCATCCTCCCAATTCCCTTGCCAGCACCTGGTTGTGTCTGCCTGATCAATGGATGAAGCATCCATGGCCTATCACAGACCCCAATTACTTTCCCTTTGTGCAGACAAAGGCTCTGTCCAGTCTGGCTTCTGATGACCCATCTCTGTGGTCGTCTCAATGCCACTGTCAGAGCAATATCTGCTGCCTGTGCTCAGTGGAGAACATTTGCCTGGGGGACCCAGAGGTGTGTCATTTCCTGGGAAACACTTTGGCTGCACTTCAGAGGCCTGGCCCAGCCAAACGGATATGAGCTGCTCTCTTTAGCCCACTCCCACCTTCCACCTCAGCAATCCTACCACAATCCCAGACTCTGGGTTGGCTGGGAGTCAGAACTCCAGGCCAGAGAGCTCCAGGTCCTACCCCATCCCACCCTGATGTGCTGCAGTATCAAACCAGGCCCCACTTTATCCCCAAACATTCACCAACACCATACCCCCTCTGTACACCCCAGGATCCAGAGCTTTCAGGGCAATGGGGCAAGGATGGGGGTGGGGAGGGGGCGTAAAGAATACCAGGTGCAAAGGCTGTGTTTGGGAGAATAACCACCCACAGCTGGGCGGCCAAGGGCTCCTTTCTTTGATCCCAGGCTAGAAATGACTGAGGGATGTTCTCTCAGCCCCTTTATTATGAAGGGCAGATCTTAATGCCTCCAACCTGGAGGTCTCCAGCAGTCCTGCAGTTCCCCTGATGGGAGTGGGGTGAGTGGAGCTAGAAACAGCTAGCCAACTCTGGGGAGGCCCTCAGCCAGTGCTTGTGTGCTCTGGTCAGTGCCTGGTGTGCCCCATAATGTCTGTCTTCTTCTGAAGGCCTCTAATGCTTGGTTTGCATCTCTCATATGCGTTTGATCATGTTCTGTATTGTATTGTAATTATCTGTACAATAGATAACGGGATTTATGTCGGCAAGGAGCGTTAAAGAATATCTACCTTATTTTGCAGAAGGAAAAAACCCCAAAATCTAGAGAATGCTTAGGAAGAGGGGAGAGATTTGCTCAAGGTCACACAAATATTAAGGGGCAGAGGCTGGATTCAAACCCACATCTGCTGACTCCAACCAACTCCAGAGCATTTCCCACTAAACCTTATTTCTACAGAAGTCTTATCCTCCTTCCCTGGATGTAAATTCTATAAAGGGTAGAAACCACATAGAGCCCAAAGCCTCCACCAAGGCATCAGCTGTGAAGTTCTTCACATAATAGATGATTCATTCATTCAACAAGCATTTATTAAGCTCCTACTGTGTGCAACAGTAGGTACCAAGGAGACAGAAACAAAAAAGGAACAGTCCCTGGCTTCATGGACCTTATACTCTATTGGGAAGAAACAATATGAATAAAGAAAAGGAAATATTATATATACATATGTAAATATGTGTATATATATACATATATGTATATATGTATGTGTATATATACATATATATGTGTGTGTGTGTGTGTGTGTGTGTGTATATATACACACACACACACACATATATATATATATACAAGTTTTACCTCTGATACATATTGGCTGTGTGATTCTGGACAAGTCATTTAACTTCTTGGCATGTCCCTCCCCTCCTCCCTCGACAAGTCTCTGAGTTGCAGAGAAGATGCTGACCTGCTTTTGTAGAAGGAGTTTCCGCACTGGAAGTCTGCTACATCAAGACATCACAAATGCAGCCCTATCCCATGCCAGATACAGAGTGACTTCTGATTAACAAATGTTTTTTGAGAGAAATGGGCTTTATTTCAAAGCCAAATGGGCTTTGCAGGCTGGCCTGGGAATCTAACCACAGTTTCTAATCTCGATTCTATGGGAAGGTGTGCTCTGTGGTGTGTGGCCACCACTGCCATTGAGAAGAGTGGAATGACATTGAGAATATCTGTTCCCCTCCCCACTTTGGGTTTATTGAGGAAGGAACATGGTATCTCAGGGAAGACTTTTATTTCCTTTTGGTTAAATGTATTGATACATTCTGTTTTGACATGACAGATACTTGCAAGCAAACAACCAGTCCCTAAAAACCAGCTAGTTTAGCGATAATTAGCAGGAAGCACAGATGTAACCTTTAACTTTGATGATATATTAGCTAGTATTAACTGCTTCTGATACAAGAAACTCTCCTGGTCCCAGAAGCTTTTCCTGACCTAGCATAGAACAGCTTTTCTCGAGTATGAAGTGTTCCCAAGTTAGGTGTTCATATGTCTTCCTCTCATACACTCCAATCCAGGGATGGGGAACCTGTGACCTCAAGACCACATGTGGCCCTCTACCTCCTCAAATGAAGCTCACAGGCTCCCCACCCCTGCCCCAACCTCTTCCTTGGCCTATAGTCCTGCTTCTCAGATGCTTTCTGTCTGTCTCTGCCTTGACCCACTGAAACCTCAGATTCACCTTCCAAACTGAGCTCATCATCTTCCTCCTGCACAAAGCCAAACTTAATAATTTTGGCTCCTGGGGCAACTGCTGCTAAGGGCCTAAAGTACACCCTCCAGTCACCTTCATAAGTCATTATTTGAAAATAATGCGAGGAGTAATTAAGACAAATTCAGTTAAATGGGAATAAGAATGTGTTACTACAACAGTTTAGGGGATAGAATCTCAGAGTTAGTAAGGACTCTCAGCTCTGTCTAGTCCAACCTGTGGGATTCAGGGTCATATACTCTTACTTTTCTACCAGAGACCTGAGTAAGGCTTCTGCCCATATCAAACAACAAACACTTATAAAGTGCATACCATGTACCAGGCATGTGGGAGCCACTGGTCCTACAAAAGTTATAAGTGAGATAGTTCCTCCTTTCAAAGAGAGTACGTTCTGGGATTATTTCTTTCCCTCATGGAGCAAAAGGTTAGTTGCTTGTGGAAGGAAGGGTGGGAGAGAGGCTTGTGTCCCTAGAAGAGAAGGAAGGAAGAGGGAGGAGGAGGAAAGAGGAAACCTTTGGTTGGGAACAGAGGCAGAGTGTGCTGGGGGCTGTGTGTGTGTGGTGTGTGTTTGTGTGTGTGTGTGTGTGTGTGTGAGAGAGAGAAAGAAAGAGAGAGAGAGAGAGAGAGAGAGAGAGAGAGAGAGAGAGAGAGAGAGTGAGTTCATTAAATATTTCCCCATTACATGCACAGATTTTTATCACTAATTTTTGAAAATGTTGAGCTCCAAAGTCACTCCTACCCTCCTGCTCCTCCTCTCTCTATTGAGAAGACAAGCAATATGATATTGATTATTAATGTGAAGTCATGCAAAACATATTTCCGTATTATTGATTGTCCTTCATTCTCGAAGAGGACCAATGACATCAGGAAGGTGATGACATGAATTGCAAGTGAATTGGATTTAAGTGAGGCAGGACTGTGCAAAGTCACCGCCCTCACTCTCTCCTCTGGAGACATTTGGGCCCAGTGGCAAGATATAGATCAGGATGACTGGAGATGGCCTTGGATGCAGTGCGATACCTTGCCTTTTTAAGCTAAGGTCAATTTGTCTGAGGTAATTTCCATATTAGCCATGTTGCAAAAGAAAACACAAACACATGTACACACACAACCAAGAAAAATAAAGTAAAAAAGTATGCTTCAGCCTGCACTCAGAGTTCATCGGTTCTCTCTCTAGAGATGGATAGCATTTTCCATCATGGGCCCTTTGGAATTATCTTGATCAGAGTAGCTAAGTCTTTCACAGCTGATCATTCTTACCATAATTGCTGTCATAGTGTACAATGTTTGCTTGGTTCTGCTCACTTCACTTTGTATCAGTTCTTTTAATTCTTCCCAGGGTTTTCTGAAACCATCCTGCTTGTCATTTCTTTATATGTCTTAGGTACTCTTTATGAGCCAAGGGAGAGTGAATGGGCTGGAGTCTGTTGTCCAGGAAGCAGCCAGGAGCCCAAGCCTCTTTTTCCCTGACCCTGAGTTCATGCTCTCCTCACTCTCTGCTCTGTTGAGGGCCTGTGTGAAATTTTTATGCCCTGAAATCTACCACCCAGAGAGAAAAGCCCCTGCTACCTTATGCTAATTGTGGTTCTATTCCCAGACCTGCTCCTGCCTTCCTAATTCCCCGCTTCTGCCAATGCAGTCATTTAAGCCAGAAAACCTTGTTAAGTTATCTTAACACTTCTCTTTTCCTTAACCTCCTTCAGTCATAAAGTCCAATCAGCTCACATTCTCAGTGTCGTCATTACCCCCTTCTTGGCAATGGGATGTCCCAGAACATGTTTTCCCATCAATCACTTGGGAAGGCCTATCAATCCTCCCTCCTAATTCTTGCTCCAATCTGTCTCCTTGCTGCTCCCATTGCTACTCCCCATAGTCCAGGCAGTTATCTAGCCCAGCCGGTATAAGAAAGGAATCCCCACTAGGTAGCCCAATCTACCATTCCACTTCTGGACAGTTCTGTTGGGAAAAGAAGGAAAGGGAACAAGCATTTATTAAGCTCCTATTATATGTACAATGCTAAGTGCTTTACAAACATTATGTCATTTAATCCTCACAATGACTCTGGGAGGTAAGTACTATTATTACAGCCATTTTGCAGCTGAAGAAACTGAGACAGGCAGAGGTTAAGTGACTTGACCAGGATAACATAGTTAGTAAGTGTCTGAGGCTGGATTTGAACTCAGATCTTTTTGTTTCCCAGAATTTGAGGAAACTGAGTGATTCTTCCTCTTGGCAGCTGGTGAGATGCTGTACTGTAGGAGGAGCAGCCTTGCACCTTGCCGCCCCTCTGAGGCCACATGGCCCTAAGAAATAGGTCTTTTCCTTGGCTTTTTCTTTCATTCTTTTCTATTCTGCATGCAGGGGTGGAGTCTTTGATCAGGGGAGAGTGAGCCACAGGAATCTGGAAGTGGAAATTAGGGAGAGATGTTGCAGCCACCCAGCATCACTGTCCCAAGGAGCAGGGAATTCAGCCTTTTCAGGCCCAGTGGTCTAAGCACTGCACCACGTAAATGCCTAACATTAAGCCTACGTTTGCCTTTTTGTACCTTACACCCGTTGTACCTGATTCTGTCCTCTGAGGACAAACAGAACAAGTCTAATCCCTCCTCCGTGACGACCCTTCAAATTATTGAAAACAATTAACTTGTCCCCCTTCCCCTCTCTCTCCCTGCCAGAGTCTTCTTTTCTCCTGGTAAAACATCTTCAGTTCCTTTATCCTCACACAGCTCAGACTCAGTCCTTCAGCATGTTGGCTGCCTTCTTCTGGAGGCTCCAGCTCATAACTGTCCTTCCAAAATTGTGGCACCTGGCACTGATGTGTCTGATAAGAACAGAGTATGAAGAGGCCATCACCTCGCTGTTCCTGTAAGCTCTGCCACTCTCCATACATTCCAGGATCTCATTCATCTTTTTGGCTGTCATATCCCCCTGCTCACTCATATTAAGCTTGTGGTCTACTAAAACCCCCGGATCTTTTTGGGGACAAACTACTGTCTAACAATGCCTCCCCTGTCTTGTGTAATGGGGGTCTGGCACATGTGCAGACTCTATCAGCTCACTTGACTAATGAAACCTTTCCCCATGGGGGCCTCTGGAAGAGATGGCTTCCAGGAGCATTGCAATAACATGGAAAGGACGTGCTTTGGAGAGACCATAGAGCATGTGTGGACATTCTGTAGCTGGTTCCATTCAGCTAATCCTGTTTTGTGAAGAACCATTTTGGTTTGGCTGAAGAGCGAGAACCTTCAGTGTCTTCCAAAAGCCCTGAGTCAGCTTCATCCACTTCCCTATCTTTGATCCATTTGAATTTGAGGAAGCTAAATGATTCTTCCTCTTGGCAGCTGGTGAGATGCTGTGCTTTGGGGAAGTGGCCTTGGACTCTGTATCCCCTCCGAGTCCACATGGTCTTAAGAAATGAGCCACGTTCCTTGGCTTTTTCTTTCATTCTTTTCTATTCTATATGCAGAGGGTGGAGTCTTTGACTAGGGGAGAGTGAGCCACAGGAATCTGGGAGTGTAAATTAAGGATAGGAGTTGTAGCCATCCAGCATCAATGTCCCAAGGAGCTAGGAACAATTCTCATTGGTGACCTCTAGGGCTCCCATCCCCATGGAAAGATGAATCCAGTCATTATGCCTTGGTGAGCCCAAGGATATGCAGAAGCTGAGCTACATTGTGAGTCTCCTTCTCTAGAGACTGAGGCCATATGGGGGAAGCATATGCCAGAGGTATTGGGAACATTTTATAATTTGTTTCTGCTATACCTTTGAAGTAAATTTCCCTTTGCAAAAGCTAATTGATGTTAGGAGGTGTATCAGCAATGCAGTATTCACAATGCCTACAGTAACTATAAATATGCTGATATAGTTATTAATCACAAAATGGAACAGGCTCTCTACATAAGAAATATAGATAGTGCATTCATTTAAATACCAGAAAACTGAGTCCCAAAACCAGAAAGTCAAAGCCAACCCAGTAGTGATGAAGTTAGCACATGTGGTCA
>CM053582.1:123051622-123069997 GCA_028627135.1 Pseudochirops cupreus
ATGTAATGTTGTGAAAATTATATTGTGATATATTGTGAATGTTTATCTTGATTTGTAATGGAATAAACAGAGTGTTCACTATATTTTGTAATTTGAATTCTAAAAGCTGTTCACAGTAGCATTCCTTTGGGAATCTGCTGAGGATTGGCATTACAAGTTCTTAACTTTTTATGAAGAAACCAAGGCCCAAAGAGGGATAGTGACTTTTCCAAGGTCACCCAGTGAGTTATTGACAGAGCCAGGATTAAGATGAAGGTCACACTATGCTCAGACCATTGCACCATCTTGCCTTTCTTTGTCATCCCCTTTTCCTTGCCCTTCTGGTTGTAGCATTTTCACCCACCCACTACCTCCAGGCTGGACTGGTCAGCTGCCCCAGCACCCTCTTTTCATCTAAGTTGTGGGACTCACATCTGGTTCACAAATGACCCAAAGGGAAGAAGAGTCCAAATCCCGAAGTATGGTGGGGAAAAGGCCCAAGGAGGGGCAGTTTGCATAAAGATAAAGGCAGGTCCCTTAGTGGAAGTCACTGGGGGTCATAGGGCCAGGGTTCAACCTGGGAAAGATTTTCCCCACTTGTCAGGGAAGGCTTCCTGTAAGAGGGGGGATTCCAGGCACTGCTGGGCAGGTCTGAACTTCCTTTTCTCCTGTGTTCCCTTCCAGGGACAATGTGCTTCCCATTAGGAGCTGGTGTTTGGCTTAGCAAACCACACGTCTAATTGCGAAGGTTTGGGGCGTGTGAGTAACCAAGGCAGGCAGCGCATCTCGTGTGAGCGGCAGATCAATCAGGGCTCATTTCCCTGGTTAACGCCCAGCACATCTGGAGACAGCTGTGCCCCCAGCTCTAGCCAAACTGCTATCCCAGGGATTTGGAGGAGTGGGGGATGGGGGGATAAGTGACCTCTCAGACGATTCTGAGGTGTATGACTAGGAAATCTTTTCTAGGGAGGAGGAGGCCTGGACCCAATCCTTGGGTTTAGCCTCTGTCCTGTGCCCTGATTTTCTCCAGACAAACCCAGGAAGCTTTGGCCACTGCTTCCCCTTGAAGATCAGAAGCTCCCCAAGAACAGGCACAGAATCTCCTCGGGGTGAGGGGAAAGCTCCCCAAATGGAGAGGACCCTCAAACCTGGGGCTCCTGGGGATCTCTGCTTGCTTGTCACCCCCCCCCCCCAACACTCCAGCCCAGTTATCTCTCTACATTGGAGAGGTGGATATAGTTTGGCCTACAGACAAAGAATAAAGGGGAGGGGGAGGTCCCTCCAGTGAGTGACAGGAGGTAAATTGGCCCACCTTTCCCCACCCAACTTTGAAGAGGAGAAGCCGTGTAATAACCATGTAACTGAGTTAGAATGGGAGGGGCATTACAGGGATAGAGTTTCTACCCCACCCAGCCTGGCCTGTATGGGGCCTGGGATGACCACCTAAGGCCTCTTCAAAGATCTGTAATTCCCTTGAAGAATTCGAGCCAAGCTCAAAGCTTAGGACCTCAGCCAGGGAAGATATGAAGATCTGAATTTCCTGGGATTCCCCACCCCCAACTCCAAAGCAGAGAATCTTTGATTCCTAAGGCAGGACAGGACCTTGTAAGAGGTCATCTCATAAGACACTCACATTTCCCTAACGCTCTATATTTTCCCCCTCCTATGCCATGGCTTCCAGGCTTTTTTCCTAATAACCCAGAATCATTAAATTATTCAACTTCAGAGCTAGAAGGGTCCTTGGAAATTAGCTGCTCCAATCTAATTCCACCTAAGCAAGAATCCCTTCTAAAGCATCTCTGACCATGGAGCATCCAGGCATCACTCAAAGATTCTCGAGGATAAGAACCCACCTTCCAGAAGGTTAGTCCACTTAATGGGAGCTGTGATTTCATCCTGCTGTGAAAACTGTCACTAGAGGATCACTATCCCATCTGTAATTTTAGGGAGTTTCCTCCCTATTGTGGTGCAATGGATAGAGCTCTGGGCCTAGAATCAGGAAGACCCGAGTTCACATCCTGCCTCAGACATTTACTAGCTCAGCACCCCAGCAAGTCAGTCAATCTCTCTCATTTTTCAGGAGGCAACTCAGTTTCTTCAACTGTCAAATAAGGATAATAATTGTGTCTATCTCACAAGATTGTGAGTATCAAATGAGACAATAGCCAAAAAACCCTTAACACAGTGTCTGGCCCACAGTAGGCACTTAATAAATGTGTGTTCTCTTCCCCTGCCCACTATCAATTTAGAGCTGAAAGGGAACATCTAGAGACTGGAGAGTTGTATTGTCCAGTCTCTTCATTTTACGGAAGAGGAGACAGGCCCTGAAAGGTGTACTGAGAGACTTGTCCATGAACACACAGCTCAGATGTGGCAGAGGCAGGGTGTGAGCCTCCATATCCCATACTCATGGGCAGTCCTTTCTTTATCTAGGCTATCTCTCTCACTTGGCTTTTGGAACTCACTAACTGTTGCAAAGATTTTCCTTCCGTCAAACCCAAATTGATCTTTTTTTTTCAGCGTTCACCTACTGCTACTACTTTTGTCCCAGCCAGAACCAGGAAGAAAAAGTCAAATCCCTCTTCCCCTTCAGCTACCACATTCTCTCCTCACCTCCAACCCCATCTCCACAGTCTACCCTTCCTTTCTCAGGTTCCTTTCCTCAGTCCTCCTCCTATGCCATGGCTTCCAGGCTTTCTCCTGTCTTCTTCTTCCACCAATGTCCTTTGTAAAATGTGTTTCTAAAAATGAAAATAACATTCTCAGTGTTTTCCTTCTTCTGTCAAGGAGTCTTTCAGATACAGGATCAGTAACACAGGGCAAATGCTTTATTGATGCCTTTTGCCTTCACATCACAGTCACTTCAAAGACCACCCCTCCCACCCTAGGACAAAGAACATCAAGCAAAAACACTGGATGCCCTTTTGAGAGCCAGAAGGACAAGCTTAGTTTCACATTTACCTTGCTAGCACAGCTAAACATTTTCTTTCTCATCACTGCCCCCTACACCCCCCCCCCTCTCTCTCCATATACATATATGTACATGTATATGTATACATATATATACATACACACACACATATATATATATTTTTCCCAAAGGAGGAAGAATTGTCTCACTCACTTCCACCAAGTAGATTCCTAGTTACGTGATGATAAGCAGGCAGGCATTGTGGAAAAGAAGCCAATATCTGAGTCAGGAGGACCTTCCCCTGCGACATAGCCTGGCTGTGTGACCCTGGACAAGTCACCTAACTTCTCAATGTCCCAGGCAACTTTTTAAGACTATAAATTACAAAGTAGGCATCAGTCTTCTTTGATAGATGGAATTCTTTCCTTGTCAGTTTCCTGTGTTAATGAAAGCATAGGTCTACCCTTTCACCCCATTTGTGATGTCATCATGGGTCAAATCTCAAGACATCATATATGCCCCTCCTCTTCTATATACATCCATCTATTTGTCTATCTATCCATCTTTCTATTCACTCAGTAAAGGAGGGGCATACACACACACAAACACACACATACACACACATATATACAGAGAGAGAGCAGAGGGGGAAGTCAATCAGTTATATTAATATATATGTGTGTATATATTACATAAATCAGTTGGATATCAATCTGATCAATATACTATACCATATATGCACACATAAAGTAGATAAGGGACATCGAGAGTGGAGGGGGGACACAATCAGATATATAGATATGCCTATATATGTGTATAATTGCAGAAGATACGCTTGTCAGATTTGTGCATGACAAGAAACTGGGAAGTATGGTTAACATATTGGACCTCAGAATCAGGTTCCCAAAAGATTGCCAAATCACTAGAGATATTACATTCATTCCTATTCAATTCTATATTGTTTAATTTGGCCCAGTGTTCTAGTTTACCTGTTATCCTGCCAGGGGGACTGTGTGTGTGTGTGTGTGTGTGTGTGTGTGTGTCTGTGTCTGTGTCTGTGTCTGTGTCTGTGTCTGTGTCTATGTCTGTGTCTGTGTGTGCATGTATATATCCTCTACTCAGAAATCTTCATTGGCTCCCTACTATCCATTAAGTAAAGCTCATATTCCTTTGTGTGGCATTCAAGGCCCTCTACAATCTGGTACCATTCTACAGGTAATGTAAGTATTTTTGAGGTGAGAAAACTGAGGCAGCAAGATATACAGTGACCTGCCCAAGGTCATGTAGAGCTGGAAATTGAACCTAAGTAAGAGAGTGGAATCTGAAAACTATGGGCCAATGAACTTGACTTCTGTTCCTGGCAAAATTCTATACCACATTATTAAAAGCTGGTTCATGAGCATTTAAAAAGGGAAGGTGCTTGATAAATGCTTGTTTCCTTACTTCCTCCTTCCTTTCTTCCTTCCTGTCAATACATATGGGATCTGTGGAGTAGCATAGGTCCTAACTTAAAACCTATGACAATGGAAAGCACGAGGCCATCCAGAGGAGGGCAACCAGGAAAGTGAAGAGACAGGTGCTGTCAAGTGCTTTACCAATAGTGTCTCATTTGAACCTCACAGCAATCATAGCTAGTAGATGCTATTATTATCCCCTTTTTACAGTTGAGGAGACAGAGGCAGACAGAGGTTAAGTGATTTGCTCATGGTTACACAGCTAGTGAGTATCCGAGGTCATATTTGAGCTTAGGTTTTTTTGACTCCAGGCCTCGCGTTCTATCCGTAGCTACCTAGCTGCTTCTCAAAAAGGGAATATATACTGAATTTATGCCATTTGAGTGAATGTCTTTGTTGAATTGGGGAAAAAAACCCCATCAGTTACTCAGGGCATCCCTAATCAATCCCCATTACAACTGCCAATGAGCGTGGTTGGAATGGATGCTTTCTAAAGTTTCCATGAGTTCTTTCCCTTGATCTTATAATTCCATGAAAAACTGGGGAGTTAAGGGATCATTTCTAGCTAAGAGGGATGATTTCTTCCTTCATGGAGGAGGTAGCTCCTGGGGCACACCTTCTCTCCTGTGAGCTTGCTAGAAAAATTATCCTAAGCTCCATGTACTCTGTGGGTCAGGCCCCACTCAAAATCTTAGCTTGTACTGTTCCACTGATGTGCATGCTTTTAACATCCAACAAGATATGTGTTAATTCAAAAAAAGGATTTTAAATGAAATAGCCTAGTGAATAAAGTGACAGGGACAGATTCTCCCCAATACAGACATGGGGTATACTTTCCTACAGATTACCTTACTATCAGTGAAGAGGGCACACACACAGAGGACACATGTGATCAGAGTACATGCATGGACAAAAGGACATGTGATCCAGGATCATGGATGAAAGATACATCAATTAAACGAATATTTATTAAGCTCCTATTTTGTGACAAGTACTCTGCTGGGTACAAGTACAAAAAAACCCCAAAAAGAAGCCTTTCTAATATATGTAATATGTACAAAGAATGCACGTGGCTGTTTTGCTGGTCTCGTAGTTGCCACTGGGCTTTGTTTTCTGAGTTGCTCTCCATTGTCAATTTCTAGATTTTATCTCTTCAGGGCTACCTGTTGGTTATCTCAGCTCTTGTCTAGTAAGGTACAGTGATTAGAAAGTCTGATAAGGGCAGGCTGACAGCTCTTTAGTTCACATAGCTAACAGAGCTTTCTAAAAAACCTGGCAGAGTACCTCCAGGCCAAGATTAAGTTTTTTTCATTTAACTCCTGATATCTAAGGTTGAATATGGTTCACTGTCCCAGACAACTATCTGACTAAAGGTTAGAAATTCCTTGTAGTCATTATGGGATCATTATAGGATCTTGAATACTCTAAACCTCATTCTAGAAAATTCTGCCAAAGAAGCACCTCAATAGCCATGTTATGAGCCCACTACACATCCAAGTTCCTTCATAAACTGACGTGTAAATGAATTTGAGCAAGAACAAAAGCTAAGGGAAGGAAACAAGGTCATTGTCTTCCAGCTTCCTACACTGCATTCCTGACTTTATTGCACACACACACACACACACACACACACACATATGTATATGTATATGTATGTA
The DNA here is from genome assembly GCA_028627135.1 of Pseudochirops cupreus. Taxonomy (NCBI): domain Eukaryota; kingdom Metazoa; phylum Chordata; class Mammalia; order Diprotodontia; family Pseudocheiridae; genus Pseudochirops; species Pseudochirops cupreus. The sequence continues at coordinate 123,057,625 of CM053582.1, forward strand.
TGTATATGTATATATATAAAAGCAAGAACATTTCCTGATCTGGGTACTGAATTACGGCCAATGAGAAACCTTACTCTCTCCCTACCTACCTAAAATGGATTGTGATGAAAGGATTTCAATAGCCAAAGAGGAGAAGAAACATGCTCCATGCATGGGATTCAATTCCATCTTAGAAAAGTCTCCACTGCTTGTTAGAGCCCTGTCTCTCCTCCTGGGAACAATGGAATTCACTGCACTAAGGGTTTGAAGAGGGTGGGCCTTTGGTCAAGGAGAAGGGTAGAATGCTTGCTGCATTCTTCTCCCTTGGAAACGGATGACTGGGTCAGGCATGTACCCCATGGCTTGTTTGGAGAATGGGGTGGAAGGTGAGATGGGGAGAGAAGTAGGCTTCCAGGGAGTACTAAAGACCAGGAAGAGGGGCATCTTGGCCTAATGGAAAGAACACTGGCTGGGAGTGAGAAGAGAAGGGTTCAAATGCTAACTCTGCTTTTTACTTAAATGTGTGAATTTGGTCAAGTCACTCACCCTCCCTCATTCAAAGATCTTTTTTCTGAAATATGATGGGATTTGGACTGGATGGTTTCCAAGGTCACTTCTAGCAGTAAATCTTATGATACCAAGTATCTCACTCTTAGATTAAGGGTTCTGGGGGACATCTGAACCCTGTTCTTGACTATCTACACCAACCCTCTCCTAGTTCCTATAAGTTGTATCTAGTTCCAGTCAGAACTGGGAGGTCTCAGAGACTATCTTGTCCCACCTGTACATAACTGAGAAATCTCTCTGTATAATGCTCCCAGTAAGTGGCCAGCTAGCTTTTGTTAGAAGTCTTTGCTCAAGACTCTATCCTGGGCCTCCTTTCTTGGGCAGTTTCAATCCCTTTCCAGCAGGGAGCATGTATGTGAAACCACACAGATGGCTCAGCTGGGATGGGGCCACAGACAAGTGATGGGCTGGGAGGAGGGCCAAAGAGCCCTTTGTGTCCTACCCCCCCCAACCCCATGTTCCCCTCTCTTGGCTTCGTGCCCCCACCCCCACCCTTCAGTAATTTTCCTACCAGATCCTCCTAACCAACACATCTGGGGGTAGGAATAACAAAAAGCTCCCATTGGAAACTTTAAGTCAGGGGGAACCCTGGGGGCTGAGGCTGAGATGGAGGGGCCTGGGATGTAGACCAGCTCCTTCTCCATCTTTTATGAGGGTGAGAGATGAAGTGGCTGCCTACCACACTGGGGACAGAGTTAAGAAGGCCAAAGGTGTGTATGCAAACAATTTATGTTATGTTTCTCTCACCAGGGGGCAATTCATTCTTGGAGAATCAGAGTCACAAAAGACCTGGGTTTAAGTTTTGTCTCTGATACTTTCTAGCTGGGAAAATATGAATAAACAATATAATCTCTCTGAGTCTCAGTTTCTTCTCTCCAAAAATGGGAAAAATAGTAACAATGACCTATTTTAGAGGATTATTTTAAGGATCAAATGTAAAGTGCTTTAAAGCATATGCTTGAAAGAGTTATATAAATGTCTTCTGGCACCCTTATTGTAATTTATAATAATAATCATTATTATTAAAAACCTGGGCACTCCCAATTATTTCCACATTAAAATCTTAAAGCTACTTCTATGGGACTGTCAGGATGGGAACTGCACCTAGCCCATAGATGGAAAAACCAAGCCCAAGAGAGGTGAAATTCATCCCAGTTCCTTTCTCCAAGATCAATGGAGGGTAGGGGGGTCCAAATCCCCATGTCCTTTGTCCCCTTCCTCTCCCTTTTCTGGAATTCTTCACTGCTGTCCTGTACAACTGGAGGAAAGGGGGAAGAAATGGTGATAGAAAGAAGGGAGCAGTGTGGGGGAGGAGGGGAGCAGGAGCAAGGCCCATCTGTCTGTTCGTCTATCCATCCATTCGTCTGTTCCTTGTCCTCCGGGACTGCTCCTCAGCCCTGGCCACATTAAACACTTCGGTAAGCCCTGTCCCCAGCAACCCCCTTCCAGGGAATGTGATGAAAGCCCTATTTATTATACTTCAGCACAGAAAGTTGTCTCAGATGTTTCCAATTCATCAGCAACTCAGACATCTGTTCTGGGTTGAAGGCAGGGAAGGGAAAGAAAAAAGGAAAACTTAACTTGGAGGCATTCACACTCCCTCACACACAGTCACACACAATCACATCCCCTCACATGCACATACAGAGGGGCGCACACCCCTCATACACATACACACAAGAAGTCAGTCTTGGGGGGAGTGGGGAGGACACAACAGACAGCTATCTAGGATTATACACACAAGATGAAAAGAGGAACACTTTTTAGTGTGATTTGAAAAAAACCAAACCAACAACCATGTATTTTAAAGCCAGAGAATCCTGCTATTTGTGGCTTGTAGGTTTGTAACTGTAATAAGTAAAGCCCTGCATGCTACAATATTAGCTCAAAGCTTCCTGTGGGCACATATCATGTTCAAACCTGGCCCCAGATACACCAAGGTTTGGATTTGACTGGTGGGAGTATGTGTACAAGACCTCACATTCTTATCCTTCTGCCAACTATGCTTAGGCTAGAACACAAAAAAAGAGAGAGGAGGACCACTGGAGAAGGTAACTGGGAGGAACCTTAGATCACAGAACATGAATGCCACAGTTGAATACCTTAAAACAGAAAATTAGAACATGGTCCCTAGAATGTCAGAGCTGAGAGGGAACTTAGAACATGCAACATGAATGGGAGGTTCATCTTAGTGCAGTTTGTCTTAAGCTTAAAATGGCACTAAGACTTTTAGAACACCCTACATAACATCACTCATAGAGATGCCTATCAACTAGGAAACAGTCAAACAAATGATGGCATGCAAAAGTGATAAAAAACTATTGTGCTATTAGAAATGACGAAAGGAGCAGAGAAATCTGAGAAGACTTGTGTGAACTGATGCAGAGTGAAGTGAGAAGAACCAGGAGGACCATTTATACCATAATAAAAGCATTATAAAGAAAAACAACTTTGAAAAACCATAATCCTATAATACGCTATTTACAAGAAACATGTTTGAAACGGGGATACATACAGGGTAAATGTAAAAGGCTGGAGTAAAATATATTATACTTCAGCTAAAGTAAAAAAAAAAAGCAGAGGTAGCAATCCTTTTCTCAGATAAAGCAAAAGCAAAAATAGATCTAATTAAAAGAGATAAGAAAGGAAACTATATCCCGCTAAAAGGCACTGTTGAAAATGAAGTAATATCATTATTAAACATATATGCACCAAATGGTATAGCATCCAAATTCCTACCACAGTGGGGACAGAGCATATAAGGCGCTTCCTTCTACAGGAGAAATTAAGGGAGTTAGAGGAAGAAATATATAGCAAAACTATACTACTGGGGGACCTCAATCTCTCCCTCTCTGAACTTGATAAGTCTAACCTCAAAATAAACAAGAAAGAAGTTAAGGAGGTGAATAAAATTTTAGAGAAGGTAGATATGGTAGACATATGGAGAAAATTGAATGGGGATAAAAAGGATACCTTCTTAGCAGCACATGTCACATACACAAAAATTGATCATGTTCTAGGGCATAAAAACCTCACAATTAAGTGCAGAAAAGGAGAAATATTAAATACATCCTTCTCGGATCATGATCCAATAAAAATTATATGTAATAAAGGGCCATGGAAGGATAGACTAAAAACTAATTGGAAACTAAACAATTCAATCCTCAAGAATGAGTGGATCAAACAAGAAATTATAGAAACAATAACTTCATTCAAGAGAATGACAACAGTGAGACAACATATCAAAACTTGTGGGATGAAGCAAAAGCAGTTCTTAGTGGAAGTTTTATATCCCTGAATGCATACATGAATAAAATAGAGAAAACAGAGGTCAATAATTTGGGCATGAAACTGAAAAAGCTAGAAAAAGAATAAATTGAAAATCCCAAATTAAATACTAAATTGGAAATAGTGAGAACCAAAGGAGAGATTAATAAAATTGAAACTAAGAAAACTATTGAATTAATAAATACAACTAAGAGCTGGTTTTATTAAAAAAAAAACAATAAAATTGATAAACCTTTAGTCAATATGATAAAAAAAAAGAAGAAAATCAATCAAAAACAAAAAGGGTGAATCTACCTCCAATGAAAAGGAAATTAAAACAATCATTAGGAATTATTTTACCCAATTGTATGCCCATAAATTTGACAATCTTAGTGAAATGGATGAATATTTACAAAAATATAAGTTGCCAAGATTAACTGAAAAGGAAATAAAATACTTAACCCCATTTCAGGAAAAGAAATTGAACAAGCCATCAATGGAAAAAATTCTAGGGAAAAATCTCCAGGGTCAGACAGATTTACTAGTGAATTCTATCAAACATTTAAAGAGCAATTGATTCCAATACTCTACAAACTATTTGGGAAAATTGGAGAAGAAGGAATCCTACCAAATTCTTTTTATGATATGAATATAGTATTGATACCTAAATTGGGAAGAGACAAAATGGAGAAAGAAAATTATAAACCAATTTCCCTCATGGATATAGATGCAAAAAATTTAAATAAAATATTAGCAAAAAGACTAGAGCACTTATCACAAGAGTAATACACTTTGATCAGGTAGGATTTATTCCAAGAATGCAAGGATGGTTCATATTAGGAAAACTATCAGTATAACTGATCATATCAACAATAAAACTAATAAAAATCACATGATTATTTCAATAGATGCAGAAAAGGCTTTTGACAAAATACAACACCCATTCCTATTAAAAACACTAGAAAGTATAGGAATAAATGGAGTCATCCCTAAAATAATAAGTAGCATCTATCAAAAACCATCAGCAAGTATTATATGTAATAGGGATAAGCTAGAAGTATTTCCAATAAGATCAGGGGTGAAACAAGACTGTCCATTATCACCTCTCTTATTCAATTTGGTACTAGAAATGTTAGCAGTAGCAATTAGATGCTGCTAATGCTGCAGATGATATGATGACATACTTAGAGAATCCTAGAGAATCAAGCAAAAAACTACTTGAGATAATAAATTAAGCAAAGTTGCAGAATATAAAATAAACCCACATAAATCCTCAGCATTCCTATATATTTCTAATGAAATCCAACAACAAGAAATAGAAAGAGAAATTCCATTTAAAGTTACTGTAGACATTATAAAATATTTGGGAATCTACCTGCCAAAACAAACCCAGAACCTATATGAACAAAATTTCCAAACACTTTTCACACAAATGAAATCAGATCTAAATAACTGGAAAAACATCAGTTGCTCATGGCTAGGTCAAGCTAATATAATAAAAATGACAATTTTACCAATATTAATTTACATATTTAGTGCCATACCAATCAATCTACCAATAAATTATTTTATAGAGCTAGAAAAAATAGTAACAAAATTCATCTGGAATAAACAAAAGGTCCAGAATAGTAAGTGAATTAATGAAAAGAAATGCTAGAGAAGGAGGCCTAGCCATACCAAATTTCAATCTGTATTATAAAGCAGCAGTCATCAAAACTACTTGATACTGGCTGAGAAATAGAGCAGTGGATCAGTGGAATGGGTTAGGTACAGGAGACCCAGCAGTCAATGACTATAGCAATCTACTGTTTGATAAACCCAAAGACCCCAGCTTCTGGAATAAGAACTCGCTATTTCACAAAAACTGCTGGGAAAACTGGAAAATAGTATGGAAGAAACTGGGTATAGATCAGTTTATTACATCATATACCAAAATCAAGACTAAATGGATGCATGATTTAGGTATAAATGCTGGTACTGTAAGCAATCTAGGAGAGCAAGGAATAGTTTACCTGTCAGATTTATGGAGAAGGGAAGATTTTATGACCAAAAAAGAGTTAGAGAATGTTATAAAATGCAAAATGGATAATTTTGATTGCATTAAATTGAAAAGTTTTTATTTTTACAACCAGTGTTTCTGATAAAGGCCTCATGTCTAAAATATACAGAGAAATTTAGTCAAGTCTATAAGAATACAAATCATTCCCCAATTAATAAACGGTCAAAGGATATGGAAAGACAGTTTTCAGAGGAAGAAATTAAAAATATTTATAAGCATATGAAAAAATGCTCTAAATCAATATTGATTAGAGAAATGCAAATCAAAACAATTCTGAGGTACCACATCTCACCGGTCAGATTGACTAAGATGACAAAACAGGAAAATGATAAATGCTAGAGAGGATGTGGAAAAATTGGAACATTAATGCATTGTTGGTGGAGTTATAAACTAATCCAGCTATTCTGGAAAGCAATTTGGAACTATGGCCAAAGGGCTATAAAAAAGTACATACACTTTGATCCAGCAATACCACTTCTGGGGCTGTATCCCAAAGAAATCACAGAAGTGGGAAAAAGACCCATATGTACAAAAATATTTATAGCAGCTCTTTTTGTGGTGGCAAAGAATTGGAAATCAAGGGGATGTCCATCAATTGGGGAGTGGCCAAATAAGTTGTGGAATATGAATGTAATGGAATACTATTGTGCTATAAGAAATGAGGAGCAGACGGACTTCGTAATAACTTGGAGAGACTTATATAAACTGATGCTGAGTGAGGGGAGCAGAACCAAAACAACTTTGTACACAATTACAGATACATTGTATGTGTGACGACTAACTTTGAGAGACTGGGCTCCTCTCAGCAACACGAGGTTAGAAGACAACTAAAAAGACTCATGATGGAGAGGGATGTGCACATCCAGGGAAAGAACTACAGAGTCTGCAGACTGAAGCAAATTACTTGCTCTCTCTCTTTTTGTTTTGTTTCGTTTTGTCCCTTCTTTCTCATTGTTCAGCCCATTGGTTATAATCCTTTACAGCATGACTAACGTTCAACATGAAGGTATTTGTAGAACCTATATTTGATTACATGCTGCTACGGAGGGGAGGGGAAGGAGAGGGAGGAGGAGAAAATTTGAAACTTAAGAGATTGTGGAACTGAATGTTGTAAACCAAAAGTAAATTTAAAAAATAAATTTTAAAAAAAGACAACTTTGAAAGATTAACACAATGACCAACTACATATGGTTCCAAAGGGCCAATGATGAAGCACCTCCTGATATTTCTATCAGAAAATGATAAACTCAGTGCCAAAATAAGACATATTTTTGGACATAGACAAAATGGGAATTTGTTTTGCTTTACTATGACTATTCGTGAAAATTATTTTGTTTTTGTTTTTCTCTTTTCCATTTGTGTTTGTGTGTGTGTGTGTGTGTGTGTGTGTGTGTGTGTGAGAGAGAGAGAGAGAGAGAGAGAGAGAGAGAGATGGTAGGGAGAGATATTCGATTTTTATGATTTGAAAAAAATTGAAATATAACAGATGGAAAAGACCTTTTAATTCAGTACATTGACTGTCACAGCTGGAAGGGACATTCAATTGAATTCAAACCATTTGGGGAAGGCACTCTAATCACCTACTCAGATTGCAACCCTTCTCCCACTTAGTAAACATAGGTGGTCTTTGAAAGTCATGGTAGCCAAAAAAATCTACTGCCCTGCAGCCAACATGGACATGAGTTTCTGGGCACTTAGACAGGCTTGTCCTTAAATGACAATGGTCATGTGGATCAAACCTAAAGCTTTTCCAACTTGGTAAGACCTGCCATGGTTTGCGCTCTGTTGGGGTCACTTTGGGGAGCTGCATCCCATAATGAAACTTCAGACTTGGGTAGAAAATAGCAAGTACCCAGCTCAGTAAGTTCAAGAAAATTTGAGGAAGCAGATACCATCAAGAACTGAAGAGGGGGGAATCAGGAGAGGCTTCAAGGAGAAGGTAGCTCTTGAGCTGAGTCTTGGAAAAAGTTAAGGATGCCGAAAGGGATGAAGGGGGAGTATGTGTAAAGTGCTTTGCAAACCTTCAAGCACTCTGTAAATGGTTGCTGTTATGATCATCATTCATTCACTCAATCACTCATTTATTCATTCATGGGAATATGAGGGTGATGTCTTGTGAGAAATCACATAAGTGGAAAATCCAATGTCTACTGTAGGGAGCTATCAAGAATTTAACTGGAATATGTGGGGTCAGAAAGGTAGTTTTGCTGCCAGAAAGCCAGACTGAATTTCATTTTGTCTTACAGGTAATAGAAAGCCACCAAAGGGGTTTGGGTAGGGGCTAGTATGATCACAGCTGTGACTTAAAAAAAAAAGATTTTTTTTTTTTTGCTAGACCTGTAATGTCATTAGTGTAGAAAGGTCCTTCCACCAATACAAATCAATAACTATTCTGCAATTTACAGTCTTGGTCGCTGAGAGCTTAAGTGCTTCTCAGGGACACACTTGTCAGAATGGGTCAAAAACAAAACTTGAATCCAAATCTTTCTAACCGTGGGGCCAGCTCTCTAACCCCTAACCACTCTACGGGGTGTCCCTAAAGTCTGGACACATAGGAAATGTCATTAACTATGCATATTTTGAAGAAATGAAATGAATGAAAATTTCAACATTCTATTTAATTAGCATAAATGAGATTTCATAGGAAGACGTAGGAGACACAGGAAATTTCATTAATTAATTAAGTTAGGGGTGGCTAAGTGGTGCAGTGAATAGAGCACCGGCCGTGGAGTCATGAGGACCTGAGTTCAAATTCGGCCTCAGACACTTAACACAAAAACTAGCCGTGTGACCTTGGGCAAGTCACTTAACCCCAACTGCCCTAAAAATTTTAAATAAATAAATAAAATTTAAAAAAATTTAATTAAGTTAATCTTATTAATATGGAAAATAGTCCCCAATAGCTAATGAAAGCTTCTATTCCATATGAAATTGACATGGCTAAAATTTATACTAATTAAATAAAATGTTGAAAATTTCATTCATTAAATTTCTTGAAAATATGCATAGTTAATGAGATTTTCTATGTGTCCAGACTTTAGGGACATCCTGTGTTACTGTGCTTTGGGCAAATCATTTTGACAATTGTATGACAGGAGGCAGGGAAACCAGGTATAAGGGTAATACAATAGTCCAGGACAGAGGTGATAAAGTCCTGAACTAGAAAAGGATTAAAAATAATAAGGTAGCATTTTAAAGCTACATGTAAATTTAAACAGCTAATAACTTTAAAGTTTGCAAAGCACTCTACAAATATTGTCTCATTTGATACTCACAATTGTCCTGAGAGATAGGAGCTATTATTAACATCCCCATTTTAAAATTGAGGAAACTTGGGCAGATAGAGGTTAAGTGACTTGTCCAGGATCACAAAACTTGTGTTTGAAGCTGGATTTGAAACCAGATCTTCCAGACTCCAGGTCCAACAGTCTATCCACTGCGCTATCTCACTGCCCCTTGGAGTTACCACTGCAAATGGTAAAAACGCCAAGACACTGAGGATGTGACCCTTTCTAGGTGCTTGCAGCAAAAGGGAAGGTCACCAAGTTGCCTCTATGACAGAGATCATGTGGACAGAAAACCAAAAGTATTTGGCAAATGATTGAATATGAGAGAGGAAAAAGTCAAGGATCACTCCTAGGTTATGAACCTGAATGACTCAGAAGATGGTGGTGCCCTCAAGAGAAAGAGAGAAGTTTGGGAATGGTTTAGAGAAAAAAAGATGAATTTGATTTTCAGTATGTTGAATTTGAGATGCCTCTGTAACACCCAGGTAGAGAACAGGCAATGGGTGATATGGGATTGGAGCTCAAGACAGACACTGAGGTTGAATACAGCCTGTCTCAAAAATCTTAGAGCAGTTTTGAGCTATTAAAGCTTAAAATAAAAACATACTAAGACATTTAGGATACCTTGTATATAAATTTGGGAGTTGGTCTGTGTAGAGATGATAAATGAACCCACAGGAATTGTTAGCAAAGAGACTGTGGAGAGAAAGGAGAGGAGGGTAGGACAGAACCTTAGACAACAGCAATTCTTGGTGGGCACAAGATGGATAATGGATGAATCAGCTGAGGAGACTGAGAGAACTTTGTCTTGGAAAGGGAGAGAGAGTATCTAGGATGAGGGATCTGCCTATCCTGTGAAAAGCTTCAGAATGGCCAAAGAATGCGAGAACTGAGAACAAATCATTGAATTTAGCAGGATAGACTGTTGGTAACCTTGGAGAGACCACTTTCAGTAGAGTGGTAATATAAGTACCCTTATCTTCCAATATATCACTAATCTTTTCTGTATCGTTCCAGTTTTAGTCTATTGTTCAGGGAGGACTGGCACATCTGGTGTGAGAGCTTGCTGAACCCTTCTTGGGGCTGCTCATCTACCTTTGGTGTCTACCTGTCACCCAGCTCTCACCTTAAATCCAATTCACTCGAGAGTCAAGTCCTCTCAAAAATGAAGGACAAACAAGTATAATCAATCAGACTGCAAGTGGTAAAAAAAACGCCAAGACACCAAGGATAAGTGATCCTTTCTAGGTGCTTGGCAGCAAAAGGGAAAAGAGATTTAGGATCAAGTAAAGATTTTTTTCAGGATAGGGAATATCTATGCATGTTCTTAAAAGATAAATACAATACTGTAACTGGAATAGACCTTAGAATAGGTCTATCTCTATCAGAGATGGAAAGGATGTTAGAACAAAGAACAGAGAATGTCAGAGAATGTTGAGTGGAAGATCAGAAAGGTCCTTTGAATACAGAATGAGGGACCTTAGAACACAGAATCATAGAGCTTGGAGAGAACTTAGAACATAAAATGTTGTAGCTAGAACTGATCTTAGAATATAGGACATAGAAATTAAGAGCTGGAAAAGATGATATTACAAAGACCATAGAATGTCAAAGCTCAAAAGGACATAGGATGTATAAAGTTTAAGTTAGGAAGGACCTTAGAACATAGAGTAACAGAACTGGAAAGGATTTTAGAACATAGAAATTCAGAGCTGGAAAGGAACTTAGATTCTATCAGGAACTGAAAATAACTTTAGAGACTGTTTTATCTAGTCCCCTGCTCCTTAGCAATGTGGTTCAATAGTAGGCAGTCAGTCAATTAGCATTTATTAAGTGACTGCTCTGTGTCAGACTCTGAGCCAAGCTCTGGGGAAACAAAGACAGACAAAAGACAGTCTCTGCCCTCAAGAGGCTCACATTCCAATACAGGAGACAACAAGTAAACCACTATAGACAGACAAGCTATATACAGGACATATAAGAAAGAATTGATGCAGGAAAGGTATTAGACTAAAGGGAAAGGGAAAGGCTTCCTATAGATGGTGACATTTAGCTGGGATTTGAAGAAAGCCAGAGGGCAGAGATGAGTTATTATAGGAAGGGCAGTGGTCTAGGGGCCAGGACATTGTGGGGAAGGGCAGGGCCAGGGGAGACTGGTTTGGGGAAGAGACAGGATGGGGGACATTAGGGGACAGGGACACCAGTGAGGGGACTCGGGTTTGTAAAATCTTAAACTCTGTATAAATATGACTCATCATGTTAATAGATTAGTGAATCATGCAATCTTTTTGCAGAGTCATTCCCAGGCATATCCAACAGCTAGAGTGCTCTTGGTGATAGCATGGTGAAGGGCTCTGGAGAAAGGGGCCGATAGAATTAGATGGGCTTCCCTGACACAGACTAGGGCTGAGAAAGGATCACAGCTCCCTTCCCCAGGGCATGGTTGTCCTTTTTCTCCTGTCTTCTTGTCTTCTCTTCCTCTCACCAGAGTTCTAAGAAAGGCAGGAGGAAAGTCCAAGCTCCCAGTCAATATCTATCCCCCTCCCAATATCTGAGAGACAAAAACACAGTGGCCTGGAACTTCATCATTCCTTTCTCCACCAGAGACAAAACAAAGTAGACTCCTGGGGAGAACCACACCTCTCCCTTGATTAGGGGCTCTCCCTTCCCTTAGGGCCTTAGCCTCTCCCTCCTCCCCTCTAAACCAACTCTGAAGCAGCTGGCTTCCATCATCACTGACCAGCCTAGTCCAATAGCCTGAGGCCTCTCCAACCCCCATTCCTGCACTTGTCCCCCACCTCTCCTCCATCCCTGGAAGGAAGGGTAGAAACAGGTCCTGTGAGACTCACTGTAGAGGAAGGAGGGATGTGGAAGGAGAGTGGAGGGGAGAAATGATACCAAGGCATTATCTTAACCTCTTCTCCTCTCCTTCCCTTTCCTTCTTTGCCTTTATCCCTTTCTCTTTCCCTCTCCCTCCCCTCCCCCTTCTCTCTCCCCCTCTCTTTCTCCCTTCCTCTCTTCCTCTCCCCTCCCTCTCTCTCTCTCCCCATCTCCCTGTCTCTGTCTTTCTCCTTCCCTCTCTCCCTCTCCCTGTCTCTCTCTCTTTCTCTCTCTCTCTTTCTCCTCTCCCTCCCTCTCTCCCTCCCTCCCTCTCTCCCTCTCCCTTTTTCTATCCTCTCCCTCCCTCTCTCTCTCTCTCTCTCTCTCTCTCTGT
>CM053582.1:123070497-123150070 GCA_028627135.1 Pseudochirops cupreus
GGGTGCAAAACCTCTGCCTTTCACTTTTCTGCTCTGGAGGCCTTCTGGCCGGACTGCTTATCTCCCCCTTTCACAAATCCCATTCACAGCTGCTGCTAATCTGCTCACCTGAAGCTTCTCAGCTCTTCCCGTCCAGCCACCCCCGGGGCACAGCCGTGGCTTCAGGCCAGGCTGGTTTCGGTTCGCAGTGCTGATATGGTTCCTCGTAGCCGAGCTGACTTTAGTGGGAAGTATCTTTGTGTGCGTTTTGGAGTTCCAGGATTGGTTTAGAGTCCTATTTTATGGGTATTTTGGGGTAGCTGTGTGAGAGCTGCGATGTGTTGCTGCTGCTACGCCGCCATCTTGGCTCCGCCCCCGCAACTCTTCTTTATATTAGACATCCATCCCTCACCCTTACTAGATTAGGCTGAGCCATCATTTTTTCCGAATCATACATTTCTTTGACAAACATCCTTTACCCTGATTCTCTAGCATAATTCCTCATTTGTAGTTTGCTTACAGCTGCCATACACCTCTCCACTGCTCTTGGAGGCACCCTCAACTTAAATTCTTGGGAGACAACACTATTCTGTGACTCAGGCATAGAACATCAGTGTAAGAATATTGGGGAGGAAGAGAGGAGGAGAAAAGGGAAGAGGGAAAGGGGGAGAGGGAAAGAGAGAGGGGGAGAGGGAGAGGGGGAGAGGGAGAAGGGGAGAAAGGGGGAGATCTTTTTTTACAGGAAGAAACTTGAAGGTATCGATAAAATACAATTTCTCAAAGACAATCCAGCCCTATGTTCAATAAATAACTCATTGTCTGTTTTCAGGATCTGTCTAATATATGTTAAAGTAGGTAAATAAATATATATATGTAACAGAAGTGGGCCCCACATATGTAGTGAGGACTCCACATATAAGGAGAGAGCTGTTCTGTGGCTTGAAGGGAAGCAGAATAGACATCTCAAACTTCTTCTCACCCTCCCCTTCCCCAAGGGAGACTTTCATTCCTGCCTGGAGGAGAAGCAAAAGATTGGGGCAGGAGGTCACTCTGCTTTCCTCAGAGAAAGGGAGCACCAGGCTAGAATTTATCTATCTGCTCCCTTAAATATTATTCATCTAGGCCAGGATACGATCAGGTTTGAGCTAACTTCTGATCTCGTCATTTTGAAGGGGAAATGAGGAAGCCAACCTCTCTATTCAAGGCTTGACCCCTTTCCCTTCCAAATACTAGTTCCACAATGAACACACATAATAAATAGTCAAATAGAAATCAGAGAAGCTATGCATAAGAGAATATATACCATACAACACAGAATAAAGGAGCTCTCCCATTGGGAGCTCAACTGAGAGAGAGAGAGAGAGAGAGAGAGAGAGAGAGAGAGAGAGAGAGAGTATTCTAAATGCCTTAGAATGGTTTTAAACTATTAAAGATTAAAACCACCCTAAGACTTTTGGGACATCCCATATATTGATGGGAGAGCTTTCTATGGTTGTTCATCCAAATGCATATCCATAGTTGAGACAATAGATATTCCTCATCTACTTGGTTTGTGTTGTATGGATAGTTAAGTTAAAATCATCTGAGGGATCATGAGTACCATTTAGGAAGCACTATAATATTCTCAGGCTTAATGCAATCAGAACAATATCATTTGCTATCCATGAAGAATAATTAAAGTAGGAAGTTTCTTGATGTCCCCCTTCCTCTGGGATTGGGGTGGGCAAAATCTCCTATAATAGCCTTACAGTGAGCCCTGGATCTCTTTCTTCTCCCCGTAGGACATGGCTCAAATATTCTCCCACCTCATCCCAACTAAGGGAATGTGTGTTTGGGTTTTCGTGTTTGTTTGTTTTGTTTTTGTTTTGCTGCTTTTCTGGAGCACCAAATAGTACCACTTTCCTCCAGAGTAAAAATTTCTGTGTATGCATTTGGGTATGGAGAGAGTGGGGCAGAAGTCAGAAATTCAGATGTATCCCCTTCACCCTGGCAAAGACTTTCTCCTTCCAAGAATGACATTTTGTGTTGTATGTGCTAAGAACCCTTCCAGCTCTGACATATTCTACTTTCTAAGGTCTTTTCCAGGCATAATATTCTCTATTCTAATGATCCTTTCTAAATGATATAATTCTAGAGCATCTAAGATAATGAGGGAACCAGGGGCTGGAGAGAACAGAGAGAACCATGAAAAAGATTCATGAAAAAAATGCTTTAAAAATGGTTCTTTCCTCCATGTCTCCTCCAATAATCATCCAAGATGACAATAACGATGTAAGTACCTAGAAGACCCTACTCCCCTACTCCCAAACATTGTCCCCACCCCCATCCCCAACCAAGTATAACTCTTGCTGTTGTTGCTTTTCATTATTGCTCATCTAGGGGATTCTCATCCTTTACTCTCCCCATCTCCCCAAGCTAGACCTATTTACAATTGGTTCCCAGTTGTAGTCATGAAGGTGTATAGAGGGGGTAGAGGACAGGACACAGATATAAACTGGGGGGCAGGGGGAAGGAGGGAGGTAAACTCTCATCTACTACCCAAAAAACAAAGATAGGTGGATAGGTGAAAGATACCGCCTAGCACCACTAGCCAGATGTCCCTTCTGAATTTCATTCTTGCAAAGGTCGTGTGTTTGTCCTTTGTTCTTGAAGAGGATCATGACATCAGGGAAATGATGACATGACTTGCAGTTGACTTTGATTTGAGTGAGGGAGGGCTGTGCCAGGTTCACCAGCCTCACTTGCTCCTCCAGAGCCATCTTGTTCCAGTGGCCAGATATTCATCAGGACAACTGGAGACAGCCCAGGATGCAGTGGGAGGTCCTGGCCCTTTTAGGCTAAGGCCTTTTCAGGTTCTCACTTTGAATGAGGTAAGACCATTCAGTGAATAGACCTCTTTAAGAAGTGAGTTAAGGGATGGCCCCTTTAATTAAAAAAAAATGGGAGGAGAAGACTCTCAGGGTTGCTGGTCAAAAGAAAAACTATTACTATTGACATTCACTCTGAGGGAGGAGGGCCCAAAATACAACCATTAAGTGGAGCCTGGGCAGAGACCTATCGTGGTCCAATCTATGAGCTCCAGCAGAGTAAAATGGGTTTAAGGTCTGGTCTTTGAGGAAAGAAAGAAAGGAAGGAAGGAAGGAATAAAGAGAGAGAAAGAGAGAGAGAGAGAGAAAGAGAGAGAGAAAGAGAGGAAGGGAGGAAGGGAGGAAGGAAGGAGAAAGGAAGGAAAGAAGGAAGGAAGGCATCTAGGCAGCAAACCACAAGTTAAGTGGGCAGCCTCCAGCCAACAAAATCCACCCTTCTTTGGAGAGCGAGAGGATGGACCAAGTTACCCAACTGACTGGGTCTGCATTCAGGCAACTTGGGCCACTCACAGGTTGTATCTGTGAAGGTGAGGAGAGTGATGCAGATGTGTACAGTTGATCTGTGGACAAAGAAGGGTAGTCTCTAAATAGGGTTGCCTCTCCCTTCCAACCTTGGAACTTAGTTTTGTTGTGCATTCATTTGTTGTATCTCTGATCTGGTTTATACACCAGGAAATACCCATGGATTCATAGCTCCACATAAACAAATATACATATTCACAGGTACACTTGTATGGAGATTCACATTCTCATGTATACATGGGTGGATGGGCCTTCAGGTAAGCACACACAATATGTGTGATATATATATATATAGATATATTCCTAGCTCCAAACTTTGTCAATATCATGCATGCACAGATGAAACACACATGCATATTCATATATTTGTACATATACATATGCACAAAGCACTATATACATGTTAAGTATTATTATCAAATACATGTGTTGCATGTGCATATATGTGTTCACCTGAAAATAGGATTGGTAGTAGGGTTCTAACATTCACACTCACTGGATAATGTCTATGCACACATATGACATGGTAGGGCACGCTACTGGAAAGAGGACTGCATTTGGAATCACAGAATCATAAAATGTTAGTGCTAAAAAGGACTTTAGAGATCATCCATGCCAACCTTTTTTTAACTTTGCAAATCAAGTCAAGTATTTACAAAATACCTGCTATGTGCAAAGAACCATGCTAGACACTGGGAATACAAAGAAAGGCGAAAAGATGGTCCCTGCCCTCAGGGAGCTCATGGTTAAATGGATGAGACAGCATACAAACAACTCTGTGCCAAATAAATGGGATAAACTGGAGATAATCATAGAGGAAAGGAATTAACATGAAGGGGGAGGGGAAAGGCTTCTGGAAGATGGAGGGATTTTAGTGTAAACTTAAGGAAGTCAGGAGATAGAGAGGAGGAAGGAGAGAATTGCTGGCATGAGAGACAGCGAGTGAAAATGCCCACAGTTGAGAGATGGAGTCTTGTTCAAGGAACAGCAAGGAGTCAAGTGTTAAGTGGATCATTGTGAAGTGCAAGGTGTAAGAAGACTGGTAGGAAGAGGCCAAGCCATGAAAGGCTTTCAAAGTCCAATAGGAGTTTATATTTGATCCTGGAAGTAAATGGAAGTCATTGGAGTGTATTGTATAGGGGGCACAGTAATTTGGTGAGATCTTTAAAAAGATCAATTTAGGGGCAGCTAGGTAAAGCAGTGAAGAGAGCACCAGCCCTGGACTCAGGAGGACCTGAATTCAAATCCGGCCTCAGACACTTGACACACTTACTAGCCGTGTGACTTTGGGCAAGTCACTTAACCCCAATTGCCCTCCAAAAAGCAAAAAAAAAAAAAGATCAATTTAATGATCAATTTGAATGGAAGATGGTTGTTGTTGTTGTTGTTGTTCCTCCATTTATGAAGACCAAGGACATCATGGGGTAACATCTTGACTTGCACATGAATTGGATTTAAGCGAGGCATCAGTTTCTGCCTTCCAGAGTCATTGAAGTCCAGGACCACAGGATGCAGCGGATGACTTTGGCATCTTCAATGTCAGACCAAGCTCTAAGCACTCTACAGTGCCTGCTTCAGTTGCCTTCATGGCCATTGGAATACATTGTTTTCATCTACCCATTTTGCTGGGGCAAGTCTTTACATGCTTGAGGTAGACACCCACCTAACTCACTGATGGTCTGAAGCCTATCAGTTACACTCAACCTGATTTAGGCCATCTGCTGAGATGGTTTTACCAGGGTATGGCTGCTGCACATGCTACACAGCTTCTTAGAACCCCAGGTGAGAGTTGGGTGAAAGAAGGATACCAAAGGTAGATGAGCAGCCTTGAGGAGGGCTCAGGAAGCCCTCTCACCAGAGGCACTGGTCCTCTAAAACATGCCACATATCCCAATGGAAGATGGACTGGAACGGGGAGAGATCTGAGATAGGGAGGACAACCAGAAGCCCAGGTGTAAGATGATAAGGTCCTGTTCTAGAGTGATCACAGTGTCAGAGAAGAGAAAAGGGAGAATACAAGAGATGTTGTGAAGGTAGAAATGGCAGGCCTTGCCAACAGATTGGATATAGGATTTGAAAGAAGGACAAGTTGAGCCTGACACCTGGGTTGCTTGCTTAAACAACTGGGAGGATGGTGTTGCCATCAACAGGAAAAAGAAAATTAAGAAGAGGGGGGAGGGTTTGGGGATAAAGATAAAGGATTCAGCTCTGGGAAGAAAGTTTAAGATGTCTACAGGTTGTCTTGTTCAAGATAGCCAATAAGTAATTGAATATATGAGATCTGGGGAGAGGCTGAGAATGGATAAAGAGATCATCTGCTTAGAAATGATAATTAAACCTGTGGGAGCTGATAAGATCACCAAAGGAAGAAAATCTGAGGCTCAGATAGGGGAGGGAACCTATCCAAGGTCCTTTCAGGTGCCAGTAACAGAGCTGGGATTTGAACCCAAGTACTGATTTTCAGTCTGGGTCAACTGAAATGACCACTAAAGTCTGCCAGCTGAGAAGGCCTGTGATTTTGTCCTTCTCTGGTTGTTAATCCGGTGCTCTTTTCAGGGTACTTCAAAGGAGCAGAAAAACTAAGTTTAAATCCCTGGTCTGCTCTCTTATTCTCTATGTGACACCAGGCCTCAGTTCCCTTACCTACAAAATGAGACAGTTGTACTTTGTGGACTGTGAGCATAACATTCATTTGTATTAGTACCTGAATGTCAAAGTTTGCACATACTGTATACATGACACAGGCAGGCACTGAGAGTTACCAGGGGCTTACATGGTTTCTTGGTCTATATTTCTATTTGGTCTATGTCTAGATTCTAGACACAGAATCCTTAATAAAAACCTTAATAAAAGAATTTGTTCTGTGATGTTTGGATTCAGTCAAAGGGCCGCACTTGAGGATCTAGACAGCCACATATGACCTCGAGGCTGCAGGTGCCCCACCCCTGAACATATGTTCCCTGTTTGGATATCCATGAGAGTATATTTTGGCAACTAGGCTATGCATCAGATGGAGTGATGGATGAACTTGGAGTCAGGAAGACCTGAGTTGTGTGACCCTGAGAAAGTCAGTCTGTCAGCCTTAGTTTCCCTCATCTGTAAAGTGGAAACAATAATAGCATCTACCTTGCAGGGTGGTTGTGAGGATCAATAATATAATATATGTAACGTGCTTTGCAAACCTTCCAGTATCGCATACATGATGGCTGTTGTTATTGGGGTCCACATGTGAAGGCCAATGTCCAAGGGCATATGGACATTCACCCCAGCACGTATATGCATTTATCTTTGAATATATACATGCATAAGGCCTTCAGCACCAACTTGTGCTCTTACCTCCACAACAAAGCCACTGCAGGAGGAGAGGGGAGAGTAGGTGAGGAGGGGGACCTGGGCCAGGCCTGAGCTGTCTTGCTGGGCTGCCCCTGGAGACAGAGGCAGCCTGCTCTGCCTAACTCTGCCTGGTTGCCAGGCCTCCCTCCTTCACAGCCAAAGGAAGCCCCTGAAAAAACTCAAAGGGAAAAGGAGTAAGAAAAGCCCAGCTTTAAACCTAGTCCAAGTATGGAGTATGTTTGTGGGTTGTCACAGTGACCCCCGAGAGGGAGGTTAATGCCGGGGGTTGTGGTTAGCAAAGCCCTAGGGAGGAAGGGAGAGAGGCAGTAATGAGCCCCATGTGCTGTGGGAGGCCCGAAAGGCTTGGAGGCTCAGATTTAGACACTCAAAAAGACATAGAGAGACCCAGACACACAGATACACACACACACACACACACACACACACACACACACACACACACACACACACACACACACACACACACACACATCCTCACACAGAATCACAATCCAGTAGGAGGGAGAGAGTGGTAGGCCTAGTAGCCCTCATAGCAGGCTTGCCTTTCCATACCCCTTCTAAGGAAGGTCAGCTTTGGCCCTGGATTCTAGGTCCCTGGGGCCACGTCAACAAGCACTTCTTTTATAGTCCTTACTATGTGCCAAGTACTGGAAGAGAGAGTGAGGCTGACGACTTCATTCGAAGCTGCCTCACTTAAATCCAATTCATGTACAAGTCTAGACATCACCCATGAGGTCATTGGTCTTCTTTGAAAACAAAGGAGGAACAGCTACAAAACAACAACCAGCACTAGGGATACGAAGCAAAGGCAAAGACATTCCCTGCCCTCAGGGAACTTACACATGCAGAAGACCACAAGTAAACAGCTAGTTACATAAAAAAACATTTGGAGCATGACGAAGATCATTTTGGAGGGAAGGACATGGTGAGTACTGGGAGGCTCCAGAGAAAGAGGGCAGAGTTTGCTGGGGGTCTGAGCTTCCTGACACCATCCCTGATGGAGCAGGGTCCAATAGCATGCCTTCCTTTGGGCAGAGATGATCTGGAGAGGGACAGCTTAAGGAGGGCTCAAGGGAGGGCCTAAGAGGGTTCAGGGAAGGCTTAAAAGAGGGATCAGAAGAGCTCAGAGAGAGCCAAAGGAGGGCTCAGGGGAGTTCAGAAAAGAGAAAGGCTGAGTTAGGGATCTGGAAGAAGACTCAAGGCTGTTCAAAGGGACTCAGGAAGGAGTTAGAGCTAAAGGAAGGCTCAAAGATGGGATGGGGTATTTGAGGTTTGGAGACAACCCCTCCCCCCCAGGACATGTGGGTATTGAGGGAGATCATACTTTCAGTAGACAACCTGACAAGGGAGAAAGACTCTGGCTTTAGGGAGAGACTGGGGGCTAGGGAGGGAATAGGGAGAGGAGCCAGGAGCTGTTATTTTCTCTCCCTCCTTGCTCAGCTCAGAGTCTGCCTTCAACTTGGCTGAGTCCATCCTAATGAGGCCACTGACCAGACCTGAGCCGAGCGGGGAGGGGCACCTGTACCTAATTATGAGACCAGCCTGGTGTGCGTAACTGTTGTCCAGAGGAGGATTGGGAGCACAAGAGGCTGTCACGAACACAGCTGACTCAGACCCCCACCCCTCAGCTCCAGGCCACACTCATCCTGATCCTGTGGGAACACAAGGTCCCCACTGAAGCCTTAGCCATAAGGCCATCCTTCTCTCCTCTCCTCAACTCCCCTTTCCCTCTTTTCTGTGATTCCCTTCTCTCTTTTTTTTCCCCTTCTTTTTTTAACTCATGTGACTTTTAACAGGCCAACTGGACAACTTGAGTTTCTTGGTTTTCTGTAAAATAAGAGAGTTGGAGTAGTTGGCCTCTATGGTCCCTTTAAGGTATGTTCTATGATCCTCTGCTCTCACCAAACTCTCCTCCCCTCCTCCTAGAGAGGAAACCTATTCCAGACAGGGACAGTTAGTCTAGCTGGGGGCTGGTTCTGGGGAACGCCCGTCTGTCTTTAGTGAGCTGGGCTGTGGCTGGTGAGGGCCAGTAGAGATGTCTCTGACAGGGGCAAGATTGGGAAGAATGATACTTCAGAGATGAAATGACTAGAATTCCTTTGCCCTGAATGACAGGCAGAAGAAGAGCCTAAGGTTCTTGTCCACAAGAAGCAAGAAGCTCACAATTTGGGGTAGATACTGAGTTAGAATGGGGAGAATGCAAGTATGATGCCAGTTCCTTCCTTAGACTCGGGGAAGATGTATCAAAATAATAATTCCTCTCATTTATGCAATGAATCCTATCACAAAAATGCTTTTCTATCCATTCTTTTAGGTACTGTGAGGGGGGGCAGGGCAGGAATTATTATCAACACTTTATAGATGAGGGACCAAGGTCTAGAAAGAAGAAATTTGCCCAGAGTTACACAACTGTCTGTGAATGGGTGGTGGGGAAGGATTGGAGTCTAGATTTCCGGTGATATTTCCATCACCCCGCATTAATCCTTACACCCTGAAGTCAGGTTTAAGCATCACATGATACTAAAGTAAAGGTAGAGTCAGGCTCCCTCTGCGTGCTCCAGCTCTGGAAAATCATGGTCCTGCTTCAGCCTTCCCCAGCCCAAGATGAATCCAGCTATCCAGGTTCTTACCTTATCCCACCCCCAACTCTTCTAGGGGAACATTTCACTACATCTCATGGTTGGAATTCTAGCAGCCATCCAGTCCAGCTCATGCTTGAAAAAGACTCCTGGTTAAAACTACCTAACACATAAATGCTTATTTAGTCTTTGCTTGAAGCCCTCCAGTGAGGAAGAACTCACTACCTCCCAAGACAGCCCATAGATTATCAGAGAGCTATCACTGGGAGTGAATCCTCACATCAGGCCTAAATTTGCACATATACATACATACTCCTTTTTTTTTTTTTGAATGTTCATTCATTGCTCTGGGTTCTGTCTTCTAGGGCCAGATAGAACAAATCAAGTCCTTCTTCAAGGTAACAGCCCTTGAAATTCTGAAATCAATGAACTGGCCTTTATTAAGTATCTACCATGGGCCAAGCTCTATACTAGACACTGAGGGTACAAAGCCCCCAATGAAAATCCTTGTCCTCAAGGAGTTTACTCTCTAGTGGAGATGCCTACATTCTATCATGTCCCCCAGATGAGTCTTTTCTTCTTCAAGCTAAAGATCCCTAGTGCCTTCAAATGGTCTTTATTTGGTCAGATCTGAGGTCTTTCACCATCCTGGTCTCTCCTCTCTCCCATTTGTCAATATATCCTTCCTAAAATACCTAGGACTGAACAAAGTCCTAGTTTTGGTTTGATCAGAGCCTAAGATTACATTGCCTTCTTGGCTATTATATCACACAGTATTGGCCTACACTGATCTTACATTTTACTAAAATGCCCAGACCAGTAAAGAATCTATTTTAATAGTCCAGTTGAAAGGGAATGAAGGTTTTAGGTTATGTGCTGGGATTCTCTTTAAGAAGAGACATATAAGAGAGACTGCAGAGGCAGAATCTAGGATGTGATAAGTAATTAGATGTTCAGAGAGAGGGAAGAGTCCAAGATAACTCCAGTGTTTCGAGCCCAGGTGACTAGGAAGGTGATGGTGCTGTTGACAGAAAGCAATCAATCAACAAACAAGTCTCAGCACCTACTACGTGCCTTAGATGTTGTCCTTCATGCTCAAAGGGGACTAAAATGTTATCATTTAGTTGGGGGTAAGACTCAAGCTGTTCAGCTGTGGCTGATCAGAACAGTATGAGCTTGGAAGGCTCCAATGCAGGTTGGACACACATAGTCCATATGAACTTTTGAGGTAAAAATGGTAAAAAAAAAAAAAAAAAAAAAAAAAAACGGCATGGGTGATATCTTTGACTCCCACATAAATAGGACTTGAGGGAGGTGGAATTGTCAAGATGACTGGTGATGGCTGGGGATAAAGTGGAA
The DNA here is from genome assembly GCA_028627135.1 of Pseudochirops cupreus. Lineage (NCBI taxonomy): Eukaryota > Metazoa > Chordata > Mammalia > Diprotodontia > Pseudocheiridae > Pseudochirops > Pseudochirops cupreus. Next base: position 123,081,158 of record CM053582.1, read on the forward strand.
GACCTGGACATTTTTGATGTCTAAGCAGGCTTCACAGGGTTTTTTATGGCCATTGGAACAAATTTGCCCGTTCCACTTAGGGGAAGTCTTCACATGCTTGGGGTAGACATCTTCTAACTCACCGAAAAAGTTGAGGCCTGTCAGTTCCCCTCAAGTTGGTTTAGTCCACGTGCTGAAACAACTTATTGGGGATGGCTACTACATATACTACAGCTTCTTGGAACCACAGGTGAGAGTAGGATGACTGGCTGGATACCAAAGATGGAGAGCAGCCCTGAGAAGGGCTCAGTAGCCCTCATACCAAAGGTACTAGTCTTCCATGAACACCTGTACATCTCATGTGCCAGGCACTTTGCTAGGGATGTAAGTACAAAGAATGAAACAACCCTTACTCTCAAGGAACTTACATTCCAAGAGAGGAGAAAACAAGCACATATATGAAGATATACAGAATAAATATAAACAATAAATACAAAACTGTTTGGGAGGGTGAAAACTAATAATTGGGGGATCAGGAAAAGCTCCATGGAGAAGGTAGTGTTTTAGCTTCATCTTGAAGGTAGAGAGGTTTTAGAAGGTAGAGGACAAAGAACTTTCTAAGCATGAGGGATGGCCAGTGCAAAAGCATGGACATGGGAATTACTGTTGTGTTTGTGGAACAGAGAGGAAGCACACTAGGCTGCACCATAGAGTGTAGGGTGGATGGGGAGGGGGGAGAAGTATTATCCACTGAGGCCGAAAAGATAGACCAGAGCCAGATTTTGTGGGGCTTCAAGAGATAAACAGAAAAGGTTACATTTTTACCCAAGAGGCAATAGGCAGTCACTGGAATGTGTTGAAAGAATGGTGTTGTCAGATCCAAGATTAAGAAAATCACTTTGTCATCAGTATGTAGGATGGACTGGAAAGGGGAGACACTTAAGGCAGGGAGACCAGTTAGGAGACTATTGTGTTAATCTAGTTGAGGGGTGATCAGGATCTGAACTGAGGTATTCATGTACACTAAAGTGTTTATAGATGCACCTTTTGTAGTAGCAAAGAACTAGAAACAAAGTCGATGTCCATTAACTGGGCAGTGGCCAAATTGTGGTACGTGAATATAATGGAATATTATTGGACTGTGAAAAATTATGAATATGAAGAATACTGAGAAACATGAGAAGACATACACCTGATGCAAAATGAAGTAATAAGAACCAGGAAAACAGCATACACAGTGACTATGTCAATATAAATGGGAAGCATAACAACAAAATCAATACTGAATACGATGAAATCATGACTTGAGTTTGGCAGTCTGAGCAGATGAAATCACTAATGAATGACATCAGTGGCAGTAGTTTTGGAGGCAAAGAAGGATTCCAGCTGGGACACAGCCTTAGGAACACAGGCTTCTCTAATGCCCTTATGCTACATGCGTTCTTTTGCCCCCCAGTGATGTGGCAACATATGGGCATCCTGTGGGTATGAGGAGAAGAGAGTAGGATTTTATTTGTTATTTACTTTGATGTCCTGCTTAATTAAACACCTTTTGCTTTGAATTAATGTGTTCTTTGGTTTAGTCTGGTAAAAAAAAACAAACCCTTGATGGAGACTTGTGAGCTGTGATGTTGCATTGATGATGACCCAAAGTATCTCTTAAACCTGGAGAAGCTTCCTAGGGCCCATTATTGACATTGGCCTCTATCCCCAGATTGACTATGGTGGAAAACGTAGAGTCTATCTATAAGCAGTGATATTGTCCATTAGAATATGGCATGAGTCCCAGAGAATCCATCAGCTATGCTGAATGAATTACTATTGAGAGAATGACTCTGCCATGGAGAACAGCACTGAACAATATCTGATTCCATACAAAGTATGAGAATCAATTATCACTGTTCAAAATTTACCAATCCATGTCTATGATAGCCCTCCATGATAATTTTGGGTGACTGGTCCAAATGAAATCTCTAGCCCTGGTGCTGAACAGGCTATACTGGCCCCAGATGGGAACAGAAGTCCACAAGAGGAGCACGAGAGCCATGTTTCATACATTCAAAGGAAATGGCTACTGGTTGATATCTAAAATGTTTTCTATCCCTCCCAGATTTGTGTTGTATGAAAATGTGATAAATATTCCAACTATACTTTTATACCCATCATTGATAAAAACGTTAAGCAACACAGGACCACATAAGGATCCCTGGACCACTCCAATGGAGGCTTTCTGCCAAAGGCACATTGCAACATCCCAGAATCTCAAGGTGAAAGGGACTTTAAAAACTAACTAGTCCACCTGATAACTGCACAAGTATCCTTCTTATGACCCACCTGATAGGCTTAAAGACTTCTAATAAGGGGCAGAGGAGGCCCCTGAAGCAGCACATCAAACCATTAATACTGCTCTTAGTCCAGGGACTTTACCAGTTTGGAAACCCTCAAATGGTGATGTTTTCTAGTCCCTGTCTCTCCATCTTTTCCATAAGAATAGTTTTAAGTATTTTATCAAATGCTTCGCTAAAATTTAGGTGAACTGCCAGGCATGCTGGTAACATGCCTATTATCCCTGCTACTATGGGAGGCTGAGGCTGGGGCATCATTTGAGTTGAAGAGTTCTGAGCTACAATTGGTAAAAGATGCTCAGCTGTCCACTCAAAGTCAATCAGTCAATAAACATTATTAAGCACCTACTGTGTGCTGGGCAAAGTGCTAAGCATTGGGGCTAAACAGGCAAAAGACAATCCTTGCCCTCAAGGAACCTACAATCTAATTGGGGACAGAAAATACAAACAAATATATACAAAGCAAAATATATATATATATATATATATATATATATATATACATATATATATATATATATATACACACACACACGCATATATATTCTATATATGTAGGATAAATAAGAAATAATTAATAGAGGGTAGGAACTTAAGAGGGGTTGGGAAAGACTTCCTGTAAGAAATAAGATTTTAGTTGGGGCTTAAAGGAAGCCAGTGAAGCCAAAAGGCAGAGTTGAGGAGGGAGAACATTCTAGGCCTAAGGGACAACCAGTAAAAAAGCCTAGAACTGAGATGGAATATTGTGTTTGTGGAACAGGCACCAGGACTGGGTGACTGGATCAAAAAGTACATGGTGAGAAGTAAGGTATAAGGATATTGGAAAGGTAGGAAAGGACTAAGTTATGAAGGGCTTTGAATGTTGAATAGAGCATTTTGTATTTGATCCTACAGGCAATAAGAAACCACTGGAATGTATTGTGTTTAGGGGTGGGGGATGACATGGTCCTACCTGGGCTTCAGGAAAATTACTTTAGCAGTTGAATGGTGAATGGACTGGAGGAGCTAGAGTCCTAAGGCAGGTAGATCCACCAGTAGGCTATTGCAAGAGTCCAGTTGTGAGGTGATGAGGGTGTACACTAGGGTGGTGGCAATGTCAGAGGAAGGAAGAAGGGCACATTCAGAGATGTTGCAAAGGTGAAATTGACAGGTCTTGGCAACAGATTGGATGGCACTGGGGGTGTGGTGGTGAGGGAGAGTAAGCAATCCAGGATGATGCCTAAATTGTGAATCTGATAGAGTGGGAAGATAGTAATGGGGAAGATAGGAGAGGGGGGTGAGGGTTTAAACGGAAAGAGGAAGAGTTCTATTTTGGACCTTTTAATCTAACTCCAGAACCAATATGGTGAGTCCCTTTGGGGTGGGAGTGGTGCCAGAATGCCTAAGGAAAGGGCAAAGGGGCCCAAGTCAAAAATGGAGCAGGCCAAAGCTTTTGTCCCCATCAATAGTAGGACTGGGGCCCTGTGAGTGGCCACTGCATTTCCAGACAAGGAAAGACAGGGAAATTTAGTCTTAAATCAAATATAGGTAAATCACACCTATCTGAGAAGCTCCCCAGCTCATTCTGTATTGCAGCATCGCCATGGCCCTCCTCTCTCAGGGATTGCTTCCCCTTCGATCTACTCACCCAGGCCTCTTGCCTGTTCCACAAATAAACTATTCCATCTCAGCTCCAGGCTTTTTTACTGGTTCTCCCTTCTTCCTCGACTCTGCCTTTTGGCTTCTTTGACTTCCTTTAAGTCCCGACTAAAATTTCATCTTTTACAGGAAGTCTTTTCTAACCCCTCTGAAGTGCCCACCCTCTATTAATTATTCCCTATTTATCCTGTATATATGTGGGTGTGTGTATATGTCTATAAATACATACATACATATATGTGTGTGTGTGTGTATTTGTTTGTATGTTCTGTTCCCCCTTTAGATCCTAGGTCTCTTGAGTGCAGGGACTATCTTTTGCCTCTCAAGCCCCAGTGCTTTCCACTTTGTGGGAGCAAAGGCTAGACTGTCTGTGCAATGAGCTGCCACACTTTTTAAGTGATTATATAGGCAGTTCACTCCTTCAACAGGCATTTATTTTGAACTGTGTACTAGGTACAATGTTAGGTACCAAGGATACAATGACTTTTACTGTGTCAGTTGTAAAGTGAATACAGTTTAATCAACAGAACAAAAGTTCTTTCTTAAGCACCTACTACGTGCAAGGCACTTGCTAGACACTGGGGATACAGAGACAGAAATGGAACATTCTATACCCTCAAGAAATTTCAGTTCTATCAGGGGATAGAGCATGTGTGCATATAAGAAGCATATAGGTATACACACATATACATATGTGTATATATTTCTCTATATACACATATGATAAATTCTTGTTGACTGATTCTTTCCAATAATAGCCAGCATTAGAGCACTTTAAGGTTTGTGAAGTGCTTTAGAAATATTATCTTATTTTATTCTCACAACAACCCTGGGAGGTAGGTGCTATTATTATCCCCACTTTACAGATGAGAAAACTGAGACAGACATTAGTTAAATGATTTGCCCAGGGCCACACAGCTAGTCAAATATCTGAAGTCAAATTTAAACTCAGGTCTTCCTGAGCTCCTTGAGGTCTAACACCGTACTAGGATTACAATTAACACAATAAATGCCATTGTATCTCTGATACCTAATAATATGAAAATACAATGTGTGTATATATTCACATTACGTATATAATACAGTATGTATAATTTGTAGATAAATTTTACATATACACATATGTGAATATGTGGTAAATACAAGATAATTTCAAGGATTCAGTTGAATTAGTCTCCGGTCCAAAAAGAATTCTTGAAAGAGTTCAAGAAGAATTTTTAAAACCAAATAAGACTGATAGAGGAAAAATTGGGAAAAGAAATGAAAGTGATGCAAGAAAGTCATGAAAAAAAGTCAACAGCTTGGTAAAAGAGGCATAAAAAATACAGAAGAAAATAACACCTCAAAAAAAATAGGCCAAATGGAAACAGAGGCACAGAAATCCACCAACCAGAATACCTTAAAAAGTAGAATTGATCAAATGGAAAAGAAGATACAAAAACTCACTGAGGAAATTCATTCCTTAACAATTAGAATTAGGCAATTGAAAACTAATGACTCCATGAGACATCAAGAAATAATAAAACAAAATCAAAAGACTAAAAAAAGGAGGGAATGTGAAATATCTCAATAACTGATCAGGAAAATAGATTGAAGAGAGGTAATTTAAGAATTATTGGACTGCCTGAAAGCCATGATGAAAGAGCCTAGACATCATATTTTAAGAAATTCCTTAATAAAGGAAAACTGCCACAATACGCTTTTGTTCTAGGATAAAATAAAAATTGAAAGACTCCACTGATTATCTCCTGAAAAGATTCCAATATGGAACCTCCCAAGAATATTATAGCCAAATTCCAGAGCTTCCACATCAAGGAAGAAATAGTGCAAGCAACCAGAAAGAAACAATTCAAATATAGTGGAACCACAGTCAAGATAACATAAGATTTAGTGGCTTCTACATTAAAGTATCAGAGGGCTTGGAATGATATTTCAGACTACAAACGGAATTAGGATAACAACCAAGAATTACCTACCCAGCAAAACTGAGTATAATCCATGGGGGGTGGGGGAAGATGAAGGGATATTTAATGAAATAAAGCACTTTCAAGCATTTGGGATGAAAAGAGCAGAGCTGAATGGAAAAATCTGATTCTCAAATACAAGACTCAAGAAAAGCATAAAAAGGTGGATAGGAAAGAGAAATCATAGAGGATTTAATAAAGTTAAACTATTTATATTCCTACATGGGACAATGATATTTGAAAGTCCTAAGAACATTATCATTATTAGGACAGTTAGGAGGAACACAGGTATGAGTTGACCATGATATGATGATATCTAAAAAGACAAAATTAAGAGGTAAGAAAGAGGGATCCATTAGGAGAAGAGGGAAGGGAAAGGTAGAATGAGGTAAATCATCTCACATAAAAGAGGTGGGAAAGAACTTTTACATAGAGAGGAAAATGGGGTGAGGGTGGAGGACAATACTTGAACCTTACTCTCTGTAGTACCAATGCAATATTTACAGTGCCCATGATCATGATAAAAACTGTGACTATAAATATCACATGATGTTTGATCACAAAATATACCGAACTCTCCATATAGAGGGAAAAACTGAAACATTTATTTAGACATCAGAAAACTAATCCCAAAACCAGTTAGCCAATTCCATCATAGTACCAAAGATATTAAGAAACCGTAATAACACTGAGAGCCACAGCATCCTTTAGCCTTCCCACAAACCAATATAAGATCAATATTTACTTACAAACCTCTTTATCTCCTTGCTTGAGCACCTCTCTCTCCCATAGACTTGCTAGCTCTGGCTCCCAGCTTCCTGTAGGCTCTGCCTCCCTTCAGCAAACTCCCCACCACAGGGTCCATGTGACTAAATTTAGCCTATTAGGGGGCAGAGTTTATCTTCACAGCAGGGAAGCTTCCTGTGGGCTCTGCTCCACCCTTTAGCAAATTCCCTCCATCACAGGTGCCATGTGATTATATTCAGCCTATTATGGGGCAGAGTTAACTTTCAAGGGGGGGGGGAGGTCTTCAAACTCTTCAAACTCTCCCTTAAGTCTATTAAGGGGCAGGGAAGATCTTCAAATTCCCATTCCCATTACATTCTCATTGGAACTGGCTCAAAGAGAGAATGATATACATACTTGGTTGTAGAAATTTATCTTACTCTATAGAGAAGTAGGAAAAAGGGATAAAAGGAGGGGGGCTGATATAAAGGAGGGTGGATTGGGGAAGGAGGTGGTCAGAAGCAAAACACTTTTGAAGAGGGCCAGGGTAAAAGGAGAGAGAGAGAAAGAAGGATAAACAAGAGAAAATAGGATGGAGAGAACATAGTTGTTCAGTTATTTTTCAGATGTTTCTTACTCTTTGTGACCCCATGTGGGATTTTCTTGGCAAATATACCAGAGTGGTTTACCATCTCCTTCTCTAGTCCATTTTATAGATGAGGAAACTGAAGGTGAACTGACTTGCCCGGAGTCATATGGCTAATAAAATGTCTGAGGCCAGATTTGAACTTAGGAAGAAGAGTCTTTCTGACTCAAGGTCCAGCCCTCTATACACTTTGCTGCCTAGCTGTCCTTATACACAGTTGGTAATCATGATCATGGAAAAAAAATTATAGCAAGTTTCTTTGAAAAAAGGACTAATTTCTCAAATATGCAGAGAATTGAGTTACATTTATGAGCACATAAGTCACTCCCCAATTGATAAATGATCACAGGACATAAACAGGCAGTTTCAGACGAAGAAATCAAAGCTGTCTATAGTCATATAAAAAAACGCTCTAACTCACTATTGATTAGAGAAATACAGATTAAAAACACTCTGAGGTACCATCTCACACATAGATTGGCTAATTTGACAAAAATGGAAAATGACAAATGTTAGAGTGGACGTGGGAAAATTGGGATACTAAAGCACTATTGGTGGAATTGTGAAATGATCCAAACATTCTGGAGAGCAATTTGGAACTATACCCAAAGGGCTAAAAAACAATGTATACCCTTTGACTCAGTAATACTACTACTAGATCTGTATTCTAAAGAGATTTTTTTAAAAAAGCAATAGGACCTATCTGTACCATAATATTTATAACAGCTCTTTCTGTGATAGCAAAGAATTAGAAATTGAGGGGATGCCCATCAAGTGGGAAATGGGTCAACAAGTTGTGATATGTGATTGTCATGTGCTATAAGAAGCATAAAATATAGATATAGATATATACATAAACATATATATGCTAATGTGCTATAAGAAATGACAAGCGGGCAGATTTCAGAAAAACTTGGAAAGACCTATATTGATGCAAATGATCAGCTGTGAATGACTTAGTTACTCTCCGTAGTACAAAGATCCAAGACAATTCTGAAGGACTTATGATGAAGAATGCTATCCATATCCAGAGAAAGAACTGATGAAGTCTGAATGCAGGTGGAAGCAGACTCTTTTTTGCTTTCTTTATTTCTCGTTTTGTTTTGTTTTTTTCTTTTTTGGTCTGTGTTTTCTTTCACAACACAATAGATACACATATAAGTTTTGCATGATTCCACATGTATAGCCTATATCAAATTGCTTGCCTTCTCAATAAGGGACAGGAGTGGAGAGAATTTATCACTCAAAATTTTAAAAAATTACTTACATGTAATTGGGAAAAATAAAATACTTCTTTCAAAAGTCAACCAGAAAAGCTTGTTTACTCTGAAGGCAAAGAGTTGCTAGAGTTGAACTGTCCTTTGTACCACCATGCCCCCCCCCCAACCCAACTGAAGGTGACTCAGGTACAATAATTCCTAGCTATCGTTCTGTCAATAAATGACCAAATAGTATTATCAGAAGGTATCCATACAATGTTGCAGTGGTTCCTGGAATAAGCCTAAAAATTACCATGTGGAAACTCTTGCTGAGATTTGATTGAAACAAACTTAGAAGTTGGAGGGCACATTGCTAGCATTCATAGGGCATCTTGGTAGGAATGATGAAACTCAGCTGTGGACAATGCTTCAGAGATCAAACATTGTCATGCAGGGAAGAATCCCACCCACACTTACAGAAGAATCCCTCTCACGGTATCCCTGTGATCCAATGAATAGGTAGCTGGACTCAGAGTCAGGGGCACCTGGGTTGGACCCCCATCTCAAATGTTTAATAGCTATTTAATTCTAGGCAGGTAAAACAAATAATCTCTCCCAGCCTCAGTTTAATCATCTGTAAAATGGGGAGGATAATAACAATAATAACTGTAGCATTTATTTCCCAGGGCCATTGTGAGGAATGGAATAGAACTCTTCCCAACTTCAAGAGTTATATGCGGTAGCTGTTGCTGCTGTTGTAGTAAGGCTGCCTCAGCCAGCAGAACTTAAGAGACAAGGGACTGAACAAGTTACTCCTTCAAGTCAGGTTCCTAATAGCTGTTAGGTTTCCTGAATAAACCTGCCCTCTCTAACCTCCTCCTACTCAGCTCAATGTTTGAGAAAGGGCCTTCCATCCCTCCTCCCCTTCCCTTCCCTCCCCAAAGATAGCCCACAGGTTACATCCAAGAACTGAGACTCAGAAATCTGAGCTAGGCCAAGGCTTTGTTAATGAGGGAGGCCACAAGGCTAACTCCATTAGGACAGACTGGGAATGCAGGTGTGGGACCTTCATTGGAAACATGTGCTAGGCCTGTCTATCACAACTGACTGACAGAAGGATTGGCCTTTTTAAAAGGCCAGTACTCCTTCCCTCTCCCAGATGACCCTTTCTCAGCCCCCTAGCTTCAGTTTGCAATTTCAATGCATGCTCTGCAATTTGGAACTATGCCCAAAGGGCTATAAAACTGTGCATACCCTTTGACCCAGCAATACCACTTCTAGGGCTATATCCCAAAGGGATCATAAAAACGGGAAAAGGATTCACATGTACAAAAATATTTATAGCAGCTTTTTGTGGTGGCAAAGAATTGGAAATTGAGGGGATGCCCACCAATTGGGGAATGGCTGAACAAGTTGTGGTATATGAATGTAATGGAATACTATTGTGCTATAAGAAATGAGGAGCAGGTGGACTTCAGAAAAATCTGGAAAGATTTATATGAACTGATGCTGAGGAAAGTGAACAGAACCAGGAGAACACTGTACAGAGTAATAGCAACACTGTGCAATTATCAACCATGATACACTTGGCTCTTCTCAGCAAAGCAAGGACTGAAGACAACTCCAAAAGATTCATGATGGAAAATGGTGTCCACATCCAAAGATAGAACTTATGAGTTTGAATGCAGATGGAAGCATATTATTTGCTTTTTTTGTTTGTTTCTTCTTTCTCATGGTTCCTTACGTTGGTTCTAATTCTTCTTTACAATGTGACTAATGTGAAAATGTTTAATATGAATGTATATGTAGAGCCTGTATCAGATTGCACACCTTCTTGGAGTGGGGGGAGAAGAAAAAGGGGGAGAAAATTTGGAACTCAAAATCTCATGGAAGGGAATGTTGAAAACTAACAATAAAATAATTAACATTTTTTTAAAGAGAAAAAGCAAAAAATTGCATGTTCTGAAGCAATCCCTACTTCCTGTCCTCAGAGAGTAAGAGAGGGTGCTCTACCCTAAATCTTGCAGACCCCTTAGAGAATTAGGCCACTGGACCCCAATATTCCCTTCTTTCTCCTACCTCCCAAACAGGGTAGACTCTTGGGGTACACAGTAGTAGGAATAAGGAGAGTTAAATGGCCTTACTATGAAAAATGAGCTGAACTGCCTGGGGTGGAGGTGGAAGGAATCAGAATCCTCCTGACCTGAAATGAGAATTGGGGAACAGGTACCTGAAAGAGGTTTGATTAAGATTTAGGGTTATAGTATTTAGAGATGGAAGGGATATTGGAGACCATCTACTCCAACATGGTTTTCTAGATAGAGCACTAGAGACTCAGAGAGCGGACAGGCTTGGCCAGGATCACTCAGAGTATTCAGGCTATGACAAAGCCCAGGTCTTCTGATTTCCGTAGAATGGCCACTCTCTGAGGGTATCAACTATTTTGTTCTCATCTTTGTAGACCTAGAATTGATCATTTTATGGGTCTGCCTTGTGCACTTGAAAAAGAATAGGTATAAGGGAAAACTTTGACAGGTCACTTTTGGTGAGTAACTTCCTTTATCAATGGATGTCTGTAGGCTATAGCGTCTTAGACAGGTGCCTGGGGATTGTGACTTGACTAGGTTCACACAATCACATGTGTAAAATCCAGGTTTTACTGATTCCAGGGCCAGCTCTCTGTCCACTAGGATGGTGAGGAGGCCATAATGCCTTGCATATTATACACACTTAATAAATGTTGGATAGAATTCCCAAGCCAGTACTCTTTCCACTATATGTAATAGAGATCTCTCAGACTCTGGATGACTATTTGGCTTTGGTCTAGGAGAGGATGGGGGATGCATGATCACTGGAGGGGAGGGGGTATGTGACTTTTTCCTGAGCAATGGAGACACAGGAAACTGGGGAATAGGGAGGGAGAGTCCCCAGTCCATCCTTTTTCAAAGGGAGAAACACCCTGCAACCTGGAGGTGGTTAATCAGCATTAGAGATACTAAAGAGAAAGGTGACTGGGGGAAGGCATCCCCCATCTTCCCTAATAATGATTAGCTGAGTTAAACAGAGGTTAAGTGACTTGCCCAGGGTCATGAAACTAGTAAGTGTCTAAAGGCAGATCTGAACAGGTCTCCCTGATTCCAGGACCAGTGCTCTCTATAGAAGAAGGCTCAGAGGCTGTTGAGATAAACACCCTTATTTTACAGATGAGGAAACTAAGGTCAAGTCACTTAATCTCCCTCATTCTTAGTTCCCTCATCTGTAAAATGGGAATAATGATAGCACCTATTTCCCATTAATATTCGTAAAGTGCTTTGCAAAATTTAAAGATGTTATGATTCTTACTGACTCCAGAGGCAATGTTTCTCCCATTGTAACATTCTATTACTTCTTAGAGAGTTCTGTATTTTGATGGGATTGGCCTTGGTAAATGGAGAAGGGGGGGAGAGGGGTGCATGGATTGTGGGGAGGGAGAGGGAGAGGAGGGGAAGGGATGTCTGTATCCAGTAACATCTTCCATAGCCCTCTGCTGGCTGACCAGCCCTATGACAGTTTAGTGACTGGACAGTAATCTGGTGTTTGGGGTGAGCAGGACTGGGGAAGAAAAATAATCACAATAAAACTAATAACGTTTACAGAAAAATTTAAGGATTGCAAAGCACTTAGTGTGTAATGTCTCTTTACTTGGACAAAATCCCTATAAATCAGGTACTATAATTATCCCCATTTTAGAGATAAGGAACCTGAGAATTTAAGTAATTTGCCAGGTTTACACAGCTAAAAAGTAAGAATCCGAGAGAGAATTTGAACTCGGATCTTTTTTCCTTCCAGGGCCAGTGCTCTACCCACTGGGCTAGAGCTAGTTCTTGAGAGATTAGTTCTCAGAAAAGTTTCTAGGGTCTCAGTTTCATGCCCAAGTTAGTTGAGAAAAGGGCCCAGAAGGCAAGGTCCAAAATCCTGCCTGCCTCTCACCCAATACTGCCCCACCTCCAACCCCCCCCAAAATGCCAAAACAAGGCAGGGCTTTGCCTCTGGAAGAGAAAATGCCTGTCTATTGACTTCCTGTGACCCAGGAGCCAGGGGCTAGACTAGCTGGTGGCTTCCCTTCCCCTGGGGACCTCCACCTGGCCCTTTTCCCTTCCTGATCATTGCCACAACCAGTAGCCACTCATGGTAGGGGGTCTGTAAAGCCCAGGCCCAGGCTGAGTCCTGCTGCAAACCTCCCATTTAGCCCCAAACCAGAGTCGGGAGCCCAGAGCCCGGCCTGGAACAGCTTTAAGGGCTGGGTGTTTGGCCTGCCTTTCTTTCTTCTTCCTTTTTTAAAAAAATGCGACAAAAAAAAACAAATCCAAACCCCCAGCGCCTGGCTTGGCTTATTGGGTGAGTTATGCAAGTGTGTAAAAAAAATAAAATAAACATTTGAGTTTTCAGCATTTGGGGCTATTTGATTAGCAAAGGGATGGGGCCAGCGGCCAGAGAGATGCAGAAGCCAAGGAGACGCAAGGAGAACCCTGGAGGGCAAAGCAGTGGTTGGATGGGAAGGGGGAGAGGAGAGAGAGAGCCAGAATGGGGCTTTCCCCTCCCAGAGAGAAGATTGTTCCTCTTCTCCCTCCTCTCTATTGCCCTTCTGCTGGACAGAGCCCACACTGTGGGACATTTTGTTCTCAGCTGTCCATCTCACAGTGAGGACATTCTCTCCAGCATTTCGAAGGGTCATAGTTCTCCATCCCAGCTACCTCCTGGACATCATTATGATCCTTCAGAGGTCATTCTAACCAGCCCTCCAGGCATTCCAGCAGCATCAGGAGCTTAGAACATTTGGAGTTAGAAATAAATCTCAGAGAGCATCTTCTCTGATTTTCCTAGTGGATAAACTGACACCCAGAGAGGGTAAAGGACTTCACTCTACCCCGACCCCCCACCGCCCCATGCAAGGACATGCTTCTTTTTTTCTCTCTTGTTAATCAGGGATAGATTCACAGCCTGCATCTGCTAGCTGTTTCTGTGGGCCACACCCACTCCTGCAAGTCAGGAAGTCCTTCCTCACATCTAACCTAACTTCTGATAGGAAGGAGGAGAAAGTGAGATTGTTGACTTTGCACAGCCCTGCCTCACTTAAATCCAGTTCACTTGCAAGTCATGTCATGGACCTATTTGAGAGCGAAGGAAAAATAATAAAATTCAAAGGGAAGTAAATATAAAGACTGCCGAATTTGGAGTCACAGGAATGGAGTTTGAACTCTGACTCTGGCACTACCTGTGTGACCTTGGGTAAGTCAATTAACCTCTTCAAATCCTCGTCTATAAAATGAAGGGGTTGGACTAGCTGACCTCTAAGGGCCTTTCTGGAGCTACCTCTAGGATCCTCCTGGCTAGAATTTCAGACTATCTTTCTTTGTTCAGTTCTTAAGGGGATAGATTAATCTTACCCAGAAGATCATGGTATCCCCACGTCAACTGTACCAGTCCATAATCTTTGTCCTCATATCACAAGATTTAGACTTGGAAGCCAACCCCTTCATTTCACAAATGGGCCTGGAGATTAAGTGATAGGACGTATTAGGCCCCTTACTAACGACTTGTTTAATTGAATTGAAATATCCCAAAATAGTACTTACAAGTAGTAATATTCAAATGTCAGTGTTCTTGTGGGGCCCATGAGGCACACAGCTCCCTACCCCTGGATCTGGACTCTAGATCATCTATTTAAAGCTGGAAGGGGCTTAGAGGTTATCTCATCCAATCCCTGAATTTTCTAGGTGAGCAAATAAAGTCCCAAGGAAGTTTCCCCAGGTCAGGTACCAGAAAGATGCCCAGCTAGTATGTGACTTCAGAGACAGAGCTTTTCCCATTGTTCCATGCTATATATATACATGAAGGTGTATGTGTGTCTGTAAAAGATAGTTGGCTTCCTACAACATCCTTCTTATTGACAGGGTTGATCCATTGGAGACACCATTCCTACATCCTTGGGATTCATTCCATTAAGGAAAAGATGTGAGGCTCCCCAGACCCCAGGGCAAACTCCTCTGTGATCTCTTCATTTTCTTAAATCCAAGACTTGATGTGGGTTCACCAAGGAGCCTGTAGAAAGGATACTGGCTTCTGGGGGCACCCTTTCTGCACTTGGGCTAGATATCTAAGTCTGATGCCAACTCCTTATTCATCCTTGGGGAAGTCTTCCCCCTTTGGGGGACTCAGTTTCTCCATCTGTCAAATGTGGGCATTGGAATAAATGATCTCCAAGGTCCCTTCCAGAAGAAACAAAGGATCACATGGGAGCTCAATGTTCTGATTCTCAGCCCAGGGCTTCCCAAGTTGGGTCATTATTGGACTGGGTGTGATCTGAAGGGTGAAGACTTAAGCAAGTACATTTAAGAGTGTCGTTATGTTCAAATGAGACATGAATCATAGAACACAAAATGTCAGAAATGGCAAGGCACTTAGAACTCCTCTAGTCCAGCCCCCTCATTTTACAGATGGGGAAACTGAGGCCCTGAAAGAAGGATTTTGTCCAAAGATACTAAGTAACAAAGGCAGGTCAAAGTTAGATCTTCTGTCTTCCAGGCTAGTGTTCTCCTCACGGCATACCACCTCCATTCAACAAACATTTATCAAGTGCTTCCTGTGTACAAGGCTCCTGTGTATATCTCCCATGGACCAAGTCCCCTCCTAGGACCACCACCACCACAAGCTTTCTGGCCCTCTCCCCTGGCTCTCCTTCCTCAGCTTGGGGAAGGGGCCGATCAGTTCTCAAGGGCCTGCTCCAATCCAATTTTTGCTGAGAATCTGGGGGATAAAGAGAAAGGAGAATGGAGAATGGAACTGGAAAGGGAAAGGGAAAGGGGGGTTGGGGATTCCCTGCCTTGTGGGAACAGAGAGAATTAAACCCTCATTGAGTCTGAAGCTTAGGGGGACAGAAATATAAGAGACTGAGACAGGCAACAGACACACTTTCACTGCAAGTTGCGACGGAGTGGGGAAAGAGATTGAGAAAGATAGAAACATACTGGAGAGAGGAGAAAGTCAGACACACGCCTCCAGAGATAGAGAAGGGAAGGGGCAGACGGTCAGACTCACGCTGCCAGAGACACTAGAAGAGAACGGGAGAAAGACAAGAGATAAAGGCACGATCTCTCTCCCAGAGACTGCAGCTAGAGAAGGGTAGTGAATGATCCAAACAGAGCCCGGGGCGGGGCGGGGCGGGGCGGGGCCGGGCAGGCGTTAGGGGAGGTGCCGAGGGACAGAAGGGAGGGGTGGGGCACCAGCCCGGGAGAGGGTGAGCCTCGGGCTCTGCTCCCTTGCTTGCAGATTGAGCAATTTGGGAGCGGGAGGAGCTGAGCCTAGCTAAGCGAAGGAGAGGGGGCGCGGGAGGCTGGGCGCACGGGGCTGGCCGGCAGCGCCCCTCGCCCCCTCCCGGCCCCTGCCCGGGCCCCTGTCCTTGCCTTCAGGACTGCATCAGACCGAACTGGACAGCTGGGGCCCAAGCGTAGTAGGATTTGGGGGATCGCGACACCAACCGAGGTAAGGACGCCCACATCTCGGTCCTGTCTGGGACTGAGACCAGAGATCCTGATTCTACCTGAAATTGGGTGGGGACGGATGGAGTGACCAGAGCTTGGCACCTCCTCCCACCAAGAGAGCCTCTACTCTAGTGGACAGGGCAGCTTGGGAGCCCAGAACTGGACAGATCGGCCTCTCCCTTTGGGTAAGGGGAGTATTAGGGGGAGGGGGCACGTGGGACAAGAACCTCGTTTGTCTCCAGCACCTGCCTGATGGGCCTGAAGCAGGAGTAACGAGGACAGCCAAGGGACCCAGGTGAAGGAATTCCGTATCCTGGAGGCCTCTATCCCCCCATTCCAGGGTCACTGCCTCAGCTCCCTTTCCGCTTCCCCGCCAAATCCTCTATTTCCATCCCTCCCCATCCATGCCACCCCTTCCCCATCCTTAACTTTCTTGGGTCCTCTGTTCTGGTACTGTTCAGAGGGGGAGCTCTGGGTGGCCAGCTAAGGGATAGAAAGGACTGGAGTCAGAGGGAGGGCAATTCACTACTCTTCTGCCTCTCCCATCACCTACCCCCCACCCCCCAATACTTGCTGGGGACAGAGATGTAGACTGAAAGGAGATGAAGCCTGATAGGGGAACTGGGTGGAAATCAGCGGAGATCAGACTTAAACAAGGACTGGAAGAAGTTTTCTGGGCTTATCTTTTGCTGTGTTGTAGCCATTTGGATCCCAAGGGAGTGCTTCTCCTGGCCCCTGACTGAAGGGGGGAGGGGGCTTCATATGAGTCCTCTTGGGTAAAGAGTGTGACCTGGGTTGACTCTGGGCTTGGGGAGGGCCCCTGAGGGAAGGAAAGATTTTATTTGCCCTCTACTCCACTTCCTCCCTCTCTCTCACCGTGGGAGGGGCCTCTCCTCACCTTCTGGGTCCCCTAGCATCTGGCTCAGCTCTCTCAGGGAGACACAAATCTCTCACAGGTCAGGTTTACATTAGGGCTGCCCCCTGCAGCCGCTTTCCCCCACCCCCTGCCAGCCTGCAGAGGTGTAATACATCAGCTCAGACTGGGCCAGTGATGGGATTAGGCTCCAAACCTCTCCCCAGTGCATATCCCCCATCCCCCAAGGAGTAAGAGGGAGAGAGGAGAGCATGGGGATGGTTTACATTTTCTGTTGGTATCAGGCTCCTAAGCACCAATTTATCCTGATTGAATTTGCAAACAAGAGAGTGAAAGTTATTTCAGCCAAGCCCTTTCCCCAGCTGTGTCCTGCCCCCTCTCCTCTCCTCCCCACTCCAGCCCTAGCTACCTTCTCCCTGACCACTGCCCCTAGCTGTGTCCCTTTTTACCTCTTCTCCCTTGCCATGGCCGTCAGCTAGATCTCTCTCTTTGCCATCCATCAACCCCACTCTGGTACTGTGGATAACAATCTTTAGTTAACCCCCCTTCTTTGTATTTTGGGGTGAAATACAAATGGAACCCCTGTTCTGGTGCCTCTTCATTCTTCTAAAGATGCCATTTCACAGGGGGAAAGGAAAGGAGGAGGGAAGCTGGGGCTGAAGGACTCTCCCACCCCCGGGAAGATTAAGAACAGGTGGGGCCCTTTGGCAACACAGTCACCAGGAGCCCTCCAATGAGAGGTCATGCTTACAGTGCAGTGTCATGCAAAATTGAGTTTGGAGGCCCCTCCAACTTGGTGGCCTTGGAGGGTGATATCTTTTTATGCCCTTATATTCATTGACCTTCTCCCTCTCCCCATCTTCAATGATAACTGAGTATTAGTGAGAAGTGACCAAACCCCACCGCCCCAACACATACAACTTCCCACCCAATTTCCTGTCCCCTTTCCCTACCTTTAATCCTTCTTAAAGTCCTTTTAAAAACTGCTCTTTCTGTCTGGACTCACTTACCTGCCCAGCATGTCCCAGTCCATATGTACAGGCCAGTCCAGTCCCCTCCCCCTTCACTCCTCTCACAGTATAAAACCCAGACTTCTAGGTCACTGACTTCTTCCCTTCCAATTTCCCATTATTGCCTTTCTTTGAATCCCCGGTGCTTAGCACAACACTTTGCACATAACAAAGCACTTATTAAATACATATTGACTGAGTTAGTGATAGCCATCAGATGGAGACCTTAAAAGAACTCAGGTAGTTTACAAGAGAGTTCAGTCTTCCCTCCCTTCTGAGTATGTATTCAGTGGGATTGTCATTCTTAATATGCCAGGTTTGGGGCATCTTTGAGGTTTTACAGACTGGTGGTCTGGAGGATGTTGAATATTTTGAAGTTTTTCTGCCAGATGTCTTACAGTTATGGGAAGAGAAATCTGGAGTCCTTGGCCCTAGCACCTGCTCTACTAATTTGCTGTGCCTAACTTGCTGTGTGGACATTTTACTCTCTCTGGTCCTCCTCAGTTGTAAAATGAAAAGGTTGGGCTGGATGCTTGCTAGAAGATCCCTTCTAGTGATAATTCTATGAAACAAAGGCTTTATATCCCATCCTCCCCCCCCCCCACCCCAGCTCACTCATGCTTCTGACCATCAAGGTGAGAACTAGATATGCTCTAGGGTCCGTTCCAATTCTAATGTTCTGTGATATTGTAATTGCTAGGAATGAACTGGGAATCTTTGGAGAGAAAAGTAAGTGGCAAGGGCAGTAGCCATGATAAAGACTGGGAAAACTTGAAGGGGGGGTGAAGATAGAAGAGCTCATTGGCAGGGAGATTGCATCATTGGTAGGTAGTGGGGCTATCGCTGGAAGAGTAATTCAAAGGAGTCTCTTAAGGTGAAGGAGATGTTTGGGGGTGACTGAGAATTCCCTGCAGGTTTCTACTGAAATGCCAGACGAAATCCCTCGGTCTCACATAAACACTCTTCCCAGGCAGCTTAACCACTTGAGCTTGTGTCTAGCCTTCAAAGCTTGGGTGGGGGTGGGGTGGAGGGTCTTGGGTGAGGAGGGGAGGGAGGTCCTGAACTTCCAGCTAGATAATGATTTATCTCCTCCCCTGGTGGGCTTGGAGAAACTCAGGAATAGGAGAGCTGATTGTCAAGGGGTTGGGGGATGGGAAATCTGGGTGTCTCAGGGCAGGCAGTGAAGAGATGATGGGGAAGTTTAGGAAGAGAAGGGCTAGGGTCCCGGAGAGGTTCCCTGATCTTCCCACTGGACATTTTTATCTTTCTGGGCTGATGTGAGGAGAGTTTGGGGAAGTAGGGGCCCAACTCAGGGAGGGGCAGATTCTCCTGACGGAACTGTCAGAGAAGCCAAGTTCCCTGGACTCAGCAGGAGCCCATCCAGTCCATACTAATCTAGAGGATTCAGAGTCTAGGGACTCAGGAGACAGCTATCCTGAGTGCTGGACTTAGAATCAGGAAGGCTTGGGTTCAAATCCTGCCTCAGACATCCATTGGCTATGTGACCCTGGGCAAGTCACTTAACCTTTTTCAGCCTCTGTTTCCTCATTTGCAAAAAAAGGGACAATAATGGCACCTACCTCATAGGATTGGTGTGAGAATCAAATAAGATTTATATATATATACACACATATATATACACACAGACATATATGTATATAAACAATACATATATGTACGTATGCACATATGTATACATATTGCTTTGCAACCTTAAAGTGTGCAAATGCTATTTACTTTAATTATACATAAATATGTTCCCTGAGGGAGACAAGGATTCAAGCATGAATGTGCTAAGTTTCCAGATCTTACTCGTTCATTGACTCCCACTACCACTTGGACTGATGCTAGTCTGGGGCACGAAGAGGGGAAAGAGGCTTATGGCAGAGGGACGGTGTTAACCTGGGTCCTCTTGCTTCCATAATTGGCTCTCTATCTCCTACTACACCACAATGCTTTTCAGCATCTGGGATTCGATTTTGGGAGTGCCCAGCACTGTGCTTGTACAAAACATATAAAGACTCATGGGAACTAGGGATTTGCAAAGGCAGAGGTGAGAAAGGAGCACATTCAAGCCATGTGCAAAGATAGAGACAGAGATGAAAAGTCCCCCTCTTCTGGTTTCCCTCTTTGGGGAGCAGGTTGGAGGTGGACTCTTCACCACCACCTCCACACAGCTCCCAAGCATAGGGCACTCTTAAGTTTCACTAAGCACTTTCCCTGCTTTATCTCAGTTGATTTCAGAGGCAGCTGGTTCCATGAGAACTGCACTGATTCTGAAGTCGGAGGATGGGGTGCCACCTCTCATTCTTACTAACTGGGAGCCTTTACCCTTCAAAAGGATTGTTTTGTTGTCCTGTTTTGTTTTGTTTTTGACCCTTCGAGAAACCACTGTCACCTCAGTGCCACAATGCAGCATCAGAGGAGGACTTTAGGGGAAGAATGAGCAGAAGGGAATGTGATTAAGTATGAAAGGGTGAGTGTGAATGAACGTGTATGGAAAGGGTTATGTTCCCAGGATGGGCTCAGAGGCTATATAATCGGACTTCCGGGACATAGCCTCTGCTCTGTGGCTCCCCATGACTCTCATCCCTTGGCTGTGCTGGATGGGATGGTGGGAGGAGGGGATTGATGGGGGGAGAGGAGAGGAAGGGGATGGACTCGGGCCTGTCTGGGTCACTCTGGCCAGCAAAGCTGCCAGGGGGGATTAGCCTAATTTTCTGTGTCGTTGGCCTGAGTGGCGCCTGCTGCCTCTTTTATTCCAGGACAATGGCAGTGGCCGCCCGCCCTGCTGTGTCAGAAGTTTCTGGGCCCCCAGGAAGTCTCACTTCTCTCCTCCCTGCCCAGCCCAGAGAGGGACAGAATCCAACCAATGCCCACAGGGCTAGAGAACAAGGACCCCAAGGAAAGGTGAAGGCTTAGAGAATCGAAGGTTTGGGGGAAACAGGTTCACCCTCTTCTGATGGTCAAAGGATCGGTCAAGTAGCTCTGACTGGGGGTCACCTAGAATCAGCTTGAACACCCTCAGGGACAGGGAGCTCACTCTTTTTGAAAAGCATCAAGGTTTAGGAGAAAGAGCTGTGGACTGGGAATCAGGATGACTTGGGCACAGCTTTCGTGTAACACTAGCAGCGTAACTTGGGACAAACCCTCTGATATTTCTGAGCTTAGTTTCCTCACCTGTAAAATAGGAATTACTAATAACACCTGCCTCCCAGAGTCATGAGGATCAAATAAAAAGAGGTAGCCTGACATAGTGGACATTGAATGGGGCTTATTGGGTTCAGGTCCCAGCTCACATACTTAACTAGTTTGTGTGACCTTGGACAAGTCTCTTAATCTTTCTGAGCCTTAGTCTCCCTCTGTGTAAAATGGGGGGAGGGAAGAAGGGGAGAAAGTGATTATAATAATTACAAACACCCCCTTCCCCCAGATCATGAGGTGCAAATGAACCAATGCATATGAAGTGCTATGCAAACCGTAAAGTACTATCAGAATGCTAATTGTCATATTTATGGGACAGTCCATTTCATGATTGCTCCTCTCTGATGGTTAGAAAGTTCCTTCTTAAGACTTCAAAGCTAGAATGCTCTCCCTCCTCTCCTCTTAGAATCCCCAGCTTCCTCAATTCAAATGACACCTTCTCAAGCATCTTCCAACATAACCATTTCTCTCCCATTCTTTAAACTCCTTCATCAGATCATATAATCCTCTCCAACTATGGCCCCATAGGTCTCTCCTCTTAGCCAAACACCTTGACAAATCTATCTGTGCTTGCTGCCTCCACTTCCTGTCCTCATTCATTCCATAATCCTTTGTAGTCTGGCTTCCAAACAGTTCTCTCAACTGAAATTGTTCTCTTTAAAGTTACCAAACATCTCTCAATTGTCTAATCTAATGGTCTTGACTCACTCTCATCCTTCTTGATCTATTGATGGCCACCGTTTCTTCCTGGATACTCTGTCTTCTCTGGGTCTTTGTGACACTTCTTCCACCTGCTTCTCTCCGCATCTCTCTTTTTGTTCCTTCTAGTCTCCTTTACTGTCTCATCATCCACATCCCCATCATATTCTCTAACTGTAGGTGTTCCCCATGGCTCTGTCCTATGCCTTTTCTCACATCTCTCAACCATCTCTTAGTTACCTCAACAATTCCAATAAATTTTACTGTCATATCTATGCAGATGGGGGCAGGTAGGTGACACGGTAGACAGAAGACTGGGCTTGGAATCAGGAAGATTCATCTTCATAAATTCAATTCTAGTCTCAGACACTTACTTAGCTGTGTGACCATGGACGAGTCACTTAACCCTGTCTGCCTCAGTTTCCTCATAATGAGCTGGAAAAAGAAATGGCAAATCACTCCCGTATCTTTGCCAAGAAAACCCCAAAATAGAGTCATGGAGAGTCAGCTGCAACTGACATGACTCAATAATAACAGCTATGCTGATGATTTTTGGATCTATATAGTTAGCCCCATTCTCTCCCTTGGACTTCAGTTGTTCATCACCACCTACCTGCTGGATAATGCAAAGTGAATTTCCCAGAGATGTCTCAAACTTAACGTGTACAAAGCCGAATTTATTATCTTTCCCCTTGAAACCTCCCTTCTTCAGAAACTTCCATTTTTCTGTCAAAGGCACTGCCATCTTTTCCATTCTGCCAGTTTCATAACCTTAACATTATCCTCAACTCCTCTCTGTCCCCCATCCCACACATCTGATCCATTGCCAAATCCTGTCTTCCTAACTCTGCATTATCTTTAGCATCTGACCCCTTCTCTCTGCTCCCATAGCCAGCACCTTAATTCAAGCCCTCATCAGCTCTCTCCTAGCTCACTGCCAGTCTCCTAATTGGTCTTCCTGCCGCAAGCCCCTCATCATGGCCGTCCAACCTCTACACTGCTGTCATAATCATTTTCCTTAAGCACAGGTCTAACCATGCAACCCTCCCCTCTCCTCATTCAACTCTTCTGGCTTCCCATTACCTCCAGGATAAACTCTATTTTCTTCTATTTAGCTTGAAAAGCCCAACACAGCCTGACTCCAGCCTATCTTTCTGGTATCAGTAGACACCACTTTCCCTTCCACACTTCAATCCAGCCAAACTGGCCTTATGGTTGTTCCTCATACATGACTCTCCTCTCTCCTATCTCCATCCCTTCGTACTGGTCATCCCACATGCCTTAAGTGCATTTCCTTCTTATTTCCACCTCAGTGGACTCTTCCTCCTTTAAGATAAAACTCAAACAGCACCTTATACATGAAACCTTTCCAGATGCCTCCAACCGCTAGTGCCCTTCCTCTCAAACTATTGTGTTGTTGCTCAGCCATTTTAGTTATGTATGACTCTTTGTGATCCCATTTGAGGTTTTCTTAGCAAAAATCCTTCTCCAGCTCATTTGACAGATAAGAAAACTGAGGCAAATATGGTGCAGTGACTTGCCCAGGGTCACACAGCTAGTAAGTGTCTGAGGCCGGATTTGAGCCCAAGAGGATGTCTTCCTGACTCCAGGTCCAGTGTTCTCCATTGCGCCACCTAGCTGCCTCTATTGTATTTAACTACTTTGTACATATTTATATTTACTCACATTTTAATTTATACTAGACATATACATATATGTATATGCCTGTATGTATGCATGCACGTGTGTGTGTGCATAGTTGTCTCCTCCGATAGAATATGAGGTCCTTGAGTGTAGGAAGTATTTCATTCTCTGTATTTATATCCCCAGTGCCTGGCATATGAATGATTGAATTCTTAGTCCCCTTAGCTGCTAGTGCTTTCCCCTTTCATTTCATCTTCTCTCTCCTCTATGTTGTACATGCCTACTTATATACATCTTGTCTCCTCTATTAAAATGTAATCTCCCTGAGGGCAGGAACTGTTTTTCCATTTTTTGTATATATATATATCTAGCACTTAACACAGTGTCTGGCACATAGTAGGTAAATTATTAATAAATGGTTGCTAATACTGTTCTCTAAGCTATCCACTAGCAGTTCTTTTGATCAATCCTTGCCCGACACAGTCTCTAGTCTCACCCTCCAGGGTATGCAGAATAACCTTTTTCTGCATTTGAGCTCCTTCAAGTTGTCAGTATCCTTCCTAAAATGGGATCTGAGAAATTATTGTGATGCTGCAGAGTCACGCCATCTGGCTCTCCCAGATCTCCCTTATGCCTCAGAGTGGACCATGCTCTGGGGCAGAGGAGGGGCTGAGCTGCCCCGAAGCTGGTGTGTGTAGCTCCCATCAAGCACATGCTTCTGTAAATATTAGCAGCTTTGATTCCCGTGTTCATAATATGGCAGGTTCCTAAGAAAATACCAAGATTTTGGTCCAGGGAAAGGACCAGGCTGAGGCAAGGGGGATTTGGGAGGGCTTCATAATGCTTGCTCTGTTGATTGATTGATTGATTAAATGCCTCCTTCTCCCCTTTCCCCTTCAGGTTTCAGTTTGGTGTGACTGTGCCTTAATGTCCCAGCAGAAGTTATAAAGCAGCTGTCCTCGGATGTGACGGTGCCCCTCTTCCCACCTCTCCCCAAGCCTCTGAGGTGGGGAAGACTTCTGAATTCCCTATGGGGCTGACAGCAGAGCTGGGCCTCCCCTGCCCATTTCCATCACCCACTGAGATTATGGTAGCTGTGAGCGATGGTCCAGACCTGGGACCTACCTCGCTGACCCAGCTCTGCAGCCACTAGCCGGAGCCAGGTGCCCCCAGACCACGCTGCCTTCCAGGGGGCCAGGAGCTGGGGAGTGACGACTATGCGGCTTGGACTGGTGGTGGTGGTCCTCACTCTGAGCTGGATGCATCTTGCTGGCAGCAGCCGAGGGTTGAAGGGGAAAAGGCAGAGGCGGAGTACGTAAAGGGCCAGGTCTGAGGTGGCTTGGGTGAGGGGAGAAGGGAAGGCCTCGAGGGGTATAATTTTCTTTGCACAGTTTATCATAACTTAGAATTTTTGATTCATAGGAACCTCAGAGGTTCCTCATGTAGGAATCTCTTCCAAGGTATCTCCAACAAATGGTCCTCCAGCCTCTATTTGAACACCTCCAAGGATGGGAAGCTCACTACTTCCTGAGGCAGCCCACTGAGCTGTTTGACAGTTCTGATTAATAAGAGGTTCTTTCTGATGTTGAACGAAAGTCTTTTCCCCTGTGAACTTCCTATAGATAAGATTTCTCTTCTCTTCTCTTCTCTTCTCTTCTCTTCTCTTCTCTTCTCTCTCTCTCTCTCTCTCTCTCTCTCTCTGCATTTTGGAAGGGGGAAGGCAGGGCAGTTGGGATTAAGTGATTTGCCCAAGGTCACACAGCTTGTAAGTATTAAGTGTCTGAGGGCAGATTTGAATTCAGGTCCTCCTAATTCCAGGGCCAGTACTCTATTTACTATACCACCTAGCTGCCCATCTTTCCTTTTCTTAACCTTTGTGAAACCTATGGACGCTTTTCAGAATTGTGGTTTTAAAGGCAGAAAATAAAACACATAGAATTACAAAGAAAACCAATTATGTTGAAATACATATTTTTAAAAAATATTCATAGACCCTAGGTTTAAAACCCCTTCTGTCAAGGAAGCATGGCTTAGCCTTAGAGGATAGAGCTAGACTTGGCATCCAAAAAGACCTGGGTCCAAATCCTACCTCTGATACTCATTAATTTTTTACTCTGGCCAAGCCACTTAACTTCTCTGACCCTCAGTTTCCTCATCTAAAAAATGAGGACAGTAATAACACCTAACTAATAATGTTGATGTGAGAATCAAATGAGTTACTAAGTGCAAAGCCTTTTGCAAACCTCAGAGTGTTGTGTAAATGCTAGCTGCTGTCATTATTCTCCATTTGGTCCTAGTTAAGCTCTCTGTTGTCAGGCAGAATGAGGTGAAACAGCCAAACCTATTCAGGTTCCTTTGTGGATTGTCTGAGCCTCAGTTTCTACATCTGTAAAATGGAATTAAAAACACTTCCCCTATCTAGCTCAAAGGGTAATTGTGGAGAATGTGTTCTGTGAACTGCAAAGTATTGTCGAAATGGGAATAGTTATTTTCTGCTTTTGTCTGTGGCAAGAGTCCAGTGCTGGTTCAGATTCCCTCTGTTACCCGGTCCCTTGGGGAGTCCTCCCCAACTAGTTGTCATCAGAATTCTTGAGACATGTATGTTGCTTTTAATATCAGCATCATTAGGGAATTCCATCTGTTGGCAGAAAAAAAAGACTACAGCGAAATTCCAAGTTTGAGAGAAATGCTTTTGAGACGTGCTTTAAAATTATGCCCATCAACGTTCTCCGTGTGCATACATAAGCAAGACTTGGCTAGAGATGCCTTGCTTGTTGTCTGATACTTTCTGCAACAGCTAGGGGAGAGAAGGGGAACGAGGAAGGAGGGGGCCAGCTCAGGGCAGAGCGTTGCCACTGAATTGCATCCAACCTGCTGATAGTTTCATTCACCTGGCCTTGGTAATTGATGTTAGCCCAGAGACCCAAGTACCCGTGAAAGATAAGCTTGCCTTCCATTTGTGTGTATGTGTGGTGATTTGCAGATTAAGAAAAGCTTTCATTCCCATTCTCATAGGTTATCACAGTGACCCTGTGAGAGAAGGCAGGGCAGGGCAGGGCAGGGCCAGGATTATTAGCATCCCTACCTTGTGGTTTTATAGATTGTCAGAGCTGGGGAGAACATTAAAACAGGGAATGTCAGAGCTGGGAGGGACCCTAGGACACAGAATGTCAACTCTGGGAAGGACCTTAGCACAAAGAATATCCAGGCTGGGAGAGAATGCAGGACATAAAATGTCAGAGAGGGAAGGGACCTTAAAAGAGAGAATTACAAATGAAAGGAATCTAAGTGGTATAATGGAGAGAGTGCTGGACTTAGTACAACCTGGGTTTGAATCCCACTTCAGATACTTGATAGCTATATTACCCTGGGCAAGTCACTTTACCACTTTCTGCCTCAGTTTCCTCACCTGTAAAATGGAATAACAATAATAGGACCTGACTACAGGTCTATCATGAGCTTCAAAGAAGATACTGAGTGGTTTTGTTAACCTTAAAGTGCCATATAAATGTCAGTTGTTATTACTTAACACAGAATGCAGAATGTCAGAAGTATAAGGGACCTTAGAACACAGAACCCAGAAAAGAGATATGAATGGCCCCTTACAGACCTTCTAGTGCATAGACCATTTATAGATGTGGAGACTGGTGCTCCAAGAAAAGTGTTCAAGCTCAGTCAAGAAACATTTATCAAGAACCTACTATGTGCTAGGCACTGTGCTAAGTGTTGGAGATAGAAAGAAAATCAAAAGCCAGTCCCTGACCTCTAGAAGCTCACATTCTAATGGGGAGAGAAAGAAAAAAGAGGGAGGGAGGGAGTGAAGGAGAGAGGTAGAAAGGGAGGGAGGGAGAGAGGGAGGAAGGAAGGAAGGAAGGAAGGAAGGAAGGAAGGAAGGAAAGAAGGAAGGAAGGAAGGAAGATTGGTCGGTTGGTCGGTCAGTCACAGGAGTCCATGACAGAACTCAGATGAGAACCCAAGCCTCCTGACTCCCAGGCCAGTGCTCTTAAAAGCATTAAGAAGGGTGCCCAGCCAAGGGAGTGGATTTTTTCAGGGGGTAACAGAACACATCTGGTAGTAATTTTTTGGTTCTTTCAAGGGACTTGGGGGAGGAAGCAGCTGGGGTTTTATCCCTAGACAGTCCCCAGTAGACTGGTTTCCCAGATCTGTGTCTTCTATACCTACCAGATTATAATGGGAGGAGGAGGGTCAGCTTTTCCCTCCACCTTTGTGATTCAAACTTCCATACCTCTAGATAAGAGCCAATGGGGTTGCGTTGCTACCCTTGCCAGGCCCGAAGACCAGCTGGCCTCCAGCCCTGGCTCAGTGGTGTACTACCTTCTCCTTTCCCCCAGTCCCCAATAGAGGTCTCTGCTGTCCTAGGATCCTAGACATGAAAGTTGAGCTGGGACCTTGTGATGGGGATAAGGGGTGAGTTCATATGAGACTTGTGGGCAAGAATGATGGGGGTTCAGGAGGAGGTAGGAGAGACCCTTGTCTTCCTTCTGCCCTGGTGCTCCATTGACCATGACCTTCCAGGCACCTAAAGGAAAGGGCTTGGCAAGTGGATAAGAGTTGGTATGTGGTAACATCTCTCTCCAATGCCCACAAAAGCTTTCTTTAGCCTTCCTGTATTAAGGATTGAGCGCAGAACTTGAAATCAAGATCTGTGTTTGAATCCCACCATAGCAACTAGCTTTGTGACCCTGAAAATGTGGCTTAACCTCTGTCACCTCAGTTTCCAAATCTATGAAATGGGGATAACAATAGTACCTATCTCAGAGGGACGTTGTGAGTTGCAAATGAGATAATGTCTATCAAATGGTTGTTAAACCTTAAAGCACTATGTAAGATGCAATTAATTATAATAAACCATCATGACATTTGGACTTCTCATTTTCACTAGAGAGGGAAAGAAACTCCCAATGTGGGAATTTACCTCCACTGATCTTGGCAACTTGTCTGTAATGTACAGTCTTAAAATAGTTGCCCTGAGAGGTCAAGAGATTTGCCTATATTCATACATGTGTGTCCAGAAAAGGACTCAAATCCAGTCTTCCTGACTCCATGATCAGTTTTATAGGACTCTCCTCTGTACTACAGATATCATTAACTCCGTTTTACAGATGGGGAAACTGAGACTCAGGGAGGGTTAGTGATTTATCCAAGTCAGATATCTACTAAGTGTCAGCAGTAGGATTGAAACCCAGGTTTCTCTGACTATATGGCCAGAAACCTTTCCATTATACCATGTAGTCTCTCTTGAGATAAATGATAAATAGTTTCTGTCCCCAGTTTATTGGGGGGCAGGAGGAGGCAGATTAAATATGTATGTAAAAAATTATACATTAACAGAATGAGGGAGGAGGAATAACTACATCAGTGATCACAGTATAAGGGTAACTCCCAGTGTGGGAATTCCTTTCACAGATGCAGATTGGTGACTTGTCTATAATTTACTGAAATGTATTTTAGAGGTCATCCACTCTAACTCCCTCACTTTACAGATCAGGAAATCTGAAAGAGCCTTGTTGTAGTAAACAGAGCCCTGAATGGTGCCGGGAAACCCTGGGATCAAATCCTGCCTCATACATTTAGTAGGTCTGTGACCTTGTAAGCTCCTTGAGGGCAAGGGATGCCTTTTGCGTCTTTTTGTATCCCCAGCACTTAAACACAGGGCCCAGAACACAGTAGGTGCTAAATAAATGTTTCTGGATTGATTGGTTGATTGAACAAATCACTTGACTTTCCTGTACTTCAGAGTCTCATCCATAAAATGAGGAAGCTAGGCTCAGTAACTTTTAAGTCTCCTTCCAGCTACAAATCCATGCTCTGATAACTCAGAAGTAAAGCGTCTTGCCCCCGGTCACACAGCCAAGATGTAGCAGAGGTCAGACCCTCCTGACTCTGCCCCCAGCCCTCTGTCCACTACACTGATCTCCCTCTCTGAGAGCTATAACTAATGTTACCCAACATGTATCACTGTCTTCCGTAATTAAAAAAAAATACTGACCAAGCCAGGGAAAATACCAGCAGGTTGGAAATCCTGGACCTAGCAGAACTCTGAATACCAGGTTTTAGGAGTGCAGAGGAGGAATGAATGGGGGGAGGGGCTGGGTCTTGGCTATGGCCTCCCTCATTCCAGAGCGATCCATCTCCAAAGCATTCATCCTTCTCTGAAAATCTGGCCTGGCTTTAACCCCTCTGCACTGGAAGAAGCATTCCTCTGACTGATCCTGAAAACAGCACCAAGTAGATTTTGGAAAGAGGAGTTGTAGGAGAGAGAGAAGGGCACCAGATCTTTTAGGACTAGGAAAAGGAGATTCCCACTTTCTTAAGGTTTTAACGCCATGGTCCCTATCACCCCATCTTTCACCATCTTTTTATCATGGTGAAAGGAGGAGCATATATTTATTTAGGGCTGCAAAGGACCTTAGAGGTCATCTAATCTACCCTGCTCCCTGCCCCCCCCCATTTTACAGTAGAGGAAACTGAGGACCAGAGAAGTTAATTGATTTGGTCACAAAAGTCATAAATGACAAAACCCCAATTCAAACCCAGACCCTTTGGTTACAAAGCCAGAATATTTTCTATTACACAGTGATGCCACCCTGTCTGTGAATGGTTGGGTTTCTTAACTTAATTTTGTGGTATAGTGTCTTTGTCTCTAATAGGGTAAAGACTATAGTGAAGGAAAAAAAAAATTTTTTAATTATGGTACAAGGGAAATAAGTGTAAAGGAGAGGTTCTTTAGGAAATAGAAAACTGTTACCTCTGTTTAGGTTTCCATTTTGCACTGAGCCCCCATTTTTTTGTATCTTTCAATGGTCATGATCTGGTGAAGAGTTAGCTTAAATGACCTTGGAGGTCCCTTACAGATGTGAGATTCAGTGCTCCTAAGAGATTTCATTTCTCCTAATGGAATGGAAGTAGGGAGAACAGGGAGGGAAGATGAAGAATAAAAGGTAGAGTAAGAAGATACTAGAGGCACCTATAAAACTAGACTTTTTTTCTCCCCCCTCTTTTTAAGAGGCAATCAGGGTTAAGCGACTTGCCCAGGGTCACACAGCTAGAAGGTGTCTGAGGCTGGATTTGAATTCATGTCTTCTGATTCAGTGCTCTATCCACTGTGCCACCTAGCTACCCCTAAAGCTAGACTTCTTTAGTGGCTGGGCATGAGAGTAGATGGAGCAGAGAAAAGAAATATGTGATCTTTATTGACCAGCTGGTGAGGGTGGGAGAACAATGGGATGAGGAGTCGCTTTCCTATGATCTATTATAGTTGCTCATTTGGGGATAGAAGAGAGAGCACCACGTTCTGTTTAATTCAATCCCACCAGCATTCATTAGGGTATCAGAGCAGACACCAGGGCTCTGGCCCAAGGCAAAAAAATGTTAAAGAGCACTGACCCTATTTTCTGTCCTTTGGCAGCCTAGAAACAATGGAGTTTAGCATCTAATGAGCAAGAATCTTTACTCAACCTAGGAAGGTATAGGTGGTATATTTACTTCTAGCAGGAGCACCCCAGGAGACCTCTTCCATGTTCCCCCATCCCCCATCTTCCCCAAGGTACTTTGAGGGTATTTCTTGCCACTAGTCCTGAGTGCAAAAATTGCTAATTATGGCCCTTCCTACTAAGTGCCAAGGCTTGTATTCAGGGCTGGGGATGGGAAGATAAATATAACGGTCATTGCCTTCCTCAAGTTTATAATCTAATAGAGGAAATGTTGCACATAGAAATAATTATGTAATGGAGGTAATCACCAAGCTCCTACCACTACCACATGCTCAAGCTCCAAGGAGCATGTGCAGAGCTCAGTCCAGCTCCATGAATGAATGCTCTTTGAGGATTTCGCAATTCCCCCATTACAAATGTAATATAAGGTAGAGTGTGATAAAGGAAAAGGAGACCTCTTGGCAAAGTGCTCTAGAAAACCTGGAGGAGAATGCTTTCAGTTGAAGGAAAGGAGTTCAGAAAGGAAAGCTACATGGAGGTAGTAACTGACCTGGGCCTTGACAGAAGAGGGGATTTCAATAAGGAGATGAAAAGGAAGAAGGTACAGCCTATTCAAATGTCCGAAGATGAGAAAAGGGATAAGATTGGGGCTGAGTTAGAATGGAGGCTTACAGATAGCTGCTGGCCCAGAGAGAACTCCTGACAGTGAGGGGGTCGGGGGGAGGTGCAGGATGTTGATTGGATTTGCCTGTTTCCCTTTCTGATATGGGGCTAGGAAGCTGGGGGTGCTTCTCTGGCCAGAGATGAGGGGGTTATTCCAGTGCCTATTTACCATCTTTGCCCTTCTCTCTTCTCTTCCTCTTCCCCTACAGTCAGCACAGAGGGAAGTCAGGCCTGCGCCAAGGGCTGTGAGCTGTGCTCGGAGGTCAACGGTTGCCTTAAGTGCTCCCCTAAGCTCTTTATCCTGCTGGAGAGGAACGACATCCGGCAGGTTGGAATCTGCCTGCCATCCTGCCCGCCTGGATACTATGATGCCCGCAACCCTGATATGAACAAGTGTATCAGTGAGTGGGGAGGTCAGGTGGGCGGCTGGGAATGGCTCCAAGCCAGATCTGGGTGGCTTGAGTCCCTGGACATTTGGCTCCTTGACCTGCTATCCCATAGCTAAGTCAACAGGGCCAGTCTCATCCTTGCTGAGGTGGGTGATTAAAGGCAACATGGCATCATGGGCAAAAAACCTTGGATTTGGAGTTAGAGACCTTGGCTGTGAATCCTGGCTCTGCTACTTACTACATTTATTACTTTCGGTCACTTGACTCTCTGGGCCTGTTTCTCCATCTGCAAAGTCAGGATTTGAACTTGTTGTTCAGTCATTCAGTTGTGACCCCATGGACTAT
The DNA here is from genome assembly GCA_028627135.1 of Pseudochirops cupreus. Taxonomy (NCBI): domain Eukaryota; kingdom Metazoa; phylum Chordata; class Mammalia; order Diprotodontia; family Pseudocheiridae; genus Pseudochirops; species Pseudochirops cupreus. Next base: position 123,113,457 of record CM053582.1, read on the forward strand.
ACTGTCCATGGGATTTTCTTAGTGAAGATACTGGAGTGGTTTGCCATTTCTTTCTCTAGTAGATTAAGACAAACAGAGGTGAAGTAACTTGCCCAGGGTTACACAGGTAGTAAGTTTCTGAGGCTGGATTTGAACTTGGGTGTTCCTGACTCCAGGCCCAGTGCTTTATCCACTGGGCCATCTAACTGTCTAGAGCAGCAGTTCTCAACCTGTGGGTCGCGACCCCTTTGGGGGTAGAACAACTCTTTCACAGGGGTCACCTAAGACCATCAGAAAACACATATTTCTGATGGTCTTAGGAACTGGTACACTACTCCTCTATCTGTCTTCAGGCAGGTCTGCCCACATGCAGATACTCCCAGATACGCCCACATACAAGTATTAAAGAGTTGCAGCATTAGGAAGGTTGAGAACCACTGATCTAGAGTATGAGCTAGATGAGCCCTAAGGTCCCTTCCAGATGTTCTTTGTTCTAAGGTTCCCTTCACCTATAACATTTTGTATTCTATGTTCTAAGATCTCTTCTTCCAGATCTGACATTCTAGATTCTAAGGTCTTTTCCAGCTCTGGCATTCTGTGTTCTGTGTTCTAAAGTCCCTCTCAGCTTTGACATTCTAAGTTCTAATATGGAAGCTAGAGAACCATGTATTAGGGATGGTCATAATTTGATGAAGGGTTAGTGCAGATGACATCCTCTGTTCTAAGATTCCTTCTAGCTCTGACATTTTATGTTCTGAGGTCATTCTCACTTCTGAGATTCTGTGTTCTAAGGTCCTTCCTAGCTCTGATATCCTATTCTAAGGTCCCTTCCGGCTATGACATTCTATATTTTAAGGTTCCTCCCAGCTCTAACATCCTATGTTCTAAAGTCCCTTCCAGCCATGACATTCTGTGTTCTAAGGTTCCTCCCAGCTCTAACATCTTATATTCTAAGGTCCCTTCTAATCATGACATTGTTTTCTAAGGTCCCATCCAGCCATGACATTCTATGCTCTAAGGTTCCTCTGAACTCTGACATCCTATATCCTAAGGTTCCCTTCCAGTCATAACATTGTGTTCTAAGGTCCCATCCAGCCATGACATTCTATGTTCTAAGTTTCCTCCCAGCTCTCACATTATGTCTTCTAACGTTTCTTCCAACACTTATGTTATAAGATCCCTCTCAACTCCAGAGTCTTTGAACATGAGGCTTACTTCCCCTCTGGAGGAGTATCTCTGGATATACTACTAGAAGTAGATGCTGAGGACTAAGCAAACAAGAAAAAAGAAAAGATAATTTTTAATCTTGCACATTTTGTGAATTCTCTGCAGCAGATACTTAATCTTTTGCTAACTTTCTCCTTTCTGTGTGAGTACCCTTCTAGGCGTCTGATCAAAGGCAGTCCTCTAAACACTAAGAATGTAGGTTTAGAATGAGGAAGGTAACTGCTGTCCTCACACTCTCCAAGAGGAATGATTATACGGAGTGATTTGGGGATTCTCTAACCCCAGGGTTTTTACCTGCTTTGTGTCATGGATTTCTCTGGCAGTCTGGTGAAGCCTGTGGAGCCCTTCTCAGAATGATGGTTTTAAATACATAAAATAAAGTGCATAAAATCACAAAAAGAACTAATTATGTCAAAGTATGATTATCAAAATATTTTAAAATATTCATGGACCACCCCCCTTGAAATCTATCCCAAGGCCCTTTGGGTAATCTGTGCACCCCAGGTTAAGAACCCCTGCTGTAGACCAAGGCTCATCTTCACTTCCATAGTGATAACTGAGAGCCATTTGTGATTATGGCCTTCATGGCGCCAAGCCAATCATTCATTTGGTCCACAAACATTTATTTATTTTTTTTAATCTTTTATTCATTTTGAGCTTAAACACAAAACAGGAAATGATTTAAAAAAGAAATATTTCTGTGTATACAGCAGAACGTACGAGAGGATTCAGTATAAAACAATAAATTTCCATTTCACAAAAACATGATAACTATGTTGTATATTTTAAAAGAATAGCAAGTTGTTCATAATAGATCTGCAGTTTCAAGTGCAATCTTTTTTTTCTATTCCACTTTGTTGTGGAAATGCTTGCTTTATTTCTTAAATTCAGAATAAAAATTTTAAAAAAATACAAGCAAAATCTAATCCAACAAGCATTTATTAAGTGCCCATTATGTGCTAGGCACTGGGGGTATAAACAGAATGAAAGCCAGCCCCTGCCCTCAAGAAGCTCACACTTTACTGTTGAGTGGGGGAGGGGGAGTATAGGGGTGTGTGTGGGTGTGGGAGTGTGTGTGTGTGTGTGTGTGTGTGTGTGTGTGTGTGTGTGTGTGTGTGTGTAGAACTGTGGGATTAGTCTTCCTGGGCTACATCCCTGTACCAACTATTCCTAACCTATAACCAGAACAGACCTGGAACATCTCATTCAGTAGTTACCAAATGGAGAGATGGAGAGAACGGGCCTCAGGCTGGGATTCAGATGGGAGGGACCATCTCTGTGTGTAGCTGTCAAGTCCAGAGAGGGAGGAAGTGAGGAAACAGGAAGCATCCAGAGAGGGGCAGAGGCTGAGAGAGGTAGAGATAGTGTGACTGTGAGGCAAGAGGGATGAGGAAGATATCCAAAAGGCTTTATGTGCCGTTCCGTTCTCCCCATCCCTGACCTCCCACTGCCCCTACTACACCCCTAGCCTCCTACCAAGGAACCCAGATGTGATGGAGTGATTGAGAGTGGGAATCACCTGCTGAAAAGCAGGAATGATATGAGACTGAGTGATGTCCCACCAGGTCATTGGAGAATAGAACCCTAGGCTTTCTGCCTGCCATGCATTGAATGGGGGAGGGACTGGAGATCCTTGACCTTGACTATTCCTAACAACCTGTTGGTCCAGGGCAGGACTGGAGGGAGTCCCCCACTCCCAGCCCTGGTGGGAAGAAGAAGGTTGTGAGAGGCACTGCCTGTACTTCCAGCCAAGTCAAGCCTTGTTCGCTGCCCAATACTCCAAGGTTTCTAGGAAACTAGGGAGGGAGAACTGACTCAGAGGAGATGGTCTCCAGGGCCTTAGGAATATATTATTTATTGCTAGTCCCCAGGGTTAGGCCCTGCCAAAAGAAAGTTGTTTACTAAAGGACTCATAGGAAGGGATCTTGGAGCCTATCAAATCTGACTACCTCCCCTGAATTTAAAGTGAGGAAACAGACTCAGAGGGGAAAGGGTGAGAAGTGATGGAATCAGGACTTAGTTGCTTGAACCTTGTCATTCAGTCATTTCAGCCATGTCTGACTCTTCATGACCCCATTTTTCTTGGCAAAGATACTGGAGTGGTTTGCCATTGGCTCTTCCAGCTTATTTTACAGATGAGAAAACTGAGGCAAACAGGCTTAAGTGACTTTGAATGCACAAAGATGAGTCTTCCTGACTCCAGGCCCAGTACTCTGTCCACTGACATTTTCCTAATGTCCAAATGCAGTGCTTTTCTCGATCTGTCCTACTGTGCCTGGAGATCGAGTGAGGAGAAGAAGTGAGAAACAGTGAGAAACACAAGTAAGGCTTCCCTTTCCCCAAGGAAGTTAAGCGAATCTGTGCAGCTAGAATATCTAGAGAACTTGCTTCAAGAGCATGGGGGTGGGAGACCTTGACTCTTTAACCCCTTCCAGAGTCTCTCCTTCCTAAAGCCTTAAATCCCAGCTGCCCCCACCCTCTCACCCCCTTCCCTTATAACCTTCTTTGGCTCTAAACATTCCTCCCATCAGTCACTAAGCATGGATAAGCCCTGACCATGGTACTGCCTAGTTTCTGGATTGGGAAGGGGACAGTGTTAGATTATAAGGCACAAGGTCATTAGTGTAATCAAAGGCAATGAGGTGAAGTAGAGAGAGATCCAGTCTCAGAGTCAGGAAGCTCTGGGTTCAAGTTCCCTCTCTAACACATATGAGCTGTAGGACTCATTTAACTTCTCAGGGCCTAGTCAGCTCCCTAAGACTGTCCTGATCTCCACTGGCAGAGGGAGTTTTTTCTCCCTCCTTAGTCTCTTTGAGAACAAGAACTGCCTTTTGCCTTTTGTATCTCCAGCACTTGGCACTGTGCCTGGCACACAGTCGATGCTTAATAAATGCTTATAGGCTGATTGGAGGAAGGTTTGGCCAGATAAGGTTGTAAGACATGATAGGGGGTGTATTTGTGTCCAAGGTATAAAGAGACTTGAACTGACAGGATCCCTGCTCTGTTTCTCCCCACAGAATGCAAGATTGAGAACTGTGAGGCCTGCTTCAGCCACAATTTTTGCACAAAATGTAAGGAGGGCTTATACCTTCACAAGGGCCGCTGTTACCCAGCCTGTCCTGAGGGCTCCTCAGCGGCCAACAGTACCATGGAATGCAGCAGTCCTGGTGAGGGCACTGGGGGAGCTCTAGTACTAAATGTGTATATGGTTGGGGGCAGAATCTGGAAGCCTGGATCCAGGAACCACAGCTCTGGCCCCATGGGCTTTGAAGATGGGAAGCAGGGATATGGAGAAGCAGGGAGAGCCATATTTCACAGGGTACCAGGAACCAGGAGCAATGCTCTTCTCAATCTTGCTTCTGTTCTTGTCCCTAGCACAATGTGAAATGAGTGAGTGGTCCCCATGGGGGCCGTGCTCCAAGAAGAAGAAATTCTGTGGTTTCCGGAGGGGTTCAGAAGAACGGACACGGCTTGTGCTACAGGCTCCCTCTGGGGACCGTTTGGTCTGTCCCAGTACTAAGGAGACCAGGAGGTGTACAGTGCAGAAAATTCCATGTCCTGATGGTAAGCCTCTGCCTCCAAGATCCCCTTTACTCTCCAAGATCCCCCTCTTTGCCCCAAGATCCCTGTCTACTCCCTAAGATCCTCCTCTATTTCTTCAAAATCCCATTCTATTCCCCAAGATACCCCTCCATTTCCTTTTTTTTTTTTTTTGGCTAGGCAATTGGAGTTATGTGACTTGCCCAGGGTCACACAGCTAGTCAAGTGTCTGAGGCTGGATTTGACTCCAGCTTCAGTGCTCTATCTACTGTGTCACTTAGCTGCCCCAAACCCCTTCCGTTTCCCCAAGATCCCCATCTACTTCACCAAGATCCCCCTCCATTTCCTCAAGATTCTCCTCTGTTTCTTCAAGATTCCCCTCTACTTCCTCAAGATCCCCATCTATTTCCTCAAAACCTTCTTTTCTTCTTTGGTCCCTGTGCATCCCAGCTCTTCATTTTGGGTTCTCAGGCTCTCTTCAGAGGGAGCCAACTCCTCTTGTGTGCTCCTGATCATCATGGCCAGTCCTGGAGACATTGTCTATGCTTCCCTTGTTGCTTCAATCTCCTCATGTATCATGCATCCAATAACTTTTCATTAAAGTTTACACATTACTTGTGTGCAAAGCTCTTTGCAAATACTTTAAGATAGCAACAAAGTTCCATCATTAGACAGTCGCTATATGCAAGCCTGTTGTATAAACTCAGCCTCAATTTCATCCTTTTCACACCTCTGTATTTCTGTAGACAATACACCTTCCATGAAACATAGCCCCTCCCTATGTCTGCCTTCTGCCTGTTTGGTTTTCTTTGCCTCCTCCTTTCTAGACACCTGTCCTCAGGAAGCCTACAGTGCAGTAGGGAGGTAAGGCACCTACACACATAACAATAATATATAATGTTACATAATAAATACACTAGAAAGTGCCAACAAACCAATGAATCAACAAGTCTTTATTAATCTCCTGCTACGTGTCAGGTGGTAGGGATACAGTGACAAAAATGAAACAGCCCTTGTTCTCAAGGATTTTTTGTTCCATTGGAGAAAATAACATGAAAATAAATTGTTGCTGTTCAGTCATTTCAGTCATATCTGACTTTTTGTGACCCCCTCTTTGGGGTTTTCTTGGCAAAGACACTGGAGTGGTTTGCCATTTCCTTCTCTTGCTCATTTGACAGATGAGGGAACTGAGGCAAACAGGGTGAAGTGACAAGTGACCTTGTCCAGGGTCACTCTGCTAGTAAATGTCCAAGCTTGGATTTGAATTCAGGTCTTCCTGACTATATATGTACATGGGGTTCCATGCTCCATCCACTGTTCTACCTAGCTGCCCCATGCACATATATATGCACATATGTGCACATACATGGATGCAAAGTGACTAAGAGTTGAAGGGATCAAGAAAGACCTCATGAAAAAGGTGGTGCTTGAGCTAAGTCTCTTGAAGGTGAGTTCTAAGAATGGTGAGGAAGGATTACATTCTAGGTTCCATGAGATCAACCTGACTATGAAAAACAAAAGCTAACATTTTTATCTATTTGTAGCTAGGGGACATGGTGCGTAGAGTAGTGGCCTTGGAGCCAAGAAGATGAGTTCAAATCCTGCCAAATCAGGCACTTACTAGCTGTATGACCCTGAGCAAGTAACTTAACCTCTCTCAGCCTCAGTTTCCTCATCTGTAAAGTGGGGATCATAATAGACCTGCTGTTCTGAGGATCAAATGAGATATCACAGGTAAAGTTTTTTGTAGGCCTTGAAGCACTATATAAATGTTATTACTATTATTTACATGGATCTTTATACTTTTCAGGATGCTTTACACATGTAACGGTGGGCAAACATTATCTCCTCTAGGGTTAAGGGGGAGGAAGGTGGCATGAGAATCCTACGTAGCCTATATAATCTCCATGGGAGCAAGGCAGAATCCCTCATCCTTCAGACAGGTCCCCCAGGCTTATGCGTGAGGGTCCATGAAGACAATCAGGGCTCAAAAGGTGACATTATCGAGGAAGGATGACCCCAACCCAAGACCCTGGGATTCTGGAAAAGGGAAGTTTTCATCCAGAAGTTTGAGCCATTGTCCTGATGAAGGTGTGTTCCAATATATGGTTGGAGAGATTGGGTGAGAATGGGTGTGGGGAGGAGTTTCATTGTTTGAAGGAACTGGAGATGTTTAGCCTGAGGAAGAGAGGATTTAGAGGAAACATAATGGCCATCTTAAAGCATCTGAAGGTCTGTCAATTAAAGAGAGATTAGATTTGTTTTCTTTGGCTATAGAAGACTGAAACAGGAGGGAGGGAAGGAAAGAAGGAAAGAAAGAAGGAAGGAAAGAAGGAAGGAAGGAAGAGAAGAAGAAGGAAGGAAGGAGGGAAGGAAGGAAGGAAGGAAGGAAGAGAAGGAGGAAGGAAGGAGGGAGGGAAGGAAGGAAGAAGGAAGGAAGAGAAGAAGGAGGAGGGAAGGAAGAGAAGAAGGAAGGAGGGAAGGAGGGAGGGAAGGAAGGAAGGAAGAGAAGAAGGAGGAAGGAAGAAGGAAGGAAGAGAAGAAGGAGGAGGGAGGGAAGGAAGAGAAGGAGGAAAGAAGGAAGGAAGGAGGGAAGGAAAGAAGAGAAGAAGGAGGAAGGAAGGAGGGAGAGGAGGAAGGAAGGAGGGAAGGAAGGAAGGGAGGGAGGGAGGAAGGAAGAATGAAAGGATAGAACAATGAAAGGAAGATGGAAGGAAGAAGAAAGGAAAGAAGGAAGAAATGAAGATGGAAGAAAGGAAGGAAAAGGATCGAGGAAGGGAGGGAGGGAACTGAGGGAGGAAGGAAGGAGAGATGAAAAGATTTAAGTACCTATTCTAAGTGCCTCACAAATAGTATCTCATTTGATCCTCATAACAACCCTGGAAGGTGGGTGTTATTATTATCTCCATTATCTAGTTGAAGAAACTGAGGCAAACAGGTTAAATGACTTGCCCAGGGTCACACAGCTGATAAGTGTCTGAGGACGTATTTGAACTCACCTCTTCCTGATTCTAGGCCTAGCATTGTAGTGGAAATTTCAGAGAGATAGATTATGATTCACTGTAAGGAAACTTCCCAACAATTGGAATAGTACAAAAGCAGAATGGGTTCCCCATCACTGGAAGTATTCAAGCAAAAGTTGGGCAACCACTTATTGAGGACATTGTACAGAGAATTCTTTTACAGGGATGGGCTCAACTAGATGGCCATTCATGGGTCCCCTGCAATTAAAAAATTTTGTAATTCTTTGGATTTTCCTGGAGCTATAGGGAAATTATGTCATATAATGAAAGATCAAAGGAATTGGGAAATGAAGACTTGGGGGGGGGGGGGGGACATGGCTGCTGCCTGTAAGTATCTGAAGGGCTATCATGGAGAAGAGAGATCAGACTTTGTACTTAGCCCCAGAACTAGGAGCAATGGGTGGGAGTTGCAGGGAGGCAGATTTGGGCTCAGTTCAAGAAGACATTCCTAACAGTTGGAGCTCTCCCAGGGTGGAATGGCCTCCCTCAGTGGATCTTCAGACTGAGGCTGGATGACCACTTGAAGAATTCTTCTTCAAGTGTGAGTTGGTCTAGAGCTCCTCAGAGGTCCCTTCCAGCTCTGAAATTTTGTGATTCTGTGACCCTGGCTTAGCTGGAGGCCAGATAATTCCTGGAATAAAGATGCTTTGTGTCTTCATGCTTCTTTGTAGGCCACCCCCTGCCTGGCTGGAAAGCCTGCTTCCCCTGGGCTGTGACTATGGAGCCCAGATGGGCCAGTTGGCCTCTGGGCCCTCACTTCTCATTCTCAGAGCCCAGAGGGAGGACCTGGTCCAAGTCAAGGCAGGCTCTCCCTGCCAGGCCTTAAGGCTACATACGGACATTGTGGATTGCCCCATCAGGGAGCATTACTAAGATGTTTAGATCCATGTTATGCTAAAGGGACAAGGAAGAAGGTAGTGTTTGTGGATGAGGAAAAGAGGGGAGAACGAGAAGGTTCTGAAGTCTTTTGAGAGCCCCGTTGTTAGAGATGGACAGTGGATAGAGCACTGGGCCTGGAGTCAACAAGACCTGAGTTCAAATGTGACCTCAGACACTTACTAGCTGTGTGACCTCGGGCAAGTCACTGAACCTTATTTGCCTCAGTTTCCTCATCTGTAAAATGAGCTAGAGAAGGAAATGGCAAACCACTTCAGTTTCTCTGCCAAAGAAAACTCCAAGTGGGGTCATAAAGAGTTGGACACAACCAAAACAACTGAACAACGAGGTAGAGCTTTGCTAGAGGACCTGAGAACACAAGGCTTCCTGTACATGACTCTCCTTCACACATCCTACATTTCAGACAGACTGGCCGTTTCTTATGCACAGCCCTCCGTCTCCTATGCTAGCTACAAGGCAGATGTAAATGTAAAGAACAAAACAATCCTGACTCCCAAAATGTTCACATTCCAAACGGAGAAAACGAGGGAGTGTGTAAATATATACTGAATAAAGAGAATAAATGCAGAGTTGCTTAAAAATGTAGTTTGGAAGGAAGGAAACAAGCATTTATGAAGCACCTGCTATATGCCAGGGACTGAACTAAATACTTTACAGGTAATAACTCACAACAACCATGGAGATAGCCGGTATTATTGTCCCCATTTTACAGCTAAGGAAATCAAGGCTAAGAGAAATTACCCAAGGTCACACATCTAGTAAGTCAACTGTGAACTTGGGTCTTCCTAACTCAGGGTCCAGCACTCTGTCCACTGGGCTACCTAATTCCTTTACAGGGGAGAAGAGAAGGCAGGAGGTACCGGGAGTGAGGAAAATCAATAAAAATTTCACCCAGAAAGTAGTTCATGAGTTATACAGAGAGAGAGAGACAGAGACAGAAACAGAGATAGACTGAAAGAGACAGACAAGCAGAGAGACAGAGAAAGAGGTTATATAGGGGGTAGATAAGAGGAATGTAGGCGTTCCCCAGGTATGGGGAATAGCTAAAGTGAAGTCACTGAGACAGAAGATGGAAAGCCATGAGGGAGAAGAGAAGGAAGGCCAGTTTGGCTGGATTGCAAAATCAGGAAGAAAAGTAATGTGCAATGAAGCTGAGAGAACCCATGCCTGGAAAGTCCTCCCTTTTTACTGCCACCTTTCAGATTCACTAATTCCCTTTAAGGCTCCACTGAAATTTTCCTTCCTACACAAGGTCCATCTTGCCCTTTCTAGGTGCTAGTACCCTCTCCTCCCTCTCCCCTGCAGCTGCTGAAATAATTTTTGCATAAATTTTGTGTATGCTTATATGTATCCATCAGTCAGTCACCATGCTTAGTATATAAGGGTTATGTCTATATAAGTGCTTACTATGTGCCAGGAATTATACTAAGCTCCTTGAAGGAAAATACTTTTTTGTTTGTCTTCTGAGCACCTATCTTAGTGTCTGGAACTTAGTAGATGTCTAATAAATGATTGTTAAGTGAATAAAAGTTGAAAAGGACGTCTATCAGACTAGAGATGTGCTGGAGCCAGCTCTAACCAGCTGATTGCTAAACTTTCAATTTAAGCATTAGATCTTGGGAAATGAGCTAATGTTATACCATCCAAAGATTATTCTATTGTTTTGTTGGTTGTCTTGACTTAAGAAAGTGGTGGGGAAAGTGTTAGCCATGCAGATAGCACTTTATAGAGTGTCCTGCATACATTTATTTTTGGAGTCCTACCTACTAACCCACAGAGGAATGAGGGCATCAGCTATCTAACAGTGGAAGCTTTTCTTCAGACCAGCTAAAAGATGCCTCTGCTGCCCCTTAGAATACAGACCAATCTGTACAACAGCCCTTCAGACAGAGATAATGCTGATTTCTCACCCTTCCCTCCTCTCTTCCTCCCTTTTCTCTTCTCTTAGTCCTCAGCTTCTCCTTGGTGCCCTTGGAGGGTTGCCCAGATCAGGCCCCCTTCTGCTTGCCCTTCTTGAACTTCCTTGATGGCCTCTCTCTTTCCTTTCCTCCCTCCCTCCTTTCCTTCCCTCCTTGTCTGCGTCTAGGGCCATCCCTGTTGCCTGCCTACCTCTTTGAATTTCCTTACCATCCTCCTTTCTTTCTCTCTTCCCTCCCTCCTTTCCTCCTCCTCTCCTTGTCTTGGTCCAGGGCCATGCCTGCTTGCCCTCCCCAGCCCCTGCCAGAGAGCCCTGGGCAAGGCCTCTTTGGTAATTTTACTTGATGTTCCAATTCTAGGACAGAAGAGACGGAAGGATGGGCAGGCTCGACGGGAGAATGCCAATGGGAACTTAAGCAGGAAAGAAAGCAAGGAAGCCCGCCTGGGCTCTACTCGAAGGCGGAAGGGGCAGCAGCAGCAGCAGCAGCAGCCTCCACCACAGCATCGAGGGACTGAAGGTCCTGTCACACCTGCCGCCTAAGGGTGACTCTAGGCCCTGGGCCTTGGAAACAAGAAGTCAATGCTGCTATGTATATGAGAGCTTTACTGAACTGGAGTACTGCTGCAATGCATATTCATACACATGTACACATCCATGCATACATGGGGCATGTACATGCATGCAGACTGGATACATTAAAACACCTATAAAAGGCAGCCATATACTCACCTGTTTCTACAGACATACCATGTACATACAGACATAACTCTGACATGCACACATGTGCATCCCATCACCCACCTAGAAAAGGTAGGCATGCATTCACAAACCCATTCTCATTCAGACATGCCATGTATGTGCAGATATAACTCCCAGACATGCACATATGTACATACATACACTTGTAAAAATGAAGGCGTATGTATATGCAGATGTATACACATGGATGCATATACCTTTCAAAGACAAGTTGGCATCCAGGTGTCTACACTGGACAGACACGCATCCATATACCCCTCCATGTGTGTTAGGCATACATATGACCAGGCATTCAGACAGACATGTACATGTATCCACAGGCCTCAGACCTACATTGTACCCATACACATACTACCAGACTGTGGAGCACATGCTTCTAAAAGCAGGAGAAGGGAAAACTTCCAGAGCTACTGCAGACCCTTGTACTTGGCCACACGCAGAGGTGAGGAGGGCACAGAGGGACACCCCCTTTGCTCCAACAGAAGGTGAGCTGAGCACATTCATCTGAGAAGGTTCTTCAAAAGCAATTTTTTTTTTGGAGAACTTTCCCCGGTTGTAACCTGTCAGCCACCCTGAAGTGTGCGAGGAGCAATGTTGGCTGAAAAGACAGAAGGGGCCAGGCTTGCCTGCCGGGTTGAAGCTGAGGCTCCCTAGAGTCTGGCCCAGGAAAGGCTCGCCTTCTCCCTCCCCTGTCCCATGTTTCTGGATGTGAGACTTTCTCTTGGAAGAATTTATGTTAAATGTCCATGGTATGATGTCAGGGGAGACCAGACCCTGAAAACTGCTTAAAAATTTATTTCAAATTAAAAAATGAAAACTACCAGCCATGTTCATTTTCAAGGGTAAGGATGGGGGTGGGATGAGCAAGGTAAACTGACTGGAGGCAAGGCTGGGTCTCAGGAGCTTTGGGCAGATTCTTAGAAAAAGAGAGAAGAAAGGAAAGGAGTCCTATTGAAAATTGGAGGACAACATCTAGTTTCTCTCCGTACCCTGTTAGGAACTGGATTAATTAATATTTATGCAGTGCTTTAATGTTTATAAAATGCTTTGCTTGCATTCATTTGAGTCACATAATAATGCTGAGGCAAGTATTATGGACATTCTCACTCCCATTTTACAGATGGGGAAACTGAGGCTTAGGTTAAGTGACTAGTCCAGAGTCACAGGAGGCGAGTTTTGAACCAAGGTTAAGTCCGGCATATTACCCACTATGCCATGCTTCCTACCCCTCTGAAAAAAGGAAAGAAGACTTGAAATGAGTTATAAGGAAAAAGTTCTTGACTATGAAAATCCTAGGGTATGAAAGTGGGAAGGGACCTCAGGCCTCTAGTTGAACCCATAGGTGAGCAGGTTTCCCCATTAGAAGCAGCTAGTTGGCACAGTGGGTAGAGTCAATGAGATAATATTTGGAAAGTACTTAGTACCTGGCACATAGTAGGTGCTTAATGAATTCTTGTTCCTTCCTTCCCTCAAGTCCTGAGTCTGAAGTCAGGAATACCTGAGTTCAAATCAGATCTCAGACGCTCTGGGGGCTGAGAACCCTAGGGACCCTAGGCAAGTTACTTAACCTCCGTCTGCCTCAGTTGCCTCAAATGCAAAGTGGAAATTAAAATGGCACCTGCCTTCTATGCTTGATGTGACGTTCAAACAAGAGAGCTGTTGTAAAGTGTTCAGCATGGCGCCTGGCGCATAGTGGGTGCTTAGCAAAGCACATGCTTGTTTCCTTCCTTCTTTCCATTATAATAGCTCTTGACAAGGGATCATCCAGTCTTCCCTGGAAGATTCCTAGGGGTCAGAAACTCACTACCTCCTAAGGCAGCCAATTCCACTTTCGTTCAGCTGTTTGTTAAGAAGCTTTCCCTTCCACAAAGACCAAGTCTTTCTCTCCATGGCTTCCCCCCATTGTCTGGCCTTGTTTTGTTTGCTGAAGCTATTCCCTTCTCAAGTCTTCCCTTTGCTGAGTGGATCAGAGTATCAGAAAGAACCTCAAAGGGCATCTAATCCAACCTGGACCCGATCAGGAATTGTAGGGTCAGAGATTTTCTGATTTTAAATGTATGATCCCCTCATCCTCAGAGGGCATCTAGTCCAGTCCTTTCATTTCACAGATGAGGAAATAGCAGCTCAGAAAGGGTAAATGATTTGCCCGAGGTCACACAGATAGTAAGTATGAGAGGTGTGATTTTGACTTCAGTCTTCTGAATCCAGAGCCAATGTGCTCCCTCTGACTGTCCTTAACATACCATCCAGCCTCTCCTTGAAGACTTCCAGTGATGGGAAGCTCACTCTCTCTACAAAGGCAGTTCATTAGTCCCCACTTTGGACAATTATCATTAAGCATCTTTAGACCTTTCAACCAATCCCTTTATGGCAAGATTTGGAGTCCCCTTGAATGTAGAATAGGTAGGGGGCAGAAAGGTTGTGAAGATCTTAAAGAGAGTAAACTCCTGGGCCTCCTCATGAAGCTGGGTACAGCACATTCTGCTAGAGGCAGACATAAGGAAGAAATAACTATTTCAACTTTATCCTGAATTTCCTACCTTACCTACTTCTTTGCTCTATAAGCCCCTTGGCTACTGACTAGAGCTTGGAGTGTAGGCTAGTCCTTGGTCTGGTCTATCCACAGGCAACTGAGAGGTGCCTGGGGGTAAGAGGGCAGTTAGGTGGTACAGCACTGGCCCTCAAGTCAAGAAGACCTAAGTTCAAACCCAGTCTCAAATACTTTACAGTTATGTGACCCTGGATAAGTCATTTCATCTCTGTGTGCCTTGGTTTCCTCATCTGTTAAGTGGAACTAATAATAATACCTACCTCTCAGGTTGTTGTGAGGATCAAATGAGATACTAATGGCAAAGTATTTTGCAAACCTTAAAGTGATAAATAAATGCTAGTTAATATTATTATTATTAGATATTATTAATCATTGGGCAACTAGGTGGTGCAGTGAATAGTATCAGTCTCATCTTCCTAATGAGTTCATGATGATGAATTCATCCTCAAATACAATACCCTGATGAATTCATCTTCCTGTGTTCATATCTGGCCTCATACGTTTACCAGTTGTGTGACCCTGAGCAAGTCACTTAACCCTGTTTGCCTCAGTTTCTTCACCTGTCAAATGAGCTGAAAAAAGAAATGGCAAACCACTCCAGTATCTTTGCCAAGGAAACCCCAACTGGGGTCAAGAAGAGTTGGATATAACTGAAGCAACTGAACAACATTACTCATCAGATGCTTGAAATAGATGTAGGGCTCCATCATTAATTTACTATATGACTTTGAACTCTGGGTCGCCATTTCCCCACCTGTAAAATCAAAGCTTTGGGCATCTGGGAGTAAGGACTTGGCAAGGAAGTAGTTTATGTGAAAAAAATCTGGGGATTTTAGTGTGCAGCAAGTTCAATATTAGTCAACAGAGTGCCATGTTAGCCAAAAAAGTGAATGCATTCTTGTTCCATTAAGTCAGGCACAATGTTCAGAGTCGTGGAGGTGACGGTCTGCTGGGAATCTGCCCGGGTCAGACCTCATATACTGTGGCCAGTTCAAGGAGCCACATTTTTAGAATGATATTGACAAATAGGAGCTTGTCTACAGGAAGATGGATAGGAAGACAGAGTTACAGGGCCATGACTCATAAGATCAAGTGAAAGAACTGGGAATATTTACTTCACACAATAGGTTTGGGGAGAGATGCTAGCGGTTGTGGCAATTAAAAGTTTCAGCAGACATAGTTTGTGGGTAATTTAATCATTTTATTAATAAGGCCAGCAAGTTTATTAATAAAAGATGGTCATTTAGCCATCTCTCTTAGACCAAAGACAATTATGGCAGCCAGTTCACAGTTTAGATATCCTTCTGAGAATAGGTGTTCCCCAGAATGGGAATCCTAATTGGTTAACAGTTAAGGAGAGAATGAATATTACAACGCGGGGATGAAAGCGATATCTCGTCATTCTTGACACAGAGACACTGTCTCAATGTCCAGACCACCCCCAGCCTTGGGCAATTGAGACAAAAGGGTCTGTCTCCACCCAAGCTTGATTGAATTCACCTTAGCCCAGAGAGTCCTTGTAAAGTTGAGTTGGGTCAAACAGAGAAGGTTAACACAACCTTCAGAAACTGAGGACTTGAAAATAGAAAAAGGGGGAACTCCGAATCTCCCCAAATCATTAATCACTTCTCCTACTGTCTTCAGATAGTTTGTGTTACCTTTGTTCTACTTAGTCCCAAAGGACCAAACTAGAACTGTATAAATTCAGATTTGAACTATATGCAAGTCTAATATAAAAAATTATTGGTGGGCCCAAGGGGTTGGTGCACTGCACTCTCAACCACTCTACTGAGGGGGACTCACACATGTGCTCGGACTGGGTTCAATCCTGCTGTAATCTGGATTATAGTGAAAAGGTTTAAACTCCTTATCTTACATCCTTTGACTTTTTACTCTCCCCCCAACCCAGACCCCTGAAGGAATACTACTTAAGGATTAAGTTTGACTGCTCTCTAGAGTCTCCCCCAAAGAGGGGATAGCAAGGTTCTCAGTATACAATATGAGTCAAGCAGGGACCAGGTATTTATGTCCTATGCACAAAAAGAATGCTAAACACAAAACACTCAAGCACATAATGATAGGAAGACTTAAAACAGGATTCAGTAATTTAACTTACAACTACTTTTCTAAGAGGCTGAGACTTTAACCTCATTGCAGTATAAAGTAGTTTGTGAGGACACTGAATAGACATTGTTAAATTTCACCTCAACTCTGCACTGTTACCTCAAAGCCAGCCAGGCCAGGGCTTAGGTTACTCTTCTTGTTGGTGGCCCTCTTATTTGATGTAAAAACTTCCCCTTCTGCCAGTCAGTTCTATGTAATGGACACAGGGCAAGCAAACCTCTCAAAATCACAAGGTCTCCCCCAAGCCTGGACAAGTCTATCTCAAAATTAATGTTTAGTCATCTATACTCAGGGAAGAAGCACAAGACTGAGATCCAGTCTCAGGCTTGCCTGGGCAGGATATGCACTTTAGGTTCTATGAGACCTAGGTCACTTCCTCTCCGTCACCTCTTCTCATCTGGAAGAGTCAGAGACTGAAAGGGCCAGAGTCACTCCCCTTTTAAAGATCCAGTAAGTCATCTGGTCTTCCTGCTCAATGGCCAATGAGAGTTTCCTCAACATCCCCACAGCTCCCAAGCATGGAGCTGTCACATATGGTCAGCTGACAGTAGGCAAAGTATCTCTTTCCACAACGTGTTCAACTCCCCTTTTATTAGAGGGGAAACTTCCTAAGTGTTAGAACTATCCTAAAGGGAATGGGATTGGGAAATGATAGGTTCCTCTTACTAGAGGTCTTCAAGCAAAAGCTGGATGGTCACTTTTCAGAGATAGGGTGGAATGGATTTCTGGTCAGATACATTTTGATCTGGATCCAGGATGGGGAACCTGCAGCCTTGAGGCCACACATGGCCCTCTAGGTCCTCAAGTGCAGTTTGACTGCAAACATCACAGAACAAGGCTGCAGGTTCCCCACCCCCGGTCTAGGTTGTCTCCTGCAACTCAGCGATTCTGTTCAACCAAATGATCTCTAAGTTGTTACTAATTCTAAATTCTAAGCTATCTTAGATCCCATTGTTTCTCTTATTTTTTCTTTTCTGCCTTTCTCACTTTCCAATATCTCTCTGTTTCTGGCTATTTCTCTGTCTGTATCTTCCTTTGGGATAGGGGGAGAGGTAAGGAGGGATAAGAGGGGAGGAGGGAAAACCCAGGTTTTGTAACTCCACCAGTATAAGGAACTGCCTTCTTCTATCAGTGCAAGTTGGTCTTTTCAACACTACTTAGTTTTAGAGAGTTGCCTAGGGGCATTGAAGGAATAAATGACTTGCTCAGGGTCACAGGGTCAGTACCTGGCAGAAGTAGGACTTGAACTCAGGTCTCATTGGCTCTGAGTCTGGATCTCTGTTGACTATGTCAAGCTATCTTTCTCTATGTCTCCTAAGTTACAAAAAAATGATCTGAGGAAAAAAGTTTAAGGAATAACCAGTTCTAACTTTCTCTTCTCTCTTTTTTTTTTCTCTCTGTCTCTGCCTGTCTCTCTTTCTGTCTCTTTCTCTATCTCTCATCTCACTCTGTCTCCCTTCCTCTCTCCTTCTCTGTCTCTGTTTCTCTCCATCTCTTTCTTTCTGTCTATTTCTCTCTGTCTCTGTTTCTATCTCTCTTTCTGTCTCTGTTCCTGTGTGTCTCTGCTATCTCTTTCTTTCTGTCTCTGTGTGTGTCTGTCTCTCTGTCTCTGTCTGTCTCTCTCTGTTTCTCTTTCTTTCTGTCTCCTCTGTCTGTCTGTCTCTCTCCCCTCCCTCCAGTGTCTCCCTCTCTCTCCTCCCTCCACTTTCAAGCATCCTGAACACTAAAACTGTAGGTGACTAATGAGGGGAGACATACAATTGCAGTTTAATGTGATAAACTAGACTTCTGGGATTCCTGGATCCATTGGGAGATGGGGTGATAGAGGGAAAACAGCACCGGATTTGGAGTCAGAGGACTTGGGCCCAGATCTTACCATTCTACTGACTACCCATGAAACCTTAGGCAAGTTACTCCCCCCTTCTGAGTTTCCTCAGCTTCCTCATTTGTAAAATAGCGGGGTTAGACTATGTGACCTCGGGGTCCCTTCCAGCTCGGGATCCATTCCTGGGCCTCTCCCTGTTCTCCCATTCTAATGCCTCAGATTCTCATCTGCAAAGTGGGGAGATGTTTCATCCA
The DNA here is from genome assembly GCA_028627135.1 of Pseudochirops cupreus. Taxonomy (NCBI): domain Eukaryota; kingdom Metazoa; phylum Chordata; class Mammalia; order Diprotodontia; family Pseudocheiridae; genus Pseudochirops; species Pseudochirops cupreus. Next base: position 123,131,554 of record CM053582.1, read on the forward strand.
GAGCATCCTGACTCTGTGGTGCTCTGAGAGGAGGGTGTATATCATTGGTCACCCAAGTTGGATCTTGTGACTTTCCTGTGAATCCAAGCTCCTGAGTTAGGGAGTTTTCTACAATATGGGATGAGTCCAAGGATAGGGTGGGGAGAGGGAATGAGGTCCTGAGGGATCTAAACACCTGGTCCAGGCATCAAGTGCCTCTCTATTTGAGGGCAGAGACAGAAGGCATTGAGGATGGTCCAAAGACAAAGCCCCCTGCCTGGCTCAGAAGCCCACACCTTGATGTATTTTCCAGTCCCAGCAAGTATGGGGAAGAGGGAATCTGTGTCATAGATTCCTTCCCCTTCCCCCAGGTTTTCGGCAACAATAATGCATGGTTTGGAAGTGGCTGTTATCTGCCCACAGTGTTATTTGGAAAATGTTAGCTTTTTCTTCCATGGGCCCAGCGGATTGCACCACATCAGGATGCTGGCGTTTCTGGCTACCTTACCCAGCTCTGGTATTTTCCAGACCAAGTCCCCAGCGAATGGACTTGTTTTCCATTTCAGTCCTTCAGAAGATGGGAATTTTTTGTGTTCTGGGTTTGCTTTTGTTGGATTTGTTGGGTTTTTTTGTTTGGGGTTTTTTTTTTAACTTCTGGAGAGAATGAACAGGGAGAAAGTTTAGGACAGACATCAGCTCTCTAACCCCCACCTCTCACTCCATACATTTCCATAATGAAGGTCAGTGGCCAGGGACGTCTCTGTTGTTTCTCTGCTACTGGCCATGAGTCCGTTTAGATGGGGCACATCCAGGGACCCAGGATAGGGTGTGGGGGCAGAAGAAAACAAGGCCCAGGCAAAAATAATAGTTTCCATTTTTATTGCCTAAGTGGATTAATTGTAAAGGGACCCAATTAGCCTGGCCCTGAACACTCAGCCAAAAGGAAAGCACAACCATATCTGAAGGATGATGCTCTTGGGACCAAAGTCTGGGCTTACAGAGCACACGGCAAGCACCTGCTGGGGGGTGAGGGAGGACTGGGCTCATGGTCTGTAGACCTCTTGGCTGTCCCCAGGGAAAGGTGCTTCAGGGTGCTGAAGGCTTCAGCCTCAGATCAAGTCAACACATACTTATAAGGTGCCTACTATGTGTCTAGCACTGGGGATACAAAGAAAAGTAAAAGTAGTCCCTGACCTCAGGGAGCTTACATTTTAATGGTGGAGACAACATAAATATTGGGGGCTAGCTAGGGGGTGCAGTGATTAGAGTGCCAGGGCTAGAGTCAGGAAGACCTGACTTCAAATTCAGCCTCAGACACTTATATCTGTGTGACCTTGGATGAGTCACTTAATCCTTGTTAGCCTTGGTTCTGTCATCTGTAAAATGAGGCTAATGGTAACACCCACCTCCCTGGGTTGTTATGAAAATCAAATGAGATAATAATTGTAACACGCTTGGCACAATGCTTGGCGCATAGTGGGTGCTGTATAAATGTTAGCTATTAGTATTGCTGTGGACATAGAAGACATATGATAGATTGGAGGAAACTTCAGAGGAGAGGCATTAGTGTGAGACAGGGACAGGGTGAGGAGGAGGAGAAAGGGACCAGGACAGACTTCTAGAAAAAATGCAGGATTTGTGCTGAGCCTTGAATAAAACCAGGAGGCAAAGACAGGGAGAGAAATCGTTGCAGGCACAGGAGGACAGATAATGAAAAAGCACGGAGCCTGGACCTGGTGTCGGGCACAAGAAATGGCAGGGAGACCAGCATCCAATGGGGAAATATAGTTCGTCTCACTGCAATATACACGGTGATAACTGAGGTTTGGTTTTTATTTTGTTCTCAATTACCGGGTGGGTGGAAGAGAGAGAAGGAAAAATGTTGCTGATGGAAAAATATATGTGTTAGTGTGTGTATAATTTTTTTTTAAAAAGGTCAGTGTCGGGGCAGCTAGGTAACACAGTGAATAGAGCACTGGCCCTGGAGTCAAGAGGACCTGAGTTCAGATCCCGCCTCAGACACTTAACATTTACTAGGCATGTGACCTTGGGGAAGTCACTTAACTCCAATTGCCCTGCCTTCCCCCCTCTGAAAAAAAAAAGATCAGTGTCTGGATCATAGAGTACATGGAAGGGAGTGAGAAGACTAGAAAGGTAGGAAAGTAACCAGGTTGTGAAGGAGTTTAAAAACTGAACAGGATTTTAATATTTAATTCTGAAGGTACTAGGGAACCAGTAGAGTTTACTGAGTGCTCCTGACCTCCTTCAACTTCAAGCTTGGTGACCCAGTAGAAAACTTTTTTTTTAAACCACATTGATGCGGTCTTAGATGAAACCCCAGAGGATAGGGGAGAAGAGCAGAGGGTATGATATTGAGGATAGACAATTAGGACCTTTCCTTCTCCATCCCTGAGGGCTTCAGAGCGCCTCCAGCTGCCCTTCCTTGGTGGTGCTCAGAACATTGAGATGGGGGCCAGTTGTTGGGGGGCCAAGGAGGAGATGCTGGTGAGGGAAAGGTGGGTCAGATTCTGCCCTAAAGCCTTTCAAGAGCTTAAATAGGAAATTGCAAAACATGTCTACTTTTTGAAAACAGAAAGTATGTGAAAAATGGTTCCTCCCTCATCCTCCTGGGGCCTGGTGCACGGAGGTGGGTGAGATAGATTCTTGATTGGAGCCAGACCTGTGTGGGGAGGAGGGCACAGCCAAGTCCCTGAGGGCCTTCTGGTCACAGCAGCAGCCAGCCTCTGGTTGGTGATTATTGTTATCAGCATGAGCTTGCTCCATCCCCAGGAGAGGGTCATCAAGGCCCAGGGGGAAGAGGTCTGGATCATCTGCTCTTATTCATGGTTCAAGATTTTTTTTTTAAGAGTCAACTTCCGAGGGGCTCGAACTACAATCCAATCTGTACCACACGTTGCTGATTAAATACTTGGAACATGCCCAGGTGGAGCCAGGCCTGTCCATAAAATGGGAGGCATTTTGGCAACTTCTGAAGTTCCTGGCACCCTGTCCTGGCACATGCCGACCTCTCTTCTTCAAGGAGTGGCTGTGGGCTGCATGCCATCACACTTTCCTGGGAAACATAGAAGAGAGTTAAAGTCAACAATGTGCTCATCCCCAAAAGGAATAATCTCACATCCCTTCAGAGAAGGGGAATGGAAGGGAAAGGGAAGCAGAGGGGCTGGTGGTAGAGGGGATGACAAGGAAATAGCCCCACCTGATCTTTTTGTAAGTCTATCAATCAATCATTCAACAAGGATCTACTTTGTGCCAATCACTAGGATCAGTGCTAAGGATATGGAGATAAAAGGGAGACAGTCCTTGCTTTCAAGGAGCCTACCACAACTTGCCGGGTGCCTGCAACGATCATAGGTTTACAGAAGGGGCATACGATGCCATCTAGTCCAACTCCAGAACAAGAACGACCAAACAAGAGATGACGTCATACAGACAGACCTGTAAATGGCAGAGCTTAGATTTGAACCCAGGTCCTCTGATTCCAAAATCTCCCCCTTCTCCACTATACCATGATGACCTGTATGTTTGTAATTATGCAAACACGGGATATCTACACAAAAAATACAAAATAATCGAGGGGGTACTTACAACTTGGGGGATCAGAAAAAGGCTCTTAAAGGAGGTAGCGCTTGAGTGGAGCCTTGAAGTGGGCTAAGAGTTGTAGGTGGTGGAGATGAGGGGGGAGAGTTTTCCAGGCATGGGAGAACAGAAGGCAAAGGCCACTGAGATGGGAGACAGAAGGTTATATATAGAGAACTCCAAGTAGGCCATCTTGGCCGGAATTTAGAACGTGTAAGGGGAGCAATGTGTGATTAGCCTGGAATGATAGGCTGGAGCCAGACTGTGAAGGGCTTTTAATGCCAAACAGATGAAATTGTTTTGTGTTGGGTTGTTTTTTGTTTTTTGGTTGTTTTTTTTTTTAATTCTAGAAGCAACAGGGAGCTACCGGGACTTCTTGAGCAGGGGAGTGATGTGGTCAGGCTCAAACTGTATGAATAACTCTTTGGTAGCCAACTGGAGAATGAATTGGAGCTGGGGAAGGGCTGGATACAGACCGACAAATTTGGAGGCCATTGAAAGAATCCAGGCAAGAAGCAATGAGTATCTGAGGTAGGGTGGTTGTGATGGGAATAGAGAGAAGGGTATGGATGCTGGAGATATTGAAGAGGCTGAAACTATAACCCTGGACAGCTTGATATGGGGGGGTCAGGGAAGGGAGGAGTTGAGGGTAACCTCCACGTGGCACAACTTAGTCACTGGAAGAATGACAATCCCCTGGTGAGAAAAAGGGAGGTTAGGAGGACGGGAGAGTCTGTGGGTTTGGACATGCTGTATTTGAGATGTGTGGGGGACATCCAGGTAGGAGTTGTCCAGTAGGTGGTTGGAGGTCCAGGACTGAAGTCCCAGGGAAAGGTAAGTAGGTCTGGGAGTCATTCGCCTAAAGATAATTGTTGAATCCATAAAAATCCTTTAGGCCACTTGGCTATCTGCCTGTGTCTCCCATGACCGACATTAAGGCACAGTGGATAGACTGCTGGCCTTGGAGTAAGGAAGACCCGGAATCAAATACACCCTCAGATTTACTAGCTGTTTGTCCATGAGAGTGTCACTCTCTGAGTCTGTTTCCTTATCTGTAAAATGGGGATGATAGCTTCATCTACCTTGCAGAGAAATGGGGATCAGAATGAGATGATGTACGGAAAGCACTTGGCAAAACTTAAAACACTATATACATCCACATTGTTATTGTCATCCTGGCAGTATTTCTCCCTGGTGGGGTGGCCCATGACTCTATGGCAGCACTAGAAGCCATAGGAAGTACCCAAGTGGGAGATGGATCAGAGGCCCAGAAACATTCTTCTGCTGAGTCCAGGCCAGCCTTATGCACATGCTAATAATGCCACCAAGTCAAGGTTCCCTGTCTCCATTCAGCCTGCCTTGGGTCTGTGAGTGCTGAGGTGCCAGGACTCAAGCAAGAGGAAACAGGGAAAAATAAGAAAAGAAAAGTCTCCAGAAAAATGAGACTGCTTCCCTTCTGAGTTCTGTTGTTTTGAGTTGGAGACTTAAGGTCACATTAGAATTTAGGTTAGCCGGCATTGCCAGAACATGTGGACAAGCTCTGATTTTCATCTACAGGAAGCAGTAGAAAGAGTGCTGTATTTGGAGTAGGAGGACCCAGGTTCAAATTCTGACTCTGACACTTTACTACCTTGGGCAAATCAATCCAACTCCCTGGGCCTCAATTCTTCCTTTGTAAAATGAGGGGGGTTGGACGAGATGCCTCTGAGGGAACTTCCAGCTCTACAGTGATTCTCCTGCCATATAGTATGCACTTAATACATAATAAGATTTAACTAACATTTACATAGCACCTACTATGTGCTGGGCACTGTGCCAAGTGCTCTACAATTGTTTTCTTATTTGATCCTAACAACAGCCCTGGGAGGCTGCTGTTCTTCAGTCCTTTTTCAGTGCTTTCTGACTCTTCATGACCCCATTTTGGGGTTTTCTTGGCAAAGATACCAGAGTGTTTTGCCATTTCCTTCTCCAGTTCATTTTACAGATGAGGAAACTGAGGCAAACAGGGTTAAGTGACTTGCCCAGGGTCACACAGCCTGTAAGAGTCTGAGGTCACATTTGAACTCAGGAAGATAAGCCTTCCTGACTCCAGACCCAGCTCTGTGTACTATGGTGCCACCTAGCAGCTTACTCTAGGAGGGAGGTACTATTAATATCCCCATTTTACAGATGAAGAAACCAGGTAAACAAAATTTAAGTGATTTGCCCTGGTTCCCCCAGCTGATAAGGGTCTGAGGCCAGAGTGGAACTCTGATCTTCCTGACTCGTTCCCTTGGCAAAGTGGGATAGAGAACCATCCTCAAAGCCTCAGGAAGATGAATTCGAATCCTCTCTCTGACACATGTTGACTATGTGACCCAGGACACGTTGCTTAATCTCTCCGTGGTCTAGGCAACCTACTAAGAAGATAATGAGCAGAGAAGGCTCTGACTTAACATGGGGAATTCCCTATACTAATGAAATTACCAGTCTAGTCCTTTGCCACTATTCACTATGCTATTTATTGTATCACCCATGGCAACGAGGGCCCTCCAAATTCTACATGCTCCAGAGCAGCTGGACCTCAGTCCATTGGGGGTCATCTTATAAAAGAGTCTCGAGGTCTCACAACAGCCTATGATGTGAGGAATGACTAGGGCAAGATCCCTAGCTGTCCACTGCAGGGTGGGTGAGGATGGAGGAGAACAAGAAAGCCTGTCAACATCCAAGACACTGGAGGAGGCAAGAAACAGCTCGGAATAATGGAATGAGCTCTGCATGGCTAACCACAGGATCTAGGTTTGAATCCTGACTCTGCTCATTAATTATTCCCTCTATGGAAAATATCTATATTAATCAATATCTAGTCACTAGAGATATTGGAAAAAGTAATATTGATGATACTTCAGGGAGTTAGAGTTTTGTTGGTGTGGATACACCTTCCACTGGTATAGATAGCGACCCTTCTGTGACTTGGTAAATAGTTTTTAAGAAATGTTGTGACCAATATGTGTGTGTATGTATGCATGTATGCATATGTGTATATATAAACTTACATATACACACGTGCATGTATATGTGTCTGTGTGTATATATTACATACATGCATATACATTCACCTTGAACACAATGTAGTTTTATGGTATTAGGAGAATACAGATTAAACTGTGATTTCATTGCTAGAAAGGAAACTCTTTCTACCAACGCAAAGCATTCTCTGCAACATATAGCCTGTTGCCTAAATACTTGTCCAGGTTCTCTCAGCCAGGATGTGTCAGAAGCCGAACTTGGATCCTGACCTTCTTAGCCTCAAGGCTAGCTCTCTACCCACTAAATCACACTGCCTCTTTTATTATAATAGTTCACATTTCCATACTCCTTCAGGGTTTGCAGTATTCCTTATAACACCTCTGTGAGATCAGTCAGGTAGGATAAGTATTCTCAGGTCCATTACAGAGAAGGGAAGTGAGATGCAGAGAATCTGCCATCTCCCCAGATCCATACAGGGTGCTAGGGGCTACAGTGGATGGAGCACTGGGCCTGTAGTCAGGGAGACCTAAGGTAAAATCCCACCTCAGCACTCCCTTAGCTGTGTGACCCTGAACAAGTCACTCAATTTCTCTGTGCCTCAGTTGCCCCCTCTGTAAAAATGGAAACATAATAGTGAAGATGAAATAAAATAATATATGTAAAGCATTTTGCAAACTTTAAAGTACTATGTAAATGCCAACTCTCATCATCATCCTGTGATTCTTCAAAGAGCCTAAGTGACCTGGCTGATAGAATTTTAGAGCTGGAGGATGACCATAGTTCAACCCTCCTATGGGACTGATGAGGAAATGGAGACCAGTAGACATTAAGTGACTTCCCCAGGGTTCCACAGATAGTAGGTACCTGAGACCAGATCTGAACTCAGGTCTTTCTGACTTCAATGTCAAGCCCTCTATCCCCTGTACTAGCTAGCAGCCTATAATTTGAGGTGAGGGGGGGGGGAAGAGAACATCTATTGGGTTGAGATATAAGAAGATGGCAATTAGGGATCATGAAAGTCTCCCAGGAAGGTGATTCTTGAGCTGAGCCTTGAGGGAAGTTATGGGATTCTAAGGCATGAAAATGAAGGATGAGTTCAAATTCAGTCATGGGGGGCAGCCCTGAAGGGGCTATTAAATGTCTACTTCATTCTGCTACATGCTGTGGATACAAAGACAAAGATTAAAACAGTCTCTGCCCTCAGGAAGCTTATATTTTACTTGGGGGGAAGAAGGGCAAAATACATGGAGAAAAGTAAAGAAGGGACATGGGATACCATGTGTGAGAACCTCTCCTAGAGCAGTTTAGATGGAGAGGGTGCATGAAGGGAGTGAATATGAGAGAAATTTGAAAAGATAGGTAGGAATCAGAGTGTGGAAAAAGAGTTTGTATTTTATATCCTAGTTGCAGGAGAGAATTACTGGAGGCTCTTGAGTTGGCAGTGATATATCCATACTTGCTCTTTAAAATATTATTTGGCAGCTGGATGGAAGATGAGAGGAGAGAGACAGATTACATGAAGACTACTTATTGTAATAATCCAAGAGAGTTATGAGGGACTAAAGTGAGGTGGTAAGGCCACATTAGTGGAGGGATATTATGGAGGTAAAATCCACAAGTCTTGACAATAGATTGGATGGAGGGAGTGAGGAAGAAGGAGAGAGTCAGGAGACACTCTGAGGTTGTAAGTGGGTAAGGATAGTGGATCTCTCTAAAGAAATGAGGAAGTTCAGAAGAGGGGTAAATTGGGGTGTGTGAAGATGAATTATGAGTTCCATTTTGGATATGTTGAGTTTGAGATGCCAATGGAACTAACAGGTGGTGGAGTTCAAGGGAAAAAAGACTAAAGCTAGATATATAGAACTGAGAATCATCAAGATCATTTAACCAATGAAAGCTGGTTGAGATTCTCAAGAGCCAGAGTAGAGAGAGAAAGAAAAGAAGGTCCAGATCAGATCCTTGAGGAATACCCACAATACTGAGTAGGACATGGGTGATGGTAATATTGCCCTGGCCTAAAATGATCTCTCTTCTTCTCCTCCACCTTTTGGAATCCCTAGCTTCATTCAAGACTTAGCTCAAGAGCCAATTCCTACTCAAAGCATTTCCTGATTTCCCCAAATATTGTTCTCTCCCTGTGGAGTTATTTTCTATTTACTTTTCTCTGTGTATTTTGCCCTTCTTCCCTTAGTAAAATATAAGCTTCCTGAGGGCAGGGACTGATCTACTTTTTGTCTTTGTATCCCCAGCATGTAGCAGAATGAAGTTGGTTGTTGTCCTTTGTTCTCTTAGAGGACCAAAATGATATCACTTTGCTAAAGTCAAGTTTCAGTGTGTCTGACTGTGGCTGATCAGACCAATACGAACTCAGAATGCTCTAACACAGGTCAGGCACAAATAGTCCATGTGAACATTTGGGGTGGATACTCTAAATCCAGCCTCACATATTTATTGGTTGTATGACCCTGGGCAAGTCACTTATCCTTTGTCTGCCTCAATGTTCTTATCCATAAAATGGGGACAATAATAGCATCTACCTCTCAGGGTATATATCTTTCTCAATCTCTCTGTCTCTGCCTGTCTGTCTCTCTAGCTCTGTCACTCTGAACCTAGAAAGCCTTCCAGCTAGTTAACAGGAGCCTGGGGCCAACATCAGTCTAGTAGAGCTCCAACCAAGGGCAAGCCTACAATTGTATTGCCCAGACCCAAATTGGGGTCAAGAAGCTTGCAAAGCTCAGACCTAAAGAGGAACATTCAGACTTTGCTCTGCACCAAATATCTGGGTACCAGGTACCCAGCCTCTGAGATCTTTAAAGAATACAACACCTAATACCTGGAGAAAGCAAGTATAGGACCTCAGCGAATACAAATCAGGACCAAACAAGGCCAGATATTCCTTCCAGAAGTGCAGAGTTTAATCCCAACACAAAGTCCCAATTCAGGAAGTAAGCTAAGAATAATGAGTAAACAAAAAAAAAATCTCGCCATAAGGAACTATGATGATGACAGGGACAACCAAGACATAAACCCTGAAGAAAAGATTTATTCCAAAACATCTACAGGCAAAACCTCAAAGAACAACCCAGCTTGGATACAAGTTCAACTAGAATTCCTAGCATAAATAAAGCAAGAATTTTAAAATTATAAATGAAATGAGTGGAGTAGGGGAAAATTTTGGAGAGAAAAATGAGAAATTTGGAGGAGACTTAGAAGGAATAATTAACTAATGGAGTAATACAAGAGGTACAAAACCTTACCCAATCAACAGAAAATTATAATGGACCAAACAGTAGCTAATGATTCCATAATACAACAACAAATATTTTTAAAAATCAAAATGACTGTGGAGGTAAAATGCACCAATTAGTTTAATTTTGGGGTTTTTTTAATTAATAAAAATTTAATTTTTTTAATTAATAAAAATTTAATTAATAAAAATAAAACCTTAATTTTAAAAAAGTAAAAAACTACTTTTCTTGAACTAGGGAAAGCAGCGAATTTTTCTTTCTATAAAATGAAGTAAATCAAAATTCTCAGTCAGTAATCTCTCTGCTGCTTGGGAACACAGGTTATCCACCCACCACATCCTTCACATCCCAACCTAAAATCTTTGTCTAGGTGGGATTTCATCCTTAGCCTAAGCCAGCATAGGAGCACAAGGTAGAGAGAAGGCCTTTCTAAAACATAGGCATCTTGCTGGATAGAATCTGCCCCCAAGGCAGGACTGACCCTTCTGATAGAAGACTCTCACTTGCTGGGCATGATTCAAGATCTGGTTTCTGGAGCTCACTTCCAGGTCCTTTAAAGTCATATTATTCTCTGGAAACACTCCAAGATATTTTGTTAACTATTTTTTAAAAGTGTTTTCCTAAGGAAAGGGGTGAGGAGAGGTGGGCAGGAGTGCCAGGGGGTAAAAAAAAAAATCCACAACGATTTAGTCTGACAGGCTTAAAAATCAAAAGGATGGCTTGACAGATTAATTTCAATTGTAATAGGAAACACACTGATACTGGGGAAGAAAGCTTTAAGTGGGCCTCTAGCCTTAATACAAGCTTAAACAATTATCTACAATTGGGACCTCTTTTTCGAGTTCTCACATCAGTGTATGTTCTGGACCGAATTTCTCAGGCTCAAGCCAAGAATCTTAGCTTACACAAACCAGACCCAAAATTAGAGAGCTGTCTAATAGCACCTTGGAAAACTCATATGTTAGATTTTAGTGTGCTCAGAAGGGCCACAGGGATTCTGAGATATCTCATAGTCAGTGAAAGTGCTGCTGGTTATTTTGTGAAAACTTGATCTTAGGGATCTTTTTGAAGAGCTCCTTAGCCATCATGCAAAGCTAGCCAAGACTAATAGAGACTATTTTTCTCCCAACTTCACAAACCTGACCAGACCAAACAATAACCTATGGGGAAAAAAAAGTCTCAGTAGTCCAAATTTGAACTCTCCAGCATGTCTTCTTCATAAGAAGTAGACAAGCATCCTCGTGGCCTGCCATATCCTCGTACACAAACACCCATTGGCATGGAAAAATTCAGACGTCCTTGACAGAGAACCAAGGGATTCTGGCCCATGAAACCCCAATTTACCGGCACCTTGTTATTCTTGTATCTGCTTGCAAATGTAAACTCTTGGCACTTAGCTTTCTTGACAAAGGTTTCTACCCCTCTGTCCTTCTAGGGCTAAGAAAGAAAAGGGAGGGAGAAAAGAGAGCCCTGAAAACAGATACTGAGGGTCAACTTCTCAGCTCTGCAAGGGCCCCAGAGTCTCCTGCCATGGGGCTGGGAAAGTTTCTCAGGGGCATGGCTCCAAGCCCCAGCAGGAAGGGGTCAGTTCATCATCAAATTGCTAAAGGAGAACCATAAGGGGAATAGACTGTATGAATCTAAGCTCCCTGCCATAGTGGAGACGTGCACACCAACAAGCTGTCCCTAATTAAGGGCTAATAGTCTGATAGTGGAACGCTGCCAGGGGATAACGACCCTCTAGCTGAAACATAAACATCAAGGCATTTAGGACAAAGCCAAGATATGTTTTTTTCATAGCTGGTACATATATGTGTGCATATAAGTTTATGTGTATGTACATGTGTGTATCTGTGTATTTATGTGTGTGTATATGTGTTGTATACATGTGTGTATGTATGTATTAGCCACCACTATAGTCTTCCTCTCCAAGGATTCCCAGACTCTCCTAAGAAAGGGGAGTTTATTTGTTAGATTCCCTATTTTGGTGTGCTACTTTTGGGTACTCAAATTATTAGAATTACCCAAAGATTCTTGTCATCCCCTGCTGCTATTGCTGAAGAGTAACCTTGGTCATTATGGTAGCAAGGGAGGGAATAATAGTAGAAGTAATAATAAGAATAATGATAGCCATCATTTATTTAGGGGAAGTGAGGTGGCACAGTGGATAGAGAGCCAGGTTTGGAGTCAGAAAGACCTGAGTTCAAATCCATCCTCAGACACATACTGGCTGTGTGACCCTGGGCAAGTCACTTAACCCTGTTTGCCTCAATTTCCTCATCTGTAAAATGAGTTGGAGAAGGAAATGGCAAACCACTCCTGTAACTTTGCCAAGAAAACCCCAAATGGGGTCACCAAGAGTCAAGTACAACTGAAATGACTGAACAATAATAACATTTACAAAGCATAAAAGTTTTCAAAGTGCTTTAGATATACAGCATTCCAGGAGCTCATTGATTCTGACTCTCACTTGTAGATCATGTCTCTTGGAGCTTGGCTACTCCAGATTCAATGTATGCTTCTTCATCAACATTCCTCAAACCATAGCTCAAGAGCCCCCATTGATGTATTTGTCATTCATGAATCAGTCAGTGGACATAATTATTTCAATGCGAAGGCATTTAATGAAACAACATAATCAGAAGATGTTATGGTAGAACATTATCCCTGAAAACTTAGGGAGCAATATCCCCCAAAACTCACCCCACATCAAGCAGAGAGAGCAGACACATGTAGAAGTCGTAAGTAGAGAGCACAGAAGTAAGAAATGTGCATGGTTCAGGCATGGGCAAGGAAAGGATACATACCACCTTGCAGCCTAAGGCCAATAAAGTCCTGGTACTGCTCTTCCTGACCTGGATCTTACTGTTAGATACTGCTCCAAGGGTTACTGCTGGGCATTGCTTTTCAATGCTTCTTCATCACCTACACCTTCTGGTTCAGCTAAAATCTCAGTGGGTTTGTACTCCAAGAAGGACATGTGTTAAAACTGTTAGAAATATCTTTTTCTTACTCTGAGAAACATCAGAAAATTTTCTCTCTCTGAAAGATTCAATGCCTTAGAAACCTCAAACCCAAAAATTCTTTAAATTAAAATTAACCATAAGGCAACTCTCAAAGTTGGCACTGCCCCAGAAATCTCCTTTCTTTTCTAGAAGGCTAGATTCCAAGATCATCCTATCTAAGGGATAAAGAATCCCTCATTCTCTGCAAAGAAGGTTGGGATTCAGAAAGTAATGACCTTGAATACATGCAAGCATATCTATACTATGGTCAGGTGTTTCTGCCACAAAATGCCATTGCTAGTAGTGGGAAGAAGAAAGAATTCCCTCCCCTTTGGCCTGTACTCCACAAGAGGCCCAAGAGAAAAGTACTCAGTTCTTCCAAAATTGACTGTCTTGTGCTTAATTTAGGCTGACACTTGCCATCTCCCAAGCATCAGGATCCCAGCCTCAGACGCCAAACTCTCTTCTCAAATCCCTCCATTAGAGTTGGTTCCCCTGTTTTTAAACTCTCATTTTCTTCCATGCATCCACATGGAGAAGTAGGCAAATAAAAGGAACCAAGTCAGTCCATAACTAGGTTGTAAATCTAGTTTCTGCCAACCATTAACCATATTTCTTGACCCTTATATATGCAAACAATATTATTCAAAGTCTGACAGCCTTAAAGCTACAAAGGGGCCTTTCAAGGAACAGCAAAATCTAAAAGGGGGGTTGCTCCAAACTCTTACATGATCTTACATGTGTGATACCTGAACTCATTTGATCCTCCTAACATAATGTTTGTAACATTGAAAGAGTGGAAAGAGTGCTGGATTCACAATCAGAGGTTTGGAGTTTAAATACTGCCTCTGCCACTAACTACATGACCTGGGGCAGGTCACTTTACCTCTGGAGGCCTCTGTTTTCTCATCTGTAAAATGAGGGACCCGGATGGCCTCTAAGGTCCCTTTTTGCCCCAAAACAATGGCGGTAATCTATAATCATTCTCATTTTAGAGATGAGGACTCTGAGACACTTAGAAGTTAAAGAAATTTCCCAGAGTCACACAACAAATGTCTGACATAGAATCTAATTCCAATTCTGGGGCTCAATGCACTATGGTACACTGAGTAAGGTGAAAATGGTGCTGTGGCCTCTGTAGAAATAACCATCATTTTGCTCTGATTAACCTTTAGCTTTGGTTTTCCTCAAAAAGGTGGTATGTCTAGTTAGTTAAAGTTGAAGTCTTTTCATCCAGAGTTTTTGAATTCTATTAAATATGGTCGTCAGGCCAAACTTGGGGGAGCATCTAACAAGTGTGAAATATTATAGATAACATCAGACTTTTTGTTATGTGTTGACTGGTTTGCTAGGTTTTTCCCTTCTCTTTTTCCTTTTAGGAATTATTTGTCACAAGAGATGGCTCCCTGGGAGGGTAGAGGAAAAGACATACAGGAGGAAATTAAAGCAATATGAAAACAAACTGTATAATATACACATTATATATATGTGTGTATATATGTTTGTATATGTATGTGTATGTGTATATATGTATGAGTGTATATATGTATATGCGTGTATATATGTGTATGTGTGTATACACACATACACATATAAACTGTAGTCATTTGGGACAGGATTATAGGAAATCAAGGAATTGCCATTAGGGCAAAAGGAAAGACATGGGCAAGAACATATTAAAAGATGAAAATAAATAGCTAGCAATAGTATAAGACAGCTAAGTGGTACAGTGGATGGAGTGCTGGGTCTAGAATCAGGAAGATTCATCTTCCTGAATTCAAATCTGGCCTCAGACACTTACAAGTGACCCTGGGCAAGTCTCTTAGTCCTGTCTGCCTCAGTTTCCTTGTCTGTAAAATGAGTTGGAGAAGGAAATGGCAGACCACTCCAAAATCTCTACCAAGAAAACCCCAAATGGGGCCTTGAGGAGTCAGATGTAACTGAAGAATGACTGAATTTGAACCTTTAGGTTTGCAAAGCACTTTACACATATTATTTCATGTGGTTCTCTCAACAGGTCTATTATCCCCATTTTACAGATGAGGAAAATGAGGCTGATAGTGGTTTAGTGACTTGCCCAGTATCACTCAGCTAGTAGATTCCTCCCTTAGCGGCATGCCTACAAGATCACAAGAGTTACAACTAGGAGGGACCTGAGTATCTTGTCCCACTATGGAAGCCCAGAGATGGGAAGGAACTTGACTATTAGTCACCAATGGAGTAAAGTATTAAGAGTCTGCATTTCAACTGAGAACCATGCTTTGGACATTCAGACAGCAGAAAACCCTATCAACACTTTTTTTAAAATTATGTTTAGCTAAAAAAGTGGTTCAGGCCCTAAAGAATGGAAACTTCCTGAGGGCAGGGAAAGCTTCATCTTTAGCTTTGTGTCCTAAGCACAGCTCCAGGAATAGAGCTGATGCTTAATAAATGCTTACTAATTAATTGATTGAGGAAAATAGAGGGCCAAGCCATAGCCACACCACAAACTGATCATCATTAATCATGGCTGATTGATAACTCAGGTTCAAAATTGACGACAATTCCTGGAGTTTAGAAGAGGCCATTGCAAAGGGCCAGGCTCTATAAATAGAGGAGAAAGTTAATATGGTAAGCCCAAGTGGAGTGCAAAAGAAGAGAGAAATAACCCTCCATATCATCTGGGAAAATGAAACTCCTTGGCAGGACTTCACAACAGCCTGATTCAAAATTTCATAATGAAATTATGTCTCTGATCAAAGACCATATGAGCTCATGAGCTGATTTTTGCCATCCATGTTTATGCTGTTTTTGTACCAATTTGCAGCATTGGACAGTACTTTAACCTTTCATCTCCCTGGAACTAATATGATTTTGATTCCGGGGGTCAAAAAGTGTTCTGGGGGAGTTTGAGAAAGTATCCTCAATCCCTGCAGACCATGAAGGTGTCCTCACATTAGGTTTTTAAGGTCCTCTCGATACCAGCATTGGGGCTAGAACCTTTGAACTAGGGTTGAGTTTCCTCTCAGCTCTGTCCTTGACCCTGAGGGAACAAGAGAAGAGAGTATCTTTCCAGCTTATGTCTGGGATTTGGTCTGGTTTTGCTCTAAGAGGAATGTTTCCAGGCTCGGGTACTAGGTTTATTTGTTTTCTTTTGCACACAAGAAAACAAATAAAGCACCAAATCCTCCAAAATGAGGGTGCCTCCCTTCGTAAAAAGTTATTTGTTTTTACTGAATAACTGTAGCATAGGCCCAAATCTGCCCTCACTCTGGCCCCACACTCGTGCTCAGAAGCTTATTCTCTGGGCCTACCCTGACAACATACAGGGTAATCTAAAAGATGGCTTGAATGGTGGGGGTGATCTTTTGAGTTTGGGAAACAAGTTAAAAATACATGCTAATTTCTGAAGGAAAGGTAGATAGGAACCAAACTGTGAAGGGCTTTAAATTCCAGGCTGAGAATTGGGGGTGCCAGGGATAAAATTCTGAGCCATCAACACTTTTTGCTTCAGCCATTGGAACCAGCAACCTAGAACTCCTTTTTGCTGGGGCTTCCCTTGGTTTTTAGCTTCAGGCATGACATCTGTCATAGAATTTGTAACTAGAAGGGAGCTGGTACAATGCCTCCATGTTATAGTTGGGGAAACTGAGGCCCAGAAAATGGAAATGATTTGTTGGTTTCCTAACTTCCTCTAAAACCTCAGATCCCTTGGAGTCAGGATTCTGTTTTACACAGAAGGTGAATGGACTGGTGTCCTAAGGCTGTTTGGTAGAAAGTAGTTTAGCACTCACGGAGTTCACTTAACTTTTCCCAATTCAATTCAACAAGGATTTATTAAGCATTTACTATGGGTAAGGCACTGTGTCAGACACTGGGAATACAAGGACACAAAAAAAAATCAAGCAGTTTCTTACCTTCAAGAAACATATGGTTCATATTCTATTAGCTTGTGTTTGTGTATGTTGGTGTGGAGGGGGAGGTAGGGGGATACACCATGTATACAAGTCAATTCTAAGAAACAGAGTTTACCGTATTTCACTGCATAATCATCACACCCTGATTTGGTTTGGTTTGGTTTTTTAGTCCAAAAATTGCTTTATAACCTTTTGTCAAGTAATCGTTGAAGGGTATAATTCTGTTTGTCATGCCACTTAAAAGGTAAACAGAGCAGCAATGTATTCACCAGTGGCAGAAGAACACACATTTATCTCTCTGGCATTGCAAGCCAAGAGCCTAAGAATTCTCAGTGCATGAACATTGCCAGTATTCAATTTTAACATATATTCATGAGTATTTCATGCATCCTAATTTTGCACCAAAGACAATTTAGTAATAAATGATTTTTAAGTAATACTGGCATAATTTAAAAAAAACTTCACATAATGGTCACACCCCACTTTTCTGCAAAAAAATTTGGCATAAAATCAGTGATGATTATGCAGTGAGAGATGTTAAGTTAAAATAAAAATCAGTTTTTAAAATTAAGTAATGCAGAGTAATTTCCAGAGGGACAGGGCACTGGGAAGGGTAAGAACTGGGAAGCCATTGTGTAGATAATGACAACTGCACTATGTTTTGAAGGAGGGTAGGAAGTAATAAGTAGAACATTCCCTATGTAGGAGGCCATTTGTGACAAGAAGCAGGGAGATGGGATGGCATGGACATGATGGTGAACAGTTGAGTTTGACTGAAATGGAGAGAGTATAATAGGAAGGAAAATCAAATAAGAATGAAAAGGTAGGCAAATCGTGAATGGTTTTAAATATTCAGCTAAAGATTTTGGATCTCCTCCTAGAGGGAATAGGGAGGCCCTTGCAATAGTGTCATAGAAAGAACACTGGGTTTGAAATGAGAGGACCTGGGTTCAAAGCCTATCCTGCTACTTCCTGCGTGTCTCAGGCAAGTCCTTTAACTTCACTGTTTCCTTAGCCTTGGTTTCTTGTCTGTAAAATGAAGGAGCGGCTTCACATTGGCAAAGGTGATAAAAGTTGAAGGTACTTAGTGTTGTGCTATGATAAGACAGGAACAGGAATACACTGTTGTGGATGATATGACTTGGTCTAGACATTCTGAAAAGTCACTTGGAATCATGCAGGAAAACTTTCTAAATTATCTATATATTTTGTTCCACCAATCCTCCTAGGAGGCATTTACTCACAAGAAGTTCAAAGACAGGAACAACATTTCTAGATATACTAAAATATTCATAAGGTAATAGAATACTATTCTGCCTTAAGGAATGACAAATAGGAATTCAGAAAAGCCTATGGAAGAATCGTATCACTTGATAATAGTAAAGTAAACAGAACCAAGAGAACAACATCCAGTGCCTGGCACATAGTAGGTCCTTGATGTTATTGATTAATTGGTTGATGTACACAATGATGCAAATGAAAACAATACTAAAAGACAAAAGAATTTGGATCAAATACAATGAATAATGCTGGTTCTAGAACAGTGATTGATATTAAAAATACATTTCTGTCTTAAAACAGTGAATTAAAATGGGAATACTGCATGCTCTTTTAGTTACAAACAATATATCAGATAGTAACGTTGTATCGGCAAGCACCCTAGCATACCTAGGGCGGCTACTAGCACAGGTTCTTAGATCTGCTTTTCTAAAGGAAAGCAACTCAAAATGGGTTAACAATCTTACTTTAATCAATCAAATACCATTTACCTAGTTCAGGGGGA
>CM053582.1:123150570-123194817 GCA_028627135.1 Pseudochirops cupreus
CACAGGCTCCACATGACCACATTCAGCCTATTAGGGAACAGAGTATACTTTCAAATATCCAAGGGTCCTCAGGGTCACGTAGCCACTTTAACAAAGGGCCTAGGGGCAGGGAAGATCTTCAGATTCCCATAACAAACGTTTAACTTTTTAAAAATTTTATATGTGTGTGAATGCCCTGAAAGGTGCTCTGCTTGTATCACAGGTGCTGGGTATTGGGAAATAAGTGTTGTATAAAAACAAAATGTGTCAATGAAACTTTTTTTTAAAGAAAGGACTGCAAAAGATGATTTCTGGAGACCTTCCCAACTCTGATATTCTGTGTTCAGAGCTTTCAGTCCCTTCCATTTTGGTTTTCTAGGTTTAGTGTTCAGAAGTCCCTGTCTGCTAACATTCTATGTTCAAAGATTCCTTCCACCTCTAACAGTCTATGTTTTTAGGTGTCTTCGACCACTGGTACCGCCGCCCCCCATCTCAGCTCTTACAGCCATCATTCAGGGAAGGAGTTCTTGTGAAGAAGAGTCCAGCCAGCCCACCCAGTTGTCAACTAACTGCTGCTCATGGTAGGAGGAAGCCAGCTGAAATGAAGGGAGAGCACCCAGGAGGAGACATAAGAGGCAGCAGGTGCCATGAAATACCAATACCACCACCTTGACCACTATCTTTCTTCCAACTCTGATGGAGACAGCCCAGTATCCTGAGCCCCATAGCCTTTGTAATAACAAACTTTCAGAAGTATACCCTGTAGACACGTACTCTGGCAACTGTTTCTGAAGGATGCTACAGGCATAGCTATTAAAGATTCAGAAAAGAAAGTTCTTGTTACCAACCTCGGCACTGTCAAATGGTTTGACATCAGAAATCAATACAATTTTTATTTGTGGAAATGCCATTAAAGAAGGGTATTACCATCAATTTTGCCACTGTACCCTAAGGACCACAATACCTTTACTTTCAACTTGCAGCTGAAACATCCTATATCTGCTGACTCCCCTTGAGAAAGTGAGCTCCTCCAGAGCAAGGACGGTCTTTCTTTTCTACTTGTATCTTGTGCTTGGTAGTAAGCACTTAATAAATGCTTTAACTGTTCATCTCTTCATTCATCCTGAGGTCCCATGTAATTTGGATACTCTATACTCTAAAGTATAGTATACTTTATTTATATAAAGTATACTTGTCAGCTCAGACATTCTATGTTTTATGTTCTGAGTACCCTTGAAGCTGGAATATGCTCAAGCCAGTTCCAACCACAAGCACCTAGACCTCAGAAATCAGTAAATTCTTCAAATCAGGGCTTGATTTGTTTTGTTTATTTTCCAGACTTAAGAAAGAAAGGGGAATGAAGGGGCAGAGCCAAAAGTGGCAGAGTAAAAGCAAAGACTTGCTTGAGCTCTTCCCCAAACCCTTCCAAAATGCCTCTAAAAAAAATTACTCTAAACAAATTCTAGAGGTACAAAACCCACACAATGACAGAATGAAACAAATATCCAGCCCAAGATAACCTTGAAGGTCAACAGGAAGGGTCTGTATATCACAAGATCTAGCAGCTTCTACATTAAGGGATCGAAGGACTTGGAATATGATATTCTGGAGGTCAGAGGAGCTAGGATTAAAACCAAGAATCACCTACCCAGCAAAACCGATTACAATATTTCAAGGGAAAAAATGGACATTCAATGAAATAGAAGACTTTCAAGCATTCTTGATGAAAAGACCAGAGCTGAATAGAAAATTTGACTTTCAAATACAAGTATCAAGAGAAGCATGAAAAGGTAAATAGGAAAGACAAATCATAAGGGACTTTAATAAGTTAAACTGTTTACATTTCTACATGGAAAGATGATATTTGTAACTCATGAGACCTTTCTCAATAATAGGTAGTTGGAGGAAATAGATGGATGGATGGATGGATGGATGGACAGATAGATAGATAGATAGGTAGGTAGGTAGGTAGGTACGTAGGTAGATAGAGGGCACAGGGTGAGTTGAATATGAAGGGATGATATCCAAAAAATAAAATTAAGGGGTGAGAAAGGAATATATTGGGAGAAGGAGAAAGGGAGAGATAGAATGGAGGTAAATTATCTCCCACAAAAGAGGCAAGAAAAAGGTTTCACAATGGAGGGGAAGAAAGAGGAGGTGAGAGGAAATGAGTGAACCTTACTCTCATTTGTTTTGGCTTAAGAAGGGAATAATATACATGATCAACATACACAATATCTTACCCTACAGGAAAGTAAGAAGGAAGGGGAGGGAGGGAGGGGATGATAGAAGGGAGGGCAGATTTAGGGAGGGGATAGTCAGAAGCAAACACTTTTGAAAAAGGACCAAGTTAAAGGAGAAATTAGAATAAATGGGGGGTGGGACAGGATAGAGAGACATATAGCCTTTCACAACATGACTATTATGGAAGTGTTTTGTATAACTACACATGTATAACCTATATTGAATTGCTTGCCTTCTCCATGAGGGTGGATGGGGAAGGAAGAAGGGAGAGAATTTGAAACTCAAAGTTTTAAAAACAAATGTTAAAAATTGTTTTTACATGCAACTGGGGTATAGAAATTTACAGGCAATGAGGTATAGAAATCTATCTTGCCCTACAAGAAGATAAGGGGGAAAGAATAAGGGGGTGGGTTGAAAGAAGGGAGAGCAGAGAGGGGGGAGGGGGAAAGGGGTAATCAGAATGCATGGCATCTCAGGGTGGGTAGGAGGGGAAACATAGGGAGAAAATTTGGAGCTCATAATCTTATGGAAATGAATGTTGAAAACTAAAAATTAATTAATTAATTTTTTAAAAAGAAGAAAGGATGGGACAAAATGTTCATAATGCAGATGTAAAATTGCATAGTGGTAGCATCTTTTTTTCCAGAGATGGTTGTTAAATATTCACCAGTACAGATGTTCTGCATCCTAGAGGCCGGCACAGTTAGTTCTGAGGTCCCTATGATGTTTCCCCATGTACCACCTGCTGTGCTGCCCACTTCACCTGGTCTATGTTCTGAAAGCCCTTCCAGCTCTGTTTTATGTTTCATGAGCTTTCTAGCTCCAACGTTCTAGGTTCTGGGTTCTAAAGTCCCTTCAGGCCCTGACATTCGTTCTCTGAGGCTAATTACTGCTTGAATGGTTCATTCATTTATTCAATGGTCATTTGTCAAGCTCCTGATATGATAGGTGAGTCCTTCGGCCAGAGTTTGGAGGTACAAAGCAAAAGAACAAAGAGCAAAAAGCCACGCGTGGGTCCGGCCCTCGTGGGCTCGATGGGGGCCCAGGGTGGGCGCACAGAAGCAGAAATAACAAAAATGTGAGCAGAGGTAGGAGAAAGGAAGGGGAAAGGGGCGCCCAAGATCCGGTGCCTCGTTTAGTGAATGGAGGATTTTAGAGAAATAACAAACGTCGCCTCTGTGTAAAGGGAAGGCCACTCACGAGGGCCGGCAGCGGCCAGGGGGCGGGGGGCGGGGCCTGGCACGAGGCTGCGACTCCGGAGGCTGCGCAGTCAACACGTGCTGCGGCGCTGCGGGGTAGGGTCGGGAGGATCGGCTTGACTTGAGAGTGAGAGCTACCTGCGCGTGCGCGCGTGTGCGCCGACCGGAAGCAGCTACGCGGAGGAGGAAAGCAGGGGAAGGGAGTCGCGAGCACGCGGGAAGTGACGTCTTTCCCGGCGTGCTTGGTCTCTGGTGGTGGTTGCCAAACTCCGTTACCGTCGCCGGTTTAGGTCGGGAACCCGAATCTTTAGTCTCCGTTCCCCCAGGCTCCGGCCCCCGACCTCCCGGCAGGATGGTGAAGCCCAAGTACAAAGGACGGAGCTCCATCAACCCGTCCACCTCTAGCACCAACCCGGGTACGGCAGCAGGGGGACACATGGGGAAGAGGCGGAAGAGGTTCTTGGTGCTGGAAACTGAGGAACGCGAGCCTGAAGGAGGATGGGATGGGGGAGGGGAAAGGGAAGTGGCCCAGAGACCTCCTGGCAAAGGGGTAGCTAAGCTCCTAGCCAGCGTCGGGGACAGGGGCAGCGGGCTAGCGTTGGTGTTTTGGGAAGGGCCCTGGGCCTCCAGGATTGTCGATCCAGGGCTAAGCCGGTCATTAGTGAGCGACCTTGGACGAGTCCCTTGCCTCCTATGGCGAGTGGGGATTTGGGAGCCCGAGGCCCTGATTTGGGCAAATCGCTTTCTGGACCTCAGTTTCTTCCTCTGTAAAATGGGAGGAAGGTGGATTTGATGACTTTAGAGGGCATTTTCAGGCCTAAAGCTATGAACCTGTGCTCCATAGTCCTCAGCTTACACATCTATTAGATGAGAAATCTTGGACTTGATGACCTCCGAGGTTCTGTGGATGTAATGATATCTGGCATTTGTTATGTATAACTAAGGTTGTATTAATAGCTATGTGGCTACGTATGATTTCATTGGTGTAGGAAACTAGATTGGAACTGGTCTGTAATTTGCAGCCTTATTGAGTTGTTGCTGGGGCTCTCAGGGGTCAAATAACTTACCTGCTTTTACATAGTAATGACTCAGAGGTGGGATTTGAGCATATTCTTCCGGACATCTGGCTGTAGAGAATTTTTTAAAGTATTCAATTTTTTCAAGCCATAAATTTAGGCTTTAGGTAGGCAGAAGTGGAACAGCACATTTGAAGCAACAAGGGTACATTTGGGCATCTCTAGGTTGTGAACTGAGTAGAATTGTAGAGGGCAGGGCTTTGAAAGTGGTGACTGAACTCTGTAGTTTCCTTCTTGTTGAGTATTAAGGGGTGGATCAGTTGGTAGAGTCCTTTAAGTTTCTGGCTGAAGGATTTGACAGCAGCAGTAGAAACAGTGTGTGCAAATTCCAAAGGCGGGTTTTGGCTGGATATAAAGAACAACTTCCTAACAATCAGAGCTGTCCAAAAGTAAACTAGGCAGCCTCCAGAAGTAGTATTCCTCTTTGGTGGAGATCATTAAGCAGTGATTTGAAGACCTGGGATCATTGAAAATTGAATGATAATTTGGAGATGCTGCAGAAAAAATTCCAGTTCAGATACAGGTTGAACTAGATCTTCTCTGAGACTCCTTCCAACTTTAAGATTCTCTACTTCTGTGACTTTCAGCCTGCAAATTAGATGGGCATCAAAGCAGGATTAGTTGATGTTTTAGCTGCCTACATTTGACAATGGCTTGCACTTACTTCAAATTTAAGCAGCTCAGTAGGAAAAATATAGTAGATCTGGTGCCTAGCATCATCTCCTTTTTTAGTACCCTTTAAAAAAAAAAACTCAGAAGTTACAGAGACATGGATCATTTAAAGCAAGAGATTATGATGTTTACTGTTGTAGTAAACTTGGTGGTTTTCACTTTGTTGTATTAAATTTGTTTACTCTGAAGACTGTAGAAACTGTAATTGCAACATGGCAGCCTCTTTGGAAGAGTTCATCCATAAGTGCAGCTTCGTTTTAGTCATAAAATCTTGAGTGAGCACTGGAAAGGAACTTAAAAGACCATCTAAATCCAGCCACCTCATTTTTACAGATAAAACACAGGTCAAACCCAGAGGTGGAAAGCAGCATAGAAATTTTATAATTTTTTAGTAGAACAGTCTTGTGCATTTTAAAATCTAAAATGTCAGTACATTCTTAGAAATGTTGGCTTTAAGAAAAGCTGTATAATTTGGAACTGTGCCCTAAATGTTTCTAAACTTGCATACCTTTTGACCTAGCAATACGACTGTTAGGCTTGTACTCCAAAGAGATCAAAGAAGGAAAGGGTCCTATATATACAAAAATATTTATAGCATTGCTTTTTGTGATGTCAGAAAACTAGAAACCCAAGAGGTACCTATCTCCTGGAGAATGGCTGAACAATTTATCGTATATAAATGTAACTGTGTTATAAGAAATGAGGAAAGGGATGGTTTCAGTGAAACTTGGTAAGATTTATATGGACTGATGATGCAGAGTGAAGTGAGCAGCACCAGTAGAACAGCTATACTGTAACACCAGCATTGTAAAAAAAAAAAAAAAACGAAACGAACAATTTGGAAAGACTTAAGAATTCTAATCAACAGAATGATTGATCATGATTCCAGTAGATCAAGAATGAAGAACACTACTCACCTCCCAACAGATTGGTGAAATGAGACAAACAATTTTGGATATGGCCACTTTGGGAATTTGCTTTGTATGGCTATACTTACTGTTCTCTTTCTTTCCTGTGGGAAGGGATAAAAAAATAAATGTTTCATATTTGACAAAAATAAAATTTAATGAAAGAAAAAAAGACTATACTTGAAGAGTTGGTGAGTGGTAACTAAGAGAGATAGTGAAGTATATTATATTCTTCTGGAGATTTTATAGGAAATAGATGTTTTAATTTCTATACTAACTGAAGGCCAGGGAATGAACAGGTGACCTTTGATGGTCCATTTATTGAAAGTGTTTTATTACTTTATAACATTAATAGTATTTAATGACTGGAAATCCCTAATTTCTCATTGTCTTGAGGAAGTAAGGTAAGCTAGAGATGACCAAACAGAAAATAGCACATTGAAGATATTTAAATCAAAATTAAATGAGAAATAAATATTACTCTAAAGTACTTAAAAGCAAATTAACTCCTTTGATTACATTTAAAAACCTTTGAGAGTTTTCACCAAATGTTAATAATTCAACTTATTGAGACCAGAATCATTGAATGTTAGAGCAGAAAAGCATCACAGAAATCATATAACCCAGCTCCCTCATTTCATAGTTGAGAAAACAGAGATCTATTTAGGGCAAAAGCTCTTTACCTTCTTATGCCATGGGCTGCTTTGGCAGGCTGGTAAAACCTAGGATTCCCTGCTTAGAGTCATGTAATATTTGTTTTTAATTCTAATAGCAGGAACTGCTAAATTTAAGTTAGAATTCGGTGAAAATAAAAATGTAATTTTTCCCATCCGAGTTCATAGATGCCTCCTCCACCCTTATATGTAGCAAATGTTTGGTAGATCCCAAGTTAAAAATCATGATTTAGGGGAGCTAACTGATTTGCATTAGATTACACAGGCTAGTTAATGGGGAGAAGGGAAAGGGAAGGGAATAAACATTTCTATAATGCCCGCTGTGTGCCAGGCGCTGTGCTAAGTACGTTACAAATATTGTCCCGTTTGATCCTCACAACAACCCTTCAGGTAGGTGCTGTTATTATACCCATTTTATAATTGAGGAAACTGAGGCAAAGAGCAATTAGAATTGACAGGTCTCTTAACTTTTCAGTGCTTCTGGAGAATTTTCCTCAAATGCTATTACATAATTCAGTCTATAGTTTTGGAATGCAAAATCTAGAGGGGTTCTTAGAGACTACTTGGGCCTACCTCTGTTGAAGGATAAGATGATGATTTAATACTAGAAGGAATGGAATTTAAGAATACCTAGAAAGGAACAAGATGCATCAGTTAATACAGTGTATTTTTTTTTAAAACTTGTACAGCAAAGAAGATGGAGATTGTAGGATGCAAATTTTTATTTCAAAGGAAAATAATACACACACACGCACACACACGCACGCACGCACACACACAACCTGATTTACTTGGTTTTTCTCGTGTTAAAGAGTCATAGAAACAATTGCCAGACTAGTGTTTACCTTGCTCATAATAACCTACTTTTTAGTTGAAGAAACTGAGGGAGTAAATGGCAGTATTAAACAGCAGATCAAAGTTTGAAGCAAAAGTTGTTTCATTTCATGTGATTTTAAATAATGAGCATTTCATGGTAGAGTATTATTAGGTTAAAAGGAAAGCAAATCTTTTGAGAGGATGAGACCACTGTTTCACATAATGTTCAGTTGACTAATCTGGTTGTTAGTGGGGTATAAGAAGTGACTTGTTAGTTGGACAGTATGCCATCTAACTTTTTTATGTCTTAGATCGAGTAAAAGGAGCTGGGGGTCAAAATATGCGGGACCGTGCAACAATTCGGCGCCTTAATATGTATCGGCAAAAGGAACGAAGGTGAGCTTGTTGTATATTAAATCCTTACCTTAGTGCTTTAAGTAAACCATGTTTTGACATAAATAAAATCTGTAGGTTTTGAAGAGTTACTTTGAAAACTTTCTAAGTTTATACTGTCATGGTTTTAAGTTGAAAGGCAATAAATATTTTTGCTAATAGTCTTTCTTATAGGTAAGAGCTTGTTAACTGCCAGTTTGAACATTGGTTTTCTTTTAACAGAGAATATGGAAGTATTGTTTTAGAACAGCCAAAAACCCCACCTCCTGCTGTCTTCTTACTGTCAAATTTTAAAATGAAAAAAATTCTGACACTTGGAAAATAGTGGCTGTGATTCTGCTGAGACAGCCTTTACTAGAGTGACTTGCTGAGGGTGGCATTTTACTAGCTGGTCCTAATTTGTTTGATAATTAGATTCTCTGTCCATTCTTTAAAAATGCATTATAACCAAAATTTTGATTAAATCAGTCTGCCTTAGTCAGTCATTTTGCAGTTTGGTTTAGAATTTTGAGTTTTAGCATAAGTCAGCCACTGCTTAAAATTCATTTAAACCAGCCCATCCTATACCAAAAATATTCAAGTATGTGATTTTTTTCCCACTGTGTTCCCCTCCAAGAACATAGATTATAAATCAGCATTGTTGACTGCTTATCCAAGAAAAATCATCATTTGCTGCTTTCTCACAAATGGATGTGTAAATGACTGGCCATCTGATTCAACTGAATGAGACACTTTTAGATGACTGAAATCTTCGTTATTTGTTTAGCTTTCAAAATCAAAGATTCTTGGGTCATCAGCGAATCATACTTTTTCATTGCCATTGCTCTTTATATCACCAACCAAAACGTGTTTCTTCAATTTAGAAACCGTCGTGGTAAGGTAATTAAACCTCTGCAGTATCAGTCATCAGTAGCTTCTGGCACAGTGGCAAGAGTGGAACCCAATATTAAATGGTTTGGTGAGTATTTGTGTTGTCCACCTACTATTTCATTTGTTTTGTGAATAATGCATTCAGTGTTAAATGGAGTAAAATATCCAGGGTCCCTGATAGCAGTGAGCGTTTAGTTAGATAGCATAGTTCAGGGACCCACAACTAGGAAGGACAGTGATGTGATTGACTTTGAGGTGTGATGGTAGCGCTTCATCTGCACCTTATTATTTTAATACATGATTGTTGCTAATTACTCGATTGGTTGGTTGGTTGTTTTCCTTCGATCTCGAAGAAGACCAAAACAGCATTACTATACTAAAATTAAGTTTCAGTGTGTCCTGACTGTGGCTGGTCAGACCAATGTGAGCTCAGAATGCTCTACCACAGGTCGGGCACAAATAGTCCCTGTGAACATTTGGGGTGGAATCTTCAAATTTGTGCATCTTGTGTTTCCTTTGAGCTGTTCCAATTCTGCTTTGCTCGTTGAGCATAGCACCTTCTCTGATGTGGGCACACCATACTGGTGCTGTGGTCCTGTGCCAGCGTCTCCCATGTCATACAATCAATTCCAGAGTTCTTGAGAGAGACCTTTAGAGTGTCCTTGTGTTGCTTCTAATTACTTAAGTCTTCTTAAAACACGTCTTTAATGACCTGAAGAGCCTTTAAAACCTTTCTGGTTTGTAGTTGACTGGAGAGATTGTTATTTATGTAGGCCCATGGGTATAGTATTACTTTGACAAACAGACTTTGACCATGTTAGTCAAAAAATTATTTAGTTTAAAGTTCCTTCAAAACTCCTCTTTTTTTTTATTGTTGGCAGTGTTGGCGA
The DNA here is from genome assembly GCA_028627135.1 of Pseudochirops cupreus. Taxonomy (NCBI): domain Eukaryota; kingdom Metazoa; phylum Chordata; class Mammalia; order Diprotodontia; family Pseudocheiridae; genus Pseudochirops; species Pseudochirops cupreus. The sequence goes on from CM053582.1 coordinate 123,160,292, forward strand.
TAACATCTCATTGACGACTTTCAGTGAAAGTCTAGTCTTGAGTTTCAGAGGTTCATCAGGTTCCACCTTGATACTCTACCCTCATTATCATACTTCCTGCCTTCTAGGGGTGCTTTTAAAGCCATTACTTAGCACCAGGGTTTACTAACATAGCCAGACTTCTCGAGTTCAAAACAGAGCACATTATCCCTGCTGATTCCCTTGCTTGCCCACCAGGGACCCTATAATGGGGTGCCTCTTTGCATAACAGCATGGGCTATAGAAAATTCTTTTCTGGGACCTGAATTCTCTGGTCATGCATTTACATTGCAGAACATGGTTTAATTTCATAGCTTACTTAGAATTTAAGACTTATACAATATCTGTACAAAGGAAGTTTATGTTTGTTTTACTTTGTTCCCTTGCGCGGATATATTGATTTAAAACATCCTGTCAATGGTACTTGGTAATTCTTCCAAGCCTTCCCATTCTTAGGGATAGTAAACGTGACACTGTGCTGAACCTCTATGTGTTTCGTGCTTGTTGGTCTGCTTCTGATTGAGCGCCAATTCCTTTGCCAAATGTAGCAGAAAGGAAATTTGTCAACCCCAGCTCCATTCAAAAGGACATTTATTTTCTAGTTTCATCCCTGCTGATGTCTTCCTCTGATGCCTCATTATAGGGTGCAGGGAACCATGAGTTCTTGAAGGTTGTGCCAACAGAATTCAAGTGCTGGCAGGGCTTACTAAGCTGTAAAGCCTTATATGAGCCCAGTGACAGGTGATTGCTCCAGAATTAGCCTGGTTAGGAGAAACTCCATTAGGAAATTGACCACCAGGTAGTGAATGTTTTTGGCCACAGCAATTCAGATCTCTAAACCATACTGTTGTAAGACCAGTAGAAGAAGTATCCTCAGGAGAGGAATTGCAGATCTTTCGAAATACTGAGATCAGGAGGCTAAAACTCAATTTTAGTTAATGGGTGAGCTCTTGTTAGAGTGAGTGGAGAAACGTCTTTTTTTTTTTAACTTTACCTTCTTATACTTTTAAAAGCAGAAGTAGATGGGCAGATTTTTTTCTTCTTCTAACATTTTTTGCTCCTGTTAGGTGCTCCATATGTAGTCATTTAGTTTATTGAATGGCAGATATTTAAGGAGTGGAAAGGTAAAAATCTGTCAGTCACAATAGCATAGTCATTATATTAAATTGAACTGTCCTTCATTCATAAAACAGGAAATACACGTGTGATTAAGCAGTCATCATTACAGAAATTCCAAGAAGAAATGGATAAAGTTATGAAGGATCCATACCGAGTTGTCATGAAGCAAAGCAAATTACCAATGTCTCTCCTCCATGACCGAATCCAGCCTCATGTAAGAATCTGATCTGCACCTTGTGTGGAAATGAATTAGGACTGATAAATCTACCCTCCAGATTTTTTTCCTCTTAAGATGATAAGGGAATTTGATTTAGTAGTTGGAATATTTCTAGTCTTCTTTTCTTATCACCTTCAGGACTGAGTTGTTTTGATTTTGTGAGTGGGGTATTCTTTTTGTCATCTCCGACTTGAGTGTTTTGGGGTAGATATACAACCTTGTTTCATTTGGAGGATGTTTCCATCAAATGTCCAGAAGTAAATAGAGGGAGGGTTCGTTTGGGTAGGATTTGATTGTTTAGTTGTTTTTAAAGAAAACCAAATTTGATGGAAAAAATTGTGTTGAGTTGGATTGAGTACTTTCAGGGTGAGTAAGGCTTTGGGGGGGGTTGGGTTTTGGGGTTTTTTTAGAGGGGGGAAGGCAAGGCAGTTGGTGTTCAGTGACTTGCCCAATGTCACACAGCTGGTAAATGTGTCAGGTATCTGAAACCGGCTTTGAACTTAGTTCCTCCTGACTCCAGAACCGGTGCTGTATTCATTGTGCCATGTAGCTGTCCCGTCAGTAAGTTTTGAGTTAGTGACTTGGGCTGTACTCAGATGACGATACTCTCTTTTAGCTGGGAAGGTAATAATCCAACAAAGTGGAACACAGTGAAAGCCTGAGCTGGCACTTAGATGTAACAGATGTATGACCGAACCAGAGAAATGGACTAATGTTTACATGTTTGCACTTGATTTGAATAATAGTTCCCAGAAATGTAGTTAGTACTTACAGGTTAAATTCCACTGGGGAGGGGGCGCTGCACTGTCCAAGAGTTAAAAAAAAAAGTATCTCTTTTTAAACAAAAAAATAATCAAAGCTTGGTTATTCCTTCAGATTCAGTAATTAATGGGATGGCTTCCTCCAGAGAAACATATCAGCGTAATTCATGAGCCACGGACAAGTTGCTATTTACCTTATTCCATTTTCTGGTATTTAAATGTAATCATTTAAAATTTGGTTGAATCTAGCTTATCGAGAAGGAACAGAGAGGTTTTATTAAAGGCTGATGGCTTCTTCTCGAGCCTTGTCCTTGTAACTTTTAACACTGCTGACCATCTCTGTCTCTTGAAAAGTTGTTCTTTTCTCTTTGGGTTTTCATGACATTGTTCTTCCCTGATTTTCCTACCACTTGTTATTTGTTACTTTGAGTTGGGTATAACCCAGGGCTCTGTTCTCTTCTTTCCCTTCACTCTTTCTTTGTAATCTCATCACTTTCCGTGGGTTTATTTATCATGTCTGTGCAGATGAATCCCAGATCTATCCAACTTCCTGAGCTCTAGTCCCAAATCATGAACTGCTTACTGGACATTGTTGTCTGGATGACCCATAATCACCTCAAACTTAATCGTGATTTTCTCCCCCAAATTCACTGCTTTTCCTAACTTTCCTATTTTTATCAGGGGTACCATTCTCTTTGTAGTTACTCAGGTTTACAGCCTAGGAACCATTCTCAGCCTCTTTATTCCCCTCATTTTCCATGTCCATGTCTGTCAGTTCTGCCTGCACAACATTTCTTACATCTATCTCCTTATCTTAACTCAGACTCATTCATCCACCACCCTACTTGGGGCCTTCATCACCTCCTGTCTGGACTATTGCAATAAACTCCTCTTTGGTGTCCCTTCCTCACACCTCTCCTATCTAAGCTGCCTAGTCGATGTTCTTAAAACAAGGCTGGTCATGTCACCTTCCCTTCTGCTCAGGAGGCTTCAGTGGTTCCTGACTGCCTCTAGGATAAATGATAAAATCCTCTTTTGGCTGTTTAGAGCCCTTCACAGTCTGGCTTCAACCTGTATGTCTGGACTTGTCATTTCACATTACTTCCTGTCACAGTCACATATTCTTATGTTCCAGCCTCCTTGCTATTCCTTGTGACGTTCTACATCCTATATAATAGGAGCCTCTGCACAGTCTGTCTCTCCAGACTGGGAACGTTTCTCTTTGTCTCTGCCTCTAAAAATCTCAAGTTCCATTTAAAGCTCAACTTAAAGGCTAGCTCATTCCCTCTTCCCCAGCCCATAACTTCTCTGTGTGTTTGTTTTTTGCGTTTATCTGTATATATGTTACCCTCATCAGAACATAAATTCCTTGAAAAAGAGGCTGCTTTGATTTTGTCTTTATATCCTATATCCGCAGACCTCAGCTCAGTGTCTGGCACATAGTAGACACTTATTAAATGCTTGTGGAATTGATGAAATTGTTGCACATTCCAAATATTCCATGTTGCTAAAACACTTGACCTGTATCAAGAGAATATCTGGTGTTATTGGTACAACTGGTGCTTAGTGCACTTTGTACACTCCTTTATTCTAGAGCAGTCAGGAACCACTGCAGCTGCCTGAGCAGGAGGAAGGGTGATGTGGTCAGACTTTTGCTTTAGACACATTAGTTGGGCAGCTGTGTGGAAGATGGATTGGATGGGGGAGATGTGAGGTAGGGTCTCCAAATAATAGCCTGGATGAGAGGTGATGAAGGTCTGGTCTAGGATGATTATCAATGAGTCTGAGTTGGGAGAAGGGGGCAGATACAAGATATGGGTATGTTGTGTAGACAGAATTGATCACTTGGATATTGGGCAGTGAGAGAAGTGAAGAGACTGAGGATGACTGCTAGGCTACGGGAGGCCTGGGTGATCTTATTCTACCCTGATAAGCACCATTTTCTTATTTTTCTTCAGTTCAGCAATTTCAATATACATTAAGTACCACCATATACAGACAGTTCTCATTTTATGTAAGCGAACCATTCATAGACCTCTACATTAAACAATTTTTACATAGTGTGAATTTTTTCGAGGACATGGGAATGGAATGAGGGAGACAGGAAGGATGGCACATGGTTGAAGGGCATGTATAGCAAGTTAACATAGGTGTTTTTTTGTTTTCTGGGTTTTTTTTTTGGTATGGATTTCTTTCAGAATTCTTTACATAATTCAAATTTACATAAAGCAAGAACTGTTTGTATGAGAAAGTGCTAGGCTTTGGGGATACAAAGATGAAATAAGATAGTCCATGTCTTAGGAAGCAGATTGCTGTTGATGGAAACGTTCTAATGTTTAAATTTCGAAATGATTACAATTAAGGAGCTAAAAACACATAAGGTGCCCTTACAGTTCAGGGGTATTCATTGTTTGGTGCTTGTAAAAGAACTTGAAATGATGAGCAGAAAGACAGTTTGTAAGGATATGTGCTCCCTGCTGCTAACATCCTGTTACGTGATCGATCCTAACCAAAACAGTCACTTTCATCCTGCTTCAAAAATTCCTATGCCTGTAACCTCTTTACAGACGCATCAAGTTTCAGTTAGTATCAGGTTTCTTTTATCACATCTAAACTATTATTTTGGACGTTTGCTAGATGTTTTTCATCTGAAAAACTTTCCATGTGTATTTAATAAAAATGTTACCTAAATTAGGGAGAATGTTATCTGAAACTAAAATGCATCTTACAAAACAAGCAATTCCTTTTAGCCATGAAAGAAATGAACTTCCAAGAAAAAGTTGGCATTTAGAGTTGGTTTAAAAAAAACACCAATTTGAGTATGATTGTCCTTGACAAAATCTGTGAATTTGGCGAGTTTTGTGCACTTGTTTTTAAAAAGCCCCAAAAGTGATCAGAAAGATAAGTTAATTTTCATCATTGTAGCTTTAATTACATTTGACTCAAGTTTATGATAAGCGAAATAAAGCAGAATTTTTGGCTGATCTTACAAAACTTCATATTTGCTTTGATTATCTGTGTTACTTTGGTATTTCTCCAATGAAACTTAGAGGACTTCAGAATGGAAGAACAAGTGCTCGTTCTTCTTAATTAAGCATTTCTGATTTAAAGTTACGTTAAAGCTGCCCTCTTGTAAATGAACGCAGAAAGCCTTTTCAAGATACATTGCAATTTTTTGCTCTTTTCTCCTACTTTCATTAGTTTTTACTCTGATTTACTTCTTTTTAGCATTCCAAAGTGCATATTCTTGACACAGAAACTTTTGAAACAACATTTGGCCCAAAGTCGCAGAGGAAGAAACCTACTCTCTTTGTGAGTGACATGCAGTCTCTTATAGAAAATGCAGAAGCCTCAACTGAGACTTATGACCAAAAGAAAGATCGTGACCTGGTAACAGAAGACACTGGTGAGAGGTAAGACACTAGATGAAGGAATTAAAAGTAGGCTCTAATGAGTGTGGTTTTTTTTTTTCTTTTTATTCAGTTTTAAAATCTGGAGCAAGCCATGCCTCTTTGAAGATCTCATTTGCTTTTTTCAACACAAATTCACTACTCCTTATCTTAGACAGATATGCATTTTTTAAAGGTTTGGAGTGAAGAAAGTATTGAACTTGGAATTGGGCGCTCCCTGTAGATGTCAGTTTTCCCATCTATAAAATGGAAATAATCCTGCAGAGGCATCTCAGTGTAATGGAAAGAGTACTAAATTGGGAATTAGGGCATCTGGGGTTGAATCCCACTTCTGTTACTCATATAACCTCTTGTATAACATATTTATTGTATTTAATCTCTCTTGGCCCCGTTTTCTAAATTTCACAAATGAGGAGGTTGGGCTAGATGACCTTTAGGGTGTCTTTAGTTCTCATACTGTGACCAGACCTCACACTGTTGTGATTGTCACTATAGAGCAGGAACCAACCTTTTTGCTGCTACCAATACCAGCTGCTGACTCTCACCTCTGGGCTGCTTCCATCTTTGCCCTTATTCAGGAGAACAACCCCTTGAGATGTGGCCTAGCAAGTGCTCGTAAAGGTGCTACAGCTACAGTTATGGAAGATCCAGAAAAGAAAGCTCTTGCCATCAAAGTCCATTATCAGGTGGTTCAAAATGAGAAACTGCTAGGATTTTTATGACTGGAAATGACATTAAAGTTGATACATTACTGTCTTCTTTGCCATTGCATCCTAAGGACCATGGGACCTTTCTGTCTGACTAGGAGCTGAAACTTTCCATATATGTTGGATTCCCCATTAGAATGTGAGCTCCTTGAGAGCAGGGATTGTCTTACTTTTCTATTGGTTGTATTGCCAACATCTAGCATAGTGCTTTACACTTATTAAGCACTTAGACGTTTTTTCATTCATTCATGGAGAGCCGTATGCTCCATTGTTACAAACACAGCCTTGTGTTTTAGAGGAAACCCTCACCCCCATCACCTCCAGTGGACCCCTGTGGGGAAGATGTGGACAAGAATTACACAGGATGAGAAAGCATAGATGGATTAATTCATTAGAGGGAGTTAATCACAAAAGTAGCTGGTAATTTTTCTCTATGTACCCTCTCCCCATTATATTGAAGCTCAGATAAGATAATGATCACTATAAGCTGTAATATCCTCTACAAATATAAAGTGATAGTATTAATAATAATATTAGAAATATGTGGTAAATACTTAAATTCAGACCCTGCCAATTTTATATCACTTTCCTGGTCTTGTTTGCATTCAGTCTATTATCACTGATTAACGAACACTAGATCAGTGGTTTGATCTTTTTTTCATTCTGGTATGTAGTTGGTATGTATGTTTTAAGCATCATTTTCATTAAGTTGAGAGCTATTTCAGTTTGCTTAGCTTCGTCCTCTTTTATTTAGGGATGAAGCCCAAGAAGAGATATTTAAAAAGGGACAGTCCAAACGAATCTGGGGAGAGCTCTATAAGGTAAGACATTAATTTCAGAGCTTCTTCAGTGCTGGGTTTCTTTGGCATAACAGGTCTTTGAGAAAGGTGATGTTAATTTATTGAAGCAAGGGGAACATGCCCCTCCCTTATCTATCCTTCCACCCCCTTACGAGTTTGAGGGCAGCCAAGTAAGTGAAAGATATATCAGTTGGTCCAGGCAATTACAGTTCTTTCTCTTTTTGGTGTTATGTTACTCATAAACTGCCAATAGTCATCATCTAGGAGAATTGGAGGTGTGCTGTGGCCAAGATTTGATTGGAGTATATGCTATAAGGATACTTCTGTTGAATTTATCTGATCATAGAATCTTGGGTTGGAACTGGAAGGGATTTTAGAGATTGTCTACTCCAATCCTTTCATTACAGATGAATAAACTGAGTCCCGAAGAGGTAAAGTGATTTGCCCATTGTTACCCAGTGGTAAGACTTGAAGTCAGCTGACCTGTTTAGGTGGTTGAGTCTGTCTTCTTACCCAGAAAGCAATAGTTTTTACATATATGTGTGTGTGTGTGTGTGTGTGTGTGTGTGTGTGCGCGTGTGTGCGCGCGCATGTGTTTATGTATGTGTGTGTGTATTTGTTTGTATACAACACATCATCATAGATATGCATGTGTTGGCATGTTCAGACAGGCCTAATGCTTTATCTGATAGCATAGGTGTTAGAAACTGTTTTGGAATAACACTGGCTCCCCTAATTTAAACTCAGAATTAAGGTTTTAAGAACTTTTATAGGCTCAAAGTATTAACTTAGTAATGAGTCATTTTAAGAAATTGAGAAAAGGGGCTTTGTTTGGTAATTCACTAAAATCATACATTAAGACTAATTACAAACAAATTAATCAATTTTCTTTTTAAAAACTCTTCTATTGATATCTTTTGTTTGTATATCACCTTCATTCCCCTCTTCCAGCCCTTCCCTAAAGAGCCATATATTGCAGCAAAGAATAAAAAAGAATATAGTTTCTCAAAACTAAAAAACATATCCATTGTTTGATATTACATGAAGTGTTCCATAATTTTTGAAGAAAGAATTCAGTTTTTTGTTGTATTTTCCATTTATATTCTCATAGTCATTGTGTTTGTTGCCTATTTTCTCACTTCAGTTTGCATCAGATTAATCCATTTCCATTAATCCCAAGAGAGCTGTTTAACACACTATAAAAGGTGGAAACTCTTTAAGGTACTATTTGGCTATGAGAACCAGTGGCAGTTATACCTCTGCTTGTTACCCACCCTCCCCTCACAGAGCTGTTGCAGTTTTACTCCTGTGTATAAAAAATGATGCCTTTTCCGTATTGAATTTTGCTATGATTCTGTGATAAACCATTTTTGCCGTTCTGAATTTTCAGGTGATCGACTCATCAGATGTTGTAGTACAGGTTCTTGATGCCAGAGATCCAATGGGCACACGTTCTCCTCACATTGAGACTTATCTCAAAAAGGAAAAACCCTGGAAACATCTCATTTTTGTTCTTAACAAATGTGACCTTGTTCCCACTTGGGCAACGGTAAGTATAACCAGCCCTCTATCCAGGGATCTTTATGGTGGCTCTTGCCTTAACAATAAGTAATTTTTGAAGAGGTTTTGTGTTTTGGGGGCATTTGTTGGAAGTATTACTGGTTTAACATGCATCTGTTCTCTTTTAGTCAGTAGAGTGATGCTATTGTAAGTATGTCCAATTTGTGATTAGAGTGATAGAAGCTAGAATCGAACTGTTTCTCTGAGGTTGTAAGACTAGTAACAGTAAAAGAATCACTAATATCTTACATCATCATGGATCCCTTCATTGTTTTTAAAGCCCTATGACACATGGGCTCTCATTTGATCCTTTAAGCAATTCTATGATATTTGAAAGTATGTGTCATTGTTCCCATTTTGTCTTGAAAGAATTGATGTTCAGAGAAGTTATGACTTACCCAGGCTTCAGCCTCCTCATTCCTAATAAAATGCTCTTTCCATCATCCCATGCTGGCTCTCTTGTGTGATGGGACAACTCACTGTGGTGCTCCCAGAGAGTGACAGATAGGCAGGCCTTTTCAGGAGATGGCCATCACCATCACTGGTCTGTTTCATATTTTCTTAATTGCATTTAGCTAGCAGTGAAGGCATTTCTAGAATATTGTTTTGCATTCATAAAACAACAGACAAAACATTAACTGTATATTTGAAAAACAATCCTGTAATTCAAGCTCTGATCTTTCCCTGTACTATAAATTAACATGTTAGAGTTTAGGGTTTTCTGTGGGCATCTGCTAGTTTACCAATGTATCTTTTCTCTTTAGAAACGATGGGTTGCAGTCCTCTCCCAAGATTATCCAACACTTGCCTTTCATGCGAGTCTCACCAACCCCTTTGGCAAAGGAGCATTCATACAACTTTTACGTCAGTTTGGAAAGGTATTAAGATGTGATCTGTTTTTCTTGGAGTAATTTTATGTGACACCTGTTTGTTGAGTTAAATTAAACGTCTTTTAATGGTGCTCTTCATGGAAGAGTGGGCTGTTACCACTGTGTATTTGGCAAGGAAGCAAATAGTCAGCAGAAGATAGTGTACAAATGCCTTTTATCTAAATTTCTCAGATCTAGTTTGCCTTGAGAGGTGAAGCGTGCTCTAGAAATTCCAAAGCTATTTGAAGTTGATTTTCTTTGGTGTGTGGGGGCCAAAGATGAATGTGTTAAATACTGAGAGGGTGGTCTAATGAGTTGGTAGTGGGACAGACCCATGGTTGCTTCTAAGGATTCTGTCAGGCCCAGTGAAATGTCAGTGGCTGTTTCTCTCCTTATGTTGATGACTAATCCTTTCTCTGTGGTGTCATGTTGGATTTTTAAAGTAAATTTTTAACTAACCATAGAGATTTCCTATTTATTCCTGGGTTTTACGACCTACATATTTTCAAACTTAAGACATACATGTAATTTCACATAGAAGACAAAGCAAATTCTTTGACTTATTTAAAATCTATGTTTCCATTTGGGCATATACAAATGCTTTTCAGTGTGACTGTCCTCTCTGGTCCTGACCAGACTAATTTTATGAGTTCTTGTGGTTGAAAAATACATCACCTAGTCACCAGCACTCTGGTGATAATCCTTCTTAGCTTTGTTCAAGTGTCGCGTAATCTAACCTGAATACTGTTGAGCTTTTCCAGTTTGGAGGAGGACCCCCTCCTCTTCCTCTCCTTTTCCCATCCCATTTATGTTTTATCGTTATTATAGGATCTTGGATTGAAAGCTGGAAGTTTCCTTCAAAGGCTTCTGGTCCAGGCCCCTTGTTTCCTGTAGGAACCTTGTTTTACTTCTGCAGTGATAAGAGATTGGCTTTGATGGAGCACAATAAAAATCACCTCTGTATTAAAGTTTTTTAATTGTGTATATACTTGATTGTGTTTTTCTAACAGTTGCACACTGACAAGAAGCAAATCAGTGTGGGGTTCATTGGCTATCCAAATGTTGGCAAGAGCTCTGTGATAAATACTCTGCGTTCCAAGAAAGTTTGTAATGTGGCTCCCATTGCAGGAGAAACCAAGGTAGGTCTGTTTGGAAAAGGAGTCTTGTGATTGTATATCTCTACCACAAAAAAAAAAATGGAGATTGCCTGGATCCCTGGGGACTCCTATTCATTTTCTGAATGAACCTACTTTGGAGGGTTTAGCCCCGTAGACTTACTTTGGGAGCAAGAAATGAGGACAAGAGATCCAGTTTGTTGGTGTGTTGTAAGTTTTTGCGTATTTTGATAAAAGTTCAAGAGCATTATTTTATAGGCCAGTGTGAAGCTTTGGCATCAGGTACAAACCATTCAGATGTTCCTGTTTTTAATTTTTCCTAGTCCTGCTTTCTACCTCAAACAAAATTTAACCTAAGAAAATGTCTGGATTTGAGAAGAAAAAAATGTCATCATTCCTGTGTCTGGGTTCTGGCCATTGGGGGTAACTGACCTTCACACAGGGTGTTTGGAAGCTTTCTTCATGAAGGGAGAAAGGACAGGTTTGCTGTTAAGATTTCAGCACTTTTTAAAAAGCAGAGGAAGGTTTACTTCTGAAATGGTTAGCAATTTTTATTAGCATAATTTTTATTCTCTTAGGTTATAGAAACTTGTTTACTCAGTAGAAGTGTCATGTACATGGCACAAGAAGTAATTGGTAGATGGGGCAGCTAGCTGGTATAGTGGATAGTGTTTGTCCTGGAGTCAGAATGACTCATATTTCTGAATTCAAATCCAGCCTCAGATACTTACTAGCTATATGATCCTGGGCAAGTCACTTAACCTTATTTGCCTCAGTTTCCTGATCAGTAAAATGAGCTAGAAAAGGAAATGGAAGAACACTCCATTATCTTTGCCAAGAAAATCCCAAATGGGGTCAACAAGAATCAGACACAACTGAAAAACAATAACATTTGGTAGATCTATTACTCAGAAAGGTGCTATTCTTTGAGTCTGACATAGGGTATAGTGGATCAATAGCTTGTTAAGGATAGACTCTCAGTAGAAAAGGAAGGTTTCTGACTCTTTGGTCTGTCTTCAGGTCTGGCAGTACATCACCTTGATGCGTCGGATATTCCTTATTGACTGTCCAGGTGTGGTTTACCCTTCTGGGGACTCTGAAACGGACATTGTACTGAAAGGAGTGGTGAGTGTTTTGGTCACATTTAATTATGACCTTTGGAGGGAATTCTTCTGTGGGGAGTCCTTTGGATGACTTTTGCTTTACTCACACAGAAGTAATTTGAGGTCTGTCAGCAGCATGATGCTGAGCAGGACCTCCTACTCCACTGTTCCCTATTTGAGGAGTGGGTGAAATCCTTGGCATCTCTGGTCAGCATCATCCCACAAAGGATTTCTTAGTTTATACATAGGATCCAGAAAGAAGCTGGACCTATGTTTATTCTGGGCCTGTGTTCATACTTGTGGGTTTGAAGAGTTGAGTCATTTGAGTCTGGCTATATCCTTACTTATTTCTGAACATAACCAAAACCAGTAAGTAGTTCCTTTTAGCCTTTAAAGGTGTTCATGACTGTACATCTTGTCCCATTTTAAACTACTCCTTCCTTATTAAACTACTGCAGTCCTGCAAGAGGCACCAAGGGAAAGCCATACAGCTGGGAGTTTGTGATAGAACACTCAGTTCATGGCTTTTAGTCCTCAGGGCAGCTCTCAGCAATGTAGGCTTTCATTGTATGGTGTTGAAATTTTTTAGCAGCCTCAACATTGGATGTGGTTTGAACAACAACAGGTCTTGCCTTTCCTTTTTCCATCACCTCTTTGCCATCCTTCCCACATTGCCAGATATGCTTCCTGATTCGTGGTCCTGATCATACATCCTGCCCCTACTTGGCACTCCTCAATCCTTATTCACCATCAAGTGCAATTCAGACTTGTTTGCCTAAAATTCAAAGGCCCCTCAATCTGGCAACACCTCAACCTCCCAGCTTTTTCTCACATCACTGATCCTATGGAAAGAGTACTGGATTTGGAGGTAGAGAACTTGAGTTCAAATGCCAGCTCTGCCATTTACTGTCTATGACTCTGGTTGGCCAAGTCACTTAACTTCTCTTAACTTACTTTCTTTATCTATAAAATGAAAGGTTTGGACTATCGGGGTGGGGAACCTGCAACCTTGAGGTCATATGTGACCCTCTAGGTCCTCAAGTTCAGCTCTTTGAATCCAAACTTCACAGAACGAATCCCCTTAATAAACGTTCTTTAAAACTTGGACTTGGCTGCACCCATGGACCTAGAGGGCCATATGTGACCTTGAGGCCACAGGTTCCCCACCCGTGGACTAGATAACCTAAATCTATAATCATATGTATTCTATAGTCCAGCCAAATTGGACCACTCGCTGAGCTGTACACACACTGCTTTGCTGCCACTGTGCTTAGAGAATATCCTCCTGGCACCTATTGAATTCTTATTCATCCTTAAAAGCCCAATTTAAAAATTACCTCCAGAAAACTTTCCCTGACTTAACCTGGTTGGTGATAATTTCTTCCCACTTTGGATCTCCTTTTGCTATACGATACTTATGAACATATTTTTTAAAACATATGTATGCTAATTACTGTAAGCTCCTTAAATCAGGTACCATGTCTTATTTAAACTTTCTCTCCCCTCCAGGGCCTACCACAGGCCCTGTTCTGTAGGTTCTCATATTTGGAGTTTTTTAAAGTTTAACTGGGTAATGTTTTTAAGAATGATGATAAAGTTTGCAAGCATCAATTTCTTTATTATTTTCTAGGTTCAAGTTGAAAAAATTAAGAGTCCTGAAGACCATATAAGTGCTGTGCTTGAAAGAGCAAAGCCAGAATATATCAGTAAGACATATAAAATTGATTATTGGGAAAATGCTGAAGACTTTCTGGGAAAACTAGCCTTCAGGACTGGAAAACTTTTAAAGGTAAGTAGGAATATCCCTAAAGTGTTATGTTCTATCTGCTGATAAGGCCAATTTCTGTGTGCTTAGTAGTGTAATATGGAAATTAATTATGTGATCAGTAATAATGGAGTTGAAAGTGAGGTCTTTGTAGGGGAACTGATGTACCACCATTCTGGCAGCAAGTTTTGTTCTGTGTCCCTGATGGAAATCTGTTGTGTGACTTTTCAGGGTGGAGAGCCTGACCTGCAGACTGTGGGCAAGATGGTTCTCAATGACTGGCAAAGGGGCCGAATTCCGTTCTTCGTCAGGCCACCCAATGCAGAGCCCCCATCAGCTTCCCAGGTAGGAATGGGGTAGGAACAACACTGGGAAATCTTGGTACTGACTTACATGCTAACCTCTTCTGCTGCATTCACCTGATATTTGATTTTATGGTGTAATTTTACCTGTACAACTTCTTTTGTGCCATGGGGTCCACTCATCTTTCCTAGCCCATTAGGGAATTAGCATTTGGAGTTAGATAAACAAATACCATGTGGCTAAGTTTGGAATGGGTTTGATGGCTTATTTATGACAGGTATTTGCTGAAAATATAATTATTATAGCATCTGTAATTTTTGTTAGGGAAAAAAAACCAGAACTTTGATTTTCATAGTGCTCCCGGGTTTGTAAAGTGTTTTTTTTACATTCATTATCTCATTTGAACCCCAAAACAACACTAGGAGATATGTACTACAGGGATCATTCTCATTTTACACATGAGAAAACAGGCTCAAAGAGCAAAAGGGACTTATCAGTGGTCACGGAACCACTAGGAGGCAGAGTCGCTGTTCAGACTTGAATTTTCCACTCCACAGACGGCCTTGCTTCCTCTACATCACACCCATACTGCCTCTGTTATGGTGAGGATGTGAATGGATCCAGTTGTGTTGATATGACAGGTTCTGATGAAAAACTTCTTGCTTTAGTCTGACAGAAGACGATGGAACATGCTCTTGATCTTTCTCTTGCTGAATTCTGAAGGTCCTTGTACTCACATTTGTCCCCTTCCTATCTTGACTCCACTGACTATCTTTCCCTTAGCACTTTGCTCTTTAGACGTGTACAAGTCTTCCCTGACCCTGAAAAATCTCTTGTTGGACCAAGATAACATTGTGTTTCTTTGTTGCCTTTTACTGCTGCACCTCCTGATTTAGGCTTTTGTACTGCCTCCCTTTCAATACCTAATTCTGCCTCCTAATCACTTCTCTTCAGGCTAATAATATTCTCTATTCTCACCAATAATCTCAGTTGCCAAGTCATAGGTATCAAAGGATTTTTAAGTTAAAGGGACCTTAGAGATCATCGGCAGTGGCTAGGTGGTGCAGTGGATAAAGAGGCATGCCTGAAATCAGGAAAACCCGAGTTCACATCTGGCCTCAGACACTTCCTAGCTGTGTGACCCTGGGCAAGTCACTTCACCCTGTTTGTCTCAGTTTCCTCATCTGTAAAATGAGCTGAAGAAGGAAATGGCAAACCACTCCAGTGTGTTTGCCAAGAAAACCCCAGAGGGGGTCATGGAGAGTTAGACACAACTGAACAGTAACAACAAAGAGATCCTTTACATTCCCTCTCCCCACATACTTATTCTGTTTCCATAACTCTGTTTCCTCTTCCCAGACACTTACTGAAAGCCCATGATCTTCTCTCACTGCATTCTATCTCTGAGACTGCATTCTCCATGTTGAAAAGCTAGTTTTCATATTGTATTTAGTGTAGAATGCATGTTTTCTAT
Source organism: Pseudochirops cupreus (assembly GCA_028627135.1). Classification (NCBI taxonomy): domain Eukaryota; kingdom Metazoa; phylum Chordata; class Mammalia; order Diprotodontia; family Pseudocheiridae; genus Pseudochirops; species Pseudochirops cupreus. The sequence goes on from CM053582.1 coordinate 123,175,513, forward strand.
TAGAATATGAGCTCCTTGAGGGTAGGGACCATGTTTTTGCCTTTCTGTCCCCAGCATGTAGCACACTGCCCAGCATATAGTGAGCACTTGACAAATACTTGACTGGTATTGGGTTAGACTAGTTTAGGGGTGTGACTTTGAATGTAGAGCATTTATGGGGTCTTCAGTATCCAAGGACAGAGACTCTGAAGGCACAGTCTTCCTTCTTAGCTTTTGCTTTTCCTTTCTCAATAGTTCCCAACATCCATGGGTGTTTCAATAGCATCACCCCATGAAACCAAAGAGGAAGTGGGGGAAAGTGAAAATCAAGAAACCACAGCTGTGGCTGAAAGGAATGAGGAGGAGAAAGAGAGCAATGATACAAATGCTGAGATGAGAGAGCTCCTGGGACATTTTCGACAGAACTTTGGCAAAATCAATGTTGTACCTCAGTTTACGGGAGAAGATCTCGTCCCTGTGGAGATCTCAGACAGTGACGGGGAATTTGATGACTCCTTTGGAGAGGAGGAGGAGGAAGTGGAAGAAGAGCAGCTTAAGGAAGAGCATGAGAAGTTAAACCAGGCATCCCAGGGAGATATGGAAATTGGCACCAAAGCAGTTATTAAAGCTCTGGATGAAAAAATTGCTAAATACAAGAAGTTCCTAAACAAAGCTAAAGCCAGAAAGTTTTCAGCAATCAGGTAACATGTTACGCGTCTGACAACTGCAGTTTGGCTATAAGGCCTGCCTTTTCTTCCCAGGCTATATATTATAAGGTCCTGGGACAATACATAGTAGGGTTCACTGTTATCTCCAAATAACAACAATATATAAGTGACATTCAATTAGCTGAGTTACAGAGGCTTACTTGTTTTTTCAAGTACATAAATAATTAGGGTATTGAGCTTTCCTGACAGGTTTTCCTTTGACCAGATGAGGTTGTGCATAGCTCAGGATGTTATTGTTGTTGTTATATGGTGAGAGGCTCTGGTCTCTGAGGCACTTCATTGCTTTCCTTTCTCTTGTAGAATTCCTAAAGGACTTAGTGAAAAGGTGTTTTCCAAATCTGAGCCCAAATCCAAAGAGCAAGATGATGTAGAAGAAAAAGGTAAAGTAAAAGTCATTTAAACATGGTTTTGAAATTGAACCTGGCCTCATAGAGTAATGGTGGGCATTGATTTTGTAGTGAGAAGGCGTCTCTCTGGCTTTGACTTGTGGCTCTGGCATGCATTCTCTGAGTGACTCTGTGAAAGTCACTTAATCTCATAGCTGTAGATCTTTCATTGTCATTTTGTGAAGAAAATATCTGATAAATTTTAAAGAAGTATGGAAATTTCTGTTGTGTATGATTTCCATGTAACAGTAAAGTTAGCCTCTATATTTTGTCACTGGATTTTTTCCTTGTGCACACTGAAATTTCCTGAAGTGTTTATAGCTGGTATCAACCTTCTCTTCATCTAAGGATATTATTTCAGCTTTAGTAGCATATTCATTGTCATTAAATGGAAAATGCAAAGAGTTTTCTTATTTCCTTCATTGAGAAGAGTCCAGTGTTATTCCAAAGCCCATCATTTAGTCCACAACCCTATAGTTTGTATGTTCAAGTTGCCATTCCTTTTTTAGGACATACCAAGAAAGGAAAAAAGAGAAAGGCACAAGAGGAGGAGGAGCCTGAAGATAAGTCTCAAAAGCTTACATCAAAAGCAGTAAGTATTCTCCATTTTCTTTTACTTAGGTGCATGTTATAAAGACCACAGTGGGAACCCTCATATCCTTAATGTGACTTTTGAACTTACTAGCATATCAGGGAGCCAGAGCCCTGTCTTATGACCGCAGTCCTAGTAAGAGCTTAAGGGTGATTGACATGTTCTAGAAGTAGATCAAGTTTCCAGAACAAGGCATGATTACAGGACAGACTTCTGAACTAAACTCACATCATCTAGTGGCTATGGAAAGCTGCTCAGGAACGGTCCACTGACCAGAAAGAGGTGTCCTTTTTGTGGCTTTCCTGGTTTGACTCTTGACCTTCATTCTTGCAGCGAAGGCGAGCAGACCGGCAGAAGAGAACCAAAAAGGTTGGAGTTCGCTACTATGACACTCACAATGTGAAAAACAAGAATAGGAACAAAAAGAAGACCAGTGACTCAGGGGAACAAAAGCATTATCACAAACAGTTCAAAAGGAAGCAGTAACTTTTTAATTGGTTTATTAAAATTTACAAAAATATACAATTAGTTGTGTTCATTTTCTTCATACACAGTTTGCATTTCCAAGACCACATTGCTGCTGTTCTGGTAGAAATCACTCACGTGTACTTGAGAAAACACAGAAAGAAACACTGCTATCTTAACTAATTAAAGTCATATTTAAGTGATGGAAACCTTTGAGATTTTTAGGGATACTTCAAATAACCCTCTGGGTCCTGCCAAGAGGTAGCTTTATCACGGTACTTAGCTGGCAGATGCAGAGGAAGAAGGGTTGTCTAATCACTGTTTTGTTAGATCAGAGAGTCTTTATGTAGCCTAAACTTGAGACAAGCAGCATCAACTTCCCTTCAAGAGCTTGAGGTGCTGGGTGGCAGGTCCAGAATTTGGAATTCAATTTTCAGTAAGTAGAGTGCTTTGGATACTCGGAGCCCATGCAAATTCTTGTAGCAGAGTCTGAGAACTGTCCAGTGCTAGGGAGGCACAACACCTTTTTTGAGTCCGAGTGTGGTGAACAAGTATTACCTGCCTCAGTGAAAGCAAACAGTTCCTGCGAGATGCAGCCCCTTTTCAAGCAAATTTTCCCTCCTCAATAGTAGTGAGTGGGATTCTGGGTCTCCCTTGCTGGCAGGGAGGCCCACTTAACTAGTGAGGTTCCTTCTCCAAAAGCCCTTGTGCCACTCTCCATGAAGAAAAGCAAGTGCCTATAGAGCCTGCTATGTTAAAGTCTTTGCCATGCTAACTGGGAGAATTGGTTTGAACAGCTTCCACCATAGACTAAACCCATTTGGCCCCAAATAGAAATAAGAGTCAATTCTTTTCCCCTTCTTAGGTTCAATTTTGGTTTACCAGGCAATAAAATAACCTATAACAAATATGGTGCTACAAAAACAAAACAAAAAAAACTCCAGGAAACCTGATTTGGATTTATTTTACTTTGACTTGAAAGTTTACCCTCCTGAGCAAGAGTAATAGCTATCCATAGTCAGTTCTCACTGATTGGTTTACCAGTTGTACTAAATCGAGGTTGCTTCCTGGAGTTTTGATCTTCTCTGATTAATTGGACATGGCTAGTTAAGGGATAGGTCCTCTTTCTGCAGTCTAAGAGCAAGTCCAACAACGGATACTTAGTGAAATAGGTTGCTGTACCACCTTGGTGTCTGTATGTGGCTTCCTTGTGATAGATACCCATGACTCAGATTTCTTTCTAGCAAGTACCTAAACAAAGCTATGAATGTTATAATCTTAGTGACTTCTGAAGAGCAATAGCTGCTGGCAGCTTGAAACAGCAGAGGCCATAGTGGTTGATTGATGAGAGAATGATTGGGCTAACTTGAAGCAAAGCATGAAAACACATCCTAAGGACTACAGTTGGGTGGGGAAAGACCCTAGACTGGTGACCCTTTGGAGGAGAATGGAAAAAGTAGCAAGCATTGGGAGAAACACTGATGAAGGGATAAGAAGTACAGAAAAGTAGAGTTCAAGAGAGAAGGAGCTGCTTCCTTGGCTACAGGAGTGAAGGTGCAACAATGGCCACTTCAGCTCCTGAGCTGGACAACCCTTGCTCAGGGGTCTACACTGAGCGATGCCAAGTGGGCTTTTAGCTAATTCCAAAACTGTCTGGCAAGCCAAATATGGAAGATACCTGGGAGACATGAATTCCCATTGTCCAACCTTGGGCATTACTACCAAATCTTGAGGTGTTTTCAGAGTATTTAGGCAACAGTGTGAATGTTGCATGATGGTTTTTCTGGAGGCCATGGGTGTGGGCTGGTTCACTCACTACACTGTAGCTTTTTATTACAGGGGACTGTATATAGGGATAGTTCTCACTGGGGCCCACGTGGAAATCTTCACTTCTTTGGTGCAATGATGCCTTCCAATTGGGCCTGAAAAACAAAAATGAAAGTTGTTAATTAAGATGGAGGCATTCTCCCAGAGTCAAGCATCCCAAGGTGAAAAACATCCCTGAAAAGAAGTAGTTGAAGGGGCAGGTGGCTTGTTGACAACATGGTGGCTGTGGCATCAGCCCAGGCGGCAGGAGGCGCTGGGAAAAAGGAGCCTCTCTCCCGTTAGTTGGGCAGGCTGCTGCAGGAGCTGCTGGTGCTCACTCTGGTGGGGGAACCGGTCACTGAATGAGGGGAGCCGGGGCTGCCTCCAGTGAGTCTCCCTGCGCCCTCTGCCCTGACCTGGGCCCCAAGTGAAAGGCAAAGAACAAGACAAGGCCACAGATGTAAAGGCAATTAAAGCTGCAGTACCAGTACATTCCCCACAAAAGAGCCCTAGAAATCATGCCTTACTGGACGCTGCTGGACCAAGCCGTGTGGCAATCAATGCCGTTTCTACCAACATGGACTCTTTTTCCAGTATCAGGACAGCTGCTCTTAAACAGCCTAGCCACATGGAAGCTGCTCATTTTGGTGACCTCAGCAGATCTTGTTTGGACTATCAAACTCAAGAGACCAAATCAAGTCTTTTGAAGGCCCTTGAACAAGTCCTACAGGACAGTATCGCACTTCCTTGTTTTATTCAGTTTATGGAACTTCGGAGGATGAAACATTTGGTTAAATTCTGGTTAGAGGCTGAAAGTTTTCATTCCACAACCTGGTCCTGAATAAGAGCACACAGTCTGAATACAGTTAAACATAGCTCATTGGCTGAGCCTCTCCCTCCTTCATCTAAAAGGCATGAAACCACAGTCTCTTTTCCGTTTGAGTTTCTTGACCAGAGGTTGGAAGTTCTAGCACAGTTCAGCTGTTCATGACCAAGTCAAAAGGAACAGAGATGAATAATAGAACTAGCAATGCTCCCAATCACTCGCTGCCTTCCCAGGATAGAGATGATGTCCATTCTCTCCATCTTGAAATGTCCAAGGAAGGGATTCAAGTTTCTGTGGAACACCAAGACTCTTCCAGTATCAAATAGAAATAGTCCTTCTACACTAAAGGAATATCAGGAAAACTAATGAGAAGTATAGAACACGATGCAGTGAATACTTTTACCAAATATATATCTCCAGATGCTGCTAAACCAATACCTATAACAGAGGCAATGAGAAATGACATAGTAGCAAAGATTTGCGGGTAAGATGGACAGGTGGATCCCAACTGCTTTATTATGGTGCAGTCCATAGTATTCAGTGCAATAGAACAAGAGCAATTTAGTGAGTTTTTGTGAAGTCACCATTTTTGTAAATACCAGACTGAAGTGCTGACCAGTGGAACTGTTTACCTGGCTGACATTCTCTTCTGTGAATCAGCCCTGTTTTATTTCTCAGAGTACATGGAGAAGGAAGATGCAGTGAATATCTTACAGTTTTGGTTGGCAGCTGATAATTTCCAGTCCCAACTTGCCACCAAAAAAGGCTAGTATGATGGCCAGGAAGCACAGAACGATGCCATGATCCTGTATGACAAGTACTTCTCCCTTCAAGCTACACATCCTCTTGGATTTGATGATTTCATAAGATCAGAAATTGAAACCAACATCTGCAGGGAAGGAGGGCCTCTCCCAAGCCGTTTCACTACTCCACTATGTCAGGCCTGGATAATGACGGAGAAAGTCTTTTTACCTGGCTTCCTGTCCAGCAATCTTTATTATAAATACTTGAATGACCTCATCCATTCAGCATGAGGAGATGAATTTCCAGGAGGAAATATTGCAATGACGATTGCTGCCTCAGGGCCCTACTGATCATGAGTCTCATTTGAGTAGTTCTGATGGCTCTACTCAGTTCAATGTGCAGAAGGCCACTGTTAAAATCCTGAAAAATTTTGATGAAGCAATAATTGTAGATGCTGCAAGTCTGGATCCCGAATCTTTTTATCAGCAGACATACACAGGGATGACCTTTGGGAGAGTCAGTGACCTAGGGCAGTTTATCCAGGAATCTGAGCCTGAGCCCTGATGTAAAGAAATCTGGAGGATTCATGTTCTCACAAGCCATGCAGAAATGGGTTCAGGGAAACACTGATGAGGCCCAAGAAGAGATAGCTTAGAAGATATCGAAGATGATAGTCAATGATGTGATGCAGCAGGCGCAGTATGACTCACCATTAGAGAAGTCAACCAAGCTATGATTTTAGACATGAGATCAAGGAAATCTGCTTTTGAAGATGAGGGAACTTTTTTTCTTTGGCTGGATTCTTCTTTAACACAGCCAATGAAAATAAGCACTGTACTTTATCACTGAGATCGCCATCATTTCCTAAGGAAGAACTGGGAGCCGTCCAAAGCCTCCCACACCAACTGCAGAATCACAAACAGATCTGCCTGTCGCTGCACGTGTAGCACACACATAGGGAAGATTTTTAAAGAGACAGGTGGGTCTGTATGTTGTTGCCAGAAGAATGTGATTGATGGACTTCACAACAGCAAGAAGCCATTTTTGAGAGATTGTTAAACTCTCGGAGAATAGTCTTGGGACCACTCATGCTAGGAGCTGTAAGAGGAAGCTTAGCACTAGTTCTGCTAATATTGCAGTAATAATCACATATTCTGAAGACTGTAGAGCAAGTGTCTAAAAAGATTCTGCCCTCTTCTTAAAATGTTACTTGGGAAGGCATGGGGGCTAGGAGCTCTGTTGGCTTGCTTTCCTTAGCAAAATAAGGTATTAATTACAAACTAAATGTATTTCCTTTCTTTGCAGAAGCATTAATTTTGAAGGAAAGTAACAGGCCATGAATGAAGTGACTATACTCTCCTTGCCTTTGGTAGAGGTATATAATTTTGCGTTTTTACTAGCTTCTGAGATGCAGAATACTTAAAAACCAGTGTTTCACTGGTGTAGCTCTGTATTGCTAACACAAGGCTTAAGGTGCAATTAAGAATGCTGTGTGTGAGCATCAAAGTCTCCCTGCTCTCCCCGGACTCTGCTCTCCAGTTACTCCTCCTTGTCCAGAACACATGTAGAAGAAGAAGCATATTTTAAAATGCCAATTGGTTTATTGATTATATCAGAATGATTCACTCCAGTTTTTCATCTTGCGCTGTCCTTGAACTAGAATCTCTGTTCCTAAATAGGACTATTTTTTTTTAAAGAAGAAAAATTTTTTTAAATCAATCAATTCTGTTGGGCAGTTACCCCCACCTCCTGCTTCTGCTGGTAGTTTGGGATTTTGTCACTTGTGACCTTTGTTCCTTTCATTGTCATTAAGACAATAAACAGACTCTGAAGTATTTCTGCTCAGACCCAGGAAACCATTCAGCAGGGCAGCACAGAATTTGGGTATTACTCCATTATGTTCTGGCCCATATTTCCTTCTGAGAGGTTTCTCTTTTGATGGGGCTAGGGAGGGTTTTTTTTCTTGTTACTACTTTTTGTCAAAGGACTTGGAAAAAAATCACTTTATAAAGATTATCAGTCATCTCCATTCTTGAGAGTCTTTGAATGAAAACAGAATGTTATTCCATTGCAATATTTGATTGTATAAAGGCACACTGTGTATTGTCAACAAGACGAAACAGAAAGGCTGTGTATAGGTTTTTGGTAGTATGTACCACCTCTATTACTCCTCTGATGCCCAAGTATTCATGTACCTAAACCATATTCTATTTAATTGGGTTTGATTTAAAATATAAATATTAAAAAAAAAAAAGAAGCAGTTGAAATAGTCCAGACAGTCAGGCCCAAGGTTTTTAGGGTTTGGGTTTTCTTTTTTTCATTCCCAACACCATATTTTCTAAATTTGTTTCTGGCTTGGCAGCATGGTCTTGCTGCATTAGGAGAAACCAGAGCTGCCTTGGTTTCCATACAATGGCCAGGCTCAGGGTATAATGTAAAGCATTGAAGAGGAAATTGAATAAAAGTTGTTGAAACAGTGGTTTCAGGACTCACATTTCAGGCTTGACTATGTCTGCTAAATTAAACATTTGGCCCTCCAGTTCTGGAACTCAGGAGTTGTGTGCCAGGTGGGACAAGAGGATGTGAAATAGCAAATTTTCCATCACTGAGGCAACTTGACGCCCAATTAAAGAAAACTGCTACTAGTGTATAGGCTGCCTTCATTTTGTATGTCGGGCTGACGGTTTGCCTAAGAGACAACTGTTCTGTTCTTCAGGCAACTAGTAAAATAAATCACTGATAAGTGCATCTATCCTAGGATGGGGGAGGCAGGCAAGCAGCGCTTTTGAAGCCAGACAGCTTTGAGCTCACAGAAATAACTCATTTCTAAGGAATCCTTCATTCTAGGGATTAAGTGGTTGCTAGGATGTGTTAGAAAGATGCTAAGGTAGCTTCCTTTGCTTTTCTTATTACAAACTCCCTGGAGATTAAGGTATACCAAAAGTATCTGTGAAAGAGAGGAAAAGATTTACTCTCAAGACGACTTCTCTGGCTGTGAATATTTCTGAATTGATTTTTTTCTTCTTAAAAAGAATTTTGTATCCCAACAGCAAATCAATTTTCAGCAACAAAGATTGGTACCACCCTCCATTATCAGGAAGCATTGCCCCCTTTTTTGGATTGAGTATTTTTGGTGTGTAGAAGCTCATGAGCCTGCCAATCCCAGAGCTCCAAGTTCCTGCTAGATCTTCCATTGACAAGAAGAGAGGAGAGGCTGTGGGAATATCCTTCCTAGAGTGGATGCCATCCCATTCTGGCTGTGTTCCTATCTAGGCAGATAAAGGGATTACAAGAAAGGAGGGAGACAAACAAATGGCCAGCTCTTCTGACAGCATGCCAGGTGGAGACTTAGGATTATAAAGATTTTTCCTTGCCTTTCATGCTCTGGCTCTAAGGGACTGTCTCAGATAACATCCATGTGCATTTGAGGTCTGGCCCTTCTGAACGGGAGTCTCTAAAAATGTCAGGATGAGAAAATGCAGTGACTTGCCAGGGAGGACTTCCCAGGCTCGGTTATTCTGCGGAAAATGCTGCCAAAAGTAGAGGCTCAAAGATATAAGTTGTAGTGGAATGTAAACCTCACTTTCTCCCACATCCACTTAAGGAACAGCTTTCTCTTGAAGAGGGAGCTCTCTATCTGAGCCCTGGGAGGTAGGAGGGGGGGAGCCACACGGCTGCTTTCTCCTACCACACAAGAAGAGAAAATGTTAGGCTGTGATTGAGAATGCACACCTGGCCCTCCAAAGAATCAGGCTCATGACACCAAGAGTGACTGGCCTCACCTTCAGCTGCTGATTTGTCCGCTTCAGGAACTGAATCTCTTCATTGTGTTTCTTCTCTTCAACCTGCCTCCTCTCAATCTCCCGCTTCTCAGTGGCCTCACACTTAGCCTTCTGCTCATTCACTTGCCTCTCCAAATCTTTCTTCTCTGTTTCCAAATCTGCAATCTGAGCAAAGAGGACATCTGATTTTCCACAGGGCAAGAAGCTAGGACAGGATTGTATGTGACGAGAGAGAGGGGAGTGAGGGGGAGAGTATGAGTGTATAACAGGTTGAGTTAGATCTAAGTTTATCTATGAAACCAAGGGGAAAATCCCATATTCCCAGAATCTTTACTGCCACCCAGTGGAATTCCAAGTTGTTGACACTGAAGCCCAGGGAAAAAAACCAAAAGTAAACCCCACCACAAGTTTAAGGTGATTGTGATTTAAAACCAAGTGTGATCTCTTGACATGCAAATGATAAGATTTAGATTAGAAGGACTATTTGGTATAAATGCTGTGCTTCTTGAGAACTAGAGGAATATCCCAAGGGGACTTCAGGAGTTTAGAATGGAGGCAGACTTCTGCCTCTTGGACCTAAGTTGAACAGAGGGGGGCCCAGGAGACAGAAGGGACCAGCATCTGCAGGTTTGGCCATGGGGGTGAGGGAGTGGGGGGGTGGGGAAGGGGGTTTGCCTCAGAGAGTGCACACTGAGTCCCCTCTTCCCACTCACTTTCCTCTCCATGTCGGACTTTCCTTGTTCAGCTTGTAGTGCCTTCCTCATGCCAAAGGCCACGCTGCTTTCATATAGGGTCTGATAGGCTGCAATGGTCATTCGGATCTCATCCCGGACACGCAGCAGTAGCAAGCCCCGCTCGGCACAATTTATGGTCACTTCTCTGATCAGCTCATCTTCCAAGACACAGCGAGATAGACACACACACACACACACACACACACACACACACACACACACACACACACACACACACATCAGTGAAGACGGAAGACTGTAAAAGGCAACTTGTTTTGGAAAAAAAACAACCATGTTTTCTCCTTGAGGAGAATGCTGAGAAGGGCAATGCTCTCTCTTAACTGCTTTTAACTCAAACTGGGGACACTGTCCAAGGTCAGAAAAACCATTCAGTGAAAACGGGTAGTTCTCTCTCTCTCTCTCTCTCTCTCTCTCTCTCTCTCTCTCTCTCTCTCTCTCGGCAGAGGGGAAGGAATGTGATGACTCATAGAGTCCATTCCCACCAGACCAAGCACTTCTCTGATGGAGAGAGAATGCCAAAACCGAGGTTTGTGGAGTACCAGGCAGTCAGCCTAGGACAATGCCCAGACAGCAGGCCAGAGTTCACCTCTTTAGAACTGAGGAGTTTTAAGATACACTGGCAATATGAGCCCTGCAGCTCAGTATAATTGTTATTCCCATATCTACACCTTCCAGTTTTTAAAGGGCTTTTCTTCCAAACACCCCCAAGGTGCTTTACAGATGAGGGGAAATGGGGAGTGTCCCAGAGAAGCCAAGTGACTTGGCTACATTTATGCAGAAGTGGTTGGGCCAGGACTTGAGCTTAGATCTTCTGCTTCCAAGTCCAAAGCTGATGATTTTGGTGCTGTTTGGGGCACTTTGTGAGCTCACATCCCTCCCCAGTCAGTAGCAGAGAAGCAGATGCCAGAGAACCCCAAATGTTAGAGCTGAAAAGGCCCCAGGAAAGCATTTCACAGAATCTTAGCCTGGTCAGGAATCCCAGCTGCAGCCTCCCAAACAAGCTGCCACTCAGCCTTTAACTGAAGCCCTCCAGTGAGGGTTAAGAGTCCTCTGTATCCACAGGTAATCCATACCACTTTCAAAACTGCCAACATTTCCTTGGTTCTTATTCTGGGCTTGTTCATGTGTTGCTTTCCTAGATTATACCTGAAGGCTTAGTTTCTCGATCCTCTCCTTTTCTGTTCTCTTAGTGTATGTTTTCAGAGAAAATTTTTCCTCAGAGAACCATGTATCCCCCCCAATGAGTTTCAGTGTCATTCTCTTTTACATAGTGGGTGGTGGAGTTTATGATTTACACTCTGATCTTCTCATTCTATGTTTAGATAGCTTCCATTATAAGGAATTATTTCCCTACTTTAAGCCGAAATCTTTCTCTCCATTCTCTATCTGTTTACTATGACTGGTTCCGTCCTCTGAGGTTAAGCAGAAAAGCTCTAACCCCACTTCCAAATGGCAAATTCAGTTATCACAGACTGTCATGTCCACTCTTAGGATTCTCCTGGATAAATATTCCTAGTTTCTTCCATTGATCCTTGTAAGGCACGGCAACTAGAAATCAAAAACCCCTCATTTAATAGCTGAGGAAACAGGCTCATCTTGGCAAGGGGAAGTAACTTACTTGGGTCACACAAAAAGTTAGTTAATGACAAAGCTGGGATCTGAACACTGTACTCCTGACTCCCAGGCCAGCACTCCTTCCACTACAATTCAACATTTATTACCCATCTATAACTATCAAGTAGATGCTGTGCAAAAAGAATCCAATTTCATGGTCTTAGGAAGTCACTTGTCTCTGCGTGAAACTGAGAAGGAATCCTGTGTGACCATCTGATTGGGCAGGCCTGGGTGGAGCGGCTGGGGTCCTGAGGATGGAACTAACATGCAGGACTGAAGAGCAAGTGCCCAGCCTGACACAGAGAAGCTGGGGAGCAGCCAAGAAGCCCAATATTTTAAGGAGACCTCTTGTTGCAGATTCTTGGCGCCAGTCAGTTTATCAAGTGGTAAGCAAATTAATCTCCGAAATAAGTTTTTGGATTGTGGTCTGAATGTGGTTTGATTATATATTTTCAAATCACCAAAGAGTTCTCTTTTTCATTCCAAGCAACTTCTAAATGCAAGCAGTGACTCCAGCTGTAATGAGGACACTGACTGATGAGCTGAAGGGCGGCCAGAAGTAAGAGGGCTGGTTACTTCATGGAAGTCCTGGACACAACGCCAGGGGAATGGCTGCCTGGAGCTCCCTAGTAGGGTGGGCACCACGGGAGGGATCAGCCTGTGAGGTGCCAAATGCATGAACACCATTATTAAGCAGGGTTTCTGTGAGGAGACTCGTGTTCATTACCAAGGAAGGGGCTGAATTAGCAGAGGGGACCACCCTGGGCTTGGAGCTGTGACCTTGGATCTGGTACTTTTAAAAACCAATATTTGTCCCACCTACAGAGAGTAGGAGTTATTTTAATCAAACAAATGGAAGGAGTTGTTAAGGCACAAAAATCAGGGGCTTTGTTTATGCATAGATTTTTTAAAAAGGATTTCATGTAACAACAAGCAATACCTTCAGACTGGCAGAAATCATTTTCCACAACTACATCAGATAAAAGATTGATATTTAGAATCTATAAGAAACTGAGACATCTCTCTGAGTCTACTACACTCTCCCTGAGGGTCTTGGACCTCTTACCACTGACACACCTTCTTAATCCCAGACTTTTCCCTGGCTGCCCCACCTCAGGTCCCTGGGGCCTGGAAAGTTCTCCCTCTGCACCTCTACTGTCTGGCTTCCTTTAGGACTCAGTACTCATTCCACTTTCTACAAGAAGCTTTCCCAGTCTTCACCATGCCCACCACCTTGCCCCCACTCCCATTCCCAATGCCTGCCCTCAGAGATGTTCACTTCTTTACACTGTATAGGTTTTCTATGCACATGATTGTTTGCAGTTGTCTCCTCCATGCAAATGTGAGCTCTTTGAAGCAGAGACTGTTTTTGCCTTTCTTTGCATGCCCATCTGTGCCTGGCATGGTGCCTGGCACACACAGTAAGCTCTTCATGAATGCTTGCTGACTTACTGACAACCCCTCTGGGCTTCAGTGGCCCCACCTGTAAGAGTCCCAAACTTTATGCTTGACTGCATCTTCATAGCCAGTGATGCTAGAGGAGAAAACACTAAAACCCAACAAGTTCCAGGTGGCCATTATCATGAGCTGAGCCCAGTTGGGCGTCCCTGTTCCCCCTCCTCAGCTCTAAGTCCACCCTTCTCTCCACACTGGCCTCCTTGCTGCCCCCAGATACACTCACCAAAGCACTGTGAGTACAGCTCCCTTCGCACTGGGCAGATTCCAGTCTCCCGAGCCTGTCGCTGCTGCAGTTTCAAGTCCAGCTGCTCCTGGAGATGCACCACGTCCATCCTGGTGCTGGGGGTACTGGACACCTGCTGGATCCATAGCTGAGTATCTTCCACCCATTCTCTGTGACACAAACACACAATCCAGGGACAAAGTCAGGGGCAGGGGTGGCAGGTAGGTACCACAAACTCACTGTTCTCACAGCAGACAAGATGGTAGGACCTCTAACCAGCTTCAAGGTCCAGGACTTAAGAAATCACAGAATCATGGACTCATAGCACTGAAGAATGTCAAAATTGAAAGGGATCTTAGACACTATCTGTGTAAGTCAACCCTTTCATTTCACAGCTGAGGACAGATTTGCCCATAGACAGGTAGGTGACAGAACTCAAAACCAAACCCAATCCTTCTGATTCCTAAGGTCAGTCAGTCAGCCATTAAGAATTTATTAAGAACCTACCACATGTCTGACACTGTCCCCACCACTGGGGATACAAAGAAAGGCAAAAGACGGTTCCTGTTTTCAAGGACTTCACAGTGTGATGGTAGAGATAACATGCAAATAACTATGCACAAATAAGATGTATGCAGAATAAAGTGGCAATAATTAACAGGGGGAAGGAACCAGCATTAAGGGGAAGTGGGAAAGGCTTCTTTTAACAGGGATTTTAGCTGAGGCTAAAGCCAGGGCAGCCAGCAGGCAGAGATGAAGAGGGAGAGATGCCCAGGCATGGGGGACAGCCATGTGTGAGGAATAGCCAGGAGGCCAGTGTCACTAGATCATGGAGTCTGTAAAGGGCTGGAAGGTATGAGAAGACAGTATAGAGGCTGGCAGGAGGAGAAAGTAATGAAGGGCTTTGAATGACATTCAGAGGATTTTAATTTTTATCCTGGAAGTGACAGGAAGTCACTGGAGTTTATTAAATATGTGTGTGTGTGTGTGTGCGCACGCACACACATGCATGTGCACGCATGTGTGATGATGGGACTTGTGCTTTTAGGAAGATCAGTTTGACAGCTGAGTGGAAGATGCACTGGAGTGAGGAAGAGACTTGCAGCAGGCAGACCCACTCACCAAAAGGCCATTGCAATAAACCAGGCATGAAGTGATGAGGGCTGTACCAGGGTGGTGATAGGGTCAGAGGAGAGAAGGGGATGGATACAAGAGATGTCATTAAAGTAACATCAACAAAACTTGACAATAGATTAGATATGGGGGATAAGGGCGAGTGAAGAGTCAAAGACAGTAGCTAGGTTTCATGCCTGTTAGGGATTCTCCCATAACCCTCAGTCACCAGAAGGCCATGTAAAATGAGGGCTCTCTCCTGCTTCCCAAAATGAAGAATCTCTCAGGTCCCATCAGCAGGTTTCTGATCAGTTTCACCTTCCATCCATTCACTAACTACCCCTTTCTGGTAGCCTTCTGGCTGAACCCAATTTATTTGGGACCCTTTTCATGTTTCTTTCTTCCTTTCCTTAATTCCTCCCTTTAGGTGTTCAGATGCCACATCTACTGTGGCCACAGACAAGTTTAATTTTTTTCTACTCTCACTCTTGACTGCTGAATGTCATTGAAGAGTCACAAAACTGAGCTAATTTCACTCATAAATTCATTGTCTATAACCTCTGCTGCTCCCTAAATGCTTCTTGACAGTCATTCTATTCTACTATCAGGGCACATGGGGTGTGCAGGGAAGATTAGCAACTTTGGTGTGAGGGCATGCTAAGCACTTTTCACGGCTGCTCATCTACCTTTGGTTTCTGCTTATCACCCAACTCTTACCTGTGGCTCCAAGAAGCTATAACATGCACAGCTTCCATACCCTGGTAAACTGTCTTGGCCAAAGGGCTAAACCAGGTTGAAGGTAATTGACAGGCCTCAAACCTGTCAGTGAGTTAGGGGGATGTCCACCACAAGTAAGTGAAAATTTCCCCTGGCAGAAAGAGCAGATAAGAACAATATGTTCCAATGGCCACGAAGGCAGCTGAGCACCTAGAGATTGGTCAGACATTGAAAAGATGCCAAGATCATCCACTGTAGCCCAGGCCATTACCAGACATTCTGATTTTTGTCTTGCCCATGGATTTCGATGACTCTGGAAAAAAGAGTAAGACTGACTACTTTGCGCAGCTCTGCCTCACTTAAACTCAATTCACATACAAGTCAAGACATCATCTTGTGATGTCACTGGTCCTCTTTGAAAATGAATGACGAACAACAACAACAATTCTACTATCATGTACCTTTGCACTTCATTCCTTACAGCAAATTTTCCTTCCTTTTTTCCTTAATGTTTCTTTCTTTTAAAAAATGTTGAATTAATCATTTTCCCCCACTGGTCTTTCCCAGTGATTTCCCTTTCCACAAATAAACGTTCTCTTGTAATAAAGAAATGTAGCTAAGCAAAATGAATGCCATACAGAGGATTTTACTCTTCTCCCTCCAAATCAATACATTGGCTATATCTGATAACACATGCCTCATTCAGCATCTCTAGTCATTCACTTCTCCAACAAGAGGAGAAGCATCACAGCCAACTTTTCCAAATCTTCTCCTCTTTTTTCTCCTCTAACCCCTAATTGTGGTCATACAACACCATCCATCATCACCACTTGACAACAGATATATTTCTAGCTTTTTATTGAGAACAGAGGTGACATAATATCAATTCCCTCAGCCCCTCCCCTCTTTCTCTCATTTCCTTCTCATCATGAAAGCAGAGAGATATCAAAATACATCATAAGATCCTTCAGCAGGCACCTTTGAGCCCAATCCCTCCCCTTTCTTCCAGAATTGGTCCCACAGTTACCCCTTCCTAATCATACCCCATCCCCATGCATCTTTAATGTATATCCACTGGATCTTTTTCTTTGGCTCAGCCCTCCTCAATCCTGAAAAAGCCTTCTTTTGACCCCTCTAGTTCATCTAGCTACTGTCCCATCTCACCTACCCACTTTTTTCTCAGTCCCCTGAAGTTCTACTGTGCCTCACCACTCTCAAAATTGTTCTCTCCAAGAGCAATCTGGAACTATGCCCAAAGGGCTATAAATAACTGCATACACCCTTTGACCCAGCAATACCACTTTTGGGGTTGTATCCCAAAGAGATCATAGAAGTGGGAAAAGGTCTCTTATGTACAAAAATATTTATTGCAGCTCTCTTTGTGGTGGCAAAAAACTGGAAATTTAGGGGATGCCCATCAATTGGGGAATGGCTGAACAAGTTGTGGTATATGAATGTAGTGGAATACTATTGTGCTATACGAAATGGGAAGGAGATGGACTTCATAATTACCTGGAGAAGCTTATACAGATTGATGCTAAGTGAGAAGAGCAGAACCAGGAAAAATTTGTACACAGTCACAGACACATCATATGTGTGATGACCAACCTTGATAAACTGGACTCTTCTCAGCAACGCACAGCTATAAGACAACTCTACAAGTCTCAGAATGGAAGGAGATGTCTACATTCAGAGAAAGATCAGTTTCACCTTCCATCCATTCACTAACTACCCCTTTCTGGTAGCCTTCTGGCTGAACCCAATTTATTTGGGACCCTTTTCATGTTTCTTTCTTCCTTTCCTTAATTCCTCCCTTTAGGTGTTCAGATGCCACATCTACTGTGCTGCAAGACTAGAGTTTAAATGGAGACTGAAGCAATACATGCTATCGTTCTTTTTCATGATTGGTTTTATTTCTTTTTTTCCCACTGTTCACTCACTGGTTACAATCCTTCTATACAACCAGACTATTGTACAATGTGAAAGTATTTGTAGATCCTATACATGATTGCACGCCACCATGGTGGGGGGAGAGAGGGGGGAGAAAATTTGAAACTCAAGGGATTGTGGAACCGAATCTTGTAAACTAAAAGTAAATAAACAAGTCAATGAAAAAAAAAGAAAAAAAATTGTTCTCTCCAAAGATCAGCAACTACCTCCTAATTACCAAAACCAATGGTCTGCTGTGGAGACAGCTAAGTGGCTCAGTGGATAAAGTGGTGGGCCTGGAGTCAGAGAGACTTGAATTCAAATATGACCTCAGACACTTAACCATTTAACCCTGGGCAAGTCGCTGTATAACCCTAGACAGGTCACTTATGTTGCCTTAATCCACTTGATAAGAAACTGGCAAACCACTGCAGTATCTTTGCCAAGAAAACCTCATGGACAGAATTGGCATGCTATGGTTCATGGGGTCATAAAGAGTTGGACGTAACTCAACAACAATGGCCTATTGTTAGCACTTTCTGTAGCTTTTGATGGTGTTAAAAATCTACCCCAACCTTTATCCCTTTGCCACTGGACACTGTCATTTTTTGGTTTCAGAAACACCACACTCTTTTGTGGAAAAGTTTTTTTTTTGTCACCAAAGAATTATCTTCCCACTCCAAGCAACTTATAACTAGACATGGTGACTCCAAATGTAATTAGAATGCTTACTGATGAGCCAAGAAGAGCCCCAGAATCAAGATTGTTTTGCAAAAGTAAATTGCTTCTCCTACTTCTCTAGCTGCTTCTCCTCTCAGTCCTCTTCTAAACCTTCTACAATGAATGTTCCCCAATGGTCAGTCCTTGGTCCTCTCTATGCTTTTTCCTTTGGCCATGTCATTCACTCTCTCAACATCACCTCCCATCTCTAGGCAGAAGATGCCTAAGTCCATCCTTTCAGCTCTGACCTTTCTTCTAAGTCCTAGATGTGTGTTTTCAACTCACGAATGGTCCTCCAGCACGTCCAACTACACATGTCCAAGGCCAAGCTCTTTATCTCCCATGCTAAACCAGTTCCTTCTGTGGCACAACCATTCATGTAGGATCCCATATTCATAATGCTGAGCTTATCATTTAATCTTTTCTTTCCTTCACCTTCATCTCCAATCAGTTATCAAGTCCTATAGATTTTACTTTTGCCACATTTCCCATCCTTTTCCTCCATTCTATTCCTAAAACCACCACCTCATACAAGCACTCGTTGCCACTAGGTGAGATTATTGCAATACCTTCCTAACAAATATTCCTGCCAATTCATTCTTCATATAACTAAGTTATTCTGCTAATGCATAGATCATACTACTCCTCTGCTCAAGTCCCTTTAGTGGCTCCCTATTGTCTGCCCAATAAATAAAGTCCAAATTCCTCTGCGTGACATACAAGGACCTCTGGTGTCATTCATCTTACCTTTCCAGCTTTATCTCATAGTCCTCTCCTCCACGGACTAGCACCTTGCTCTCACACCAACATGCCTTTACTCATCATCGCCTATGGTGAGCTTTCTCTAGGAAACTTTGCCTGATCAAAATTTCCAGCCAATAACTATGTTCTCCCTCCAATCTTACACTGAACTTTAAGTGAATATAATTTGTTGTTGTTGTTTGTCTTCTGTTCTGGAAGAGGACCAATGACATGCTCAGCATGACAGTAATGTATTGACTTACAAGTGATTTGGATTTAAGTGAGGCAGGGTTGTCCAAGTTATCAACCTCACTCTCTCCTCTGAGTCCAGTGGCAAGACATAGATCAGGAAGACTGGAGATGACTCCAGATACAGTGGGTGACCTTGGTCTTTTTAAGCTAAGGTCTTTCTCAGGTTTCAGTTTGTCTGAGGCAATACCCATTTAGTGATTTAAGGCTAGGTAAGAAAAAAGGCAAAAGACGACCTACTTTGCACACTCTAAAAAAACAAAGTAAACTGGGAGGGGACCCTCAGGGTCTCAGGTCAGAACAGAAATAATTGCTATTTACACTTACTCTGAGTCACCAAGATCCAAAAAGTGACCAAATGAGGCTTGGACGAAGACTTATTATTATTTTTTTTTAATCCTTTTTTTTATTTACTCATTTACTTTTAATTTACAAGATTCAGTTCCACAATCACTTGAGTTTCAGATTTTCTCCCCTC
>CM053582.1:123204382-123224833 GCA_028627135.1 Pseudochirops cupreus
AAAGAACCTAGAAAGCATCCTTCAAGAAATTCTCAAGGAAAATTGCCCTGATATCTTAGAACCAGAGGGCAAAATAGAAATTGAAACTGATCACCTCTTGAAAAAGATCCCCAAAAGAAAACTCCTAGGAATGTTATAGCCAGGTTCTGGAGTTCCCAGATCAAGGAGAAAATGTTACAAGCTGCCAAAAAGAAACAATTTGAATGTTGTGGAAACACAATCAGGATAACATAGGATCTAGCAGCTTCTACATTAAGGGATCAAAGGGCTTAGAATATGGTCATTCAATGTGGTGGAGGACTTTCAAGCATTCTTGATGAAAAAACCAGAGCTGAAATAGAAAGTTTGACATTCAAATACAAGAAGCATGAGAAGGTAAATAGAGAAAAGAAATCGCAAGGAACTTATCAAAGCTGGACTATTTACATGCCTACATGGAAAAACAATAATTGTAACTTATGAAACTTTTCTCAGTATGAGGATAGTTGAAGGGAATATAAATGTATATATATATGTACACATGTCTATATAGGAGAGTACATGTGTGTATGAATACATATGTGAGTGTGTGTATATATGTGTACAGGTATACATAGACAGAGGGCAAAGAATCAATTGAATAGGAAGAGATGATATTTAAAAGGTGAAATTGAGAGGTGGGAGAAGAATATAATGAGAGGAGACAGGGAGAGACATAATGGGGTTAATTATTTCATATAGAAAAGGCAAGGAATAGCTGTTACAATGGAGGGGAAGAAAAGGAAGGCAAAAGGGAATGGGTCAACCTTACTTTCATTGAATTTGGCTTAGTGAGGGAATGACACACTCTAAATTGGGTATCTTGCCCTATAAGAGAGTAGCGGGGAAGGGGATGAGAGGGAGGGTGATGGAGGGGAAGGCAGGGTGGGGGGGAGGGTTGTTAGAAGCACACACTTTTGTAAAGGGACAGGAACAAAGCAGAGAACAGAACAAGTCAGGGGCAGGACAGGATGAAGGGAAATATAGCCAGTCTTTCACAACATGTCTATTGTGGAGATGTTTTTCATAACTACACATATATGGCCTATATTGACTTGCTTATCTTCCCAGTGGGGGCGGGGGATGAGGGAGGAAGGGAAAGAATCTAGAATCTAAAATTTTATATATATAGTATGTATATATATAAATTATGATGATGATGATGATGATGGTGTAAATGCAACTGGGAAATAAGATGTACAGGCACTGGGGTAGGGAGATCTATCTTGCCCTAACGGAAAGTCAGAGGGGTGATCTGGGAGGATACAGAAGAGAGCAGACTGAGCGAAGGGGTATACAGTGGGATTACTGTTTTGTGATGGTAGGTAAGGGAAAGACAGGTAGAAAATTTGTAACTCAAAATCTTGTGGAAATGAATGATGTAAACTAAAAATAAACAAAAGCTAATATTTTAAAAAAAATAGAGGAAGAGTTAATATAGAACTTCTTAAGATTAAATTAAAGGACCCTATAGTGGTAGTGAGGGTAAAGCAGTACCCTATATCACTGGAGGGAAGGCAGAAACTCCAGCCAGTCATCCAGGGTTTGGTGGAAGGAGGACTTCTCCTACCTTGCATTTCCCCCCTTCAGTACTCCCATTCTGCTGGTTCAGAAGGGAGATGGGACATACCGACTGCTCTAGGACTTAAGGCAAATTAATGAAGTAGTCCTTCCCTCCCATCCAGTGGTCCCTGACCCATATACCATCTTGGGGAGGGTAAAAAAGGACAGCAGATGGTTAGTGTAATTGATTTGAAAGATGTCTTTTGGGCCTGCCCCTTAGACCCTGGCAGCAGAGACCTTTTTGCATTTGAGTGAGAGGATCCAGAGACCGGAAGAAAGCAGCAGTATAGGTGGTGCATTCTTCCCCAGAGGTATACTGAGTCCCCAGTTTTGTTGGGACACATTTTGGAAAGAATATTGGAAAATTTCAAACCTCCTCCTAGAACTCAAGTTTTATAATATGTGGATGACTTATTGGTAACAGAGAAAGAAAGAAAGGAGGTTAGTGAGGCTTCTGTTAAACTACTGAATTATTTGGGATCAGAGGGATTGAGAGTATCAAAGAGTAAGCTCCAATGTGTAGAAAAAGAGATGAAATATTTGGGACATTTGA
The DNA here is from genome assembly GCA_028627135.1 of Pseudochirops cupreus. Classification (NCBI taxonomy): domain Eukaryota; kingdom Metazoa; phylum Chordata; class Mammalia; order Diprotodontia; family Pseudocheiridae; genus Pseudochirops; species Pseudochirops cupreus. The sequence continues at coordinate 123,206,517 of CM053582.1, forward strand.
TCAGTGAGGAACAAAAAAGGCTGGACCCAGAACGGGTTGCAGGAATTCTCAGGGCTCCCCTCCCAGACTTGTGAGCTTTATGCCCTAAACCAGGCTCTAAAACTATTAAAGGGAAGTGAGGGTAATATCTATACTGACTCGAACTATGCTTGGGGAATAGCACATGTGTTCGGGAAGATTTGAGAAGAAAGAGGGATGGTTAATAGCAAAGGGAAAGAGCTGGTACATATGACCCTGGTCATCCGAATCTTAGAGGATATATCGTTACCTGAGGCTGCAGCCAAGGTACTGTAGGTGCCATCTGGTTGGGCAGTCATTTGAGCCTAGGGGTAATTGCTATGTGGATAAGGAAACAAAGAGGGTGGGGTCGGCAGAATCCAAGTCAAGCCAGTAGTTGGATTTAATTCCCTCCTTCCCTCAGAGTCTTCTTTCTCCCTCCCTTACATAAACAGAAAAGCACAAGGTACCGGCTCTGGGAGCACCGGATGGAAGATGGTTCCTCCCGGACAGAAGGGAGGTGCTAACTGAGGCAAGTTATGAGTCAAGTCCTTTAATATCTACACCAAGGCAGTCATTGAGATGTCCAGAACCTGTGCGATGCCATCTTAACTGGGTATGTAACACCCGGCCTCTGTACCTTAGCATGGCAGTTGGTAAGTGGGTATCTTGTATGTTGAAGGACAAACAAGACAGCGTTGTGCCAAGCTCTGACTGGAAGTCGGCCTCCAGGCCTTAAGCCTTTTCAGAGCATACAAGTGGACTTTACAGAACTGTCCCCTGTAGGACACCTCAAATACTTGTTGGTCATAGTGGGCCACTTGACCTCCTGGGTGAAGGCCTTTCCTTTATCCCATGCAACTGCCCAAGCTGTTCGTAAAATTTGGCTAGAACAAATTATTCCAAGGTATGGGATGGTGGAATGGATTGACTCGGATCAGGGAACTCATTTTACTACATGGATTCTGCAGTCCTTAGTCCAGGACTTGGATATTACCAGGGAGCTTCATACTCCCTGGCACCCTCCCTCATCAGGCAAAGTAGAAAGAATGAATCAGGAAATTAAAAAACAGCTCACTAGATTGGCTTTAGAAACTCAATCGCCCTGGACTAAATGGCTACCCTTGGCTCTCCTCAGAATTCGGATCAAGCCTCGAAGGGACATAGGACTCTCCCCTTACGAGCTCCTTTTTGGGCACCCCTACCCTGATAAAGGCCCACTATTTGATCAGAAAGATAAGTTTTTAAGAGAATATATATGTTCCCTAACAAAACATTTGCATTCTCTACAAGCTAAGGGGATAATTGCTCAAATACTATCTTTGGGATTCGCTGTCCACAAATACCGATTGGGGAACTGGGTTCTAATCAGGACTTAGAGGGAAGAAAAGCTAACCCCAATTTGGGAAGGTCCTTTTTCAAATTCTGTTGGTCTCAGATACTATGGTCCGGACAAAGAGAGGGGTTGGACTCATCATACTCATGTAAAGGGACTTGTTGAACCTCCTGTCACCTGGACCATTGAATCCACTGAGCCTGAGAATTTGAAACTGCACCTTCAATTTGGTCCTGACCCAGACGTTTGAGAAGCTGAGACTCTGGACTGCCTCCTGGGTGAGAACCTCAGTCTCTTCAATTGATGTATAAATTGCCTACTTTTTGCAATAAATAATATGTCTTCCAAGTGTTTCTGTAAATTGTCTGCTTTTTGGTAAACAAGAAAAAAAATATGTAATCTGTGATAAGCTTACTTCTGATAAATAATTTTGTACTGGGTAAAAGGACTATAAGGACACACCTTCCCACCAATGGGAATGAAGGTCCAGTTACTGGGGAGGGGATTTGGTTTTTTTTTTGGTGGTCCTAGAATTGTTTGTGCAAGGGTATAAAACTGCTTGTTTGATTTTGTACTTTGCCTTCCTACACTGCTGTATGTTCCATATTAGTAGTTGGATTAAATAATATTTAAGGCCCCTTCCAGGTCTGACCTTCAATGATGTAATGAGGAGTCTACTGGGATCATAGATGGATTATAATTAGAGGACCCTGGTGTGAGGAGACCCAAACCCTTGGGTTCTAGAGCTAAGTGACCTTGGGAAAGGGTGGGGGGCGGGGGGGGGGGGAAGATCCTTGTATCTTTGGGACTTAGAATTCCTGTGCCTCTCCCCACTCTTGTGATGTGAAGCGGCTGCCTATCTGTTTGTATCACATAGCACTGGTCTTTAGAATCAAAGGACCTAAGGTTGAATCCAGGCCCTCCATATCACTACCTGACTCTGTTTCTCCATCTATAAAATAAGGGAGTAGAGGGGTAGTTGGACCAGTGACCTCTAAATGTTCAATCCTGTGATCCTGGGCCCTGGGGTGGTGGTGTGGGACTGTGGGACTCTCTCTAGGACTATTGGCTAGCCTGGCCACAAGGTACTGATATCAGTACTTCAAGGATTTATTATCTCATCAGGGTGGCTATTCCCTCTACATCTTTGTAGAGTTGTTAGGAACATAGTTTTTGTTTTTGATTAAAAATCTCACTGCCCTGCAGCCAAAGACAGGATAAGCCTTTGCTGACTTGGCTAAGCCAGTCTTTGGACCACAGATTCATCTATCCCAAGACTTTCCAGCTTGTTGATTATACCTCAATCTTTTTACCTGGGGGGTAAGATGGAGTTCAGGATCTCTTCAGCCTGCTTGGTGGGGTCTGGGGCAGCAGAAGTAGAAGGGGTGGCCTTGGTTTTGGGTGGCTGTGGGACTGGCCCTGTAGCCAATGGCTGCTGGGGGCTAACCTTCAGGGGACGGGCCTGGGAAGAAGGTGACAGAAAAGCTTGGTAATGTAAACCCCAGAACTGGCCTGTATTTCCTGTATTCTTTCCTTTCCTTCCTCCCACCTTATTTCTCCCTTTCTACCCTCCCATCTTCTTCTGCTCTCTTCTCATGATATCCCTCTTCTCCTCATTCCTTCTCCCATGCATTCCCTCACCTTTTCCTTCCTTTCTCCTCCTCTTTCCTCACCCTACCATCATCCTTTTTCCTTCTACTATATCCACTTCTGTGATCCCTCCTTTTGCCCACTTTTCTCCCACTCTCCTCTTACTTCCTCCCCACTTTTCATTCTTCCTCTACCTAACTTCCACACCTTCCCTCTCACATTCTCTTCCTTCCTTTTTGCTCTTCTCTCCTATAATCTCCTCCCTCCCTTTGCTTCTCCCACTGTCTTTTTTCCTCTCAATCTTCTTCCCTCCCCTCCCTCTTACTATTTCCTCCTCCCAACCACATCTTCCTTTCTCCTTCCCATTCCTCTTCATGCTTCTCCCCCTTTCCCTCCTCCTGTTTTCCTCTTCCCACTTTCACCCCCTCCTTACTCCTCCTTCTATTTCTTCCATCCTCTCTCTCCTCCCACATCCTCTCCCCTCCCACTTCCTCTTTCTTTACCTCTCCCCTTCCACATTCTCTTCACCTCTCCTCCCTCCCTCCGTCCCTGCAGTCCCCATTTCTGTGTCCTGGGTTCTACCTTGGGGCTCCGCTTCTCTGTATTCCGGCTCACTAGCACTGGGGTGTCATACTTGAGCAGAGAGTCAACTGGAGGAATCATGGTGGCTGCTGCAGCACAGGCTTTGCAGCCTTGTTTACTGTCACCATGGAAACCAAAGCCCCACCCCCTGTCCCTACCACTCGTGCCCCAGCTGCCTGCAACTAGTGGTAGAGGCGGAGCTACGGTGGGGGCGGGGCTTGTGGTGGGCGTGAGGGTATGAGAGCCGGGATTGGCTGTCGCCCCACCAGCTCCAAGTTCTTTTCTTAGCATAGGTGCGATGAAAAGAATCCTGGACCAGTCACCCACCCAAGGAGCAACCAGATGGAACTTCATTTCTGGAATTTAGCTAGTTGTGTGGCCTTGGGCAAGACACCTCCTGTTACTGGGGCACACAAGATGCTCCTGACAAAAGTGCCTTGTAGAGCTTAAAGCGCTATAGAAGTGAGAGTTCTTAATCACCACAGTCTCCTTTATATTATTAGGCAGGTGTTCTTAACCTTGGCCCTGTGAATTTGTTGAACATTTCGATAATTGCATTTCAGTATAATTGTTTTTTTAATAATCCTGTGTGATTTATTTCAGGCAACTGGTGGTGCAGTGCGTAGAGTCTTGGGCCTGGAGTCAGAAAGATCTGAGTTCAAATCCTTCCTCAGACACTAGCTGTGTGACCCTGGACAAGTCATGTAATCTCTGTCTGCCTCAGTTTCCTCATCTGTCAAATGGGGATACTAATTACATCCTAGGGTTGTGGTGAGGATCAAATGAGGTATGTGTAAAACAAATTTGCAAACCTTAAAGTGCTGTATAAACGCTAGCTATTATTATTTTAAAACACAGACTTTAGACTGTTAAAGGTGTCTTTCACATACACACACGGACACACAGACACAGACACAGACACAGACACAGACACAGACACAGACACAGACACAAACACACAGACACACACACAGAGGTTAAGAACCTCTGTGAGTATCTTCTCCCATCCTGATGGAAGCCAAGGTATGAGCTGCAAGGGACAGAGACCTGGGTCTGAAACTTCCCTAAGGCACTTGCTGTGCAACCCTGGACAAGACAATTCTTATTCATTTACAAATGAGAACTGTTTTTTTTCTGTTGTTATTTTGGAGTTTTATTTGTTGGACGTGAAATTTCATTTATAGAGAATTCCTGGTGGTGAAACTCCTTCCAGTGGTTCAGATAGGCAACCCTTCTATAACTTCTGCAGACCTGGAGAGATCTGCCTGGGGCACTGAGAAGCTTAATGACTGGCTCACTGTTCTACAACTGCTAAGCATCAGATTCCATCTTCCCTACTCCAAGGCTGGTCCTTTATTTCCTCGGGCTGCTTCTCCCATTATTATTACCAGGATTCTTGATCTTCCTGCAGCACCAAGCCCAGGACTCAGCACACAATCAGTGATTAATAAATGCTTGTGCAGTGAAGGAATGAGTCAGCCTCACTCACAGGACCCTGTGCTATTCATCCATGCCTTCCATTTGGAGCCTGAACTCCTCCTGGATCCTGTTTCTCTTTTACAACTCACAGAAGTGCTGTTATCCTTTGTCATCTGTGGTGCAGCCAAAGTTCCTGTGGAGAGACCCTAGGGTGGACTGTGACAAGTGAAGACAATATCCCTTCAGGGAGATAACGGAGCTTTACACTGGATGCCCTAAGAAGCAGTCACAGCTTGCTTCTTGGGCCTAGACAGAACAGAATTTAAACCAAGGATGTTAAATAAGAAAACAACTGTATTCCTGTGGAAAGACCAAAGATGTTTGAAAGACAATTGGGGGGGGGGGGCGGGGTCCTAGGTGGAGCAATGAACAGAGCCAGGGCCCTGGAGTCAGGAGGACCTGAGTTCAAATTCAGCCGGACACTTAACACTATTTGAGTGACCTTGGGCAAGTCATTTAACCCCCACTGCCCTGCCTTCTCCCCTCCAAAAAGCAGCAAAAAAAAAAAAAAAGACAATGGAACTGGAGTTCAGAAGACTCACCGGAGTTTGGATTCTGCCTCTGCTCCTTGTGGTGCATGGCCTCAATCACTCAACCTCCCTGGGTATTGGTCTTCTGATCTGTAAAATAAAATAAAATAAAATAAAAAAATAAATAACTTGTCCCTAAAGCTCCTTCTTCTCCCTTTCTTCTTCCTCCTTTCTAGCATTCCTTCCTCCTTTCCTTTCTCCCTCCTTCTTCCCTCCCTTCTCTCCCTGTTTTCTTTCCTTCCTAGTACTTATTAAACACCTACTACTGAACCAGGCCCTGTGCTAGCACCGGTTTAAAGAAAAAAAAGTCTCTGCCCTCCAAGAGTTTGCTTTCTAGTGGGAGAAGTTCTACAAAGTACGATGCTGCTCATTACCCCATCTCCTCATCGTCCACTCCACCGTCTCTTCCCTTTTTTCCAGTAGTAACAAGATAACCGACAACGATACAGTCTGGTACAAGGGCGACAGCAAGGGACTTTGAACAAGAGCATCTGGGTTCCAATCCTAACTCCTCCACTCCAAGTTTCGTGACTACGAGCGGCTAGGTAGCCCAGCAGGCTGGACCCAGAATCAGGAGAAGACCCGAGTTCAAAACCGGACTCAGATACTTACTGGCTGGTTGAACTTGAACAATTCACTTCACCTTTGCCTGTCTCCGTTTAGTCATCTGGAAAATGGGGCCAGTAACAGCGGCTACCTGGCAGGGCTGTGGTGAGGATTCAGGGAGGGCCGAATAAATCCCAGCTGTTGCCCCGGGAAAGGCTGAGTGGGCGTGGTGAGGGAGAGGAGGTGGGGGCGGGGCAAGGCCAATGGAATTTTTTTTTTAAAGGTTTTTTGTTTTTAGGATAAGAACTGCTCAGGCCTGTGTTCACCTGTAAACCTGTCACGGAGGCTCCCCAAGACTTCTCTCGCCTCTTCCGACAGTCGCGCTATTTTCAGCAGCACCCGTCAGGGGGCGCGAACACAACGTGACCCAAAGTCGGCCTGGGGCCCGACTTCCGTTTGGCCCCTGGAAGAAGAATCGAAGCTGCCCCGGAAACGGAAGCGGGTAGTGCGCGCTCTGGCCGTCGCTGAGGAGCCGACTGGCCCGGGCCGCAAGGATGAAGGAAGCGAAGCCCGAGCGGGAGCGGAGGCAGCGGCGGCGGCGCCGGCGGCGACGGGAGGACGAGGACGAGCCGGGGGAAGCGGCGGGGGACGAGGTCCTGGTGCCGGATCTGTCACTGGTGAAGCAGGAGCGGCGCAGCCCGACCCCCGCGTCCGGCTCACACCGGCCACGGTCCCGGGCCCGGCGCGGCTCCTCGGGCAGTCCGAGCCCGGCGCCGGAGGAGGAGGCGCCGCTGCCGCCCCCGGCCTCGCCCCCAGCCCCGCGAGCCCGCAGCGCTCGTGCCTCCGGCGAGCGCGCCGGCAGCTGCAGCAGGTACGAGTCCACTTCTCCCTCACCTTCAGGCTCGGGGACACCTCGCCCGTACTCCCTCCCAGGCCGTGCTCCATCAGCGGGTCCCGGTTGTGGTTTGGCCCTCCTCCCTTGGGTGGCTCTGCTGGGTACACTCCCTTTAAGCTTTGGGAGCTTCCTCCCCTCCCGATATGGTGGCCCCGCGCCCTTGTCCAGACTGCTTGGTGATGCCACCAAGGCTCCTGTACCTCAAATCCATCCCTTCCCTTTCCCCGGTCCAGCCCCAAGGAAGGCCGGTTTCTTCTAGAAAGTTATTTCTTAACTTCGTTCTCAACTATTCTCAACTTTTTGATTCTTTATAGGACCGTTCTTGTACCTTTACTCACTGTCTGGTCTTACTTGTTGCTATTCGTGGGCAGGCTTATCCTCTTTAGAGAGTTAGCTTTGGTGTGGTAGAAAGAGCCCTGGCCAGTGAGATCTGGGTTCTGATTCTGGCCTTGCCACTTACTAGCCTTCTAACGTTGGTGATTTCTTTTTCTGGCTCTCAGTTTTCTCATTTGAAAATAAAAATAGGAATGCTTGCATGTTTTTGTTGTTTACTTTGGAGGCTTTGTGACCCCATTTGAGATTCTCTTGGCAGAGATCCGGGAGTGGTTTGCCATTTCCTTTTCCAGCTCATTTTACAGATGAGGACAGGGTGAAGTGACTTGCTCAGGGTCACACAGCTACTAAGTGTCTGAGGCCAGATTTGAGCTCAGGAAGATGAGTGGTCCTGACTCCAAGCCTGCCATTCTATCCACTTTGATACTTAGCTGCTATATTAATTATGTTAAAGAGTTATTTTGTGGGTGAATTGAGATAATGTATTTAAGGACTTTGTAAGCCCTTAGGCTGTCTAGATATGAGTGATTACTTTTATCACTATTTGCTGTTTTTTTTTTTTTCCTGCTTTTTGGAAGAGGAGGGCAGGGCAGTTGGGGTTGTTACTTGGCCAAGGTCACAGGGCTAGTTAAGTGTCTGAGGTAGGATTTGAACTCAGGTCCTCCAAACTCCAGGGCCAGGTCTCTATTCACTGTGCCACCTAGCTGCCCCCTGCCATTATTTTTTGTCTCAGAATATAGAACTAGGTGGTTGGATTTAATTTATTTTGTAGGGTTGTTGTGAGGATAGGAATTTGTAAACTGTACTGTATAACCGGAATCTGCTCTTACTATTCTCACCTCTATCCCAGTGCCTACAAGCAAGATTTTATACCACTTAAAAGATCTATATTGTTTTTCATCTTTACAGCCCTTTCACTGTTACCCTACATCCTTCCTTCCCAATATTTTGTTCGTATTTTAAGATTCTGTGGTTTCCTTGGTATGCATATCTCTTCTTTTAATACAAGTTGAAACATTCCTCCACAGTTTAATAGATGGTTTTTATGAATTGTTGTGGTCAATCACTTGGCTAGCCTTCTGGTAATGAGCCTCTTCAAATTTATGTAGACTGGTCTTGAAGCAACAGACGAACAGTCTTATCACTAATGCTGAACTTGAAGCCTTTCCAACTTATTCACTTCAAAAATAGCCTTCAAACACTTGGGGTCACATTCACCTCTGGAGGAAGAAGCCTTGGAGATTTCAGTAAAGCAGAGTAATGATGCTGAGGGGATAGGGTGAAATAAAGGTTACCAGTAAAATCTTCCTTGAGTTGAAATTTAGTTAAAGCTGGAAAGGACCATTCATTTTTCAGTTAAGTAAAGATGAGGCCATAAAGAAGAAGTAAGACCCAGTATATGAGGGAATTGGGTTGATGGTGATCAGGGAGGGTCTTAATAAAAGAGGTGCCATCTGAGTTGGACCCTGAATTGAAGGAAAGAGAGGAAGTTGGGGGCAGGGTCTAGTCCAGGTATTTAGTCTAACTGAATTTTATAGATGGGAAAATTGAGGTCTAGAAAGTTTAAGGACTTGCTAATTTTGAAGTCTTCTGCACCATGAAGTCACAGTGTTTCATATTTCATAGCCCTATGTGATTGCTGTCTTGCCTCTGTCCCCCCATTCTACCTCCCTATTTTTGGAAAAGCAGTATAATATAGTGGGAAAAACGCTAAATTTGGGATAAGAATATCTTTGTTCAGAATCCTGGCCTCCAGCATACTGTGACTTTTATTAGTTATGTGAGCATTGTCTAAGCCTTTTTGAGCCATAGTTTTATCTGCCAAGTAAGGATAATCATTACTGTTTGGTTCATGGGGTTGTCACAAAGGGATATATCATTTTGTAAAATGTAAACTGCTGTATAAATATGAATTATTATTACACATGATCATACATTAAGTGACAGATCTAAGAAAATAATTTAGATCTTCTAATCTGAAGACAGTTTTTGCTTCAGTGTGTAGTCCTTTTTTTTCCTTATGTGCATTTACCAAAGCTTGCAAAGTTTTAGTCTTCACCAAGCCTATGATAACTCATAGCAAACTAGGGAGAAGATGTTAAAAACTTTTTTTGGGGGGGTGAAGGAAATGGGGGTAGAGGTTCAAAGCTTAGCCACCAATTCCTGTGTGTGCTGTGTTTTCTAAAGATCACCAACCAAAAGGAAAAACAAGTCCTTTGGGAGAAGAAGCAGATCTCCTCGGAGTAAGAGAAGCCGTAGCCCTCATCATCCTGTAGTCAAGGTGAAGCAGGTAATTGCAACTGACATGACGCATTCCCAAGTTCTAATCAAAGAATTTCTTCTTCCTAGTGTCAGAATGTGGACTTTCCTCTTCAGTTGGGAAGTGAGCCCCAAGGTTCCTTTACTTTTATCGAGAGAGAGGGGCAGGATATAGACTAGTTTTCATTAAAAGAACTAGTTACTTGAAGAGCTTGGAAAATAAATGTGTATACTGTCATCTTTAAGGTTCAGAACAAGAGTTGGGAAGCCCTGGCCGCTGCTTGTATTCCATGGCAAGTATTCCATGATGTATTGTTGGTTCTACCACTTGAAGAATAAATTATCTTTGGGCAGCTGGTTGTAGCTTTCACAGAGTGGAGCCACTGTCTACATGCTGTGGCTCTCTGTCTTCTAATTCTTAACTGTATAACTCTGAAATACCTCTTATTTCTTTTTCATTTTTTTTGCTTTTTGGAGGGGGGAGGCAGGGCAATTGGGGTTAAGTGACTTGCCCAGAGTCGCACTAGTAAGTATTAAGTGTCTGAGGTCGGATTTGAATTCAGGTCCTCCTGACTCCAGGGCCAGTGCTTTATTCACTGTGCCACCTAGCTGCCCCATCTCTCATTTCTTTAACAGCATGTTACTATTAGTCTTTGAGGATTTCAGAATGTAACTTTAAAAATAACCTATCAATCAAAGTAATTATCTTGAAATTTCTTATCTTCCTTCCTCGGATTAGTTCCCAAAAAGCTGGCTACTGTGAATGAATCTCAAAAATATATGTGAGACAGAGCAATATGGCCTAAATTCAACATTCCTACCAAATAATTTTATCACATACATTGATCTTTTTTTTTTTGGTTTATCCCAAATAGAAATACAGGCAGCCTCTGTTTTATATGTACCTATACTTAACCTCCTGCATCCTCCTTACCCCACAATGGAAGCCAGTTGTGAAAAAAATATGGTGCCTTAATATAATTTGTGTGTTCAGAAGTAGAAAAAGACAGCTGTGAGAAACAGGACCAAATTAAGGAGCTGACTCCAAGGCCAATGTTGACTACTCCTGCCCCAAATTATGTTGTTTTTGTTGGCTGGAAAATTTTTTCTTTGTTGTGAGCAATTTTACTAGTTAAAGATTTACTTCAATTAGAAGTTGTAGGGTTATATTCTTTCTTGCGCTATTCCCAAATAACTCTTTGCTCAACTTTAAGGCACTTAGAAGAAGGATGCCAGGTGGTGAGAGAATGCTTACAAACATTGTCTGTTTTAAATTTTGCCTATGACTGGTTCTTCCATAAGAAAGAGGGAACAAACGCTTTCTCTTTTAGTTCTTCCCTCTTAACTCCTTATTTCTCAAGACTATCTATTTGTAACATTTTTTTTTCCTTTGGAAAGATGTTCTGGGTTTCAAATAATGAACTTGCAAATGGGCTTTGGAAAGTAATCTTATTAATTAGGAACTGTCTACATTTGAATGGTTCCTTGAATTTCAGGAACGGGAAAGTGAAAACAGGCCCAGGAGAGGAAGAGATGAAAGGCAACACAGGGAGCAATCAGAACAAGAACACAGGCGGGAGAGAAATGGTGACCGGGACAGACACCATAGCCATTCTAACCAGAGGAAGAACACAAGTGAGAGGCCTAGTGGTGGGCGGAATCGAGATGCCCAGAACCTGCAGGAACAGGAAGCAGAAAGAGAGTTTTATAACTCTCGGCGACGGGAGCATCGCCAGAAGAAAGATGTGGGTGGCAGCAGTGATGAGAATCAGGAGATTGTTCTGCCGTCTGCTGGTGGCCACAGTAAAGGAAAAGACCCACCAAATAAAGAGAAACCCAGCTTTGAACTGTCAGGGGCACTCCTTGAGGATACCAACATGTTCCGGGGTGTGGTGATAAAGTATAGTGAGCCTCCAGAAGCACGGATCCCAAAGAAACGCTGGCGCCTTTACCCCTTTAAGAATGATGAGGTGCTTCCTGTCATGTACATCCACAGACAAAGTGCTTATCTTCTGGGCCGACACCGCCGAATTGCAGATATTCCTATTGACCACCCTTCCTGTTCAAAGCAGCATGCAGTATTTCAGTATCGGTAAGGCTTAGTAAAACTTCAACTTGTTATTTTTAAGGTAATCAGTAAGTCAGGGCTTCTGTGTGACTGTTTCTGCAGTCACGCTCTTAAACAAAACTGGCCCATGTTTCTTTACTATTTGACAGTTTACAAAATAATTTTTTCCACAACCATCTGAGGGAGGGTAGAGCAAGTTATTGTTATTTATCCCCATTTTCAGATTCAGAAACTGACAAGTGTCTGAGAAATGACTTCCCCATAGTCCCATAGTTAGTGCCAGAATTAGGACTTTTTAAATCCGGGTTTTTGAACTTCCAAGTCCAGTGTTCTTATTCTTTCACCTACATTACACAACCTTTTCAAGCTTTTGACTTAATTAAAATCTATATAAATAACCTGAATACCTCCATTTGTAGGACTGAAACCTTTTTTGGGGGTGATCAGACCCCATGTGTCTAATATTGACTTTGTGGGTTTCATTGAACTAAATGGAGCCAGGTTATCTGTAGGTCTCCATAGGTGAAAGAAAAATTACACAGATATTTCTTTAGTTTTTGTCATATACTAGCCATGTCATGAGACCCTTTATTCTGAACAGGACTAATGAATGGGTTTATTTTTGGTTTTTTGATTTATACTTTTCCACGTCTTTATGGTCTACAAGAGAGTTCTTCAGTGGGCATTATTCCCCCTTCCTACAACTTAAGTGTATAAGCAACTTCCTCTACCCATATTTGGGTTCCTTTATTTGGAGGAATTTTAACTTGAGCTAGTAATAGCATCGTTTATGGCATCTAGTCTACTTAGGAAAAGAAGGAAAAGAGCTGTTACTAAGCCTGGTTTATATGTCCAGTGCTTTTGCATGAACTAATTTAAAAGTTGTTTTCTTCTTTTGCAAGGCTTGTAGAATACACCCGTGCTGATGGAACAATTGGCCGAAGAGTAAGACCATATATCATCGACCTTGGCTCAGGCAATGGGACCTTCTTGAATAACCAGCGCATTGAGCCACAGCGTTACTATGAACTAAAGGAGAAGGATGTGCTCAAATTTGGGTTCAGTAGCAGAGAATATGTACTGCTTCATGAGTCTTCAGATACTTCTGAGGTGGATAGAAAAGAAAATGAAGATGAGGAGGAGGAGGAGATCTCTGACAGCTAGCAAATTTAGAAGAAGCTCCTGTAGCTGCTAGGAGAATTTTTCCTTTGTGGAAGGCCTGGACTTGGAATTTAAAGAGCAGAGCAGCACTCCCTGGTGCCTCTTATTGCCTTAAGTCTTTCTTCTGTTGCTGATCAACTTATGTTAAAATTTAAGAAATTTGATAATTTGCATTTTTGGTTGAACTTATTTCTGTGATCTGTTAGCCATGTAAGTGTGGACATTTGCTTTCAGAATAATTTCGCCAATAACAGTTGTCCATTGTGTGTAGTAGAAGCATGATGGCGTGGCATGAGTTGGTGCTCTGGAAACTATTGCCTGGTAACTGTAGACCCTTGGTTAAAAAGAGAAACATAGCATGTTCTCTTTGTGCAGCTATTTGCTTTGTACAGTGATTTTGCTAAGAAATATGGACCAGCAGTTTTTCACGTTTTATTTTTTGTAAATACCTAGACAGAAAATTTGGCCCAAGTTTTAGTTGTCAGCAAAACAGACTCACATTATATACACTGAAGCTTCAATCCAGTTAACCTCAAATCATAGAAATCTATTCCATTATTTAGGTCTTTGGGGATGAGAATTTCTCCACACATATGACCTTTTTGACTGTTTATATACAGACAAATGTTGGGTCTTGATGAAATACAATGACAGGGCAGTAAAATCATGGCTATTGTGGGGAAGAGATTAAAATGGGTCATGGATCTGTTTCTTACTTAAGAGGATTCTGTATTTCCCAAAGTAGCCTGAGTCTGTCATTAATTTCGTTTTTCTTGTCTTTTTAACTGCTTTGCATTTATTATTATTTCATTTTTTTTCTCTTAATTCATAGCGTCACTTGTGTGGGAGGATTACCTCAGATGTTGGAGCAATCTGTTTATTTTAACTAGATTTGTGTGTGCTAGAAAGAAATTTTTGTTCTACTTACTGTATTTTTTAATATCCTGAAAGGCCATGTCTATTGTCTTTTTCTCCCCTCATAAGCAGGGAGGAGCTAAGGCAAGGGAAACACCTATTTACTAATCTTCCCCCAGTCAAATATGTGTGCATCGAATTTTGTCTGTGTACATATGTTGTATATATAAACTGAATGAGAATGTGGGTGGGTGGGTGTGTATGGGTGGTGGCTAGAGGTGTGTACTACATGCATCTGAGTGGTTTTTTTTGTAATGTAAATGGAATACTACATTATGAGTAAAGGCATAGATCACTCTGTTATTTGAATAGCAGGATCTCATTTATATATAGTTTAGGATCACACAATAAAAGAATTTGTAAATGTAGCCATACTCAGCCCCAAAGTGTAATACTTTTCTAGTACAAAGGTTTTTTGATATTTTTTGTTTTTTTAAAAGGTTTAAAAAAAAATTGAAGTGGAAATAAATGGTAATTGAGGGGAGAAATAGGTGGGAACACCACTGACAACCTGAACTGAATTCCAGATCCCTAATCCATATAAATGACTGTTGAGCATTTTGAGGCATCAGTGCTGTCTAAATTGGGAGTGAAATGTTTATCCTTACCACTGAGTGTAAAGAGGCTTTTGTGTATGCTATGTATAGTTGGCTCTGTATAAACCAAGGCCTGATTATTCAGTCCATGGATTATCTGTGCCCTTCCTCTCTTTCCCTCCCATAGGGCTTTGCTATTTCAGTCTACACAAACACCACTAACAGAGTGCTGACTAGGGAAAGAAAAAGAGAAATGGAAAGTCAATCAGTTTTGCTATTAATTAGTTCTTAGGTTGAAATATAGGAGACTTTGAAATTATCTCTGCTTTTCTCCCAGCTGTATCTTGTTATGGATGATATTCAGACAGCTGACTGATGTTGACCACCACATGTGGTGACATGGAATGGAGTTTAGTGTTCATTGTTCAGCTCAGGGGACAAAAAACCTTGGAAAACACCTGATATTTTGTGAACATTTAATAAGCTTAAAATTAAAAGGGGCAACAACTTAGCAATTTGCAGTTTTTTCCCCTAGGTCTTTTTCTCCAGTGACTTTGCCAGGTACTACATGCTTAATGTCCACTATCCAATGTGTGGATGTATAGAACCCAATTTTGTGTTTTTAAATTTTCTTTGAAACAGACTGAGTTTTCCCTTAGCTTGTTCCAGTTTTTTGTCTCTCTCACTCCGGTGCCTCTCTCATCACTTGTGTTGCTACACTGATTGCCAGTAGGTTTTGAGATTACTTGACGCTGCAAGCAGCTCCAAGTTTTACTTCTAGCCTGCACCCTGGTGGACGTCTCAGTAGAGCATGGAGAAAACACCAACCTTCCTACGTGCTGACAGCATGGACAGATGTTTTTGTACTAGACACTTCTTGACAAACGAGTAATGGTTCCTGGATTTGATGATTCTGATGGAAGATTTCTTTATAAAGGATGGAAGCAGTGGGCCTGGGAGCAGATGCAATTCTCTAGCTCCAAAGCCAGGTATCACCAGCAAATTTCTAAACTGGAGTAGTGACAAATGTGCAATAGTTCTTATACATTCTGTTTGAGAAACATGTTTAGTTGGACCGTTTGGTTTCTTCTTTTGTCGTCTGTTGTCAAACTTAACTAGTTTGTTTGCAGCACCTTTTCTACTCCAAGGAAAAATGACTGTCTAAACCAAAGCAAAGTGAAAAAAGCTTTTGAACTGTGGTCACTTGCATCTCCTTATTGAATTCTGCAATCAGTCTGAAGTTCTCCTGGGTTCTGTGTGAATGCCATTTCCTCAAAACTTCCCATTAAGTGTTTTCTCCAGTCATACCATACCCACCCCCTCATCTTCTTATGGACAAGCAGCATCTTAGTAATTGCAATTTGTGAAACAACCTTTATCCCAACTTATTAATAAATAAAAACAGAATTAATAGCTTGTGTCTGTAAAGAATAGTTTGATCTGGGTTGGATTTTTTTAATGGAATTTTTATTACTGTATTTACATCAGTATGCCATTATGCAATGCAGCAAGGTTTTAGAAATCTCATCACTTTTTTAAAAATAGACTTTCAGGATTATTCTTATTTGATAAATAGTACAAATGTTTACATTTTATAAGTCCTTTCCTCCCCCTTTTTAAAAATCAGTTATTTGGGCAAGAAATGAAACAATGTTAAATTGAAGTAGAGTTTCCATGTGGTATGTTCAGGTATATGCCAACAGTCTCTGAAGATTAAGATAAAGTATTCAGAATATACTATGTTCGCAAATGTATATAAGTTTGTATCAAGTGAAATAGCTACTCTCTTTTAAATTAAAGTTTTGGAATTAAAAACTTTTTTTTGGCTTTGATCTCTTGGTAACTTGTTGGGGGGGGGGTGATGTATACATTAATATAGGAACTAAATTAAAGAGTCTTAACTGGTTCTGTCATTGCACTTTAAGATCTCAGTAATTCAATAAATTCAAAAGTCAGTCCCCTGGCAAACCTTGCTAGTAGTTTACAATATTTGGATTTAAATTCCAAGTAATAGTTACCGGAGTATCTGTATTACCACTTCAAAAACACCCACTATGTGAAGAGTATTGCATTGGGAATCAGGTTTCCTGAATGGAAATGCAATTAGCTCAGTCACATTGTACGTTATAATACAAGAAATAAATTAATCACACATTGTCTTGGGTGCTGGGGAAAGTTACAAATTTGGGATGACAGGGTCCTGATTCATAGCCTCGGAGCAGCATCATTAATTTGCTAGATAATAATGCTTCACCAGAATTTAGTGTAGGGAGAAGTAAAAGGTTCTCCATTTGTCAGAATTCCAGGGACATTTTAAAAGAGATGAGTTTTGATTATCCATTTGGAAATTAACCAAGGATGCCGGGAAGTTTAGATGTCTTTTTTTGAAAGTGTGGGCAGTGTACTATGATGGAAAGAGTGTGGACTCAGAAGACCTGGCAGGAGGACTCAATTTCCTCATCTATAAAATGAAGAGGCCAGACTCTGCCTTCTAAGATCTGGTCTTCAGGCTCTGATATGACCTTGTTATTCTGGGTATTTGTGATAGTTTTCCCAAATGACTGCCTTCTTACTTGACCATGAAAACGGAACTTCTCTGCCTCCCCAGGATGGAAGGATGATATGAAAACCTTTTTTAGAAAGGTGCTGAAGAGAACTGTGGTGGTGATTCTGGGCCTTCCAGAATGATTCCTGCATCTGGGATATCATGGAGATGCCCCATTCAATAACACAGTAAAGTTTAAAACTGAATGACACAAAGTGTCTGGATGTTGTTTGGCTGATATTAGGACATCATGGAGCACTGGAATGCTGCTGCATTTTACCACCTGCATGACTGGGGGAAAGGTGACTTCACTCCTCTGACCTCAGTTTTCTCATATCTAAAATGAGGGAATTGAATCAGGTGGCTTATAAAGTTCCCTCCAGCTCTAAAAGGGTAACCCTAGTATGTTTCCCTCATCTGATTTCTTTGGGGTAGAGATAGTAAAGAGGTTGTGGAGGGGTGTTTGTGTATAGAATCCTTAACTCTCCTAGCCTTTTAAAAAGTCTCCTGGTTTTTCCTGTCTCCCCTTTCCAACTTATTTTTCTCATTCAGACTTAATATTTCTAATGTACATATGTTTAATCAGATCCCTCTGTTAAAAAAAAAGATCTTTAGATCAGAGGTTCTTAACCTTTCTGGTATCAAGGATCTCTTTAGCAGTTTGATGAAGTCTGTGGACCCTTTAGAATGCTTTTAAATAAAGTAATAAAATACATGGGATTACAAAGAAACCAATTGAAACACGTGTCAAACAAAATATTTTAAAAGTTTGTAGATCCCAGGTTAAGAAGCTGTACTGTAGTTAAAACTCCTCATTATCTATTGACTAAAATCCAGACTACCTTGTATTCAAAACTCTTCATAACCTAGTCCCGACTAATCTAGGCCCACAACCTTAGATGTAAGCTTATCTTTTACAGTTCTTCCTTGTATACTGCAAGCTCCAGTCAGATTTCCACCAAACACATTACATCTTTCCCCACCTCTATATTTTTAATTAAACCTACCCCAACTCCCAGGACGTCTTCTTCCCTCATCTCTCAGCCTGTGACCATCCTTCAAGGCTTAGCTCAGATGTATCTACTAGGAAGCCTTTTCTGATGATCATAGCCAGAAGAAGTCTCTCTGATCTGAAATTTTTTTTTTCATATGTGTGTGTATTTTATATATATATATATATATATATATATATATATATGAACATTAATTATCCACTTAAGCACTGAAATAAAGAGACAAAAATGACAAATGGTTCCTGCCCTCAAGGAGTTTACATTCTAGTTGGTATTGGTTATTATTAAGTGACCTTTCTCATCAAAGCAACCCCACTACATGTATCCTTGATCCCTGTAATAGTAATCTGTTTAGCAGGATACTTAGCACTTAGTACTAAGTGCTAAGTGTAGAAGGGGCAAACCCTGTCCCATTGTTGAGAAGGCATGAACTCCCCTGTTGATGTGGAAGAAGGGGATTGGCTGAGGTGTGTATATAAGCAAGAATTCCAGAGACAGACAGACAGAATTGGAATGTTGCTCTGGGTGAAGG
>CM053582.1:123225333-123250732 GCA_028627135.1 Pseudochirops cupreus
ATAAGATGTAATGTTGTGAATATTATAATGTTTTGAATGTTTGTCTTGATTTGTAATGGAATAAACAGAGTGTTCACTCTATTTTGTAATCTGAACTATAAAAGCTGTTCCTTTGGGAATCTGCTGGTGCATGGCATTACAATCCCTCCCATATTCTTCATCAGATTGCCCCTACAGTTATCTCCCTCTGCTTTAATCTCTATTTACTTGTTTCTTTCCTGTTGTTTACAAATACACCCAATCCAAATACACCTTGACTTCTACCTCCACTTGGATCCTGATGGCCAAGACCTTAAACCTTCAGAATAAAAGCATTCCCCAAACCACCAGACCTGTTTCCAGTCTAGTCTCAGAGCAGCCACCATTGAGGGGGAAAATCTTTGTGGAGAAGGGGCTCACCTTCCCTGTCACCAATCACTGACAATGAACAGGCAAATAGGGCCAAGAGCCCTAGGAGTGGCAGCTCCCTCTATACCACCAATCCTGCTTCCATCCTAGCCATCAGCCATCACCTGGGGAGGCAGCTTCTTTGGAGAAGTGAGCAATCTCCACCAACAGCCAATCAAGTGCTAACCACAGGGCAAGCAAGTCAGCCTAACTGATGCAGCAAGGCACCCTGAGGGAGAGACAGGAGGCAGTATATGCAGCTCAGACCACCACCAAGATCCTGATGGAGACAGCTCAGGACCCTGAACCCAAGAGCCTCTGCAATAGCAATGCTTTAAGCGCAGTGTCTACAGCCATCACCTAGTGAAGCAACCCCAGGGAGATGCAGCCATCTTTTGAAGATCCAAAAAGGAAAGTTGCCACTAAAGTCCTTGGCATGTCAAATGGCTCACATCAGAAATGGATATGATTTTAATCAGTGGAAATGACATTCATGAAGCAGTACCATCTGCTTTACTGCTATATCCTAAGGGCCATGGGACCTTTTCATCTAACTTAAGAGTTGAAACTTATATGTCGTTACCCCCTTTACAATGTGAACTGCTTGAGAGCAAGGACTGTCTTACTTTTCTATTTGTATCTCTGGGGCTTAGTGTGGTGTTTTATACATAGTGAACAGCTAATAAATGCCTTATTTATTCCCTCAAGTCTCCCCCATCAGTTTTCAGATCCCTCTTACATATAACATATTCATGCATAAGAAAGGCAATATGACCTAGTAGTTAGAGCAATAACCTTGGAGCCAGGAAGACCTGTATTCATGATTTGCCTCAGATACATATTCCAGGTGATTCCAGGCAAGGGGCTTAACCTCTCAGTATTCTAAGCAACTCTCTAACTTTAAGTTGCAGAGAAGGTGCCTACCTGCATTGGTATAGGGAGCTGCCTGTAATGGCAAGCACAGTAGTTCACATCTTGTTTCAGCTATTGAATTAACACCTTGTTTCAGTCTGTTAAGAAACAGAATGTGTGAACCCCACAACTTCTGGACCCTAGAACTTGTGAACTCCTGGAGAGGAGCTAATGACTGTACAACGAGAGCCCCAGGGCTAGAGACAGCAAGAATTGAGAAGAGGACTCTTGTGGTGGCAGAGTCAAGAAGGAGAAAACTAGTGGTATCCCAGCACTCTGTTTGTCTGTGACATTTTGTACAGAAGCCCTGGGACTTTATTGGAAGCCCTGAAAGACAATTTTCTGGTTGTATGTTTACAGAAGTCCTGGAGGAGGGTTTTGGAGGTTCTGGGACTTTACTGATGATTTGTGCTGACCTCTTGGACTTTGTGGGTTTGTGTGGATTTATATGTTGATGATTTGTGCTGACCTCTCAGACTTTGTTGGTGGGTCTGATTGATTTCACAGGCAGATAGTGAATTGATGATGGTGACAGCAATGTGTATTAATATTATTGTGGCTCTGTCAAGCTTTTTCTTCCCAGAAACAGGAACTGTGAAGGACTTGAAGTGGACTGGACACTGTGAACTTCAATATGGAATGGGAACTGGATGAAGAACTGAATAAGGAAATGGAAGCTGCCTGCCTTTGAACCCAGGTGACATTTGGAGCTGGGACCATGGAAGCTGAGAACCAGCCTTGAGTCAAGCTGAAAGAAGACTTTACTTGGATACTGTGAACTGACTGAGAAGATTATGATTTACTGTGACCTAGGTGTGGAGAACTTTGACTTTTGTACTTTGTGATTGAATTAAGGATTTTTTGATTGACTAAATGAATGTACTTTATTTAAAACTATGTGACCACTTTGGTGAAAACTATGTGGCCATTTTTGTGATAAGTCATTGTGAATGCTGTATTTTGATTTTCTGTGATAAGTTGTAATATTCTGAATGCTGTACCTTGATTTTCTGTGAATGTTTTGCCCTGATTTGTTATTGAATATAGTGTTCACTATACTATGTAATCAGAACCTTGAAAGCTGTTCACAGTAGCATTCTTCTGGAACGCTGCTTGTGCGTGGCTTTACACTTCCTTATCTGGGAATTCTCTATAACAATGTAATCACAGATGTGTATATTTATATGTGTGTATACACTACATACATGTTGTTTACATTATATAACCTAATTAATATAACATAGTATAGTATAAGTTGAATGTACATTTGTTTCCTCTAATAGAATGTAAGCTCCTTGAGGGTAGGGGCTATTCCACAATAGCTGTAATCATTTGTGTCTTTGAATCCCCCAAACACACAGTGGTAGAGTCTAGGCATAAAGAAGGCATTTAATAAATTCCTTTTGAGTGATTGATATCTATTGGGGGGAAAAAAGCACTGGATTCAGAGTAAATGCAGCAGATTTCAGGCACTGTCCCTTTGTGATATTGGACATTTAATTTCCTTGAGGGCAGAAGAAATGAGAAAGGCTAAAGACTTTGTAGATTTTACAGAAGTCTCACACCTCTATATCATGAATACATTTGTCAAAAAAAGAGCTGGTAGGTACTAAACGTGGTGAGCACCAAACAACATCACAAAGAATGAAACCGACTACATGTTAAGGGGAAAAGCAAAGACTTATTTTGGATGTGGGAGTTATCTCTGAGTCATCTGTCTGTAAGTCAGACAATTCCTTGCTTTGTCAGGGCTAAGATCAGACTTTATAACTAATAAGAAGAAAAATATTAATGAGAAGAACATATGGTATATAATTAAGATTTAACCTTGAATTAAACAAGCTATTGAAGATAAAAAAATGGGAAATTGACAACAGAAACTATACAGACACAGATTATAATCATTTCATCCAGAAGCTCAACCAATTAAAATTAACTACAACAAGAACAAAACAGTACAGAGAGCACATTAGTAACTATTTGGCTGGCTTGCCAAACAGAGAGAGATGACCACAACATCAGGCTAATAAACTCAAGTTGACAAACATTTATTAAGCACTTAATGTGTACCAGCCATTGTGCTAAATGCTGAGAATACAAAGAAAGGCAAAAAAAAAATAGTCCCCGCTGGTGAGAAGCTCACAGTCTAACGGGGGGCAATAAATATGTATAAACAAGATCTATACAGGATAAACTGGAGATAATCTCAGAATGAAGGCACTCAAATTAAGGATCACTGCAAAAGGTAGGATTTTAACTGAGACTCGAACAAAGTCAGGAGGTAGGGAGAAGGAGTAAGAGAATTCCAGGCATGGGGGACAACCAGTAAAAATGCCTGGAGCTGGGAGACAGAATATAGTATGTGAAAAATAGAAAGGAAGCTGGTGTTGCTGGACCATATATGTGAAGGGGAATAAGGTATAACAAGACTGGAAAGAGAGAAAGGGGCCAGGTTTTGAAAGACTTTATAAGCCAAACAGAGAATTTTATATTTAATTCTGGTGTTAAAAGGGAGCCACTGGAGCACTAGAGTTTATAGGATTGTGACAAGGTTAGACCTGTGCTTTAGGAAAATCATTTTGACAGCTGAGTGGAGGATAGAATAGACTGGGAAGAGACCTGAAACAGAGAGCAACCAGCAAGCAATTGCTATACTCCACACAAAAGGTGATGAGGGCCTGCACCAGGGTAGTGATAATGTCAGAGAAGAGAGGGGACATACATGAAAGATATTACCAAGGTAGAAATGACAGGACTTGGCAACTGATGGGATATGGGGAGTGAGGGAGAACGAAATGTTGAGGATGATACCTAGGTTTTGAGGCTGGATGGGGAGAATGGTGCTACTCTTGACAATAAATTGAGAACTAAGGAAGGGAAGATTTGAGGGGAAAATGAGTTCTGGACAAAAATTAGTTTTGGACATGTTGAATTTCAGATGTCTACAGGACATCTAGTTCAAGATGTCCAATAAGCAGCTGGAATTGCCTGAAGATAGTAGAGAGGTTAGAGCTGAACACATAGATCTAAGAATCATTTCTACAGAGGTGATAATTAAAAATATGGGAACTGATAAGGTCAGCAAGTCTAAAAGTACAGAGGGAGAAGAGAAGAGTGTCCAAGATGGAAACTTTGGTGAAATCTGTGGTTAGCAGAATCAACTTGGATGGAAGGTTCAGCAAGGGAAACCAAGAAGGGGTCAGACAGGGAGGAGGAGGAATAGAAAAGAGCAGTGTCATGAAAACCTGGAGAGAAGAAAAGAGTGTGTCAGGGAGAAGAGGAAGATCATCAATGGCAAAGGCAAAGGAGGTCAGAAATGATGAGGACTGGAGGGATAGTTATTAGATCTAGCAATCATTGGTAACTTTGGGGAGCAGTTTCAATTGAATGATGAGATCAGAAGCCATACTGTAGAGAGTTAAGAGCGAGATGAAAAGAAGTGGATGTAGATAGCCTTTTCAAGTTCCGCTATAAAACAAAGAAGAGACAGATGTAGGACCACTTCTTTGTGTGAGGAGATAGTAGTGCAAGGTATCTGAATGATTTGAGATGATGAGGAAAGGAGAAGGAACTTTTAGCAAATGGCCTCCATTTTTTCATTGAAATATAAGATCAGGGCACAAAATCATCTAGAAAATCTTATAAAGAAGGATACTAGAGAGTTATAAGCAGTATTATCTCATAAAGCAGAGACAAAATCAGTCTAAAGAAAGTCTGGCAAAATATCCACGTGTGCAGTCATCCTAAGAGAACTCAAGGATGAAAACAGAAGGTGAACTACAAAGAGAAGAACATTTCAGATTTTCCAAAATTATTATAATAAACTTTTTTCCATCAAGGATAGTTAATCTTTCCCTTAGGTATTAGGGCTCCAAGATCAATAAATAACATCAAATTCACTTTTAGAGATATTGACTGAGAAGATATAGGAAGAATAGAAATAAAGATCATTCCCACTGAGCACCTCAGGGCATACTGACCTCTATACCACCTCAGTCCCTGGGGTTTAGGGGGTACCAGCTACATAGCATTTAACCTGCCAAGTTCCCATCTGAATGAAGTACAGCAAATGGATGGAGTCACTGCCTTGCTTGTAGGACCCCATTCAGTGCTTGTTACTAGATCACCCACTGCTAGTCTGCGCTCTCTGTAAGTCATTCTTTTCTCTTTTTTTTTGAGTTATCAAAAATATTTATTTAAAAGTTCAGACTCCAGGTTAATAATCCCTGCTTTGGAGACATATAATCTGCCAAAGTCTTCTTAAAAATTGATTTTAGTTTTCAACATTCACTTTTATAAGATTTTGAGTTCCATATTTTCCCCCTCCCAAGGTGGCAAGAAATTTGATATAGGCTATACATGTACAATCACATTAAACATATTTCCCCATTAGTTATGTTGTGAAAGAAGAATCAGAACAAAACAGGAAAACCGCAAGAAAGAAACAAAAAGAGAGAAAACAGTCAGCTTCACTCTGCATTCAGACTCCATAGTTCTCTGGATGGAAAGCATTTTCCATCATGAGTCTTTTGGAATTGTCTTAGATCAGGGGTGGGGCACCTTCGGCCTCGGTGGCCCTCTAGGTCCTCAAGATTCTCTAGGGCCATGTTGCAGTTCTGTCAGCCCCAATTATGGACTCCTGCCATTAGGCCTCTGTTCCTGAAGCTTTTATAATCTTACCAGGTTGTTCTACCTCCAATATTCCTTCACCATACAGCATGAAAGTAAAGACACAATGGAAGCAATATGGCTTCAAGTGGACCCAGTAGGGAAAGTAGGTTGCTGTACTTCCTCTTTCCTAAACAGCAGGGCCATGTGCTTCAGACTGGCTCCTGGTGAAAGGATGCCTATGGCCCTAGAGGCCCGTAACAACTTCTCTCTAGACACCAGGGAAGGAAAAAGGACTGAGCTGTCCTCTCAATAATCTTCTGTTTACAGTCACAGTTCTGGTTCAACAGCCAATCAAAAAGTCCATGTTTTTACCATGTGTTTAGTGAACTGGAAATAATTAGAATAACCGTGCCATGCATGCTCGGATGTGGAAAGCAGGGCCCTCCAGTACTCATCCTCACATACTTCTGAAGGCAGATGTGGCAGCAGGCAGAGGGCACTGCTGTGCTTTGAGGACAGAGCTCCCACTGGTCAGTGTCCCCCCTTCCCTCATTGCTTCTGAAGAAGTCAAGATGAGCATCACATACAGGACAATGGAAAGGCTTGTGGTTGGGGTGAGCAGGCTGCAATATGGCACCAACTCTGAAAGACAGGATTAGAGGCTATCATCAGAGAAATGTATGACAGAGAGAGAAGATGGTCTCTCCGCTAGTAGCTTCTCCAAGTTGGGAGGAAGCAAGGAAGGCCTTCAACTGTTGGGTGGGCTCCCTGTGACATATTTTTGGGAGGACTAAGATAAGAATGACATGATAAGTAGGCATAGGATGGGTTGGGATATACAATCCTGGGGAGAACTCCTAAGTGATGATATGACAGATTCATTTGAGGATCTTGGAGAAGTTTGGGACTGTTGATAAAGACAAAGTGAATCAGTCCCTCCAGTAACTTGCATTCCTGTACTTAGCAGCTGCTTCATCAAAGCCTGTAGCATTGACATCCCTTCCCTTCTCTGTGTCGGTTTCCTTCCGGGTCAAATGAGGCAGCTGGTCTTTGGGCTTCTGTCCTGCCATCCTGCCCCCATGGCCTCCGCTGGGACCAGAGGGTAAAGCTTCCTCAATTTGTTTCCTCTCTGATTCTTTTGCCTCTTTTCTTCTTGCCTACCTCTATTTCTTCTCTTCTCTCTCTGCCCCCCCTTGTCCCATTCTCTCCTCTATCTCTACTCCTCTCCCTCTCTCCCTTCTTTGGTTTCCTCTATTCTCTCTTGTTCTCTTTTCCTCTCTGCAGTTCCTCCTCTTCTCTCTTTCTTCTCTCCATTTCCTATGCTCTCGCCACTCCCTTTTATTTTCTCCTCTATTCTCTTTCTCTCCCTCGATTTCCTCTCTACTCTCCTTTTCCTCCCTCCCCGCCCGTTTCTCCCGCGGCCTCCTCCCCCACCCACCCGGGACACCCGCGCAGGCGCAGTGGCGGCGGCGCCCCCTGCTGGCCGAGGGGCGGGGGCGCCTCGGGGCCGCGTCTCTCGTTCGCTCGCTCCCTCCCTCCCTCGTTCGCTAGCTCGCTCGCTCTCTGCCTCCTTCCTCGCGCCTCGGCCCAACATGGCGATGCACAACAAGGCGGCGCCGCCGCAGATCCCGGACACCCGGCGGGAACTGGCCGAACTGGTGAAGCGCAAGCAGGAGCTGGCGGTGAGGGGGCTGGAGGGAGGGGGAGGGAAGGAGCCCGGGTCTTCCCTGCCCAGCCCCGGTGCTCCTCGGGGCGGGGGTCCGGCCCGGCCTGGCTTCCTGGCGGCCGTTATGCCGGCGGCAGCGGCGCGGGCCCTGGGGTCCTTTGCGAACCCGGCGCGCGGCGCCCCTTCCTCGCTTCTGCTTCGCGCTCCCCACGGCCTGGGGGCCCCAGCCTCGCGCCCCGGGGCCCAGCCGCGCTCCCGCTCGCGCCCGCGCCCGTCTACGCGGGCCCGCACCCCCACGCACCCCCGGTGACTGGCGGGCACGCGCCGCGGGGGCGTGGTCAAGGCTGGGCTGAGGATGGGGGCGGGGCGGGGGCGGGGCGGGATGGGGGAGGCCCCTAGTACGGGGTTGGGGAGTGGGAAACAGGGGAAGCAGGGTGGATTCCTAGGATCGTAGATTTAGAGCTGGAAAAGATCTCAGAAGGCCTTCTAGTCCACCTCTTCATTTTACAGTTGGGGAAACTGAGGCCCGAGGAGGTTCTGTGAGGAAGCACGTGGGGAAAGAAAGTGAGGGAGCCCTCTAAGGAGGTGGATGGTGAAGGGGTGCCCCTGGCATGGGACAGTTGGGGAATTGGGAGTTTGGGTGCCAAGATAGGGGGCAGGGGGGAGTTGGGGGTGGGGAATATCGACTTTGGGCCCTCGGAATCGTGCCTCTGGTGGAGGGTGGGGAGGAGGTAGGTATGAGAAAGATTTGGAATTGGGAGGATTTGGATGAAGGGACAGGATTGTGTGGGAGGGGTGTTAGGTTTGGGGGAGAACAGGCAAAGACAACTGACTCTCGAAGAGAATCTTGCATAGCTTGGTCGTGGGCATCTTTACCTGGAGCAGCAGATGTTGGTTACCATGGCAACAAGGAATATGTGCACAGCTGGGTGACATTTTCTAGCTCTTGCTAATAGAGAAGGGACCCTGACCTTTAAAGGCTTTCTGAGCATTATGGATGGAAGGCCCTTCCAGACTCATGCTGCTCTTACACCTTTTACCAACTTGAGTGAAATTTCCTTGTGGTATCAGCCAGCCTGCTCCTCTAGGTGTTAAAAGCAGTATTACTGTACTCAGGAACAGTGAAGGGTTCGATTTACCCTGAATCCTAACTTTGCCTCCCAAAGCCAAAGTGAAGGTTTTGTGACAGTTTGGGTATAATCATACATCATCTACTCTGTGGAGGTTGAAAACTATGTGGAAATGTACTGAAAGGCGTTATTAACTGTGAATTTTATTGTGAGGCAAGAGCCTCAATTTTAAACCTGTTGACTAAATCTCCCTTTGGTCAGACTGAATATTCCAACTTGAAAGGTAGTAGCATCCCTGTGCTTTTTTTGTGTGTGTCCACCAGGAGACGCTGGCAAACTTGGAGAGACAGATCTATGCTTTTGAAGGGAGCTACCTGGAAGACACCCAGATGTATGGCAATATTATTCGGGGCTGGGACCGCTATCTGACAAATCAAAAGTGAGTGTCAGAAAGGCTTCTGTTTTATAGCTGGTATTTGGAGTAGAATGTTACCAATTTCTGTTTTAAGAGTGTGTCTCCAGTAGCAGTTTCTAGTTTGTTTTAATGTCTAGCACCATTTGTCATCATATATGGAGCTGTAGAGCTTAGCCAGTTCCAGGTAGCAAATTCCCTTAAGTGACTTGGCTCAACAATTCTATGTGAGTTTGGCATCTGGGCCTTTTTTTGTTTTACTGAAGTGATCAGTCCCCAGGGGTCAGTCCAGTTTCTCTCCTAAATCTATTGCTGTGCTTTATGCTGTTGAGTGATGGCAAGAATCCTGAATTTATAGTTAGAGAGCTTCTGTTTGGATTCTTGTTTTGTTACTTATTTTTTTTAAGTGATTTCCCAAAGTCACATCTTTGGACCATTTGTAGTTGATATCCAGTCACTGGAGGGAATGACTTCTTCATTTTCCATTCCCAAAACTCTTCTGAAAACTGTCAGAAAAAGAATCTCGAAATTTAGTGGGTAGAAGCAGAAACTCATCAAACCTGTCTTTTGTACTGTCCTGTGTAGTATACTGTTGCTTCTGAGTTTTAACTCCTAGTGTTTTCTGCTCTTAAAGTAATGGTGCTCATTTAGAAGTCATAGCATTTCCCAGCTGGAAGAGACTTTTAAGAATAAGTAGACTGATCTGTACATTTTGAATATGAGGAAACTGAGACACAAACAGATGAAGGGCTGTCACAGAATGTGAGAGTCAGAGAGGTAGCCACGAAGTCCAGCCTGGAGCCCAGGACATAGTAGTAACTACTACTATGTAGTAGTGGAACAACAGGCCTTTGGATGGAAGGAGCCCTGCAGTTGGAATGAGAAGGCCAAGAGGCCTATGTCACTTGTTGGTCCTTGGGCAAGTCACTTACTTGAGCCTTAGTTTTCTGTATTTTATGATGGGGATTGAAATCCTTGTACTACCTTCCTCACAGAGTGGTAGTAATGAAAGTTTCTTTGTAAACTTCCAAACTAGTATTCTAACTCACAAGACAGACTACTCCAGTTCATTTTTCATTCCTTTTCAGTAGTGTCAGTCACCATTGGGGAGCAGGGTTGAAGGTAATTTTGATGTTACATATTGGAATCCTTGAGGATAGACAGTGCATTAGAAATATGTCGTGAAATGGATGCCTGTATGGGAACTTAGCTCTGTGGTAATGTTAACCTCCCACCCCCTCAGCCCACCATGGTCTTTAGGTCCCTTTAAATCGTCCTCCAGCGATTTAGATCATTTCTTTTGGTGTCTCTGAGTGGTAAAGTGAGAATGAGAGCTGTGGAAGAGTTGTGAACAGTGCTTCAGTCAGCTTTTCAAAGTATAGTGACAGCTCAATCTGAAGATCAAGTTAACAAGGTGTGAAAAGAGTTAATTTACTGCTATTTGATCAAATGATGCAGTGACTTAAAAGAATTTTGTAAATCTTTTTGAAAGCTTCATATATGCTCAACTATGAAAATTAACTCCCTCAGTACTCATCTTTCTGTTCCTATTTTACTTTTTCTATCCCATCTTATATACCCTATCTTTCTGTTTGTCTCTCTCCCTCTCTCCTGTCCATTTATATATAGTGTTTGCCCTTTCCTTTGCTCGTCTTCCTTCATTTCTTCTTTACTTCAAGTTTTTTCCTTGAATTTTGTGTCTTTCCTTCTTGACCTTTGTATATTTTGTTTTCTTCTTTACTCTTTATGTCTCTCCTTTCCTCTTTTCCTCTGACTGTTGGGTCTTGTTTTTTTTAATTGTCACTTGCTTTTTTTTGTGAATATCTCTTTTATTACTTTGATGTAGGCCCCCTTCTTGGAGAGAGATTGAAAGAGAGAGAGAGAGATTGTGTGAGTTTCTCTTTCTGATTGTCTCCCTCTTGGCGAGTGTGTCTTTTTCTTTACTTTTAGTTTGTGTGCTTTTGTGCATGCATGTGTGTCAGTCTTTTCCTTTTGTGTCTCTCTGTCTCCTTTTTTTTCCTCTTGGTGTCTTTTTTTTGTTTTTGCTCTTTTTCTTCTTGATTGGTTTATGTATGTATTTGTCTTTACCGTCCTTCCTTTTGGTTTGTGGGTGTCTCTTTCTGTCTTTCTCCATTTTTCTTGGTATGTGCACCTTTCTCCGTCTTCCTCTTCGTTTGGATGTATGTTTCTGTCCCTTCTTGGTTTGTTTGTGTCTCCTTTCCTCTTAGGTTATGTTTCTGTCTCCCCTTTCCTTTTAGGGTGTATGTGTGTGTCTATCTCTGTCTACCTTTGCCTTGGTGTATGTGTGTGTGTGTGTGTGTGTGTGTGTGTGTGCGTGTACACATATGTGTACGTACATATGTGTACGTACATGTACGTATATATAAATGCATGTGCTTTCCGCTTGGGGAGTGTGTCTCTCTTTTTTTCCTTGGGGTATGTGTGTCTCTTTCTCTCTCTTGGTATGTATGATTGTCTGTCCTCCTCCCAGGTTGTGAGAAACACTGAAGCATTCCTGAAGGAAAAAGAGATAAGGGTTCAGGGGAGGAAAGGGGAATCTAAGTTGGAAGAGGGGAATCTTGACCCTTGCCTAGTAGGTGAGAGAGTGGAAGAGTATTACACAGAGGATTAAAGAAAGGAAAGGGACAACCATATACTTAAAGTTTAAAAATATACATTTGAAGCTTTTCCTGAAGAGGAGAGATTTGTATCCTCTGAGGGAGAAACTGCAGCCTGTCTTCTTGAGTTTGACGTGGTGGTACCACAGAAGCTATTAGGTGAGAGAGCATCCCAGTAAGGATTAGAGAAAGAAGCAAGGAGCTGCAGTGGTTGGTGATTCCTGCCCCTGGGTACTGAGGCCGCTAGTTGATAACTGGCTTACAGGAGCAAAGAGGTTTGTTGGCTTTTCAATCAGTGTGCCCAAGACAAAGCAGAAAACGTCTCAAGATTTATCGAAACAGATAGTGACTACCTGCTTATGGCAGTTCACTTGAGCACAAAAGATACTGCTGGAAGTAACATAGACAGTATTGATAAAGAAAGCAAGTCTTGGGCAAAAAACTAAAGACTGCAGGGTATGAGTTGTAGTTTTCTCACTCTTGTCCATTGAAGGCAAGGGGAGGAGAAGAGGGAAGTTGATTTTGGAAATGGGCTAAGAAGATAGTGGCAGAGAAAGGGATTTGGACCGCTGCACCATGGACACCTTTCAGTGCCCCCTCCTGGCTCTCCTTGCTCCTTACTTGCCAGACTTTTCCATGTCTCAGCATCCTGGGACTTCTTACCCTGGAAGATCCCTGCACCTCCCTTCTCTAATTGGTGAGTTCTTTCTAGAACTTTCGTTTTGAGGAAGTGCCCAAGCCAGTCATACTCATTCACTCCTTTCTCAGCTCTGTTTCTGACTTCCCTCTCCTTTGCCCATTTTACATATTTCCTTCTCCCATTAGAATGTAAGTTTGTTGCCTGGCAGGGATTGATCTGAGTTTCTTTTTGCTTGTATTTATGTCCTCGGTGCCTACACAGTGCCTGGCACATAGTGAGATCTTAAACCCTTGTTGACTTGGCTTAAAATATAGGGATAACAGATTTCTGGCCAGGGATTGAGTACAGCTAACAAAGGCTGCTGAGAATATATTTGCCAGGTGTTTTGCAAATGTGATCAAAATGGCTCTAAGCTAAAAAGGTTTTTGTTGAGTCATTTTGGTCTTCAGGCATGTCCAACTATTCATGACCCCATTTGGGGTTTTCTTGACAGAACTACTGGAGTGGTTTGCCATTTCCTTCTCCAGCTCATTTTACAGATGAGGAAGCTGAGGCAAATAGGGTTAAGTGACTTACCCAAGATTGTACAGCTACTACATGTGAGGCTACATTTGAACTTGGAAGGAGTTTTCTGAACTCCAGGCCCAGCACTCTATCCACTGGAAAAAACTTCCTAACAAGTTGGTTACCATAGAGAGTTCCTATAGAACAGTGAGGTTCTCAACCTGTGGGTTATGTTCAATTTAAATACATCCTGCTTATCAGATATTTACATTATGATTCATAACAGTAGCAAAATTACAGTTATGAAGTAGCAACGAAAATAATTTTATGGTTGGGAGTCACCACAACATGAGGAACTGTATTAAAGAGTCCTGGCATTAGGAAGGTTGAGAACCACTGCTATAGGACTTCTAGGTCTCATGACCAGCAGGGTAGAGTACTATAGACACTTTCTTCAGTCCTTATGACTTTTCAGACCTTCCCAAAAGAGGAATTTTGCACAAGAGATACAGCAATTTCAGCTGTCTCCATGGTCTAGGACACCAAAAACCTTGAATAGGTAGCAGTTCAGTGAATTAACTGCAAAGAAGGCTGATCTCTAGTCCCTAACATCATCATTCAGCACTCCTTTCCCCATTGTCCATCATGCGCTGGCAGCAGGGCTGCACAAGCCGACCTACCAAGCTTGCCACAGAACTCAGTTTTGCTCCCTTCCCACTATTCTCCTAGTGCAAAGGAAAATTAAACTCAGAAGCTTGCTCGGCTAGAACAGCAGTGGCAGTGCTCTGTTCTGCAAGAGTTCAGCCAGAGAACTGAGGCACCAAAGAAATTGGAGTAGTGCCCTTGTATGGGCTGTGTGGCACTCCACTAAACCGGAGGAAAAGTACCCACCTGGAACCATTTCTGTCCCCCAGAAGTCACTTAAGGCAAAGACACAGGACAATGAAATGTAAATTGACCAAGGTGAGAGAAAGCTGACATAGCTTTGTGAGCCAGTCCTCAGGGAAACCACCATCAAAAGGTAGGAGTCAGACAGTGAATAGAAGGTGGTTATATGAATTTAATAGGAAACATTACTTCCAGGTCACATGGCCAACAAGATGGAGGACTAGAGATTTTCTCCAATTTTCATAACCTCTCAAACCTCTCCAAAATAATTATTAGATATCAGATATAAATTAATTTCAGCAGTTTTCATGGTCTAGGCCAGTGGTTCTCAACCTTCCTAATGCTGTGACCCTTTAATACGCGTATGTGGGCCTATCTGCATGTGGGCAGACCTGCCTGGAGACTGATAGGGGAGCAGTGTCTCCATTCCTAAGGAAATATGTATATTCCGAAGGGCTTAGGTGACCTCTGTGACCCCTGTGAAGGAGTCGTTTGACCCCTCGTTAGACCCCTAAAGGGGGTACAACCCACAGGTTGAGACTCCAGGCTATCAAGAATTCAAACAAAGTAAATCCTTGATGAACTAACAGCAGAGAAGGCTAATCCCCAACCTCTTAACTTGCCCACTCAGCACTCCCTTCCCTACCACTCACCATGTTTCTAGAAGCAGGTCTGTACAAGTCAACCTATGTACTTGGAATGGAACTCAACTCTACTTCAGCATACACCCTCACTCTCTCCTCCCAGTGCCTCAGATCCAAATGGTAAACATTTGCTCAGAATGCAACAGCAGCAAAGAGTACCAGTATTCTGGGCTGCAGCAGAACTTGAGCTAAACTTGGTAACATAGGAAGCTGGGGCAGAGCATGTGTCGGGGTGGGGGGGGTTGCTATGTGGCACTTCACTAAACCTGAGGGACAGAGTCCATCATCTAGCTGGGGCCAGTTTTGTACCCTTAAAAGTCACTTGGAGCAGAGACCAAAGCTGGGGAGCCATGAATTGCGCAGTGTGGGAGGAGGCTAAGATAGTTATGAAGATCCAGCTCCCAGGGACACTGCCATCAAAGGAGTGGGATCCAGATTGAGCCATAGGGAAAAATGAATCAAAATGATCTACCAAAGATCTCAAGGAGGAAGAAAATGGAAAGACTTTGAACATAAACAGAAAAAAAAAACCCAGCAGGAAAGATATAAATAACAGAAGGGGAAATGACCTTCAGACTAGGAAACAGCATTCAGGCATCTGTGAATTAAGTATTGGAAGACAGAGGAAGATGAATCAACACCAATGAGGCAGAAGAGCCTGTGGATTTCCGAGAGAGCATGGAACCACAGGAACATGTTCCTGAAAGATGTAAAAGAGAAAGAAGAGAATTTCAGCCCTGCATAGCAGAAAGAATTGGAAGAGTAGAAAAATTTGAATCCATCATGGCAAGTCTCACCAAAGAAATCAAAGAGAAAGTAACTGATTGGGATTGCAAATACGAGAAAGTAAAGGACAATCTGAAAGAAGAGAAGCAAAAAACTACTGATATTAAAAGAAAGCATGATCTTCATATAAGCAAAACATACTGATCTCAAAGACAGGATGCATAGAGATGACTTAAGGATGATCAGTCTCTCTGAAGAATGTGACTAATCAAAATACCTCAACGCTGTAATGTTAGAAATAATGTAAGAAAACTGCCCAGAACTTTTGAATACAGAAAACAGTGTCAGTGGAAAGAATCCATACAGCTCCTCTACCAAAAAACCCTACGCTGAACTCCAAGACATAAAGTGGTTAAATTTAACAGTTTTGTTAAGAAACAACAAATTCTGCAAGTGATGAGTGGAAAGACCTTCAAATATAGAGGAAAGGAAATTAAAATAACACAAGATTATTCTGCATCCACCAGAAACTGATGGAAGAAGTGGAATAATTTGCTCCAAAGAGCAAAGGAGTTAATGATGCAGCCCAGCATGACATTCCCTGCAAACCTGACCCTAACTATTAATGAAGAAAAGATGGGATGTTCAGTTAAGAAAAGGGATGTTTGAAATATTTGAAGCAGACATCAAATAGAAGTGATAGGGAAGAAATAGGACTGAAATATTTAGGCTACATCTTTCAGTACCCCACTTACAGATGAATCAGTGTTTTTTGTTTTGTTCTGGTTTTGGGTTAAGGTGATTACAGATTGGGAGGATACATAATAAGGGGAAGGGGAGGAATACAATAGAGGGGAATATGTGATGTATCTTAATCAAGCTACAAAGCTAGCAGTGAAGGGAAGAAAACTCATCTAGTCTCTTAAGAATAAGAGAGCCTACAGGAGAATGGGCAAGGAGAAAAACATCAAGACATGGAAAGAAAGGGAGAAATCTTGTTTTAGGAGTGGGAGGATATACTAGGCTATCGTTGAAGAAGAGAGATTCTATCAAGGGAGTTAGGGACCTTACAATGGGTATTATCTGCAGAGATTTGGTGCTTAGAAAGAGCACTCATCCTTCCTTTGGAAAAAGGAAATCAGAACTTCTGGGGTCAATGCATGTCCAGAACAGTATGAGGGCATGGACCAAGGGAGGGAATTCCATGGTAATGG
Source organism: Pseudochirops cupreus (assembly GCA_028627135.1). NCBI lineage: Eukaryota > Metazoa > Chordata > Mammalia > Diprotodontia > Pseudocheiridae > Pseudochirops > Pseudochirops cupreus. The sequence goes on from CM053582.1 coordinate 123,241,626, forward strand.
GGGGGGGGGAACCCCAGGGTGGGTAAAGGTAATCATGAACATACAACTAGGGACATAGGAAAATTCTTACCATGGACCAGTATTCTTTCTATCTTCTGCTGTCTAAGAGTGAGGCACAACAGGAAAAGGGGGCCAGGGGATGACATCTACAAGACATTAAAATAGAAACTGTTTAGAAGAGGGAACCCAGCATAGTTACTTTAGAAGCTTTTATTTCATGTGGAATTGAGACTAAAGAAAGATTCAGTATAAGGATGATGAATCAAAGAATAAAAATCTAGAATGAACAAAAAGGGAAGATAAATAATGAAGAGGAGGAAAGAATCCTTTTTTTTCAAAGGCCTAGAAAATAAAGTTTAAAATATTGGACAAAACAAATTGAAGGGGAGGAAAGGAGGTCATGTGGGTAGTAAGTGTTAAGGACACTTAAGGCTGGATTTGAACTCTGATCCTTCCAACACGAGTACAAGTTTACATTTATATATTTATATTTATTGTTGATTATGAAAGAGCGTTTGATTTGAGCCACCTTAAATGCTGTCTTTCAGCAAGGTGTCTCCCATTCATAAATTGGAATCATTCAAGGTTGTTTGAAAGATGGAACAGAAATAATAATCTTATGCACATATGGTGCCTTAATTGTCTTCTCAGTCTGAAACTACCCTTAGCACCTGGGGCACTCTCACCCTGAAACATCTTTCTTGCCTTGTGATTGGCAAGTTCCTCCTGGAGCCTCTATTTTGGAGAAGGACCCAGGCCAACTTCCCTTCATTTCCCTCCTGGCTTTGCCTCTGACTCTCCTGACTTTGCCATCTTGGGTTCATGTGGGTAGCTACTCTCGCTCTAACCCCGACTCCCCCATTTCAGCTCTTCTGTTGTCTTTTTCTATTAGAATGTAAGCTCATTGAAGACAGGGGCCAACTCTCTTTTTATTTGTATTTCTATGCCTAACACTTAGCACAATTCCTAGCACATAATAAGTACTTAATAAATGCTTGTTGATGGACCATTTAACAACCTTCTCTGATCATAATCATCAGCTGAGGACTCAAATTGATTCAGCACATGGTCTATGTTGAAGAGGGATTCCATGTGGATGTTGAGATCTTATAGATGTTTCTGTTTGTAGATGAAATTGTGCTGCTTTCATCCAACCCTGGAGCATTGCACAGTTTCCTGGAAAAGTTCTGTAGCCATTCAAAAGAGTTGACCTTACCATCCACATGGGAAAGAACAAGTAATTGAAGAATGGTCATTGCTTAGATTATGACTTGAGTTTGGCCAGGCAGCCCTTAGACTTAGAGCTTCTCCATCAGTATATGTATCTGGGACAGACAGTATAAATGGACAATACTCTGGCTTACAATTAAGTAGGAAGAGACAAGAAGGAGAACAGAATGGATTTTATTGAGGAAATTGTAAAGTTCCTTTAATGCCACTTCCCTTTCTTCCAGAGTCCCATGATTTCAATATAAGATGTGGAATATAGTCTATGAATAATTAGAAAATATGATGAATTTTGAAGAGTAGGAGTAAAAGACATCCTTTTGTCTTGGTTGATGTCTTCCTGAATTACTCCTGGTGTGTGTGTGTGTGTGTGTGTGTGTGTGTGTGTGTGTGTGTGTGTGTGTGTTTGTTTCTGTTTCTGACCTTCCTTTTTCATGTGACTATCCCTTCTTGGTGGGTATGTGTGTCTGTGTGTCTGTCTATCTGTCCCTCCCTTCCTCCCTTTCCTTTCCCTTTGGGGTATGTGTATGTTTCTGACCATCTCTCTCTTTCTCTTTTCTTGGGTGCCTCCCCTTTTTCTTTGATTTTATCTTCTCTCAGTGTGTGAATATCTTTGTTCCTTGCTGACTTTTTTTCTCTACTCTCTGTTTTTCTTACCTTCTCTATTTTCCCTTCCCCTTTCTCTTTTCTCTCATCTCTTTTCTGGTCTTTCTGGCCACTGTATGGAACTGAAGTATCCTTTAGTTTTTGTTATTAAATGAAGCTTTATTTTTCCATTCTTAATTTCAAAAACTTGTTAATTGAATATAATATTACTTTAAAGCAAAAAAGAACTAAATTAAGTTCTTTACTTACGTGTGGTTTTCAACTGAAAATTTTTTCCTTGTGCGTTTGTCCCTTCAGTGGAAAAAGGACTTCTCGTTTGTGAAAATAATTTTTTCTTAGGAAATCAAAGTATGTAATATAATTTGACTATAGATGTGGTAAGTGTTTATGAGGTTTTTTTTCTTTCCATTTTAGAAACTCCAATAGCAAAAATGATCGTAGGAACCGAAAATTTAAGGAAGCTGAACGACTCTTCAGTAAATCCTCAGTTACTTCTGCAGCGGTAAGTTGGGGTGAAACTAGTGATATATTTCTGATGGCTGACTAACCATCAACCCAGGTGAAACTTGGATCAGTTTTTGTGACAATTCTCTGTTTAAAAAGAAAAAAGTACTTTTTTTGCATTTGATATAAAATTTTCACACTTTATTAAAAAATTTATTTTTTCCCCAATATGAATCTGTTTAGCCAAATTCTGAAATGTGGTTTCCCAGATTCCTATTTTGCAGTACCCAGATTAGAATCTAATTTCTTCTGACTCTTTTACCAGTGAGTTTCTTGGTGTCTTTTTCTTTTAGGCAGTCAGTGCACTGGCTGGAGTTCAGGACCAACTCATTGAAAAAAGTAAGTTTTTTTTGTTCTAAGGATCTGATCATCCCTGTGTTTAAATGGTAAATCCTCATAGTTTCTTTGAGAAATCTAGAGAAGGATCTCCTGTACTTTTATTTATGAGAGAGCGAGAGAGAGAGATAGATTGCAACATGTGTCCTTACCTCTCTTGTTATTAGGGAGGTGGGCTCAAAAACCTTCCTCAGTTCTCTGAAAAAACATAAGTATGTGACCTTCTTTAAGCCCTTTGAATTAAAGTCATTGAAGAATTTTTATTTCAGAGAAAGGTATCCTGGTGAAATGGAAAGAACCTTGGACTTACAATCAGCAATCCTGGATTGTGGGTATAGCTGTACATGATATTGGCCAGTTCAGGTAGTGTCTCTGAGCTTAGTTGCTCCCTCTTCAAAATGAAAAGTTTGAGTTACGTGATCTCCAGTGTTCATTCTAACTCTCCCATATTATTAATCCATGATACCTATAAATTCTAGTTTATAGAATGGGGAATACATTTATCTTCCCTCTTATTAGATGGTGTGCACTTTGGTGGAGGACAACACTATGCAAATATGAGAAACTTGTACCATTTAATGTATGGTAACAATAATTTGTTTCTATTTCAACTTCTGAAACAGTGATTAGAGATGAATTTATCTTTGTGCTTCAGTTTTTGGAATTCTCCATATTGGAGCTTCTTTAGAGCAGCGGTTCTCAACCTGTGGGTTATGTTCAATTTGTAACAATGAAAATACATCCTGCATATCAGATATTTACATTATGATTCATAACAGTAGCAAAATTACAGTTATGAAGTAGCAACGAAAATAATTTTATGGTTGGGGGTCATCACAACATGAGGAACTATATTAAAGGGTCACGGCATTAGGAAGATTGAGAACCACTGCTTTAGAGAATCAACTATTCATAGAAATTCAAGGATAAAGGGAAACCAGGAGAAGAGAGAGAGGGATATTGACTTGGGAGACAATAATTTTCTGTAGGTCATGTACTTCCTCCCTGTTGCCATAGTTGGTATCATATCCCATTGATATATTTAAGATGAAAAGTTCTGTCTTATAGAGTAATAGAAATAATAGGTAAGGATGGTTTTTATTTTAAAGGGAGAGTATAACAGAATTAGGTCATGAGAATACTTTTAACTTGAATTAGATAACAAAGCAGTGCTTATTAAACCAAGCTCTCAAACCACTTTATGAAAAGGGATACACGTCAAAGCATTGTAAGTTAGTATAATTTGATTCTTCTGTGAATGAATAGAATTTAAGGATCATTCAGAAATGTGGTTCTTCCCATTAGACCACTTTCAACATCTCATGTAAACCTTCTTGAAGGAAGAAAGATTAACTGATTAATAGTACTACAGAATGACATCTGGAGTAAATTGTCCTAAGAAGGCCTTCCTAGCAACTATTGAAGATAAACGTATATGTACTTTATGCATTAGACATGTTCTTGAAAAGATATATGTAAATCAATTAATTTTAAATATATTAGGAAAGATGTGAACATTTTTGTAAAGAAAAGTTCTTTTGTAATAGATTTAGTTTTGTATTTTGGGATTTTGTGAAATGGCTTTCTTAAGATAACATGCATCTGTTCCTTCCTGACCTTTGTTCTCTATGCACTTGAATAAAAAGGGTGTGCTTTAAATTTGTATTTATTTTAATCTTTGACTGTGAGCCCCCTTTTCTTCCTATCTGCTGAATTCTGATTAGATGTTTCAAGACTTATAACCTAATGTTTTGATTACTTTTTACTTTTATTACAATAGGAAGTTTGAGGTATACTCATCTAGTATAATACATAATAAGGAATCCAAAAATACTCCAGTGGGAAAAATGGAAAATAAGTGTTTTTAAGGAAAATGAGTGTTGGAAAAGATTGGAAGAAATTATAAAGTTAAAAAGATGTATTTCTGCATACATATATAACACACTTATATGTGTACATATACATACATACAGCTCAAGTTGTGATAATCTTCTCATTTGATATGTTTTATTTTCCAAAATCTTTTCATTTTCAAGACTTTTTGTTACTTATTCAATGACAACTGCCCTTGAAGTTGCTATGAAACATCTTTCTGTTCATTATATCAAAAATTGGTATCTTAAGAGAGACAACTGTAAATTGAGTTTTTTTGAGGAGTAATATTCAGATGACCTGTCTTGTAAGATCTGATAATCAAGATGGATTTATTAAGCACCTACTATGTGCCAGGCACTCTGCTACGTACTTGGGAGTCAAGGATGGATTCCTGTGCATAACTCATTGAATGAGATATTTATTTCCAAAGAATTGACCATATTTCCCTTTTCATTTCAAGATACTTTAATTTATAAACGCCATGCATGTGTACTTTCCTATACCATGTAATATATGTGAGGATCTCTTAGTGAAAACATATGTGTATATATGTTATATACATATGTGTGTATGTGCACATATGTGTGTTATATATGTATGTATATGTGTATCTCTCTGCCTATCATCTTGGAACTTAAATCCAAGCATCTGAGTATTAACAATTGTTTAGTTATGGGAGGGAGAAAGATCTTGGGCATATCAGTGTTTCTAGGTCCCAGTATTTTTCCCTTTTTTTTTTAAATGAGAGAATTGAACTGGATGGTTTGAAAGGATCTTAGGATCCCTTTCAGCTCTAATCTTCTGTTATTCCTTCATCACACTTATTTCATTTGGGGCATTATCATGATGCTTGTGGAGTGTAATTAAATTAGTACATTGAAACCCTGGTTTAACAAAAAAATTTTTGAAAGTTTGTAATTTATGACGAATTGTCTGTTGGCTTCACATACCTCTGTGTGCATAACTCAAAGCTGTATCCATAGCCATAATATGTCAAGTTCTTTCTCATGGACCAGTTGTGCATTTTTAGCTTCCCCTTTGGACAGTTTTACTTCTACAGATTTAACTTGCCTGTAACACAAGTGCCAGTTTTTTCTTCAGAACCAGCTTTCTGTCTTTACCTGTTTTTCTTACTAGTTGTACCCTGTTGTCTCCTGGTCACATAAATTGAATAACTTTGGGTTATGCTTTACTTGTCTGTCTTCCTAAATTCCGATATCCCATTGTACCCGAAAAATCCCGTTTTCTTCTTTTCCAGTCTCAAATCAGACTTTCATTTCTTTTCCATTCTCATTGACCACCACTGCATTTAGGGATCCACATGAGTATCCATTTTGAAGTAGTTTAGGAAGCTGAGCACTTATTCCAGCGATGCTGTTGTTGCTCTGAACACTTTTAGAGTTGCTTTTGAACTTCAGTCAGAGGTTTTAGCATGTTCTTTTGGCCATCTTCGGATGAGACAAATCTGATGGGTGTCATTTTGGAAAGTTGCCAAAAATAATTCGAAGTGAAATCTGGTGAATAAAGAATCAAGTTGAATAATACCAATTTTTTTGTTGGTCAAACATTTGATAGGAAACATACCGTGAGCAGAAGCATTGTCATGAAACAAATCAGGCTACAGTTTACTTCTGTTTATATTGTACAGAATATCTCTAAAATCTCAATTTCTATATAAGTCTAATGCACTGAACCTTGGAGTGAATTTTGGTGAATGTCCAAATCTCCAATGAAGATTTCTCTTGGTCTGTTCCTCTCACATATGTAGGACAATGGAGTTTCTCCCTAGAGACTTTTTTTCACCGTAGGCTAAATTGGAAACATAAGGTTTCACCACTGGCTATTGTTTCTCTCAAAAATAAAGTATTTTGTTTACCATGTCTGGAGCAGATAAAATGTGCATCTGATCTTCTTTGTTGCTTATTTGAATCTTAAACATTTATATGCATATCAACCATTCTGTGTAGCATAATCTTCCTTGAAACTTGATGTTGAACCTATGTCTTTATCTAAATTTAACTATTTAACTTTTTTATCATAATTTACTACTATTTGAATGAACCCAATCTCTACTTTTTCATTAGCCCTCCGAACAACTAGAGAGCCGTTTTGCTCATATATTATGGATGTATTTAGTAGATTAGAATCACTGATTAGAGCTGGGAAGGGACCTTTGAGAGCACCAATTCAACTGCTTTATTTTACAGATGAGAAAACTGAGGTTCCCTCAGTCAGCCATACTAGTGAGGGGCGGTGATGGCATTCAGACTTGAGACCTCCCTCTTACCACTCAGCATTCTCTCACGTGGCCATTTGCCACTGCTGCCTAATCTTGTGTCCCAAGCATACATCTCATTTTTGGAATTCTTTTGTTCCCATACACTTCTTTACCATGTCAGATGATTTCCTTGCAGGTTAACTTCATACAAGCTTTAATATTCTTTTCTTTAAACAAGTTACTCATTTTTATGTGAACACAAAGCATTATGCCTTTCTCTTCACTCTAATAGAAGGTTGATTGGCAGACATTGTTGTGTGTGCCACATAACCCTCTTTTATCATCTATCCTCTGCTTGCATAAACTATATAATAACAGTCTTACTACTTTGCAGTCAGTCCACTAATACTTAATAATAAGATAGCAATAGCTAGCACTTACAAGGGCCCTTTTTAAAAAATGATTTTAACGGTGTTTTCTATTTCTTATTTCGCCTTATATCCCATGTATCTTTTCCCCCTTCTTCTCAAGAGCCACCCCACATGGCAGATAGGAGGGGTAGGTGAGAGATAGGGGGGAAATCAGCATGACTGACACATCGAGGAAATTTGAGAACATGTACAATGTGTAACAGCTGTGGATCTCCCACCCTCACCAAGGGATGTTTTGGGGGTGTCTTTCATATTTTTTCATCTGAATCTGCTTGATATAATTTTGCTCGATTTGCTTTTGCTTTTTTTTTGGTGTGTCATTATTCTTTTCGCTTAGAATGTTGTATTATTGTATGTAATATTTTCTGGCCTCTGCTTTACTTTACTCTGCCTCAGCTCACATAGATCCTTCCAAGCTTTTCTGTCTTTATCACATATATCATTTCTTACAATGCAGTAATATTCCGTTACATTCATGTACCATATTTTGTTTAGCCATTATTCAGTTGATGGACATCTACTTCGTTTCCAGTTCTTAGAAATCACAAAAATGCTGCTCTTATATAGCATTTTAAGGTTTGTGAGGCACTTTACATACATTATCTCATTTGATCCTCATAATGCTAGAAGGTAGGTGCTGTCATTAGTCCCATTTTATAGATGAGAAAAGTGAGGATGAAACAGTTAAGTGACTTGCCCAGAATTACCCACCTAAGTAAGTATCTGAGGCAGAATTTGAACTTAGGTCTTCCTGAAACCATGGCTATCGTTGTCTCCACTGTGCCACCACCACCTTTTCTGTGCCAACTGCTGGGCTAGATGCGGAAGGTACAGACAAAAACGAACCCTCTCTTTCCTCAGGGAGCTTATGTTCTATTGAGAGGCCCCATTAATAGGCAAATACAAGTGACGTGCCAGGGAGAGCCCAAGTGTTAGCGACTGGGAGAGCGGGAGAGGCTGGCGTCCGTGGTGTCACTTGAGTTGGGTCTTGAAGAAAACCGTGGTTTTTTTTCTTTTTTTTCTATTAACTTTTGTTTATTTTTAGTTTACATCATTCATTTCCACGAGATTTTGAGTTACAGATTTTCTCCCCGTCTTTCCCCTACTCACCACCCCAAAAGAGCCATCCCACTGAATACCCCCTCCCCCAATCTGCGCTCTCCTATGTTCTTCCCCATCACTCCTCTGACTTTCCGTTAGGGCAGGATGGATCTCCCTACCCCACTGCTTGTCTATCTTATTACCCAGTTGCATGTAAATAATAATAATAATAATAATAATAATAATATATACATATATATGTATTTTTTTAACATTTAATTTTAGAACTTTAAATTCTAGATTCTTTGCCTTCCTCTCTCATCACCCACCCCCACTGGAAAGACAAACAATTCAATACAGACTGTACATGTGTAATTACGCAGAACATCTCCACAATGGACATATTGTGAAAGACTGTATTTCCCTCCTTTCTACTCTGCCCCCCACTTGTTCTATTCTCTACTTTGTCCCTGTCCCTTTACAGGACTGTGTGCTTCTAACCACCTTCTCCCCCAACCTGCCCTCCCCTCCGTCATCCCCCCTCTCGTCCCCTTTCACCCTACTCTTCTGTAAGACAAGATTCCCAATTTAGAGTGTATGTCATTCCTTCCCTAAGCCAAATTCAGTGAGAGTAATGTTAATCCATTTCCTTTTGCCTTCCTGTTCTTCCTCTCCATTGTAACAGTGCCTCTTCTATATGAGATGATTAACCCCATTCTGACTCTCCCTGTCTCCTCTCATTCTATTCCTCCCCCACCTCTCAGTATCACCTTTTAAAATATCATCCCTTCCTATTCAGTTGATCATGTGCCCTTTGTCTATGTACACATATATACACACACTCACATATGTATTCATACACATATATA
>CM053582.1:123251232-123295403 GCA_028627135.1 Pseudochirops cupreus
TTAATGTAGAAGCTTCTAGATCCTGGGTTATTCTGATTGTGTTTCCACAGTATTCAAATTGTTTCTTCTTGGCAGCTTGTACTATTTGCTCCTTGATCTGGGAACTCTGGAACCTGGCTATAACATTCCTAGGAGTTTTCTTTTTGGGATCTTTTTCAAGAGGTGATCAGTGAATTCTTTCAAGTTCTATTTGTTCTAAAATATCAGGGCAATTTTCCTTGAGAATTTCTTGAAGGATGATTTCTGGGTTCTTTTTCTGATCAGGTAGTCCAATAATTTTTAAATTGTCTCTCCTGGATCTATTTTCCAGGTTTTTTCATTGAGATATTTCACATTTTCTTCTATTTTTTCATTTGTTTGGATCTGTTTAATAGTATCTTGATTTCTCATAAAGTCATTTGCTTTACTCTAATTCTGAAGGGATTATTTTCTTCAGCGAGCTTTTGAGATTCTTTTTCCATCTGGCAAATTAAACTTTTTAAGGCATTCTTCTCCTCGTTGGCTTTTTGGGCCTCTTTTGCCATTTGCGTTAATCTATTTTTTTAAGGTGTTATTTTCTTCTGTCAGGTTGTTGACTCTCTTTTCATGATTTTCTTACATCATTCTCATTTCTCTTCCCACTTTTTCCTCCACTTCTCTTAATTGGTTTTCAAAATCCTTCTTAAGCTCCTCTGTGGCCTCTCAGTTTACATTTTTCTTGGAAGCTTTTGGTGCGGGAGTTCTAACCGTGTTGTCTTCCTCCCGTTCCATGCTTTGATTCTTTTTGTCCCCGAAAAGGAATCTAAAGTTGGATGGCTGTGCTTGCTTTGCTTCCTTTGCCTGCTCTGTTGCCAGTCAGTTACTTGACTTTTGGGCTCAGTAGAACTCTGCTTTCAGAGGGGAGTGCTTTGTCCCAAATTGCTGGGGTTTTCGCAGCTGCTGGGACTGTTAGGGTGCCACCGTCTCTGCAGCCCCCACCAGCGTTGGCTCACTGGTCACGCACCTCAGGACCACCAGCCAAGACCACGATCACAATCCAGGCAGGTTAAGGCAAGAGCACTTAGCCTCTGAATGGTTGCTTGGCCCCCGTGCAATCTGCAGGCCAGGAGCTCTGAAGCAGCCACATGGAGGTGGCTGCAGGGCTGCCGCTTCCACAGCTTTCTTGCTGTGGGAGTAGACGGCTGGACACACTCCTTTCCCCCAAATTTAGCTGAGTTCCAGTGACCTTTCACTTTATCCTTGTTTCTTATGGGTTGATAATTCTGGAAACTGCCACAGCAGCTGGTGATCTGCTCTTCTGAAAACTCCAGCCGTGGCTTGTCCTTGTCCATCCTGGGGCTACTGCCCCAGGTTCATGTGGGGCTCGTCATACATACTGGTATGTCCATACACTTCGATACAGAGATCTCCCTTAGGCACAAACCACAAGAAGATCAGAAATGCTCTCTCTCTCTATATCAAAGTATTGATAGCAATACTTCTTATGGTAGCAAGAATTAGAAATAAAGTCAATGCCCAGCCCACTGGAGAGTGGCTAAACAAAGTCTGGTGGATGAATATAATAGAATATTAATTACTGTGCTGTAAGGTAAGACAAACATGGTGGACACAGAGGCATGGGAAAACATAGGTGAACTGATGCAAAGTGAAATGTTGTACCATGTAACTAACACAATATAAATCAGTGGAGAGAACAGCTGTTACAAAGCGATTGAAATGAAGTGTTGGTAAAATCTTAAAGGCCAGGGCTGACCCCCAAAGATGAGATTTGAGAAGACAGCTGTTCCCACTCCTTGGAAGGGTCTGCCAGTGTGCAACGTTGCTCATGGCATCCTATTTTCTCATGTGTTGATTTGCTAATTTTTTTCTTTTCCTCTTTTAAGAAGATTGTTATGTGTCTCTGGGGGGAGGAGGGATGCTGGGGAAAATGTAGGTGATGTGAAAACAAGATATCAATAAAGATCTAGTCAGTACAACAAGGTTGTCGTATTTCTGTTGCAGGTCTCTGTATCCTCAGCTTTTCTTGATATTTTTTAGAAACCCAAGTAACTTGAGCTTCAGCTGCGAATCTTCTTTCTCCAATCAGTCAGTCAACAGGCATTTATTAAGCACTATGTGATGGGTGCTAGGGATATTGATACAGTGAATGAAGCCGTCCTCCTTTGAGGGAGCTCATGTTTTGTCCCCAGGCAGAGTGTAAATTCTTTGGGGGGAGAGGAGTGCCTGGCTAGTAACAGGCCTTTGTGAACTCACTGTTGGCTGAGGGATCCTGAAGAGGCTCTTCTGAATTTGTAACTCCTACAGGAGAACCAGGCAGTGGTACAGAGAGTGACACATCTCCAGACTTTCACAATCAGGAGAATGAACCGAGCCAAGAGGACACAGAGGATCTGGATGGATCTGTGCAGGGGGTGAAACCCCAGAAGGCTGCTTCTTCCACCTCTTCAGGGAGTCATCACAGCAGCCATAAAAAGAGGAAGAATAAAAACCGACACAGGTTAGTGGCATTGGTGCCATTCTCTAGGGCTGAAGTGATGAGTATTTCAGAGGGATATTTCTGGAATACAAATTCTTGGGTGCTGCTGTTGGGGATTTGCATTTTTGCAGCCAGAAAGAAGGAAGGGCCTCTGCTGTAATAAGTAATATGGTCTCTTTTTTTTCCCTAAATTGATGGATAATGAGGCCAGCAATGCAGAAGGAACCCAGTTTTTTGGATTTTGGGTATGGAATAGCAGGTGCAGTTTGGGTAGAAGACCCATATTAAATGAAAATCCTATGTAAAATGACATATTGGGGGTTATTTTTTAATTGTGGGAAAAGGGAGTAGATAGACAAAGGCTTTTTTGTTTCTCTTATTTTTACTTTTCTCTGATTCCTTATGGACTCTTGAGAACTAGCCAAACGTATATTTTTTAAAAATGGCATTTGAGTGATTGTTGTGCTCCCTCCTTCCTTGTCCCACCCCTACTCATTTCTCTGCAATATGCTGACACGTATATTGAAGCATTAGATTCCAAAGCCCTATTAAATAAGAGTGTGCCTTCCCAGATAACATTTGTCCGCATCACTTTCTGAGGTGTGAAATGAAAGATATCAATAATCTGTAGAAGGCAGATATCATTAGGAAAGGAGGATTTAAGATTGCTGTCAGCTTTTGATTATAAATGATAATGTTGCAAACCATTGTAAGTTATATCTGAAAATAATGGACAGTCCATTCAAAGATGTTAGCTTGTAGAAGAGAAAATTGTCATGGGAGAGGGACGTGAAGCTGTAGTTCCGAACCTTTTATGAAGCAAAGAATCCAGACCTACAGAAAAAAGTGTCAGCAGCATTACCTTATGACTCCTCAAGCATCATTCCCATGAGAAGCCTTGCAGCCTCTTTGCCCTGAAGGGAGCAGGCAGCCCATGGGTGGTGCTGCTCAGTCAGGGAGAGCAGGAATATCCCTTACCCTTGATGACTTGGTAGGTTATAGAATTTAGAAGGTTTGAGTGAGGAGGGAGCCTTTGAGATCATGGCATCCATCTTCCTCCTTTTATAGCTGAAGGAAGAATAAGGGACTCACTTGAGGTCAAGTGGCTAGGGAAATGGCAGTCAGGACTGGAAGCCTCCCTTTTGATTTGTAGTCTAGCCCTCCTTCTACTACCTCATACTTCTGATTGTTGTTTTTGAAGTTTGATATTCTGTAAGTGAAAGAAGTTTTTTGGAAACCTTGAAAAGCAGCAAGTTTTTTTTCACAATTCTTTTAAGATTGCAAAAAGGGGAAAAATCCCTCCATGTAACCCTAATAACAAGTCAACACATTAACCTCTTAACGCTGGTAGGAAGTAGCAAAAATTACTTCTGCTTTCTGGGGCCACCACTTACATCATTACAGTCCTGGCTTATCACCAGTAGTACCAACAGATACATTTTGTATCTCTCTTGGATTTAATTTTTGCTAGGAGCTTACCATTCTCAAATTCTTTCTCTTATCCAGAGAGTCAGTTGCGGTGGTCATGGTGAGTCTTGCTTTGGGACTTTCTTAGATGGCTACCAAGTGTTATGTGAATCCTCAAATAGTGGTTCTCTCTTTATATTGAGTGGGAAAAAAAGCTTAATTATTTCTAAAGGGCCTTATTTAGTTTGTGGTGGTATAGATTCTGTAAAGGGGAAAATAACAAAAGAAGGAAGGTAGGAATTTGAGATAGATTAGAGGAAAGTTGATGCAAACTCTAATGTTTGTTGACTGTTGTATATGTCATACACTCGGACGCCTGGGCATGTGAAGAGGCGCATATTGTCTTCTCCTGGCATCTGCGTTGCTGCCCTCTGTTCTTCTCTTCCCTGACTTGCAGTCGAGTGTTTGAGCAATACAAGTTATTTGCCCATAGTTTTAAACATTCAAGATGTGAAGAACTAGTCAAATTTTTTGGTTTTTTCAACCAGCATTTATTTGTTAATCACTATGCATGAAGCACTGTGCTTAGCACTAGGATAGGAAAAAAAAAAAAGACACAAAGGCTCCATCCCTGGAAGCATACTTCAAATGGGAGAGAGAACATGTTAGTAAGTAATTATATGGAAAATTGGAACCAAGTCAGTGTAGCATCATTTGGAAGGGGGAGCGTTCAAAGGAGGGGCACCAGGAAAGGCTTCCTGTAGCAGGTGAGCAAAGCTGGGGACTCTGAGAGGTGGAGATGAGCAGCAGGGCCTTCTAGGGAGGGGGAGAAGCCAAATCAGGCCAAGCAGCCAGTGTTTACTGAGCACACACTGTGTGCCGTATGTAAGCATTTAAAGATGAGGTAATATTTGTCATTTGCTTCACAGAGTGCCTGGCACACAGTAGGCACTCAGTAAATACTGATTCCATTCCATTCTAAAGAAAGGCAAAAAAGTCCCTGCATTCAAGAAGCTCACATCCTAATGGGAGGCACAACTCTATATAAAGAAGGAGGTACATATAGGATAAATTGGATAGGATCTTGGGGAAGGCAATAGCATTAATAAGGATTGGGAAAAGTTTCATGTTGAAGGTGGGATTTTAGCTTACATGAAGAAAGCCAGATAAGCCAGTAAAGGCCTGGAGATGGGAGATGGTCATATCATGTTCAAGGCAGTGCAGGCAGGCCAGTGGAGTGGGTTGCAGAGTATAGAAGGGAATCAAGTGCGAGAAGCCCAGAAGGGGAGGAAGGAGCCAGGTAAGAAGAGCTTTAGATGCCAGCAGGGCATCACTGAGCAGGAGTCGGCTACTTTTTTGGATAAATGGCCTTTTGGTAGCTGAGTTGATGATGGACTGGAGTGGCAAGGGACTTTTGGCAGGGCCTTTTGAGCTTACGTGATTTGCCTGGGTTACTTAGGATGTGTCATAGGCAGGACTGGAATCCAAGTCTTTGTGACTCCAAGGCCAGCTCTCTGTCCATTATACCACACTGCAGCTTGTGACACTAGCTATGGACTTTATAAACTAAAATGAAACTTAACCAGACTATGGGATGTCAGATCCTAATGTTTACTCCTCTGTGACTGGTTAGTAGGGGAGAGTGAACCTTTTCTTAGTTCCTTCTGAACATTCTTTTTTCTTATCTTATCCTGAACATAGCTCTTTTTCCCCCCTTCATTTTAGGCAACTTTGCTGAGGGAGGAGAACTGAGCTGTCTTCTTTTCAGGAGCTCCAAGCAGAGCTTAAAATTGCTGGATCTTTCCCTTCTCTGACCTGTGACTGTCTCACTTAGCCAGATTTTGTAGCAGGACCAGTGTAGAGGACCTGTGCTTTTAGGGACAAGAGCAGGTGTCATTAAGAAGCAGTGAAGCAGTGTGGTATACTGAATAGAGGGCCAGGCATAGAGTCAAGAACACCTGGATTTGAATCTTAAACTCTGACACTGGCTAGCTGGGTGATCCTAGGCAGTTCAGTGCCCCAGGCAACTCTAAGACTATATGTTTTAGAAGAGCTGCTGATCGGCATTAGTGGAGAGATTTTTCCGTACTGAGAGTTCTCTGTACCAATTAATTCATAGGATCAGACCCCATCTCTCCTCCTCCTCTCTCCCACCCCCAAACCTACATTAAGAACATGGTCTTTGTGCTATAGTATTCCTTCCAAAAAAGGAATACTCTTTAAGTCCACAGTCTTGAGTAGATCATTGATAATGAAAATATTGTTCTTTGATCCTGTATTAAGAATGATTAAATCCCAGCTGCCTTTAAAGAAAAGTATTTGAGGTGTTAATCCATAGTTGCACTTACTAAGTCCTGAACTTTTGTTTTAGCAGACGGGTATAAGTTACTTTTATTGAAAGAAAAAAATTGAATTGAACA
Organism: Pseudochirops cupreus; assembly: GCA_028627135.1. Lineage (NCBI taxonomy): Eukaryota > Metazoa > Chordata > Mammalia > Diprotodontia > Pseudocheiridae > Pseudochirops > Pseudochirops cupreus. Next base: position 123,257,515 of record CM053582.1, read on the forward strand.
GCATGTTTATATTATGCACATTATTAATTTCATTTTAAAAGGTTTTGAGTGCCTATTAAGTTTAAGATAATATGCTAGACACTGAGGATAAAAATAAAAATTAAGTTGCTTTTGCTTTCAAGGGACCTACATTCTTCTGAGGGAAGCCTGGTGTACATAAGTAAACGCAAAGTTTATACAAAAGTCATCCCAAGTCTTTTCCAGAGGGAGGGATGGTTGGTAATGGAGGACATCTGGAAAGGCCTTCGGGAGGAGGTGGCAGCTTAGCTATGCTTTGAATGAAGCTAGGGACTCTGCAAAATGGAGGTGAGGAGATAATGCTGTGTGAGGTGGAATATCGTGTATGGGAAACAACAGCTGGCAGGCCAGTTTAGGTGAAACAGGGAGTGAAGGAAAGAATGAACATATGGAACTAAGAATAGAAAAGGATATGAGAACCAGGTTGTGATAGGCTTTAAATGCCAGGTTGAAGACCCTGGTTTTTTTCCTAGAGGCAATAGGGAACCTTTCAAGATCTTTGAGCAGAGGAAGTGGCATGGTCTGTGTTATAGGAATGCTAATTTTGCAGCAGTATGGAGAATGGATCACTGTCTCCTAATGTTCAGGAATATTGAAATCATGCTTCACCCCAGATTTACTCAGGTAGAGACTGACTGAAGTTCTCCCACCTCAAACAGGAAAATACATCGTTTGAGTTTGAAAAGCATGGTAACCCAAAACTAATTTAGCTAATAGCAAAAGTGTTTGACCAAGTGCCACACTGATTTATGGTAAAAACCCTACAAAGCCTAGGCATAGAAGAGTCATTTTTCAGTGTGATAAAAAGTATAAATATAAAACTAAAAGGTAGCATTATTTCATTAGAGAAACACTAGGTTTTCAGTAAATACGAGTAGAGCAGGGTTGCCTTGTTATTTGACAGTTTTAGAATTGCTAGCAGGCTCAATGACAAGAGAAATTAAAATTGGGACAAAACATGATTTTAATATTTCTGACATTCAAAGAGCAGATATAAAGAAGAGACAAAACTATTCCTGTTTGCCAGAATAGGACAACTTATTTAGAAAACCCCAGAGAATCAGAGAAACAGAGGTAATTGTAACTTCAGTAAAGTAGCAGATACAAAAACAGACCCAGAAAGTCAGTGGCATTTCTGACTAGCAGTAACAAAATTCAGGAGGAAATAATAGAAATAATAGAAAAGGAAGTTTTCTTCAATTACTACAAAATTAATAAAATATCTGGGAGTCATTCTACCAAAGCACACTCTAGACCTGTATAAATAGAATCACAGAACATGCATGTCAGAAATAAAGAACAGTAACGACGGGAAGAGAGAATAGGAATGGCTACCAAGAAATACAAATCTCTTCAGTGGGTGTAACTGGTCTTACTTCGTCTAGTTTGGACTGGGACTGTTTTCTTTTTCTAGTTTTATATTTTGGCAGAATAATGTAAATAAATCAAATAGCGTTTTTAAAAAATAAAAGAAATGAAGAACAATTTAACATAATTAATTGGAGTGATGGTATCCTACAACTTGTGACTGGGACTCACTAATATTCCCTGGAAGGCACGGGAGCCAGCAAGGAACTCACTTCACATGTCTGCTGTTTGGGTGGCTAGCAGCAAAAAGATATTTTATAACTGCTCTTCTGTTTGCCACTTGCTCTACCAGAAATGGTAACAAACTAGTGGTTTACAATGGAAAGAATGTTGGATTTTGAATAAGAGGACCTGGGTTTGAATCCTGTTTCTTTGACTTAGTAACTAGGGATGGATCTCACTGGCTCTGGGCTTCAGTTTCCTTGGCTGTAAAAATGGGAGTGGGAGTGGGGTATTTTCAGGGGATGACTTCCAAGGTTCCTTGCAGCTCAAAATCTGTGAACCTGGGACTCAATGCTACTTCTACCCCAAATTTCCAAGGGCATAGAGGAAAGTTTGGGGTATTTGTGGATGCTCAAAGTTTCTTCCAAATGCTTGGAAAACTTTGGAATGCCTAAATGAAAGCCCTGATGTTTAATAGGTAACTCCCGTCAGCTGTATTGCATTCAGTGATTGAGCAGTTTGACCAGCCCATCTCCTGAGTGAACACCTTGCCATTGAAGGGTATTCATTCAGCCCTTGACTTCCAGGAAGAACGAGAGCATCAGGTCCCCGGCCTAGACACCTACCTGGTTGAGAACATATTACTTGAGTATAGTGTTGCAGAATATTTTCTCTTTTTCTCCTTTAAAAAAAAAAGTTCATGCTGTTATTACCGGGTTGTGAGTTAATTTTTTTAAAGCATTTTTATTATATGCCTAAACTCTTTTCTCCCCATTTTGTCTAATGCCCTAATTCTGCATTTTCAGTCCATTCATGTATGTTTTTTTCTAACTCTGCATCTGCCAGCTAATGAGTTGGTCCATATATCTGGTAGAGTTCTAATGAAATAACCATCCCTTTTATAACACTACTTTACTTCTGATGTAAAAATCCATGGAGGGAACCTTTTGACTGTAGAAACCTGGGTGCTTTAATGTTTGAAGTTTTATGGCATAAGATTCTTAATTGATTTTGTTTTTAGTAATCTTGCTAGGATGGCTAATCAACTAATTTATTTAATTAGTATATTAATTTCTATTGCTTTCTTCCTTTCAAATGCTGCCCCTCAGCCCGTCTGGCATGTTTGATTATGACTTTGAGTAAGTTTGATTTGAATTAGTACTTGTGCTGTGTTGTTTAGTGTGTAGACACCAGTATGCCTTTTTGAGACCTTTCTAACTCATAGTTTATCTGTTTAATTGTAGGTATGTATATTAGGTTAGGCTGGGAAGTTTTTTTAAAAAACAGAAAAACGTGATGGAGGTAACATTTCATTTAATAACTTAAGCAAAATTAAGTAATCTTCACTTCTATTCATTTTTATTTTATTTTAAATAGACCAACTTTACCTTATTTCATATTTAAACTGATTTCCTGGCTTTGCTTCATAAAGAGATTAATAGTATCAGATTTGGATATTTTACTCTGGAGAAGTTTAATAAATGAAATTCACTTAATTCCTGTTATATCTCACATCCTGAAATACAAACTTCTAGTCTTTCTTTCCTGAACTTACTTGCCAATGTGTCTGAATAATTATCAGTGATATAGTTCCACAGCTAACATATTAATGTAGAGCATGCCCTTTTAATCCAATCTCTCTAACACATGATTTCATAGTAATTTAAAAAAAATTATAATGGCTTTTACAACTACCATATTTCTTACTGGGTTGTTATCCAAGTTTGCAATTTGGCAAGGTCTAGAGAATCTGCTCTTGCAATTTTTAACTGATCCTTGCTCAGTAATAAGTGGGTAAACAACTAAATTTGACATGTAGTCTAATGAAAAAATGTGGATTTTTCTTAACCAAATAGTCTTTGTTGTAGCTTGTACCATATGCAGTATCTGATTCTTGGAGCCTCTTTTTGCTGTTAGTTAAAATACAAATATCTTTTGTCTTCTTCACCACAGGATTGATCTGAAGCTAAACAAAAAGCCAAGAGCCGTAAGTATCAGTGTTCTGAGGTCACTAGGGAGAACTGGCCAGGCTTTGCTGGTGGACTCAAAGCTATGTCCTAAAGCGAAAAATGAAAAAGCAACAAAGTTCTTAGTGCTTGATCTGTGTTTCCTTTTAGAGCCTAAAATAGTTTTATCAGACACACTTTTTGCAATTAAGAGTATTTTGTTCTTGCTTTATATCTTAAAAGAAGAAAAAAGTTCTCTAACAGTTTTACTTGAAACCATTCCCTTTTGATTCAACAATAAATAGTTAGTAGTTGGGCTTTCCAAGGCAGGAGTTTCAGCTGGAGTGTATAGTGATACTGAAGACAAGCTTGCCCTTTCCGTGTATGTGGGCCTTCTTCTCTTTGCTTTGGTCCATTCTAGACACCCTTACCCCTGACTAGGTGGTGGATAGATGGTAGATACCTCCAATTAGTCAATACCTGGGCTTGGTTGTTGTCAGAGTAGATGCTGTGCGAGTGTGGATGGGTAGATGAGTAGATTTCTCTCTCCTTTTCAAGGGGAAAAAATAGACTCAAAAGTGTGCTGTCATGAATTGCTTTGAAATAGGCTCTTAAGCTGTGCAACTTTCTGTACTTGAGTACTCTGAACAAAGAATTGTTTTACAAACCTAAAATAGTAAATCCTCATGTTGTTCTGAGTTCCATTTAGAGTAGTAATTTGGAATTTTTCTTTTCTCCCCCACAGGATTATTAGAAGACCCATTAGTGCAGAAGCTTACAGGCTGTAGAGCCCTGCCCTCATACAACTTCACCAAGAGAAACACCCCTTCACTGAGTGGCCATTAATGTCTGCGCTCCCAGACCCAGTGCCTGCATTGAGGAGTAGTTTGTTCTAAAGAGGGGTGAAAGAAAAGCCTTTCTGTAAAACCACATCAGACCATTTACCTCGTGTCATTTTTAGTAACTGAACTGCAGGAAGACCAAGTCACGGTGCAGTCTTAGGTTGCCTACTTTCTGCAGTTCTCCATTTTTGGGATTGAGTACTTCCCAGCACTGGCTGCATCAGATTCTTCTGCGATACCCCGTCGAGAGATATCTTGGGTTTTTTTTGATGCCGAAACCAGCGCCCAGTTGTGTTTTGTCATGTGGCGGCTGTAAATATCAGGCATTTCCTTATTCTGCCTTATGTGTTGTTTGTTGTTACTGTCTTGTTTTCTTTGAGGGGTTTGTTGTAATACAGTTGTACAGCTTATGGCTTCCTGCTGTTTTCTTCGGAATCTGATCATCTTTACTTGGCTTAGAGGCTGATATCCTAACATAATCTCTAGTAGCATAAATAAAATGGATGACTTGTCCTATTTGTCTTTTTGCAGGGGGAAGGTAGAGGGTTATTTAATTTTTTTCTCATCTGAGTTGAAAACAGTTTTCATGTACAGGCAAATGGTAATAGCTAAAAAAAACATAAGTTTGAATCCTTTTAAAAACATAAGTTTTTATTATTTTGTATAAAAAATAAAATTTCACAGGCTTCAGTCTCTTCTCATGCTTTACTTTTGCATTTGAGATTTTTTTCCCATTGATTTTTATTTTCCTCATTTCATACCATACAGAAAATATCAGGTGTTTTAACACTCATTTGTTTTCATCTTATCTGTAATCTTCCACCTGGCATTTACCTGATTCCAAAAAGATCCATTACTGAGGTTCTCTCTGCACTTTCATAAGCTGTAAGGAAGAAATCAGGAATTCCATAGATAGATGACTTAGAAGGCGTTTCCCAAGCTGGAAAGTGATTGTAGGCTAGTTAACTGACGTATCTTCCATTCTAAGTTGGGGGAGTGGGGCTAACAGGTTGAGCCTTAAGAACCCACTGAAAACTGTTTAAAGGAACTTGGCAGTTTGATGATTTGACTTAAAGCGAATGTTAGGGTTTACTCAAAGAAACAAGACTTGGGGGGTTGGTATTTTGTTTTATTCATTTATTGATGTGTCTTACTTGTGTCCATTCTTGATAGATCCACAAAGTCAAAAAGTTTTTTTGTTAATGAGATGAGGTTCCTGAAGAAAGGATGCAGCATCTTATCAAATCAACACCCCACCCCCGGATAAACAGTGTTGCATCTGTGCTCTCAGGCGAGGTTTTTGGACTTGGTGCCTCGTTAGATAATCTGACTTTGGCTTTGTTAACAAGAGTGCCTGCATCAGAGCTGCCAATAGAACAGTTAGATGTTTATACCAGGAAGGATGAGGAGAACAAGAGGCATCCTGAAGGAAAACCCAGCAGCTGTCTCCTTCCGTATCAGCTGGTCCCTTTGTCCAGGGAAAAAACCAACACTATTTCTCATGTATTAGTAGCTGGCTTCTGTGATGTTTAACCTAGTACACAACAAACCAGTTGTATGCACCGCTCATGATTTGGACTTTGTTAGCGATTTAGTGGCAGTGCACTTAAAAGGTGGTTTTAAAATATACCTATATACCTATATATACCTTTAGTGAATACTAAATATAATTATATACACACATATGCACAATGTGTGTATGTATTTATATTTAGTATTCACTCTCACGCCGCTCTACCCCACCTCCTGTATCATTATAAAGCCAGCTGCTTTCATTTGTGTTTTCTAGCAAAGGGATTAGTCCTACAGAGACTTTCTGGTTTTAGGTAGATCTGAATTGGAGTTGAATGCAGCAGTATAAAAGAAGCTTTTCTAATTATAGGATTTCTCCTGAGATACTTGGAAGAACCGTAAGAGGCCCCACCAAATGCACTTCGAGTATTTGTCATTTTTGGTTTAAACTAGGAAGTTAAATCCAACTTAATAAGGAATAAATGCCTATCTAGTTTTATCATCGATCCAAAGAAAAACTTGGGGAATGCAATAGAATGTGAACACGTGGAGAGAACAACTGGAACTTGTAGTAAGCAGGGCCTTGCATGTAAATTATTTGTTGGTTTGATGTGATTTACCCAAAATCTTTTCAGATTTAGTCCTTCTGGTTTCTTAGATGCCCTGGGGTTCCTTGTGTTCTTGGCAGTAGTTGTTAAGGCCAGAAATTAAAGTGTTCAGAAGTACTACCACAAACTATGGAGAAACTTTTTGATAGTACTGATTGCTTGGGGGAATTTGAGTTTCGCTTAAGGACTCTGGTGAATTTGTTGAGACAATTGTCCTAAATGAATAGCAGCGAGTCGCTTTTATGTGAAGTGCTTAGAAATATGTAGGGTACTATGTAGAAGTTAGCTACTACCTCCCCTTCCATTTTGCTTCCTTCTCCCCATTTCCCAGAAGCCAAATAGAAGGGTTGGGGAACTCTCCCTGTTCTTTCTTTTTTTCCTCATCTCAAGCTTTGCCTTAGGGAAATAGATTTGTTCCTTCTTACCTCATGTCCCACTTTGTTGGTGTACTTTTTGTTTCATTATTTATAGGGGGGAGGTAACATTTTTGCAGAGTCAAAAATTAAAATGTCTTCATCCATTAATGCCTTATTATGGTGTATTATTGCATAATACAGGGCTTGCCTTTAGTCCTTGGGGCTTGGGAGGTTCAACATGATGGGAATTCAGATATATATGTCATAGGAAGTTAGAACTGGGCATTTTTCTGAACGGCATTAATTTCACCCTTATAAACTGAAGATTCCAAGCAGTGACCAGGAAAAAAAACCCAGTTAAATCTACAGTAAAAGTGTTAGTCTAGACACAATGTGTAAAACTCAGGAAAGCAAAGGGGCTTTTCTCAGGAGCTGAGCAGTACAGGGATGTTCAGAGTGGTAGGTGGTCTGTGGGTCTTTGGAAATCTTAGAAGTGCTTTAAATAGGTGAAAATCATTTGTGTAGTGAAACCTCATTAGTACTAAGGGGGTTGGGGTTCCATGTAGCTAACCTGAACTAGGCAATCTTGAAGGGCAGATTCATTACTTTGAAGTATTTAACTGGCACAAAACTAAAGTTTGGTAAGTAGAGATCCTCTGGGACCCACTTTACTGAGCAGAAAGGAATGATGTATAGTTTTATCTGTGTCAATGTTTGAAAGGTTTCTCTTAAGATATTTAAACAACCTTCTTACTATCTCTGCACCGTTTTCTTAGAAAGCCTTTTCTTCAGTATTGTACAGAGATAAATTTCCAATTCCCATTTCAAGCCTAGAATCCAAGAAGTTAGAGCTGGCAAGGACCTTAGCGATCATGTCGGCCAGCTGCCTCATTGACCAGATGAGGAAAGAGCCCTAGAAAGGGAATGAGTGGCAGAGCCAGCACTGGAACCCAGGGCTTTTGGTTCCCTATCCAGTGCATTCCCATGAAGTTTTATTGTCATTAGATGCTTGGCTAAAGCTTGCCTTTGTTACATCTTTGAAAAGAAAGGGTTTACTAAACAGATAAAGTCAATGAGAGGGTAGGGGAATTGTTTAGTTTGTGGATTAAAGCAAATTGTTTAGTTTGTGGATTAAAGCAAATAATAAGGCATATTTTAAGCTCAATAAGGAAAGTAGTTAATAGTTTAGTATTAGATTCAAAAGTAATACCAACTCTTTTAAAAGGTTCTGTAATTGGATTTTGCATTAATTTACAGATATTCTCCCCACCACCACTTTACTCCATTCTCATTTAGGAAGCTTGTTTTGGACGGGAAGGGGAGGAGGGTTGGTCTTTTTTGTAAACACTTGTTTCTCCTCAAGAGATGTCATCCTATTTGCAGTGCCTAGAAATGGTGTATGAGTGTGTGTGTATGTGTGTGTATGTGGCAGACACTCCTGGAAATAAGAGGAAAGGATTGGAGCAGCCATTCCTTCCATTTGCAATCAGAGTAAGTCATATCAATGTCTTGGTTTTATAGGTGATGTGCTTCATCATTTGGAACAAAGTAGCGTGTGTTTTAACTGATAATCCTGCTCCTGTAGAATAAAGGTTCTCTTTCACTCTCTGAAATTTGTTTTGGTGAAATTGATGGTTTTCACTTATCCAGAGCTGAACCAATTGGCCTTGTCTCATTTCCTCTGTTCCCCACACATCACACACTCCCATTTCTCAGTTCCATGGCTTTGGATTGCTCAGGCCACTGAGGTATCACTCTGTTCAATTTTATCACCTTCCGGAGAGGATGTCAAATAAGGATCGACCTTCTTTCTGCCTCAGTTGTCCCTTGCCCTTCCTATTGCTGCTTTTCAGGTGCTCCTTATAAAGTTCGAACTTTATTATCCAGAACTTTTTTTCCTTCAGTTGCTTTGCAGAAGATACTGCTTGAGTTTCACATATCACATGGGGCTGCTGAGAGAAATAGATAATCCTTGAATTTGAATTTGTGTAAGACTTTCCTAAACCATTTGACAAAGATTATCATTTTAAAAATCCTTGTAGGTACATATGCTCCTTCCATCTCCTCAGATCCTAAACCCTTCCTTGCCTGAGAAGATCTTCCTGAGTAGACTGAAAAACCCATGCCCCGGTGTGGTCCTTTGGGAATGTAGCTTTCCTGGTTTTGGGACTACAGGTTGTGCTCCAAGCTTTCATCTTGCTAGGACCTGCCAGAGTTTGTGTTCGGCTTTCAGAGAGTTCAGGGTCTCTCCATGGCATGAGAAGATCTCACAAGAGACTCTGTTGAACCCCTTGCAGTAGATAGAGCCAAAATTATCCTGACTTGTAGTTGGAGGAGTCCGGAGCATAGAGGGCTTAATTAAAATCAGGCTTCTAGAAGGTGGGACCTGGAGGAGACCTTAGAGTCCTTACAGTACAAAACCCCACTGCATCCTGAGTGTCAAAGAGGATGAGACATTTCAGCAGGATCACACAGGAAGTCAGAGGCAGAGATGGAACTCAAACCCATGTTTTTTGAATTTCTTGACTCCAGTGATCACTCTGTTACACTGTGGACCAAAGACTGCCAGCTTCCAATTGCCGTTGCAGGAAAAACACAAATTCCCCAGAAGGAGAATAGTACTGGTTATCATAAGAAAATATAAACAGGAATTACATTGTTATGTTATCAATGGTCATATGAGACCATCTCTTGAAGGACAGGAATAGCCCCTGTGCAGCAAGAAAGATCCCTTCATCATCTTTCCGTCCTCCCTGTCCAATGGTTTTGTGTAGTACAGGAAAGCAGCTTAAGATGGTGTTTGGAGGTGTTACCATTACCAGCAGGTACCAGTAGATGGCAGGCGGTGCTCCCATAAATGAATGGTCCTGCCCCCATTCTTCATGGGGGTACCTGAAAAAGGGAACAGGGATTCGAGGGCCTCCAGAGGACCAAGGCTTTAAAGTGATTGGCCCTTTTCCAGGATAGGGATCATAAGCACAGTAATTCATATGCCTAGAATGTTTTATTAAGGTTTACAAAGTGTTTTCTTTGTAACAGACCTGTGAAACAGGGCATATAAATCTTCGACCCGTTTTAGAATTGGGGAAGCAAATTCAGTGGAAAAAAGGAATTTGCCCATGCTTGAGCAACTAGGGCCAAGGCTGGGACTTGAACCCAGATATTGAGTCAGAGGGCTCTGGAGTCAGAAGGTCTGTATTCAAATCCCAAATCTGCTACTATTTGGATCGACTTCGAGCAAGTCATATAACTTCCCCTGGGCATCTCAGCTTCTTCATCTTTTCAGATGAATGAGATAGATTAGATGACCTCTAAGGGGCCCTTCTAGGTCTATGATCTTAAGTCCAAAGCTTTCCCTCATTGTCCATCTTTCTTTGATTTTTAAAGTTTAATTTTTTAAAAAACTTAACAAAATCTGTTATCTCCCACTCTCTTACTGAAAAAAAAAGGATAAAACTTTTAAAACATGCACTATATTGGCCATCTGCACCCTAAGTACATCCCATCTTTGTTAGGAAGTGGATAGCATGCTTCATCATTGGTCACTGCATTGATTAGAATTCTTAATGACTTTCAAAGTTGCTTGCTTTTACAATGTAGTTTTTATTGCATAAATTCTCCCGGTTCGGCTCACTTACCTCTGCATCAGGTCATACAAGTCTTCTCAGGAGTCCAGATCTCTTTCTAGGACACCATATGGAATTAGCAGTGGACCCAGCTCATTGATAATATGACATCTAATCATTCAGCCACTACTTAGACACGCACTTATGAAGGAAGCACATTATATTGTTGGCTCAAACTCATGTTTTTCTATATATTGAGCTGAAATCCATCTTCTTTGTAATATCCATCAATTGCTTCTAGTTATCCCTTTTGGGAGTCAAGCAGACAAATCTAATCCCTCTTCCGTATACTAGTTCTCCAAATACTTCAAGACTGTGCTCCTACCTCACTCCCACCGTAAATTTTACTTCTCCAGGCAAAACATACCCAGTTCTTTCCGTCCTCATATGATAGTTTCAAGGTCTCCAGACTTGCCACACTTCAGAATGCTTGGTTTAAGTGTAGAAGAGCTGCAAGGGTGGCCCCTGCCTATCCCTCTCCCATACCCCCCTCCAGTTTGAGAAAAAGTGGAAGAGAGTGCCAAAGAATGGGCAGGGCCTAGAGGAAGGGGGGAGGGGAGCTGGTGGTCGTGTTGTTCAGTGGTGCCTACTCTTGGGGTTTTCTTGGCAAACATACTGGAGTGATTTGCCATTTCTTTCTCCAGTTCATTTTACAGATGAGGAAACAGAGGCAAATAGAATTAAGTGACTTGGTTAGGGTCTCACAGTAAGTGTCTGAGGCTAGATTTGAACTTGGGGAAAATGAGTCTTTTTGACTTCATGCCCAGCACTCTATCCACTGCTTCACCTACCTGCCTGTAGTGGTGGTAGGGGGAGATATATTTCCCAATTCCCTTAGAGTGGCCTCCCCATGCTGCAAGCCATAGATTTCCTAAGGACCAGCTGCCCTACAAGGGAAGATTAATGAGAGGGCTAGCCTAGGCCTGCAGCCACTGCTGAAGACTCCAGGAAACAAGGCCCTGAGTGAGAAGGCCTCAGGCCGAGGCGGCCACTGAGGCCTCCTGGGATAATTTCCAACCAAGAGAGAGTTGAGCAGCTGTCCTCTTCCCTCCCTTCCCACTCCCCACCCCTTCCTTTCCTTCAAGATTTGCATACTTGCTTGTTTCCTATTGGTTGATTCTCATCTTCAGGAACCAGGAAGGCTTTGGAGAGGCCCCTTTGCTAATGTGAAATTTTCCTGGTCTAGGAATCTTGAGACCAGGTTTTGAATCCAGACTGCCCATTTCCTTGAGAAAAAGTCTTATCTCTACTTTGGCCCTGTTTCCTAAGATGTAAAGTTGAGGAGGGGCTAGACCTTCCACCCCTCTATATTCTAAAATACTGTCAAGAAGGTGAGGAATTGACAAAGTGGACAGAGAAGTCCTTAGGAGCCAGCTGAATGATCTCAGCTGAGCCTTCTTTCCCATGAATCGACTTGTTACCCATGACCTAACCTGCCCTTTCAGGGACAAGTCTCTATTTTACTGATGTGGAAACTGAGGCCCCTAAATATGGCTCACTTCTCAGCAGAAGCAGAAAAAACTAGTGTCCTGATTTCCAATTCAAACACTGCCCAATTAACTGTTTTCCTGGTTCTTTCTCTCCATGGACTTCAAAAAACCCCCCAAAACTCCAGCCCAAACAGGCCATGTCATAACTCTGAAAGCATTTCTTAAGCACCCATTATGTCAGCAGACCATAGATTTAGAGCTGAAAAGAAAAGAGGGTGGTCTAGTCCAACTCCATTTCATAGGCTAAGGAAGCTGGTGCTCAAGCAGTTAGATGACTAGACAAGCCCAAAGTCCCACATGTTGTAAATCAGAGACCCCAGATTTGTGTCCAAGTCTCTTCTGACTTGAGTGCCAGAGAACTCTTTCCCTTGTATCACACTAACTCCTCAAAATGAAATGTCTGACTATCAGCCCTCAGTTGCTGCTTCTGAAGGGCCCTGCCTGGAAGCCAGATTGGGAAATGTAGAGGGTGGATGAAAAGAGGGGAGGGGAAAAGGGTTCCCTAAACCCAGAAATCCTAAACTGGGAAAAGTAGTGACTGCAAATATCACAGTGACTCAGCCTGCTTGGCAAGTCCTGATTCCCTTGTCCATTCTCCAACCCACCAGTCGCCTCCTTGGCCTTGGCCCAGGACATTGCAAAGCCCAATTTTTGAGTCCAAATGGCAAGGCGTATCTGGCACTGCCCCAGAACACAGCAGCCCAGGGGAAAGATGACCACAGGCTCTGGCGGTCTGAGAGAACAGGGCAGTCTGAGAGAACAGTGCGCCCCACAGCAGGCCCTAGAGCCTTGAGGGAAGGGCCTGGACTTGGATTCCTCTGGGCCCCCAAGATCTACTCTGATTTGACTGGAATCTGAAAAAAAGATAAGAAACAATGATAGGGATTGAGAGAAAGAAACTGAAAGAGACAGGCACACAAGTGGTGAAGGGAAGAGAGAAACAGAGAGAGACTGAATTCTCCTTCTGTAAACTGAGGGGTTTGGAGCAGAAGAGATGCCAAGTCCTTTCCAGCTCTAAATCCTAAAACCCTGTAACTTAAGTCAAGCAACAGCTACAGGGACAGCTTAGGTGGCTCAGTGAATAGAGTACTAGCCCTGGAGTCAGGAGGACTTGAGTTCAAATGTAGCCTCAGACACAACACTTACTAGCTGTGTGACCTTGGGCAAGTCACTTAACCCCAATTGCTCTGCCTTCCCCCCTCCAAAAAAAAGCAAAAAAAAACCAAAACAGCTGCGGATAAGGACAGTCCAAGCTGGTGCATTTCAGTCCCACTGGGGCCAGAGGTACAGAGCAAAAGCTGTGTCTGAGGAATCTGCAAGTTCATGAAAGCAACTAACACCTATTGAAATACACATGCAAAAAAGATGCAAATGAAGTGGGAGGCACCAGGTTTAAACCTGGCACCTCCTGTCATATGATGATGAAAGGAGCCTCCTCCCAGGCTCAGGAAGCAGAACAGGGTAGTCTCATCAGACCATTCAAGTCCTGTGGGGGCGGGGTGGGGACGCAAGAGTAAGGTTCTCCCCCACCTCCTCACCCAAGGCCCTTCGAAGTTCCAGGGCATGGGCTAGGGGCGTGTCCATATGGCTTGGGGGTGGGGCCATGGAGCCTAGGGCCGGGCTCTGAGCTCTGGGACCAAACGTGCGGTGTGTCAGAGAGCACCTGGCTAATATTAGAGGCTTGGGCTAGGCCTGGGCCTGAGTCACTGCTTTTCCTGGAAGTGGGTGCGGCCCCACCCCGCCTAGCCTGGACTAGGACGGTGGTCTAACCTCTGTTGAGGAGCTAAGAGACCCCCAGCGCAGGCTTGAAAGGCAGTCCCGGGAGGGAACTTCCCCCTTTTTTCTTTCCCAGGAAGGGCAGAGTCCTAGTTCCACGGGCTGAGCCAAGCCAACGCTCCTACCCTGGTCCAAGATACGTGGGTCTCCAATTGCTCATCATTCTTTTGCCTTTCCCTGGGCTTACTCCTTTCCCACCAAGGGGTGGCACCTAGTCAGGGTGGAGGCCCTGAGTTTCCCAGATGGGAGCCCCTCCCTCCCAAGACTTCCCAAACTCAGCATCTTCTGGGGGTGGTGGCAGGACAGCCCACATTGACTTGGCTACTCTCCCTACCCTTCAGACCACCAACTCAGCGTCTCCCAGCCCGACTCAGATCAAAACAGGGAAAGTCAAAACCCCATGGGACCCAAACTAGAGTAAGAATGGGGCAGAGGAAAGAACCTAGGGCTGGGAGTCCTGGCTTCACTACTGACTCCTCTAATTATGTAGACATTAAGTGCCTGCTACCTACAAAGATCCTGTGCTTAGCACTGGATTTCTAAAGATGGGAAACAGCATCTCTGTCCTTTAAGAGCTCACAATCTCTTTCTGATTGTCTCTAGGACTAAATACAAAGGTTTCTGTTTGGCACTGAAAACCCTTCCCTACCTGGCTCCAACCAGGCTAATTATATACAGCGCTCCCTTCTTAACCTCTGTGGTCAGGCCAAACTGGCCTTTGTGCTTTTTCTTACTCCACATTCCATCTCCCATCTCTTTGCCTTTGTGAAGACTGATCCCCATACCTGGGATGCATTCTCTCCTCCTTTTTTTCTTACACTCCCTAGCAACTAGTTTGAAATCATGTCCAAAAAGTTATTAAACTGTGCATACCCTTTGACCAAGCTGTACCTCTCCTGCCCCTTATACTTCCCCAAGACATCCAAGAAAGGGGAAAATGACCTCTATATACAAAAATATTTATGACTCCTTTTGTTATAGCAAAGAACTGAAAATGTAAGGGGTACCCTTCAACTGGGGGATGACTGAACTATCATATATGTATTAATGGAATACTATTGTGCTGTGAGAAATTATAAAAAGGGATTGTTTCAGATAGACCTAGAAAGACTTGTAGGAACTGATGCAAAGTTAAGTGAGTAGAACCAAGAGGAAAACTGATACTATAACAAATTGTGAAGAAAAACAACTTTGAAAGACTTTAAAAATCTGATCAAAATAATGACCAAGGAGGATTTCAGGGGATTCTTCTTGACAGAGATGATGGATTCAAGTTGCATGATAAAGACATACATTTTTGGACCAGGTCAGGTTGGAAATTTATTTGCTTGATGCCTATCTATATGTTACAAGGGCTTTGTTATTCTTTCCTTTCTTTCTTTTCTGAACTTTTGTGATTGGGTGGGAGAGAGGGGGTCTAGGAACAGGGTGACAAAAAAAGAAAAGAAAGAAGGGGGTAATTAAAGCAATTTTTAAAAAATATACAGATGATAAGAGGAAGAAAGCCAGGAAAAAGTCACAGCTCATCAGGGCAACTTTGAAAGTTACATGTTGAATTTATATTATATATTTTAAAAAGAAAGGCAAGCTAAACTTTAGTAGAGAGCCATAATTTTAGGTATAATTCTAATTTTCTGTTCTACTTTCATCTAGAAGCGCTCATTTTATTGGACATTTGTTAAAATTCTTAATAAAAAGAAGGAATTAAAAGAAAAATCCCTTCAGTTCAAGCACTACTTCCTCCTGTTCTTTCCTGCTATCAATTAGTCAACAAGCATTTATTAAAAACCTCCTGTTCCAGTCACTATGCTGGGGAAGGGGGAACCAGGGAAGGTTGTAGAGAAGGCTGTACCTGAGCCGTCTCAAAGGCACAGAAATCTAGTTGGCAGAGATAAAAATTGCAGATTTGGACCTTTGAGATAAATGAATGGAAAGAAAAGCATGTTACTAGATCTTCTAGCTCAATCTCCTTATTTTTCCAGATAAGAAAAATGGGGCCCAGAGAGGAAAGGGATTTGCCCAAAGCCAGACAGGTCACTAGCCTAGAATTCAAATACAGGACCTCTGACAAGATCTTGTCACATGTCTTTGCCACTATTCCAGAGCAGAGTGTATTGTTGGCATGGGAGAAGTCCTGCATGAACAGATGGGTTTGAAAGAGCTTGGAGATTGGGGATCAGTTTGTAGACCAATATGGATAAAAAAGAGAGTCCATGAAAGAAATGAAGAGGGAAACAAGGTTGGAATCAAATCTCAGAGGGCAACACCTGGATGTATGAGTGACATTTCATCCTGTTGCCATTAATGATTTTTCAGTAAGAAAAAAAGAACTATGGTCAGGTAGGGGTGCATCACTTTGGCAGCTGAATGACCTAGGACTGTGGTGTCAATTGCGAGGATCCCTGATGGCCACATGTTGACTTAGGAATCCATTTGTTAACATCCATATTTCACTGAATGTTTATTTTGTTCATTATTTCCCGTTACGTTTTGATCTGGTATGAGCAGCATTCTTGCCTTTACACCTCTGATTTAGGGCATATGACATGTCACTGCAAAGTGAGAGGTTTCAAAGTCTAAATGATCTCTAAGAATCCTGAAGACCCAGAAGGGAACCAGTCCTCTGGCCTTGTAGGTTCCTCTTACCTCTTTCCAAAGAAGCGTTGGTGTTTTCTCACAGAGATCATTAGTATAGACAGTTCCTACCAGCAAAACTGGAAAGAGGAACAGACAGGCCTTTATCCCCCACTCCTTCCTCTGAAGGGGCCATTGCCGTCAGCACGAGTGTATGGGGGAAACCCCAACAAGGTTGTGTGTGGGGTGTGTAGCAGTGGAACCCAGCACTGAACTTCCTAGGAAGGCAGGTGGCTCCAAATGCTGGAACTCTGAGGCTCCCCTCCCCAAGTAGGAGAACCTGTCTTGCAGAAGTGGCATGTCTTGGGTTTTCTTTTAGAGGTCAGAATTTACTCCACCCCTGGTAGTAGGATATGAGCTGGAAGGGCCCCACCAGCTTTTCTCCTGCTCGATCTAATTTCTGGGCAGCTCATTAACTCCCAAGGCACCTTATTCTATTGCTGAGCAGGTCTGAATTCTGGGAAGTTCTTTGTCCTATAAAGCCCAAAGCCTTCCTGTTAAGTTCCCCTATTTGCTGTTAGCTCTATCTTCCGGAGACCTACCTAATTTATTAATTCCACTCCAACCAAAACCATAAAATAAAATCCAAACACCACACACACAGAACTAATCTAAAGTCAAAATTTTATTCGTAATACAGCAGGAAGCAACCACTTCCTATCTAAAATATACCTTTCCATAAACCCACATCTCCCCCATATCCCCTGGACAGGCAGGGCCACCCCTCAACAAAGGTTAAAGATACCTGGGACTAGCACCAATACCCTCTGGGCATAGTCCTACTGGGGGTACAAGTCTCTGCTGCCCCAGCCCCAGGTTCTCAGGGGTCTGGGAGGAAAAAAAAAACACACCCAAGAGAGGGAAACTATAAAGCAGACAAGGTAGCCACAGCAGGTACAAGGAAAGAGAGAGATTCTTAAAAACCTTAACTACTAACGTGAAACCTCGCCGGCCCTGGGGCATCATTGGCGTACATGGTTGGGGGGCCCTGGCCAGGGCCTCGGAGGGCACACGGTGCCGAACCAGCCAGTAAGAGGCTGTTATCCTAAGGACAGAGCCTGGAGGGAGGGAGCCGGAGATGCAGAGGAGGGGAACAGACTCCTCCCCTCCCTGGCTTCTTCTCCCCTCCTTCCTGTCCTCGAGAAGAAAGAGGGCTTGGGGCATCAGCCACAGGACAGACATTACTGTCTCATCATTAAACTCTGATACAATGTGTACCAACAGGGCAATCGCTTCTGGTCTTGAACGGAGACTGAGATCCAGAGCAGAGTCAGATGAGAGAGTTGGAGACCCAGAGCAGGTAGATAAAAGAGAGACAGAAACAGAAGAGTCAAGAGAATGAGACAGAGCAGAAAGTCAAGAGGAAAGAATGACAGAACACAAAGAGACATACAGAGCAGAGACATGAGAAAGACAGAGGCTTGAGTCATATAAAGAGAGAGTCTTCGTTAGTCCATGACCAGAATCAATTGTTACAGTATTTCTTTGGTTTCTGGGATCCCTTTCTTGTAAGATTCTCCCTCAGGCAGATGCTTAGGAACCCACAGGGTTCCTGTGCCAAGACAAGGGGAGTTGTTAAAAACTAGCTTGGTCCATGTACTGTCCCAGTAACTCCAGGGACAGACTGGGGGCACTATCATAGTTAGGCTAGGTTTGGTGGGAGACCGAAGCAGCCCCCACCTCACGCCCACACCCCTACCCCCACCCTGAGGGGCTGTGAGTAGCACTGGGAACTCTCCATGGCTCACCCACTTGGGTTCTGAGATTTGTAGCTGAGAATTTCAGCTGCCAGCTGCTGGGGGTCCAGGAGCTGTGGGAAGCGTCTCATCACAGCCTCCACCAGATGTGGGGGGAAGATGCCACAGAGCTTCACACGTAAACTGGCCCGCTCCTTGGTGAAGTTATCTGTCCCAGCTCCCCACGTGGCTGTTTCAGCACCATAGGCTGCTGGGGCACTAAGGAGGTGGGGATCCCGAAGGGCTGGGGGCACCCTAGCTGCAGTGGGTGGGGGCATTTGGTATGGCTCTGACCAATACTCTCGTAGTGCATACCCCAGAGGTGGAGCGTACTCTGCTGGGATGCTGAACTGCCCGGTGCCCACAGGGCGCCCATAGCCTGAGAAGGAGAGGGATGGAGGGCCAGGGGGGTGCTCAGGGCCATAGGTCAGGAGGTGACCTCGGCCTAGGAAGGTACACCTCTGTTGGTTGCTGCTGCTGCCCCCAGTCCTGGCAGCCTCCCCAGACTCCCCATGGCTGCTGCTGTTCCCCCGGCTACCCCAGAGGTCGGACATTTGACTTTCCAAGGAGCCAATGCCTGAGTCCAGGCAATCTTGGGAGAGATAAGAGAGGGAGTCTAGGGGAGGGGGAGGCCAGTCTGCTGGGCCAAAGCCACTACTCATGCTTGGCAGGCTCCTGCCTTGGGCATAGGCCTTAGTCTGCCCATCCGCACTGCTTCCAGAAGTCTGCTGGGCCCCTGGGAACTTCTTCTCTGGCAACCACTGTTCCCGCTCATCCTTCACAGGGAGGGACCCAGGGGCTGGAGTGGATGTGGGTGAGGGCTGGCAGCTTTTCTTGTCTTTGGCAGGTGCCCGGGGTGGGGAGAGCCGGGCATTGGCTCGAAGTTCATCTGCCACAGAGCGCTGGGGCTGGCTCGGTCTCTCTGGGTGGTAGAACCGACATTTGATCCCATATGTACACTTCTTCCCTGTGGGGAGACTTGTGGGAGTGAGACAGGCAGCAGGTGAAGGGAGACTCACAGGGGAGGCTCAGGGGAACAGGGAGAAAAAAAATGATAGCCTTTACTGCTCCAGCACTTTCATCCCAATATACAAGCAACACATCCCCATTTAAAGAGGAGCAAATGGAGCAAAGGGTGTTTACAGTGATTTCCCAGGAACAGAGCACAAGTAAGGTTTCTAGCCCAGCATTTTATATAGGAGGAAGCTGAAGGCTAGAATGTGGCTCAGACCAACCCAAAGTCCCACAGCCCGGGAGAGGTAGAGCTAGGATCCACAGCTAAGACCTAGGCCCCCTGATCTCCTATCTGGGGCTTTTCCAGTAATGGGCGCTTAGGAGTCAGCTGTGTCCATGGAGGCTCCTGGGAGGTGGGGTGGTTAAGTGAGGGGCAGGGGCAAGGGAATGAGGTGCTCAGGGCCATTCTTACCATAGGGGCAAGGCTGTTTCTTGTGCTCAAGCACGAGAGGTTTTTTCCGGAGAAAGTTATCCAGGCTGGGCCCATGTCGGCCAAGGGGATCATCAGGTGGCATGAACCTGTCAAAAGCAAGAGAAAGCCTCAGTCACTGGTCAGTGAAGGTTCTGGTCAGTCCCTGGTTTCCTGGGGTTGGAAGTTAGACCCCTAGCTTCTGCTTCAGGTCTATAAGGCCCCAAGGATAAGAGCTCTGAAAAGACTCAAGCCCTGGGGCCAATACTCTCTGG
This sequence comes from Pseudochirops cupreus, assembly GCA_028627135.1. NCBI lineage: Eukaryota > Metazoa > Chordata > Mammalia > Diprotodontia > Pseudocheiridae > Pseudochirops > Pseudochirops cupreus. The sequence goes on from CM053582.1 coordinate 123,277,287, forward strand.
AGATTCAAATACTCCCCAAGATGACGTCCCAAATTTAGGCAACAGGGCATGGCTTGAACTTCAGACACTGAGCCTGAAGACTCATAGCCTGCTCATTCTTATCCCCAAATAAGTCAAAGGTGACCAGGATGGGATGTTAGGAGACCCCTGTGTGTGGGGATGCAGCAGTGTATGTTAGGATGTAGCAGACATCTGAAACATCCTCTGTGCTGGACCACAGGACTCTAGAGCTGGAAGGGATCCTAGAGACCAAATCATCTTATTTTGGAGGAAGAAACAAGCCCAGGCAGGAGAAAGGATGCATCCAAAGTCATGCAGCCAGGCTGGCACTGGACCAAGGCTCTCTGGACCTGCTTGGCTCATCCTGCCTGGTTTTCACTTAATAACCCCAGCCAGTCTGATAAACTGATAGCCATTCCTGCACAGACCTACAAGCTTGCCCTGCCTCAGTCCCCACCAATATAGGCACCCAGTGGAGAGCAAGGGGGGGGACTTTGTGTTGCACCTATGAGTTCCTTTGTTCAAATGGCCCCTCCAATGAGGATAATCTCTGACTTCCACCAAAGCAGAGTTCAGGTCCTATTTCCTATAGGCCTTTTCTTTGATCCTTTCTCCTGTTCTTGAGATTACTTTGTAGTCATTTGTATACTTTGTTATTTTTGTGTGTCTACATTATATTCCCAGGTAGCAGGCAAATTCTTTCAGGCCAATATCTCTTTCATTTTCATCTTCATATCCCCAATTCCTAGCACAGAACCTAGCATGGGGTGTGAGCTTAATCAATATTTGAATTAAATTGAATCCCCAGAGACCCTCACTCCCCCAAGTGTGTGCGTGGGAGATGTCAGGTAGAGGAGGAGGACGAGGGACGTACTTATCATTGACGAAAGAGTACATGAGCAGTCTCTCCTCAATGAACCTCTTCCATTCCAGCCGCTCACACTGCAGGTCCCTGTAGGTGTCATTGGAGACTATGATGCCGTCAGAATCGAATGCAAGCTTCACTATGAATCGGTCATCATAGCACACGACCCGTTTGCCCCCCACTCGCCGGGATGGTGTGAATACCAAGATCTTCTTCTTTTCCAGCTCACGAAGAATGTGCTGATCTGCAAAGAGGATGCAGGAAGCCAATGGTAGACAACCATGAGACTTCTCCCACCTCAGGGATTCAGGAGTCCCGCCTTTCAGAGCTAGGGCCCCCTAAGTGCAAGCCCAGTGTTTGCTCTTCCCAGTCTCCAGTCCTGACCATTGCCCCTTTACACATATTATCTCCTTCAAGGCTCACAACAACCTTGTGAAGTAGGTATTATCATCCCCATTTTACAGATTAGGGAACTGAGGCTCAGACGGATAAAGTACCTTGTTCGCTTTCTAACTAGTGTCAAAGGGGGACTTGTCTTCCTGGTTTATTAGAATGTTAACTGCTTAGAGCAAATACAGCCTTACTTTCCTATTTGTATTCCCAATGCTTGGTGCAAAACTTGGCATACTGCAAGCATCTAATGTTCATTCATTCACTCCTGATTCCAAGTCTAGTAGCCTATTTGCTCTATCCTGTAGCCTTCCCCACAACAGTAAGGGTTTGTGGCAGTGAAGATGCAAGGGAAAAGAATGCTGGATTTAGTTCCAGAAGAAGTGGGATCTTGTCCTCTCTCTGTTGCTTACTAGCTGGCAGATCACTTAACATCTCTTGGCTTCAGTTTCCTGGTCTAAAACCAGTAGGGCTGGAATAGATGGCCTTCAAGCTCAACCACTAGGACAGGATGATCTTTCTGGGTCTTGGCTTCCTAATCTGTATGATAATGGAGGTGGGGTGGGTGGAGATTAGACCAGGAGAGCTTGGAGTTCCTTCCAATTCTAAATCTAGGATTCTCTTTTCTGGGGACCTGAGATAACTCAAACACTGGCCAATGCAAAGTGGATCTGGACCTGCTAGTTTCATTCTGAACCAGTAGCTTTAGAAAACACTGATGCTGGTTGTAGTTCAAATGGATTCACAAGACGCTTTTTTTTTGAGGGAAAAAATAAGGAACTGGCTGCTCTCTTGGGGTTCTCAGCTCAGTGAGACACATCTCTCTTTGAATGTGACCTCTGTATGATGGCCCTGAGTCTGCCCCAGCCAAGGGAGTCCCCATGGTTGAAGTCCTCAACCTGCCAAATGGTCTGAGTTGGGAGTCCTACTTGTGAGACCCTAGGGCAGTGATTCTCAACCTGTGGGTCACGACCCCTTTGGGGGTCAAACGACCCTTTCACAGGGGTCACAGGGGTCGCCTAAGACCATTGGAAAACACATATTTCTGATAGTCTTAGGAACCGAGACACCACTCCTGTATCTGTTTCCAGGCAGGTCTACCCACATGCAGATACGCCCACATACAAGTATTAAAGGGTCATGGCTTGAGGAAGGTTGAGAACCACTGCCCTAGGGGAAGCTGGTTTCTCATCTGTAAAATGGGTTACCTTTAATGTTGACCTCATGGACCTGATGTGAGGGAAACATTCTATAAACTTTCAAATGTCTTAGAAATGGTATCAACTTGATCACCGAGAAGCACAACAATCCTGACCTTTATCTTGACTTGGTCAGGACTGGACAGTGCTGGAGGCAGCCAGTAGTGGCAGCAGCACATCTATACTTCCCTTTCCCCCATGGCTCCCATGCAGCAACCCACAACTCTACCTTAAGGGCTTTGAGGCTCCAAAAGGTCCCAAGGGGCTCCTTTCCCACAGAAATGTGGAGTCCTCAACCTAGAGACTTTGTAAGAGAAACCTGGGCTGGAAGGCAGGGTTTCTTGCCAAGAAACAGGAAGGTAGACGCAATGACTTTCATCAGCCCCAGAGAGAGAGAGACATTTATGTCCATCCAGCGGTGGTGGGGAGGGGAGGAATATGACTACTGTCTGACCTCAGTTTTTCTGAATCCTTGCTTGAGCAGGGGACGAAGAGGTGGGGAGGTGGACATTCTCTCCCAAGACTCTGGCTTGGCCATGGTTCCTTGAGCTAAGGCCTGTCTTGACCCCCATCTCCCTCCCCACTCTTGGAGGCTTAGACTCTTCATGTCTCCCCTTACCTGTAATGGGCACATCAGGACGTGGCTGCTCCTTCCTCCACAGTGGTACAAAAACGGTGATATCTGAGTGGCCACGCTCCAGGAACCAGTTTACAGCTAGCAAGATGCCCCGACAGGAGAAGACCTCCTTATTTCCATGGCTAGAAGGTGGGTGGAAGTCACAGGGTAAATCAATGCAGAAGAGGGAGGAGAAAACAGGTGACATGTAGGATGGAGGGTCCAGTTTTTATCAGGCCAGAGAGGAAGGGAGAGAGGCCTGGCTTGGCACAGTTGCTACATATCCTCCTGGGACCTCAATTTCTTCACTGGAGGAATGAGAAAGATTACGTACTAACAGGTAACTCCCTTAGGCCTTCTGGCTCTCACATTCCACCCCAGTTTCCCATAGCACCACCAGCAGGGAATACCCCTTCTGTCCTATCTCCCTCCAAAGTGAGGAAACACCCAGGATTGTGGCAGCTCCCACTCCTGTGGGGTCAGACACACTTTGCAACATCAGCTGAGGCTGGGGGAGAGAACACAGAGACTTTTGGTTTCTGTGCCCACCTGGGCAGTGTGGGCAGAGTGGAAAGAAGAGTCAGACTTTAGAGTCTGAAACCAGCTCTGCTACTTAATATCTGACTGACTTAGGGCAAAGCATTTCTCTCTGGGCCTTGATATCCTCTTGTGTAAAATGCAGTCTCGAAGGTACCACATTTCAGCTCTGAAAACTGATGACGCTACAACTTTCTGCCTAGAACTGTAGCTCCATCATCTACATGAGACAAGTAGTAGGACCTGGAGTCAGGAGGACTTCCGTGCACATTTGGTTTAGCTGCATGACAAGTCGATCTCTGTCAGCCTCAATTTTCTGATATATAAAATGGGGATAATAAAAAATAGTATCTACTCCCCAGAGTGTTATAAAGAGCAAATAAGGTGACATTTTGCAAAGCACTTTGCAAACATTAAAGCCATACACAAATATAGTTCTAATTATTACTCTTCTATGACCTCACCTATCTCCAAAGACATACACTGGCCAAGGAGGCAGGATCTCTTGCCCTGTTTCCTCTATGAATCGTAATATGAGGCGAGTCCCTTCCTCCCTCTCTGGACCTCAATTTCCTCGTCTATAAAAAGACGGGACTGGACTAAATGGTTCCTAAGATCCTTTCCTACTATCAAAACAACTCAGTCATTCAATGAAATTCCAGAATTCTATAACTGGGAGTCAAGAGATCTGGATTTTGTGACTTGTGTGAACACAGGCAAAGGTTTTTTTTTTCCTCTCTAAGGTTTCAGTTTTCCCATCTATAAAGCAAAGTATGTGTATTTTTGTGCGTTTTTAAAGTCCTTTACAACTCTGAAGCCATAATTCAAAGATCTAAGTGACAAATGATTTAACCCCTCCCTTCCCAATTCCTATCTCAAAATGGAAATGAAGGTCAAAGCTGTGGGAGAGAACAAGCCAGTCCTGAAAGACCTCAAAATGGATCAAAATTATTTCAAATTTAAATAAACCCCATACTCAAACCCTTAACTCCCAGCTATTACAATAAGGCTAAGGGGAGACAGACCAAGGTGGGTCTGGCGATGACTAGGGGGAGACAAGCAGCTCTGACCTAAGGCATTAGGGACTTGAATATCCCTGCTGAGGATGGAGATCATTTGGGCTTTCAGTAGGAAAATTCAATTCAATAAACATTTATTAAGTGCCTGCTCAGTGCTGGGCACCGGGCTAACGGGCTAACGGCTAAGGATACAAAAAGAGACAAAAGACAGTCCCTGTCCTCAAGGAATTTATAATCTAATGGAAGTAGCATGCAAACAAACATAAACAAAGCAATCTATATACAGGATAAATAGGAAATAATTAACAAAGGGAAGGTACTAGGACTAAGAGGGGGTGGGGGAATAGTACTTTTGTCATTTCCTTCAACTCTCCACTAAAAATCTTCCTCTACTGCCCCAACAAAGCCTAGGCTCTGGAAGACTTTGCTGGTCAAAGACAATCTCCAGAGAACCTACTATGCCATACCTAGGCTGAAAAGGATTTGAGTGTGTGTGTGGGCTGCCTGAGAGCCAGCTTGACTAAGCGAAGAGACTCACCAGCAGGATCTCTGGCCAGAGAGGACAGGATTAAGAATCAGGGGAGGGAAGGCTCACTTTGCTCAAACAATAGGTCTTAGAAGCACAGGATCACAGCTCCAGAGCTGAAAGGGACCTCAGAAGTCTCCTAGTCTACCCCCTCAGTTTATAGATGAGAAGACTGAAGCCCACTGAACTAACTTGCCCAAGGCCATACAAGTACTAAGTATTTAAGGCAGGACTGGAATTCTGGTTCTTCTGGACCCAAAGTCCAGCACTCTATGCATGACAAATTAGATTAACTCCTTTGTTTTGCAAATGAAGAAACTGAAGGCCAGAGACAGATTAAATGACATGTGTCATAAGGTCACACAGGCAGGAAGCATCAGGAGGAGGATTTGGGTATTGAAGAAATACACTTTTGGAATCCTTTCGCCACCCAATAAACTGACCCCAGTGACCAACAGGACTGCTCTCCCTAGCCCCTTGTATCCATTTTCCCTGTACGCTCTTTATATTTGTGGCCTCCATATACTTGTATGGTGTTTGTTTCTCTGTTAGATTCTCAGCTCCCTGTGAGAAAGAATTTTTTTATTCTTTGGCTCTATATCCCCAGCATCTGGCATAGTACTTGGAATATGGAAGGAGGTTAAGAAATGCTTGCTGATTGACTAATGTAGCTGTTGCTCTCTAAATCAGATGTTTTTCACCTGGAGCAATGAATTTGAAAAAAAAATTATTTATATATTTGTGTGTGTGTGTGTGTGTATATAATGTATATACATATATATATTCTGAGAACTATTTTTCATTATAATCAGTTTACTTTACAACCTGATACATTTTATTTTATGTATTTAAATACATTATTCTGAACAGGGGCCTGTAGGCTTGGACCCAGTGGGTCCAGGACACAGGCTTAAGAAGCCCTGCTCTAAATAAACTCCCCTAGACTGGAGGTTTGGGGAGAGAAAGTAGTACCTAATGTAGGTCTGGAATGAGATAACCAGACATCTGGGTTCTCCTCAGTCTCCCAGTCTATAACTTGGGGGGTAGTGATCCCCATCTCCCCCATTCTCAGTGGAAAAACTGTGCCACTGTGGCTAAATAGAGCCTTTCCCCCTTAGTCCAGTATGACTAGGAGGGCAATCTGAAGAGAGAAGGGTCTGGTAAACCACCCCCTGTTCTCCCTTTCAATTCAACGGTTGCCATGTAACCAGGTCTGGCTGCACATTAACTCAAGGTAGCAGCGGGTTTCCAAGCAATCAAGGGCCCTGGTGACTCCAGGTGGGAGGTCCAGGTTGCCAACTCCCTGGCTCCACTGGCTTCTCTCCCACTGCCAACTCCCCCTCCCTAACATTCCCCCTCCACCCCAAATGCGAATTGAGAGCTCATACATCTGGCAAAATCAGACAGATTAATCTTACGTAAAGAAGGCAGTGCCACTGAAAACCACATCCTGTCGGGGATGTTCCCATTTCTGGGGCGTCTGTCCGCCTGCCCACTTTTCCTCCCAACCAAGCCCAAAATTAACTCAGAGAACAGCTACGGGGAGGGGCAGAGAGCCCCCAGTTAGAGCACAAGGAAACTTCTAGGGAAGGTGTCCAGAAAGGATACCAGGAGGCTGAACAGGAAGGAGGCCAAAAGAATGACCCCATTCATTGCTAGCTGGGTGAGCCTGGGTCTCCTCTATACTTGAATTTTCTCCTTGAAAATGAAGCCTTGGACCTCCAAGGTCCATTCTAAGAACTCTGATGCCACTGGACTCTTCTCTGAGCTCTGGGTGAATTGTGGGGCTTTCAGAGCACCAGGCTAGCTCCATCTCTTCTCCACTGGAAACCCTCCTCTCTGGGGAGGAATGTTTTCTCTTCTCCTCTCTCTTCCCTCTCCTCTATGTGTTCTCTGCTTATTCTGGCCCCCTCTTAGGTGTTCTGATCCTAGCTGGCCAGCAAGCGACCAGCTAGGAAGAGATTAGCCAACTAGCTGGTCCAACCCTCCTCCTTTCAGAGAGGAGCAAGTTGAGGCCTCCAGACATCAAGTGATTTGTTCAAGGTCACACTCAAGTCCTGGTTTGTGGCTGGGCTGGGACGGGATCAGAGATTTGCCTTTTAGCCCAGGACTCTTGCCTTTATATTGTATTGCCTATCTCAGCCTCATTTCTAGGAAGCTGAAGAGAAACGGCACTGCGCCCCAGAGAGGTGGAAATGGAGATCTGGTGGTGGCTGCTGCTCACTGAGCCTCTGGGCAGGTCTGTAACTAGGACTGTGAGCAAGGAATATAGAGGAAACAGAGGACAGCCCCTACCTCCCCCTCCCATTCTGGACGTTTTTTTCCCTCAGTGATTTCAAAACTCATTCTGATTCAGGATGGATGCTCCTTGGTCTTAGTTTGTCCCTTGTGTCTAAATCCTGGTTTCATTTAAGCCTCAGCTAAAATCCCACCTTCTGCAAGAAACCTTTCCTGATCCCCCTTAATTCTAACACCTTCCCTCAGCCAATTACCTCTGATTTAGCTCTGTCTATATCATGTCTTGATGTGGATGTTTGCATATTGTATGTTTGCATATTGTCTCCTCTATTAGACTGTGGGCTCTTTGAGGGCAGGGGCTGCTGGCCTTTGTTTCTATCTCCAGGGCTTAACACAGTGGCTGGCACACAGTAGGCCCATATAAATGCTTGCTGACTTGACTAGATTATTAGAGTTGCCTGGGGGCACAGAGATGTTATTTGATTTGTCCAGAATCACCCATTGCTAATGTGTGTTAAGAAGAAGGCCTAGAACTCAGGAACTTTTGACAGTAAAGTTGGCATTCATTTGATAGAGAGAATGAACACATACATGTGCCAGCATGTGTGCACACAAACACACACTCACCCCCTCTTGGGTTTAGTGAGATTAGTCACAGGAAGTTTCCCAGTAGAGGCTGGCTGGCCTAGGTGTAACATACCCTTCATCTCCCTACTTCCTGCTTCGTGGTATGTCTGGGAGTTAGGGGTGGGATGAGGCACTTAATGGTAGCAATCCCATTCACCAGTCCCTGGGGAATCTCAAACAGCTGGTAGCCTCCTTCCCTCTGAGGTAAAACACCCAGCCTATGCTGGGCTCTTTACCCACAGGTATAAACACGTTGGAAAGGCCTTGTTTGGGTGTGGGGACAGACACGTGCCCACACACACACACACACACACACACACACACACACACACACACACACACACACACACACACACACACACTCTCTCTCTCTCTCTCTCTCTCTTCCCTGCTCCGAGGATGGGCAGCGAGTCTTGGCTTGTGCCTCTAGCTACAAAACCAGGGTCTGCTTGTTCTTGGAAGATTCCTCAGCCCAGTTCCCTCCCCCCACAGATGGTCAGTTTAACCTCGGGAGACCTCAGGAGGAAGGGGACAGTAAAGACTATGGCATTTCTCCCTTTCCTCCATCCTCCCCTGCCATGGCCCATTACAGAGGCTCCCAATGGAGGCTTTGAATGAACTGGAGACTGACTCCCTTTTCCTCTAGGGTCTCAAAAACTCATTCTATTTTATTCCTCAAGGCCATTTTCTCTCTGGGCCTCTGCCCACCTGTCCTTTTCTTTCCCCTCAGACAGTCAGAACCCAAAAGAATCCACTACTCAGTCTCTTTTCAGATGAATCAGTCTTAGTGTGAAATCTGGAGAAGAAAAAATATCCAACACAACTTTTGTGAGGAGGGCAATTCAGCGGAAAGGAAAGGCCAGCCATGCCACCACTCTTGAAGGTACCCACGTTAAAGACTCAACTTCCCACTCCCCCAGAATGGAAGTTACTTCTTGTTGTCCTCGTGTCCTCAGGGTCCAGTGGCTAGAGCTGGCTTGGAAGCCAAGAGAAACCTCACTGTGTTCAAGTCCATCCTGACACATGCTGGCTCTCTGATCAGGACGGTGAAGGCTCTAACTTCTCCATGCTCTGAGCAGCTCTCTTGTCAGGCTGTGAGTTATAGGGAACTGCTGACTGGCACTGGTCAGGGAGGTAACCTCACCTGGGAGTTCCCTGGGCAAGAAGTCACAGGTCAAGTCTCTAACTCAATCTCTAAGGCTTAGCTCAGGGCCTGCACATAGTAGGTACTTGAAAAATGTCAGCTGAACCAAAACATGCCCCTTCTAGCTCTGACAATCTGTGTTCTAGAGAGCATATGGTTTTCTTCTGGGAAAGGGTGGCCTAATTCTAAACTTTTAATGTTTAATAAAAGCTTTCTTTCTAATTAAAGTAGCTTGCCCCTAAGCCTGAGGAGGAGTGTGAGGTAGGAGTGGGGGTAGGGGGGAAGAGAGGAGAGTTAAGGCCAGACAGGCTCTCCCAGAGTCCCCTGGGAAGGGAGAGAAGAAGCCCTCCCCAGGTAATCTGATTTGGCAACAGGCTAAGAAAATTCCCTTAGAAGGAAATGAGAGGTTAATTTCCACCCGATTTGCATATGGTGGGGGTGCTGGAGGGTTGGGGGGTGGAGGGGGGTTGTAGTCAGGCAGGGCAGGGACACAGTTTGCAACACAGGCAATACAGGAAGTCAGGGCTGGAATTCCCCTCCTGGGGAGCAATGAAAACCCCAGCCAGCAGGGGACTGTGGTCCCAGCCAGGCCTGACCTCTCTCCTCTCCCACTCCACATGGCTCCCTGGGGCTGGGCTGGGCTTACTTGCCGGCTCCAGGCCGCCCAGCTGGATTGCCTCCCGCACACACTGTTTTCCCAGCTCAATCTACTATCCACATGCCAAGAAACAGAGATAGCTTCTCTTTCCCACCCCAAAACTGACCAAATACAAATCTGTCTCATATACCTGCACTCTCCCACCCCCATACACTTACAGGACCCTTCGGCACCCTAATACATACCAATAAACAATACAATTCCAGGACACTGATACTCAGCCCTCTTCATACTATCCTGATACATCACATCCCAAATCAATCTCACTGCAGACTCTTCAAATAGAAGGATCATGGATTTGGAGCTAGAGTGGCCTTCCAGGGCCATCTAATCAAGGGAGCGCTTATGAAGCTTGTCCTCAGCGCCAGGCACTGTGTTGTGTGCTGAGGATACAACCCCTGCTCCCCAGGACCTAATAAAAGAGTTTAAAACCCTCACTTTACAGATAAGGAAACAGAGGTTCAGAGAGGGCCAGAAACTGCCCAACACACAGGGGAGTGCGGATCTGAGCCAGGCCCTCCCACTCCAAGTCTAGGATTTGAATTTTTAATCCAACCCAACATCCCCATATATTACATACCTACTTTGAACTAGGTACTATGTTAGGACACAAAGACAAATTTTAAAAAATCCTTGACCTGGAGACCCTTATATTCTACACACATCCAAATACTATACAAACCAGTATTCAGACCCTACACAACACAAGCTCATATCACACAGAGACCAGACTGATCCCAAACTCATACCACACCAGAAAGATTCTACATCATTCTTCCCACTTCAGATAGCCTAATCATCTAAGCAGATTCCACACCCCCATGCCCATTCCCTTGGACAACAACTATGAAGGGCATGAAGCTACTGCTGAACAGGACTGTGCCATCGAGAGTGAGAGTCAAGAGCCCCTTGGAGTTATGACTAACCACTAATCACTAAACTGTGACTTGACAGGCTCTCTCTCTGAAACTCTTTCCCTGACCTCCAGGTAGCTGAAAACCCAGCTTGTCTTAGGTCCAAGTACAGAATGGACATGACCTTGGCTGTGCCAGGGATTGGTAAGAGTGGGGGAAGCTGCAAGAGATTAGAAGGCCCCTGAATCCAAGGCCACCCTAGCAATTCCCTTCCTCTTTCAGTCCAGGTCAACACAGATCTCACTGGTAAGAGCAGAAAGAACTCCTTGGAAGCCAAGTTTATAACCCTGAATCTATGATCCTATGATCTTTCCCTCTCTGACCCTGTTTCCCCATATGTAAAGTAAGGAAAGCATGTCCCTATCTAACTCCCTGAATTGGGAGTGTCCCATTCAATGAACCCTCAAGAAACTTCCTCCTGCTTTCATTAAAAAAATTTTTTTTAACTACATAGCAACCCACTCAGATTTACAATGGGTCAGTTGAAAAGTTCTAGTTCATTGGCCTTCATTTTACTGAGGAGAAAACTGAAACCCTGATACAGGAAGGAAACTGTCAAGGTCACAGGGAGTCAGTGGCAGAACCAGTACTAGAACCCAGGGTCTCCTGACTCCTGGTCTCAGGCTCTTTGCCTAGTATGGGCAGTTTCCAAACTACCCATTTCCTTTCCCCTAAAGTTGACCCCTGACCTTTTCCCTCTCCAGACACCGGGCCCTTTTGTTCCAGCTAGCTAAGAGGAAAGGCTTAGCCTCCAGTTTGACCCATTTTCAAGGACCTCCCAGTAACACCCCCAGGACCGCTTTATTCCCAGCCCTCTAGCTGGGCTGGAGCATAAAAGCTGGGAACAAATTAGACCTTGCTATCTCCCCAAGTTCTTGACTGAAGGAGGACACCCCCTCACACTCCACCACACCTCCCCAGCAAGTCACTCCATGGCCTTCTCCCTCACCCAGGGGAGTTCCTGCCTGAGTCCAAGGCTCTCATGTCAGGAGGCACTGTCCTCAGCCAGCTCCAGGAAGCACCTTCCCCATGGCTCAGGGCTCCGGTAGGGACAGTCCCCTGAGTCAGAGGGGCAGGTGAGTCACTGGTTCACCTGAGGTCTAAGCTCACTCACCCCCTGGGTCCACCCACTCACTCCAAAGGCCAAGAATTGATTGCATTTAGTCCAGGTCCTTGCAGGCAAAAAGAGTTGGGGGTAATCCTTCCTGCAGTTGAGGAGGAGGGGATATTTTAGTATCAAGAGTTTTAAAGTTTTCAAAGGCCTTACATACAAAGGCTTAACAACCCTTCAAGGTAGGAAAATTCAGTCTCACAGAGGTTAAATGACTTTCCTGCGGCCACATTTAGCTAGTAAATGTAAAGAGTTGAAATTTCAACCCAAGTCTTCCCAACTCCTAGCCTGGCACTCAATTTCTTGCCCATATTAAATATTCCTCAGAGAGAATGGAGTTGGCATTTCTTCACTTGGAACCTGAGAGCTCCTATGGGCTCCACCTTCTTCTGGACCTAATACCATTTTAGAGATGAGGAAACTGAGGCCAGCAGAGATGCAAACCCATTTCTCCCTAATGATTTTCACCCAGGGAGGAGCCCCATTGAAATATTGGTGCCTTATACTCCTATAAGAAATTGTAACATTTTAGATGGTAGACCTGTGTCTTGGTGATGGCAGAATTGTATATCCATCACTACCAAAGAGGTGAGCTGCACAAAGCAGTTAATGGATGTTTGTTTAACAGACCACAAGCAAAAGTCCTGCCATGTTATCCCTGCATGTGTAATCAGGATGACCATAAAATTCAAATTTGACTACAGAACTTCTAGTTAGGGCCAGGACAAACATGCTCATGACATTCCAAGCTCCTAGTCAACCAGCATGAAAACAGAGGAAGGGACAAAATGATACCCAGAGTTTGTGAACAGACCTCATGGCTACATTGCTTCCATCGATGACCACTGGCCTCAGGTTACTGGCTTCCTTGTCCTCAGGGGGTAGAGAGCAAGGGGAGGGTGCCTTTGGGGTCCCTCCGCCTCGGGGCACCAGCGGTGGTTCTGTGGGCCCATCCAGGGGGGCTTCCCACTCTGTGGCTGGTCCGTGTTTTACCAGCTCACCCAGGACAGTGTTGGTGTCAGCCTGAAGTCCCAGCTTGTGTAGGACTCCATGGATCTCCCCAGACGAGTAGCCTAGCTTCCGGAAAAAGTCCACTTTCATCTGTAGCTCTGTATCATCCAACCCTTCTGGTTGGCCTGGTTCTGGGGCCACCATCACAGTTCTGTTGTGTGGGGAGCCAGGCCGGCTGGGTTGGGGGCTTCCCCGACGTCTGGGAAGGGGTCCCAGGCTGTTGGACCCCAGAGAAGCATTCTCCTGGACAGCTGAAAGACTCATAGCAGGATTAGCTTGATGGAAAGGGCCCTCACTTGGTGAAGTAAGGACCTCGGGGGACCTCTGGTCCATGTTCATCCTTCTCTTCCTGAAGGTTCAAGCTCCCAGTTCCTTCCAGCTTCTGTGAACCAACCAAGCAGATGATTACTTAATCAGGGGGTTTAGGAGAGAAGGGGTGGGTGGCATTCATTTAGACTTCTTCTGTGGACAACTCAGTATGATAGAAAGAACACTGGCCTGAAGCTGGGAGACCTGGGTTCAAATCTCAGTTCTGCCACTGATTTTTGGTGCAACTTGGGCCAATCATTTCCTAGCTTCGAGCCTCAGTTTCCCCATCTCTAAAGGAAGGAACTGGATGATTTTTCTTCTTAGTTTTGAGGCTTAGTTATTCTGTGAAATCAAAACCTCCTGTATTCTGGGCCACCATATTGCTAGGGAAATTGAGGACAGAAATGCAGGGCCTAGAAGACTCACAAAACCCCGCCTCCCTAACAGTTTTTCCTCCCCAGTACGCCTTGGAGGCTGAGCCCTCTCTGAAATTCTCTCTCCCCCCCCCAATACAAGCTTCTTCTGATTGGGGGAAGGGAGACCTCACAGACCACCCCCTCCCACCGGTCTTGGGCAGCTGCTTCCAATTGTATCTCTCCCTCCCCACCCCCCTAACTAGGAGAAAGGTGAGGGAGGGACCAGATAACCTCAGCAGATTTGGAACTGGGGTGGGGGGAGGTCAAGAAACCAGACAAAACTAGGTGGCGAATTCACCTCCCACCAACCAAGCTCAGAGCAGACGTGGTCCAGGTCCCAGAGTTTCACTGTGGGAGTGATGGCGCTGGGTGGGAGGGGGGACAAGGGGTTGCTACAAAGCCTGTTTCTTAGATCCAGGCACTAGACAACGGTCCCAAGGCATTGCCAAGGTCACGGAGCTTGGGCAACTGGGAGAGAGAAGTTTCCAAAACTGCTGAAGGGGCAGAAAAGTACGTAGGAAACTTTCGAGGGAAGTGCGGGCGGGGGGTGAGGGGCTGGGGTGGAAGAGAGAGCGGTGAAGAAGAGAAATGTCGGGTCTGATCCAGGCTAATCCCGGCCCAGGGGGGCTGGGGACGGCCCTTAAGGCTCCGGCCTGACCCTGTTTCGGGCTTCCTCTTCAGGCCCAGTCCGGAGATGGACGACAGCTGTCCCGCCGCCTCCCCGCCCCCCTCTGCCCCTCCAGAACTCAGTCCCTACTTTCGCGACTTCAGCTAAGTAGGGAGAGGAACGCCCGGGCTCGAGCTGGGGACCAGATCCCCCCAGCCGCCCTCTTCCTCCGCCCCACCCGCGCCGGGATCTTCCTACCCGGCCGTGCGCTTTCCCCAGCAGTGTCTCCATGGGGGTCCGACTCCGGGGGGCAGTGCTCGTCCCCGGGGCTTTATACCGGGGGGCGGGCAGGTCCCGACAGGTGGTGGCGGTTTCGAAGACGCGGAAAGCTGGAGCGGCTACGGCTGCGGCCCTTTAGGTGAAGGAAGAGGAGGAGGAGGAGGAGGAGGAGGAGGAGGAGAGGGAGGAGGCGGTGGCGGGGCCGGGCCGGGCAGAGGTGGGGAGGCGGGAGGCGGAGCGGCCGCTGCCACCGCCCCTTCCTGCTCCTCCCCGCTCTCCGGCCAGGCCGGTCTTCTCGGACACGCCTTCCCCCCAAAGCCAGCCCCGCCTCTCCTCTCTGCCCTGGGCCAGCCCCTGCCTCTGGTCGGAGGGCCGCGCCTGGACTCTCCCCTAATAGCCGCAGGCACCCAGCTCTGGCCGCGGACTAGCTGTTCCAGCCCCGGGGGACTACGGCTTCCACGTGGTTTTGGTGCCAAGGAAGAGGAAGTAGGGAAAGGGGAGGGCGGGCCCACGGGGCAGCTGCCTCCGTCTACATCTGGCCTCCCTTCAACGTCCATTCATTTTTGAGGTCTGTGGGGGTGGGGGTGAAGAGATAGGGTCTTATAAGGGGAAAAGAGTGAATCCAGGGTTCAGAGTACCTGGGTTCAAAACCTAGAGCGAGCCCCTCTGGGCCTCAGTTTCCCGATTTGTAAAACGAAGGGATTGGATTATATAAACTCTGAATTCGTTCTTGCTGAGTTTGTCCTGAGGAGCTGCACACATGTAGGCACCACGTACACGCATCTACAGAGAGGCACGTGCTACACACACTCCCAGTCCACGCCAGGCACCCGGGGTTAGTGGGAAAAGCTGGGTCTCCCTACTTTTGACACTTCCTAAGTATACGAGGTTAGACAGCTCACTTCCTGGAGTCTGTTTTCTCTTCCGTCAAAAGGATGGTAATAATTGTAGCATCTGGCTCACAGGATTGTTATGAAGATTAGTCAAATGAGATAACCCACATAATATCTGGGCTGTATTTTCTAAGTCTAAAAATTCCACAGCGATGTCTATCATTATATACACGTACATACAAGTACTTGTATATACATATATACACATATATACATACACACACGTTGGCCATTCACATGACAAGTGACCTCTGTTACTCTCACAGCTATTGTATCTTCAGAGACATTTCCCCAAACCACATTCAGTCCATTCCCACAAACATCTACTATGTGCAAAAGCACAGACAGAAACATTAACTCCTATTTCGAAGATGCCAACAATTTGTATGGCAGGGGAAATCATCCTTCCATCTCTCTCTCTACTGACTGGGTTTTATGGAAGGACTTTGTCAGGGACAGTGGGGATGGACCCACCTCTCAGCATCCTAGTAGGCATAATTAGTGCCTACTGTGTGTGTGGGCCCTGTTTTCCACCTGCTGGGGAGAGCTGTCCTTGACTCCCCAGAGAGTTCAAAGCTTTTTTTTTTCGGGGGTGGGGGGTGGGAAGCCAGATAATAAAAGAAACATAGAGTTAACCAATCAACCAGTCAGCAAGCCATTTTTAAGAACTTACTGTATGCTAGGCACTGGGAATACAAAATACAAAAGTGAAAAATTCTCTGCCTTCAAGGAGTTCACAGAGAAATACATATTAAGTATTTACAATGTAAACACACAGGGATTGGGGTGGGGAGGAACAATACCATGATATGCTAAGTGGCCACAGAAAGGCACACACTATAAATATCATGTAAGGTCACTGAGCTGACTTTGTGTTGGAGAGGTTTTATGAAAGACTTCTCAGAAGAGGTAAGATTAGGGATGGGGAGGATTTGGAAGAGTGAGGAGGAATCAGGGAAAGGGGAAATCCAGAGGAACTCAAGAGTGGAATGCTTTTGGAAATGTAGCAGCCCCTCTGGGCTCCTTCCTCCCAAATTCCACTAGCACTGGTAGTAAATTCCTTATCCTTAGGGGTCTACACATGGAAGCTGAATGTTGCCTTGTTGGAGATGCTACTGAGGGCAATTCCTTTTTAGGTATGAGTTTGACCTCTGAGGTCCATTAAACTGTGAGAAGCAGCTGACTCATTAAGGACTCTGAATTCTCCAGGTCAATTTATCAATAAGCATTTATTATGTATCTTCTGTGTTCTAGGCATTCTGCTAAGCAATGGGGGAGAAAATGAAAGGAAAAAAAAAAGATGGTCCCTGCCTTGCAGTGGCTCACAATGAAGGTCCCTGAAGAGTCTAGTATCTTGGCCACTCCATTATGAACTCCTGAGGAACGATGGACAGATTAGCTGATACTCGGAATTTACCAGTTCTAGTCTAGGTGGGAATCTGACTGTCTGGCTGTCTGTCTGCTAAGGTCAGGGAGAATCAAATTCCATTCTGTAGAACCCAGCTTTGCTCTGAGGTTCACATGTAAATGGATTTTGCAATCAGGAAGGCTGGGGCCCAATTCCAAGTATCTCCTGTAGTCAAATGATGCCCTCCAGGTGGCCACCCCTTCCCTCCCTGCTGCTTCTCACTAACTGTTGCATGTCCTTTTCCGGGTTTTGGGTGGAGTCTCCAGAGCTCCAGGAGCGGGAAAACACCTGGGTGAGCAGCTGAGGGAGAGGCCCCAGAAAGCCCCTTTGCTGCTGGCTGGTAGCTTTGGGTTTTGGGGTGTAGATATAAAGGAGGAGTCCCTAGAACCCAACCTTTCTGGCCCCTTCAGTTTTCTCCCCCACCCCCAGGTCTGAGGTCTGTTCTACCTTCTTTCTCCATCTGGTCAACCTCCTCATTTTACACATAAGTAAACCGAGGCCCAGGAAGATTAAGTGATCTGTTCAAGGGCAAAGAATTAGTATCAGACTTGAGATGTGAACCAATGCCCAGTTCTAGTCTCAGCTGTCCCAGGAGGCCTTCCCTGATGACTGAGCTACCTATCTTTGTTATCAGCATTCACCTCAAGAAACAGTGAATGTCAGCCCTGAGACCATCTGATGTCATCCTTTCATTTTACAGATCAGAGAAGGAAAGTGGCTTTCTCTTGTGTAGCAAGTTAGTGGTCAGACCAGGCTGGCAGCCTAGGACTCCTGACTCCCAGGGTCGGGCTCTTCCCACTGGATGCTGGATACTTGGCTTCATTCCGTTTTAACATCGTGTTATAGGAAGCCATTGATAAGCTGGAGAGTGTTCAGAGGGGGGCTTGGACCTGTGCAGACTCCCAAACCCACTAGTTCTGGAGCCATGAACCAGTCAGTTCTAGATTTTCCTTTCCAAGTGTCTCAGCCTGCTCCCTTGTGGCCCTGCTTACCATCCCTGTGGCTTTTCTGACCAAAATGCTTTTCCTGGGCTACCATCCACTGTGTTGGCCGCCTCTTTCTATTAAAATGTAAGCTTACCAAAGGCAGGAATGCTGTTTGGTTTTGTGTTTGTGTCCCTAGAGCTTAGCACAGTGCTTGGCACATAGCAAGAACTTAATAAAATGTTTTTTCCTCCCTCCCTCCCTTGCTTCCTCCTTCCCTCTGTCCCTTGCTTTCTTCCTCCCTCCCTCCCTCCCTTCCTTGCTTCCTTCCTCCCTCCCTCTCTCCTTTCCTTCCTTCCTCCCTCCCTCCCTTCCTTCCTTCCTTCCTTCCTTCCTTTCCTTCCTCCCTCCCTTCCTTCCTTTCCTT
>CM053582.1:123295903-123311943 GCA_028627135.1 Pseudochirops cupreus
TTCCTTCCTCCCTTCCTTCCTTCTCCCTCCCTCCCTTTTTTCTTTTTTCTCTCTCTCACTCTCTTTCTATCTTTAAGTACTTGGAGGCAGTATAATATAGGGGACTTGAGTTCACATCCTAACTCTGATACTCTGACCTTTGGCAAACCATAATTTTTCCTGGGCCTCAGTTTCCTTATCTGTAAAATGTAGGGAGTTATTAGATTGAAAAGACAGAATTCTTTTCCACCTCTATGGTCATAGATTCAGAGTTAGAAAGGACCTTAGAAGAAGAGGGATTAGTCTTGCTTTGCTTGGCTCCAGAAGGTATAAGTAAAACCAATGGGTGGAGGTTACAAATTTACTTCCAGGAAACCTCTCCCCACAAGAAGCACTATCCTTAAGTGAACTGGGCTGCCCTGGAGAGGTAGGTGGTTTCCCCTCATTGGATATCTTCAAGCAGTGGCTGAATCACTGCTCATCAGGCAAACTGTGCTAGGAATTCCTTTTTGTGTAGGGGTTAGTCTGGGTGGTCTCTAACATGTCTTCCAACTCTTCAATTATGTGATTCTGTGAGGCAGAGCCTTTGCCTGGGAAGAAGGCCAAGATGGTCTCCCCATCCTATCTCATCCCCTTTAGCTCCATTCAGTGTCTTTCTTCTTGTGGATCAGCCCTACGAGTCAAGGGAAGGGTTCTGACAATGAACTGACTCATCTTAAGTTAGGGGGAACTGAGGTAGGGCCATGAGAGAAAGAATTTTTTGGGACGCAGCAGCTTAGGAAGCCTGTCACAGAATCACAGAATTTGACAGTTGAAGGAACCTCAGCGCCTGTCTAGTTCAGCCCATACAGGAAAGCAATCCTCACTATAATGTATCTGACAAGTAATCCTCCAGTGTCTCCTTGAAGACCGCAGAGGAGGGGCAATCTGCCAGTCAGTAAGCATTTATGAAGTGCCTACTATGTACCAGGAACTACGATAAGCACTGGGGCTACAAAGAAAGGCAAAAGACAGTCTCTGTCCTTGAATGCAGCCTCCCAGTGCAGGTCATTTCACTTTTAGGACGTCATCCAGCCTCTCTGTAACTTCTATCCATTGCTCCTGGTAAAGGCCCAGAGAGTGAGTGGTCAGTGCATGAGATGTGGGGGGAAGGGCCTCTATAGAGCTAGAGTGGTAGAGGTAAGAAGAAAGGCCCCCAAATCTGAGGCTTTTCAGTTTGAAAAGATGAGGACTAAGGAGAATGAGAAATGAAATCTGATGTTTGTGAAGGGAATGGGGTGGGGGGAGGGGGAGAGAGGATGTGACTTGTTAAAAAATGCTGGTAATTAGTTCACGGGGTCGGGAGGAGAGGGGCCACCTTTGAAGTTTACAGAGGGTCCCTGGGGTGGAAGGAGACCAGGCTGGGTGTCAGGAGAACGTGAGCTAGTGTCTAGATCATCACCTTGGGTGGTGTTTTGGAGCTCTCTCTCAACTTGGAGTTAGGAAGACTTGAGTTCAAATTCTTCTCAGATGCTTTCTAACTATAGGACCCTAGGCAACTCACTCATCCTGTTGAACCCTCAGTTTCCTCATCTCTAAAGTGAAGGTGTTATATTTGATGGCCTCTAGGATCTTTTCTAGTTTTAAATCTATAATCCTATGTCCTTTTTCTGAGCCTCAGTTTTTTCATCTATAAATTGAGGGTTGGATGAGATAGCTTCCAAGGTCCCTTGCACTTTTACATGTTATCTTACCACCTTCCTTTTTTGGGCCTCAGTTTTCCTATTTATACAGTAGGAGGGTTGGATTAAATAATTTCTAAGGCCCCTGTTATCTGTGACAGGCTATGTTCTTTAAAAAAAAACTTTAAAAAAATTAGTAAAAATCATCTTCTCCCATCCCTCCCATTAAGTGAGAATTAAAGAATTAAAAAACAAAACAAAACCCTGTTACAAACATGTACAGTCAAGAAAAACGAATTTCCTGTTTTAGCCACATCCAAAAGAATATGTTTCATCCTGCACTCTGAGTTTTTCACCTCTATCAGGAGGTGGGTAGCATATTCATTATTAGTCCTCTGGAATCATGGCTGGTAATTATACTGATCAGAGTTACTAATTCTTTCAAAGTTGCTTGTCTTTACCACATTGATGTTTTTGTATACATTGTCTTCCTGGTTCTGTTCACTTCAATCTGCATCAGTTTTCATATACGTCTTCCCAGGTTTCTCTGAAATCATCCCCTTCATTTCTTACAGCACAATAGAATTCTACCACATTCATACCATAAATCATTCATCCATTCCTCAAATTATGGGCATCACCTCAGAGTTCCATTCTTTGCCACTCTCCAAAAAATTATACACATTTTCATACATCCTTAGAGTTTGTTTTGCTTAGGATGAATTCCTTAATCTGTCCTCCCTCTAATTCCTCCTCCTGTCATCACTTTCCATCCTATTTCTCTATCGAGTGAATTGTATTTCTGTACCCAAAAATATGTATGTGTCTTTTTCCCTACTATGACTAGTTCAAATGAGAATGAGGTTTACAAGTCAACTGTCTCCTCCACTTCTTGCTTGTATAAGCATCTACTTGTGTGTCCTCATTACATGAGATAATTTTCCGTCATCTACCTTCATCATTGCCCCCCCTTCCCACTATGTATTCCATATCCTCTCTTTTTACATTCTTCTTTTAAGATCTTTGAGACAGAACCACTCCCAAGCCTTATCTTATAAGACGCCCTTTATGATCCCTGGTGATGATAGGATTCAGAGCAGACACATATGTCTTCTCTCTGTATTAGAATGTAAGCAGTTCACTTTTTTTTAGTCCTTTATCATTATTCATGTTTATCCTTTTGTGTTTCTCTTAATTCCTATGTTTGTACTTCAAAGTTTCTTTTACAGTTCTAATCTTTTCATCAGGAATGTTTGGAAGTTCTTATTTCATTAAAGATACATCATTTCCCCTGTAGCATATTACACTCAGTTTTGCTGGGTAAGTTATTCTTAGGCTGTAAGTCTCTCTCTCTCTCCATATACATACATATATATATATATATGTATATATACATGTATATATATATATACACATATATATGTGTATATGTGTGTGTGTGTATATATATGTGTATATATGTATGTGTGTGTGTGTGTGTGTGTATATATATGTATATACACATATGTAATATATTCTGTAATAACACATTCCAGGCCTTCCATTCCTTTATCACGGTGGCCGCTAAATTGGGTATGCTCTTGACTATGGCTCCACAGTACTTGGATTCGTTCTTTCTGACTGCTTGCAGTATTTCTTTTTTGACCTGTAAACTCTGCATTTTGGGGGTTTCTTTCAGGAGGGGGGGTTAGATTTTTTTTTATCACTTTACCCTCTGGTTCTAAGAGATCTGGGCAGTTTTCATGTCAGATTTCTTGAAAATTTCTTGAAAAGAGGCATCTAGGCTCTTTTTTGGGTCATGCCATTCAGATAGCC
The DNA here is from genome assembly GCA_028627135.1 of Pseudochirops cupreus. Classification (NCBI taxonomy): domain Eukaryota; kingdom Metazoa; phylum Chordata; class Mammalia; order Diprotodontia; family Pseudocheiridae; genus Pseudochirops; species Pseudochirops cupreus. The sequence goes on from CM053582.1 coordinate 123,299,359, forward strand.
CAGTGATTCTTAAATTTCTTAATCTGTTTTCCAGGTCAGTTATTTTTGCTATGAGTTACCTTACATTTTCTCCTATTTTTCATGTCTGTTGGCTTTGATTTGATGTTTCTTGTTGTCTCATGGAGTCTTTGCCTTCTGTGTGTGTGGTCTGTTTTAATTTTCAAGGGGTTTGTTGTTTGGACGAAGTTTTGTACCTCTTGTGCTAAGCCATTAATTCCCTTTTGAATATTTTTTCCTTGAGCTTTCATTTCTTTTCCAACTTTTTTCCTCTGATGCTCTCATTTCATTTATTTAAAAAAAACATTTCATGCTCATTAAAAAAAACAACTCTTGCTTTATTTCTTTTAGGAATTCTAGTTAAATTTCTGCCCAAGCTATGGGTTTTTTTTTTTTTTTTGAGGCTTTGTTTGCAGGTGTTTTGGAGTCATTTTTTCTAGGTTTATATCTTGAGCATTCTGCCACCCTAATAGCTTTTCAAAGGTGGGATTCTCTTTTTTTTTGATTGCCCATTCTTCCAACCTACTTTCTGACTTTGAATTTCATATTGAGAACAGGCTCTTCATATTTCTGGAGGGAAGGTGTGGACTGGTTCTGCTGCTGCTTTCTTGGGGGTATTAAATGTATTATTACAGATCTCAGGTACATCACAGGCTGGGGACCTGCAAACTTTCAGTGCTCCCAAAGGGTTCTGATCCAGGGCAAAGTCTGATTGCTATGCCCTGTTTCCCCCCTCCCGTCTTCCCCCTTCCCCCCCAGCTCTGAGCTCTGCAAGTTCCTGACATGGGTATGAAGAATCTATGTCAGATGGAGGTACTTACTCTGGAGCTAGATATGCACTTTAGCCCTAGAGATCTAAGAAAAAGGTCCCAAGGTCACGCTGATAGGTGGTACACAGCTCACTCTCATAGATTCCAAGGAGTGAGCCATGTGCCATACTGGGCTTTAGTCAAGCATTCATCCAAAAAGAACCACAGTTACACAGGACCGATCAGAAGAATTCCTTGTTTCCTCTCAGCAATGGTGTTTTTTGGCATATTATTCCTTCTATCTCTCACACTGTCTGTTCCAACCTTCAGTGTGTTCTAGGGCTTCCTGCAGCTCTAAAATTCCATGTTCTCAGGTCTCACTTATTTTCTAACATTCTGTGTTCTAATAGTCTTGAGGTCCTTTCCAGTTCTTAACATTCTGTGTTTTAATATTCTACCTTCTAAGTTCTCTTCCAGCTCTCATATTCTTCTCTCTCCTTCTGATATTCTAAGTTCCAAGGGATTGAGCCTTGAAGGATTGTTTTGAGAAAAATGGGGAGTCTAATTGGGAGGCAGCATGGTGTAGTGGAGGAAAAAAGCCTGCCTCTGGAGTCACTGGATCTGCCTGCTTCTCTCGCTTCCTGCTGTTGTAGCCTTAGACAAGAAGTTTCTCTGGGTTTCAATTTTCACATCTGCAGAGGGAGGAGGATGGCCTTTGAGGTCCTGTTCATCTACGTTCTTCCTGTCCTGTTTGCCCTGATATTTTAGAATCCCATGATTCTGCCTTTTAAAAGGCATCCGACCTACGTGAGTTATAATCTGGACCTTCTGACCAGCAGCAGATCTCATCCACAGACTGACTGGGAAGTGTACTATGGGTTCCTATTGTTGAGGTTCTGGTGCCCTCTTCTGGTAGCTGGATCCAGACAAGATGCTTCTGCACGCTGCTATTTGGAAGTTCTTCCTACTGTCTAACCTCAACCTCTTTTGCAAAGGCAACTGAAGATCATTTGTTCTTTTCCACCTGAGGAGAAACATTCAAAAGATATGGATGCATCCTCAGCCCCAGTTGACTATTTATCTTGGCCAACCTAATGCCAAATGGTAAGGTGGGGAGGGAGACCTAGGGGGAGACAATTGAGAAGAGGGCAGGTGCAGGGGATAGTGTCTAGGTGGAATGATTTCTGTGCATTCTCTTATTGAGAGAATAAGAGGCTTCAACATATGGTCACAGGTAACATAGGATGCTTGGTCTTCTGTCTTTGCAATACTTATGATGACAGTTAACAAAAAGAGGATCACGTGGAGAAAAAAAAACTGCACTAGATGCCCCAGGCATCTTTGCAGAGAGTGAAGAAGCTAAGAATTTGGAGGGGGTGTTGATGATCAATCATCCAGGCGGTTCTTAAAAGCAAGGCCCAGTGTTTTCGCTGAACAGGTAAAAGTGAAAGTCCCTGACCTCAGGGAGCTTGTGTTTTATTGGGGGAGGTACCATGTAAAACATAGTTCTATACAATGACACATACAGAGGAGAAGAGCCTGAGAGGGCAAGGCACTGGTAGCTAGGAGGACCAGGAAGGCCTCCTGCCGAAGGGGAATTTGAGCTGAATCTGGGAGGAGAGAGAGAATTATCCCAGGCATTCAGGCTTGCAACTTAGATGTCATTCTCAACTCCTTACTCTCTCAAACTCTTCCCAAGTCCTGTCAATTTTACCTTAATAACTTATGTCATATATGGCCCCTTCTCTCAAGAGGCATTGGTGAGGAATGATTGTAGGCATGCAGGGACAGCCAGTACAGAGGGAAGGACATGGGAGATAAGAGCCAACATTTATAGAGCTCTTTAAGGTTTGGAAAGAATTTTGCAAATATCATCTCACTTGATCCTCACAAAAACCCTGGCAAGCTATTATTATTAATATTTAATAGATATTTTATATTCATATTTAATCGATATAATATCCATTAGATAAGAAAACAGAGGCACAGTAGTGAAGTGACTTTCTCAGGGTCACACAATCTAGTAAGCGTCTGGTGCCAGATTTGAACCGAGATCTTCCTGACTCCAAGTCTAGTGCTCTGTCCACCCTGTGAGGAACAGCAAGTAAATGAGTATGGCTGGACCATCAAGTGGGCTGATGGGAGTGAGAAGACCATAAAGGGAGCAAAGATCAGGTTGGCAGCATCCATTAATTTAAGCCAAATCAGTCTTGACAAAGGAGAGGACAGTGAGAAAATAGGTTGGAAAAATGGTTTGGGATAAAACAACAAGAGGAAAAAGACCAAGAGAATAAAGCTTCCTAAACCTCACAACTGTATGGATAACACTTTCTGCCAGAAGAGGGGTGGCAGGCTCTGGATGTGACAACATCACAGAAAATAACATTGACCATGAATATCTTAATAGACAGGAAGTGGGGGACTCATTTCTGAAGCAGGTCAAATCATCAAAAGTCAAGATCAACACCAGATTAGAAGAAAGGATGACGATGAGCAGACTGTATTTCCTCTACAGCAGCTACAGCTTGGCTTGTTCAAACAAGCTGGGTAATAAAAGACATTGACTTCAATTGCCACCATGTCTTCGAGAACAGCTGTAAAGCAGTCACTACAATGAGGAGGCCCAAAGAGTCCATAAACTGCTTGAGTCAGCAAAGACTCTCCTTGCCAAATGGAGAGAGATGGCAGCTGAGGGGAATACCAGCCTAGATTGCAAGCTCTTTCGTAAAATGCTTTGAAGGGGGACAACAGGTTTGTGATGACCAGAGTGTCATAAATTAGTACAGAGCAATGGAAGATAAAGTGAGCTTGGAGAGCTTGGCATGAACCCTAATTAAGTCAAAGCATCCTATTCTCCGTACTCACACAGCTTGTTGTTCAGTTGTTTTCAGTTGTGTCTGATGCTTCATGACACCATTTGGGGTTTTCTTGGTAGAGATAATAGAGTGGTTTGCCATTTACTTCTCCAGCTCATTTTACATATGAGGAAACTGAGGCAGACAGGGTTAAGTGACTTGCCCCGGGTCATATGGCTAGTAAGTGTCTGAGGTCACATTTGAACTCAGGAAGAGGAATCCTTACTCTAGCTCCAGAGCTCTGTGCACTATGGCGCCACCTAGATGCCATGCTCATGTCATATTCTCATGCTCTCTTAACTTGTATTCAATCACCCCGTCTACTGGCTGCTTTCCTACTGCCTACAGAGTCGTCTGTGTCTCCCCCATCCTATAAAAAAAAACCTCTTCATTTGATCCATTCACCCCCATTCTCATATCTCTCCTTTTAGTTGCTAAATTCCTAGGAAAAAATGCCGACAATTTATGCCTCCACTTGCTTTCTCTCATTCCCTTTTAAACTCTCTTCTGACCTCATCATTGAACTGAAAGTGCTCTCTCCAAAGTTACCAAGGATTTCTTAATTGCCCAGTCTAATAGCTCTTTCTCAATCTTCATCCTTCCTGTCTTCTCTGCAGCCTTTGACACTTGATACTCTTTTCTAGAATTCTGGCTTTTTGTGACCCTGCTTTCTCCTGGTTCTCCTCCTACCTATCTGACTGTTCCTTCCCATTCTCTTGTGCTGAATCTTTATCCTGGTCATGCCCCCTAATTGTGGCTGTCCCACCAGGCTCTGTCCTGGGTTCTCTTCTCCCTCTATACTAGTTTGCTTGATGATCTCATTAGATCCCTTAGATTCAGTTACTTAGCTTCTTTGTAATGGTGATTCTTAGATCTGTTAGTCTAACTATAGCCTTTCTCCTAACCTCCAGACTCACATTTTCAACTGTCTATTGGATGTCTTAAATTGGATGTCCCAGGGTGTTTTAAACTCAGCATCCCAAATGGAACTCATTATCTTTCTCCCTAAACTTTCCCTTTTGTGAAATACCCTGTTACTATAGAGAACCATACTATTTTCCCAGTCATCCAGGCTTGATGTTATCCTCAACTCCCCACCCTCTCACCACCTATGTCCAATGTGTTGTCAAGTCCTGTCAATTTTACCTTAATAACATATGTCATATATGGCCCCTTCTCTCTTCTGATACTGCTGCTACTGTGGGGCAGGTCCTCATCATCGTACACCTGGATTATTGCAATAGGCTGCAATAGTTTTCAAGTCTTTCCCCTCTTCAGCCTGTCCTTTTAGCTAAGTAATCTTCCATGATGCAGTAAAATAGTTTATTCAGTAAACTCCAGTGGCTCCCTATCACCTTCAGAATAAAACATTTAAAAAATACTTTGTTTGAGATTCAAAGCCCTTCATAACCTATCCCTCTTCTACCTTTCTAGTCTTTTTTTTTTTTTAACACTTCATCCCCTCAATTCAGATTATAACCTTTCTACACTTTGCCTTGTTATTCCTGGAACAAGATACTCTATCTCCCAAAAAAACATTCCATCTCCTAACTTAGCATTTTCACTGGCTGTTCCTCATGCCTGGAATTCTTTGCTTCCTTTTCTCCTTCAAGTCCTAGCTAAAATCTCATCTTCCACAAGAAAGCTTTGCTGATCTTCCTGAATGTTGGTGCCTTCCTTCTGAGATTTGCCCAAATGGACCTCTCTGTATCTTGTCCATACATAATGTTTGCACTATTGTTGCCTTCATTAGATTGTGAGCTCCTTGAGGGCAGGGATTGTCTTCTACCTTTCTTTGTATCCCCTGTGCTTAGCATAGTGCCTGGCACTGCTAAATAAATGCTTCGTGACTGACTGCTACATCTCTTGTCTCTCTGACTGCACTAGGTGTCCCTCATGCCAGGAATGTCCTCCTTCCCCACTTGTATCTCCTGGAATCCCTGGTTTCCTTCTAGACTCAACTCAAGTGCTCCCTGCCACATGAGACTGTTCTTGGTCTCACTAATTGCTAATGCCTTTCCTTCCAACACAAAAGCCTATGTATGTACGTGTTGTCACCCCCATTGAATGTAAGCTCAGTGAGGCCAGGGCTTGCTTCAATTTTTGTCTTCATGTATGTTTTAAGTGCTCAGCGATGTTTGTTGATTTATTGCTATAGATTATAGGATCATAGATTTAGATCTGGAGGGACTTCAAAGGCTTTCCCCTCACCCATTTTACAGATGAAAAAACTGAGTTTGAGTTATACAGCTAGTATGTGTGTAATGGTAGAATTTGAACTCAGGTCTTCTCACCTCTGAGTCTCATGGCCAATGCACCATGGTAGCTGGCAGACTATGGCCCACGGAGCAAATCTAACCTGCCACCTATTTTTGTACAATGTAGAATGGTTTTTACATTTAAATGTATGGCCAGTGAGCTAACCAGAAGTTTTGTAAACAAAACAAAAGAAACAAACAAGCAGATAAAAACCCTGGTCACCTTGAAAACTATGCAAAAACAGGAGTGGACTGGATTTGGCTCAGAGGCCATGGTTTGCTGATCTCTGATCTCTGCTCTACTGCCTTTCATGAAGCAAATGAAACTTGAACAAGGAGAACAAGAAGATGTAAGATGGAACAGATTTGCCAGTTTCTGGAAGTGACCTTTCTTTATCATCAGTAACAGTGGAACCACCACTTCCATACCCAGGCACTGAACGAGGAAATGGAAGGGGCTCTCAAAAGGCAGAATCAGGAAGGATACCAGGGCCTGATTAACACCCTCAGAAGATGTCTAAGCTTTAGGTGACAGTTTTAAAAATATTAAGGGATTTTCAGAATTTCAAGGTACTGTAAAGAGGGGAATATAACCAAAGAATGAAGGAAAAAAAAACACAGATTAGTTTTTTTTAGCTGAAAAAAAGAGAACTGTGAAGTCATCAGCACTACTCTCCATAAAAATCTTTATGAGAATAATCTGTGTATATCCAAAGAGTATCCTTGATGAGATTATGAACTGGGAACAATCAGCCTTTTTCAGAAAATTGTCTTTGGTGGAGCACTCTCTCACAATTGACTAGAAGGTGTGACAAATACAAAGATGTTGATTACAAGAAAGCATTTGACCACAGTAGAATAAAACTCTACCCCATAGCCTCTCCTCAAACAAGGTACCTCTCATGCAAATGTTAAGATTATACGAAATTTCTTGATAGATGCAACCATTGAGATAATTTTGTTCAATGATCCTCTGATTAGCAATCTCAAGTGAAGCGTAAATCAGGGAGGTGTCTCTGCTTGTCAGAATTATTTGTCACTGTCATGGAGAACATCACAGGCAGAGTCTACATGGAAAAAGGATTCTCTATGTCATGGGTGGCTCACAACCCAGTCTCCTTGATGGAGATTGAATGTTCCCCAAACCCACAACTCCCCTACACCTATAAATAGTAAGGTTTTCCAGAGCAGTGGTTGTTCTGACTCTTTGTGTCCCCTTTCGAGGTTTTCTTGGCAAAGAAACTACAGTGGTTTGTCATTTCCTTCTCTAGCTCATGTCACATATGAGGAAACTGAGGCAGGCGGGGTAAAACCCAGGGTCACACAGCTAGCAAGTATCTGAGGCTGGTTTTGAACTCTCGAAATTTAATCTTCATGACTCCAGGCTAGGTGATCTATTCACTGTGCCACATATCTGCACTAATCTGGCATGCTCAGACCAGAGCAGTGGGGTTAAATCCGTTGTTGTTTTTGTTTGTCCTTCATTCTTGAAGAGGACCATGACATCAGGAAGAGGTTGCTGTAAATTTCAAGTGAATTGGATTTAAGTGAGGCAGGGCTGTGCAAAGTCACTAGCCTCACTTTTTCCTCCAGAGCCATTTGGGTCCAGAGGAAGTATATAGATCAGGATGACTGGAGATGGCCCTGGATGCAGTGAGAGACCTAAGCCTTTTTAAGCTAAGATCTTTCTTAGTTCTCACTTTGAGGCAGCACCCATTTAGTGATTAAGGCTAGGTAAGAAATGAGCCAAGGAATGGTCCCTTTTACCTAATTAAAAAAAATCAGTCTGGGAAGGGAAGACCCTCAGGGTTACTGGCCAAAACTGAAACAATTACTATTTACTGGTTAGCTTTGCATTTGCATCGGCAAGGAAACCTTTGGGGAAATGTAGGGGTTGCCCTATGTGCTGTAGGAAACCATGGATGGATCTGTACACAGGAAAGTTTAGCTTCTCACTGATAGGTAAGTCATGACTGCTAATTAAACCCAAGTCCTTAGTTGTTATGGGGAGCTTCCCATGTTCTGTGAGTTCATTCTGGATTTAGAGTTCCCTCTCAGAAGGAAAGCTCAGCTGCCCCTCCCTTTACTTCTCTATTTTTCTTTTTCGTTGGTTGTTTTATTCTAATATCTGTTTTCATCCTTTTCCTTTATTTGCTTATGTTGTAACAAACTGTTATAAGCACTTGCAGGTGATAATCTGGGAGGACTTTGTAAAATGTCCTTTGCTGAATTTGCACAACCTTAAATTTCAGGGTGATTATAACATTTAGGCCTACCAGCTGTGATAGTGATGGACCCTCTCTAAAGGTTGTTAATCCTGGGACTAAGTAGGGAGTTCTGTAGAGTATGGGATCTTTTCCCATGGCATTTAGGAGACCATTCAAAATGGTGGCATGGGAGCCTTTTGACTTTAGTGCAAGACACAGGAGGAGGCTCTGGAAAGGACAATGTTTGAACCTTTCCCTGATAACCAGGTAACTTTCCAGAATTGAGGATGTGGGCAAATTTGCCCACTGCAACCTGGCAACCTGGCCTATTTGCTGAGGAAACGAAATATTTAATCAGGGCAAAAGAGTAATGAGGATAAAGTATGTACAGAGCTTCTTTGCCTGCTTCTGTCTGATGACATGTATCTTAGCACTGAAAGTACATGGAGCTTTGGGGAGACCAGTAAACCCTGGGTGGTTCCTTGGAGTATTGCTAGTTTCTGGTTCATTCCCTTTGTTCAACTCTTTATAATGATGTGGCAGGGAAGTCTTCTCTGCAGGGTAGGAGGAGGGGCCATACTTTCTCCTGCCTTGGAAGCATGGCGCCCACTCCAACACGGCATCTAGAGCAGGGATCTCAACTGAACCAACTTGAGCCTGGGCCTCTGGCTGCTTCTACTTGGTGTTCCTTTCCTGAGCTTAGGGGATTCAACATTGCTATTGAGATAGATGTGTCCATGTTGGGAGAGAACCTTTGGAGTTTGGGAGGTCTAGAGATCTTGGATCCATTGGTTGGAGTTGACTGGTGGAAGGAGGAGTTTCTGCATCGGAATGGGCTCCACAAATAGGTAGAAGAGCTCAGCCTTTGGCTGGCTTGTCAGAAGACGAGACCCCAGTGGAAAATGAGCTGAGGTGATTGTGAAAATGCCTACCTACCGATTGCTCTTGATGGTATATAATAAGCACTTAATAAATGCTTATTCATTCATTCATGCTTTAAGGACAGCCAATCTCTTGGGTGAGTATAGTGGTAGCTTTGTCATTAAATTGTGCTTGTTAATTTTCCTGTCAATGTATTCTTGCGGGTCTTGTGGGTGTTATATATTTCTTTTGTGTAGAGGAAATAAGCAGCTGCCTCTTCAAAACCATGCCTCACTGCTGTGTCATCCTGAAATTGCCCTCAGTGCCTGGGGCTTCCTCTCTCTGGAGCATGCTACTGCTCCTGATCATGGAGGATTCCTCTGAAAGGCGCCGCTTCTCCATCTCCCTTCTCCTACTGGGAGAATAGGCTCCTCCTGGACCATTTCATGAAGGGGCCTAGGTCAGCCTGCTTCAGCACCTTTCAACCCTGCTTTTGACTTTCTGCACTTCAAAACCTTCCTCTCTCCTCTACCCAGCCTCTCTCACCATCTCCCTTTAACTGTTGTTTCTACCCATACTCCTTGAGGGTAAAGACTGTCTTCTTCCTCCATCCCTCCCTTCCGTCCTTATCCTCACAAGGATAAGTGGCATCTATCTGCAAATATTATGTGTAATGGGGATACTCCAGAAGCATTTCCAGTAAGCTCAGGGATGAAGCAAGGATGCCCATTATCACCACCATTGTTCAATATTGTGCTAGAAATGCTAGACATATCAACAAGAGAAGAGAAAGAAATGGAAGGTATTAGAATAGGTAATGAGGAAACAAAACTATCACTCTTACCTCTCTTCCTTCCTTCCTTCCCTCCTCCCTTCATCCGTCTCTCCATTCTTCCTTCTTTTCTTCTTCCCTTCCTTTCTTCCTTCCTTCTTCCCTTCCTTTTCCTTCTTCCTTCTCTCCTTTTCTTCCTTCCTCCCCATCTTCCCCCACCTTCCTTCCCATACTATATAGCCCCTTCCTAACTCAAACCAAAGTCAACTGCAAGTCGTGTCATCATTTCCCTGTTGTCATGGTCCTCTTGGAAAATGAAGGACAAACACAACAATCCCATACGGTAAAATGTATGCCTTTCTGCTCCTTACTTTGGGAAGATCCTAGGTCAGAGCTGAGCCTAAACTACAGATTGTTCCCTACCAGGACTCTAGGTTAGGAGTGTAAAGAAGCCTTTGTTTGGTGTGAGAAAAGTGCCTTCTCTCCCTTCTTTCAGTAGAGCTCAGCTCCCCTAATGCTGAAACCTGTCGTTGAGTCTGGGGGCCCAGAGCAGAGGGGCTCCTGCCTGGAGGGGGAGGATTGCCCCCAGGCCTTGGGCCTAGTAGCCCACATGGAAACCTAAGGGCTGAGAGAGCACTGCCACTGAACCCTCCTGTCTGTGTTGTCTCCTGCACTTAGAGTGTGGGCACCTTGACCTCACAGACCCTCCCACACTGTATCTTTATCTGCATGCCAGCTCTTAGCCTGAGAGTCCAGGTGGGAGGTGCTGAGGGGCCGACCTAGGCCATTGGCCAGGTGGCTGGAGAGAAGAGGACAAGTGGCAGAGATGTTCTGGGGGTACAATCAAGAAGACTTAATCATAGCTAGCATTTCCCTAACACTTTAAGATTTGCAAAGTGCTTTACAAAGATTGTCCCATTTGATCCTCAGAACAACCCTGAGAGGTAGGGGCTGTTATTACCCCCATTTTACAGATGGGGGAACTGAGGCTGAGAGAAGTGCCTTGCTCAAGGTGACACAGCTAGGAAGCATCTGAGGCTGGATTTGAGTGAGGGTCCTCCTGACTCCAGGTCCAGTGGTCTAACTCCTGTGCCACCTAGCTGCCTTGGCAAGGGACTGGAGGTGAGGGATGAGAGACGGCACGTCCTGGCAGGGTATTAAGGGTTGTCCTGAACTTGTGCTTTGGAACTGGCTCGAGGGAGGTGTCTCTCCACAGGCCTCCTGGGGGAACCAGACAAAGTGGCTGGGTTTTCTCCTCTCTTCCCTATGTTCTCTTGGACCATACAGACTAGTGAGCTTGAAGAAGGGACTTTGATGATCTTGTGAAGAATTATAATGGGGCAAAGCAGCTGGAAATACCCTGACCCTGTGGAACCTTCTAGAATCGAATATAAGCCCACAAGTCAGAATTTATATCCTCTTTGAAATGAGGGAGAATCCCCCTTCAGGAATCACTACACATCTTGTTTGTATTTTTGGTTTTTGGCTAACGCGGATACCCTACGCGCTTTCTGTTCCAGCTGTCTGTGCAGTAGGTGATGAACCTCTCCACTGGAAAGAGTCACTGAGACTCTGGTCATGAAGGGAGTGGCTGTCATACAGTGGCACTTTGGAAAGTAGTTCTGGGGGTAGCGAGGTGGTGCTGTGGATAGAGCACCTGTTGCTGGAGTTAAGAAGACCTGAGTTCAAATTTGGCCTCAGATACTTACTAGCCATGTGACTCTTCATAAGTCACAAATCCAATTACTTCTCCCTCAGAAAAGTAGTTTTGGGGTAATGGAAAGAGCACCAGCTTTGAAGCTTTCAGAGTTGGAATCCAGTCCTGTCTCTGGCACTTCATAGTGGGATAACCTTGGGCAAGTCGCTTTGCTATTGTGGGCCTCAGTTTCTTTGTCTGGAAAATGGGGTGGTGGGAGTCTATAGTTTAAAGGAGCTTAATTCCTTTGCCCAAGTAACAAGTACCCTAAATGATGAACAAGCATTTAAAAAGTCATTGATACCTTTTGTTTTTATATCATCTGTGTTTCCTGATGTATCCCTCCCTTTCTACTCCCCCAGAGACCTGTCTCTCATAATAAGTAAACATAAGGGGAAAAAGTTCAGCAAAACTAATCTAACAAAAAGGTTGGACATATGTCATGTTCCATACCCATAGTCCCCCACCTCTGCAAAGAAATATAGCAAGGTGCATTCTCATGTCTTTCCTTTGGGGCAAAGCTTGGGCATTATAATTTTGTAGCATTCAGTCTTGAATATTTTGTTCTTTTTCCATTAACAAGCATTTATTAAGGTGGCGTAGTGAATAGAGCACTGGCCCTAGAGTCGGGGGATCCTGATTTCAAATTCGGCCTCAGACACTTAACACAAAAAACTACCGGTGTGACCTTGGGCAAGTCACTTAACCCCAATTGCCCTACCTTCCCCCTCCAAAAAAAGTAAAAACAAACAAACAAAAGAGCGTTTATTAAGCTCCTTCTTTGTGTCAGACAGTGTACTAGGTGTAGACCCTGTCCTCAAGAAGCTTACAGTCTAGGGGACAGGATATATGAACTCCTAGATGAGGAAATTCCTTAGACCAGTGTAGGCCAACATTTTCTCTGCAATTTAAAGTTCTATAGAGTTGTTCAGAGACTTGAGAGATTAGGTGACTCACAGGGTCTCACAGCCAGTATGTGTCAGAGGGTAGGACTTGAAAATGGATCTTCTTGGCTTCAAGGCCACCTCACTATCCACTATGCCACACTGCCTCTCATGTTCTAGATTGATTGCAAATCTGGTGCTTTTTGTGCTACAACAATAGCACTGCCTCCCCCCTTCCTGTCACCTGTGAGATTCTGGTGGAAACACCCTTTGTCCTGCCCTTGTTGCTGACTTTTTGCCTTCAGT
>CM053582.1:123312443-123333224 GCA_028627135.1 Pseudochirops cupreus
ACTTGAAAATGGATCTTCTTGGCTTCAAGGCCACCTCACTATCCACTATGCCACACTGCCTCTCATGTTCTAGATTGATTGCAAATCTGGTGCTTTTTGTGCTACAACAATAGCACTGCCTCCCCCCTTCCTGTCACCTGTGAGATTCTGGTGGAAACACCCTTTGTCCTGCCCTTGTTGCTGACTTTTTGCCTTCAGTTAGTATAGCTTGGGAGGTAGGGAATAGGGTTAGAAAGTGCTTTCCAAATAGTCCTATGATGTAAGTAGTTCAGGTATCAACACTGCTATTTTCTAATGGGGAAGAGGCATTAACTCATAGCTGGAAAGCTGCTTAGAGTCAGGAGACCTAGTTTCCAACCCCTCCTCTGAAGCTTAACATTTGTTCATAGTCCAAATGCAGTAGGGCAACCTCTTAGGACTTATTGACTAAGTCACACAGAGATCATGTGTGTAACCTGGAGTTCCCCACTCTGACACGCTCACAGAAAGAGGAAATGGCTTGATTGCAGTCACCCACAGCTACTAAGAGTCAGAGTCAGAGTCATCTGGGACAGCAACCCAGGTGTCCTGACTCCAAGAATTCCCTTTCCTTGTACCTGAAATTTCTGACCTCTGCTCTCCTTATGATGACTTGGGTGGTAATTCCCCAAATGATGAATTGTCAAAGGATATGAACAGGCAGTTTTCAGATGAGGAAATCAAAGCTCTCTATAGTTATATGAAAAAATGCTCTGAATCACTATTGATTAGAGAAATGCAAATTAAAACTACTCTGAGCTACCACCTCACACCTATCAGATTGACCAGTGTGACAAAAAAGGAAAATTAATAAATGTTGGAGAAGATATAGGAAAATTGGGACACTAATACACTGTTGGTGGAGTTGGGAACTGATTCAACCAATCTGGAGAGTAATTTGGAACTATGCCACTATGCATACTCTTTGATCCTGCAATATCACTACTAGGTCTGCATCCCAAAGAGATTTTTCTTTTTAAAAGGAAAAGGGCCTATTTATACAAAAAAATTTATAGCAGTTCTTTTTGTGGTGGCAAAGAATTGGAAACTGAGGGGGTGCCCATCAATTGAGGATTAACTGACCAAGTTGTGGTATATGATTGTAATGGAATATTATTGTGATATAAGAAATGATGTACAAGCTGATTTCAGAAAAACCTGGAAAGACTTACATGAACTGATGCAAAGTGAAGTGAGCAGAACCAGGAGAACAGCAATATTGTACAGTGAAGAACTGTGAATGACTTAACTATTCTTAGCAATACAATGATCCAAGACAATCCCGAAGAACTCATGATGAAAAATGCTATCCACCTCCAAAGAATTGATGGGAGTCTGAGTGTAGATCAAGGCATACAATTTTTCACTTTCTGTATTTTTTTTTCTTTGGGTCTGTGTCTTTACAACATGATTAATATGGTAATATGTTTTTGAATGATCGAACATCTTTAACCCATATCGAATTGATTACTGTTTCAGGGAGGGAGAAGGTGAGGGAGGGAGAGAAGAAATTTGGAACTCAAAATAAAAAAAAATGAATGTTAAAAATTATCTTTACATGTAACTGGGATAGAAAACAAAATATTATTTAAAAAAAGATGACTTGAGAGGATTGTCTACTGGCTTAGACAGCTCCTGCTCCATCCCTACCCTCCATATACATACATACAAACACACATACATGCAGAAGGACAGACAGAAATAAGGACACGTGAATTCATAGATATATACATGTTGTGTTGAAGCATACATGTATGTAGATACGCAGTTTGGTGGAAAAAAGCCTACATAAGGTGACAACAGGCAAAAAATGCTAAATGCTAGAGAGGCTATGGAAGATAGGCACCCTTATGCACTGTTGGTTAAAGTGTGAATTAGTCACAGCTAATAGAGCCATCTGGGTGGTACAGGGGTTAGAGTTCCAGGCCTTGAGTCAAGAAGTTTGAATTTGGTCTCATACATTTACTAGTTGTGTGACCATGGGCAAGTCACTTGACCTCTGTTTGCCTCAGTTTTCTCATCTGTAAAATGGGAATGAGAATAATAACAGCATCTACCACCTAGAGTTCTTGTGAGGCTCAAATGAGATAATTTTTGTAAAGTGCTTAGCATAGTCCCTAGCACACAGTAGGCACTTGTTTCCTCCTAACCATTTCAGAAAACAATTTGCATTAATTGCCTAACAGACAGTAATTCTGACTCAGTGATCTCACTTCTAGGCATTTACCCAGAGGAGGCCAAAGATAGAGGGAAGGTCTCATAGATATAGTAATATTTATCGCAGCCCTATTTGTAGTAGCAAGGGAAAGTGAGTGAACTGGGGAATGGTTGGACAAATTGAGGTTTGTGAATGCAGTGGGATGTTACTGTGCCGTAAGGAAACACTTGGAAACAGTTTCATGAATTGATGCAGAGTGAAGTAAGGAACAACGGAACAATTTATAGAAATGTAAAGGAAAACCACATTGAAAGATATCCGAACCAGCTTGTGCAGTAGATGCCAGGACCGACGGTGGGGTAGATGGAGGCGATGGCCCACACATGGGGAAGGAGTGTGCTTCTGCAGACAAGGGCACTGTACTGGCTGGCTCTGCTCGAGTGCCCTTCTCTGCTGCGGCAGTCAGAGACATTAGGAAGTGACGGTTATGTGATAGTAGAAAAGAGCATCACTAACAAGTGAAAAAAAAACAACCAGATAGTGGGCTGGGCTGGGCTCTGGGTTCTAGACTTGCTCTCTCCCAGCTCTGCAGAAAAAAACTAGAATGGCATGGAAGATGGAGCACCAGGTACAAGGGCAGAATCCCTGAGTTCGAATCCTTGCTGTTTCCTACCTGTGTGACTTGGGCTAAGTTTCTCTAGTTCACAGTTTCCAGCCAGGTGGCCCCACAGTGCACAGAATGTTGGGCCTGGGGTCAGGAAGACTCATCTTTCTGAGTTCAAATATGGCCTCAGACACTTGCTAGCTGTGTGACCCTGGGCAAGTCACTTAACACTGTTTGTCTCAGTTTCCTCATCTGTGAAATGAGCTGGAGAAGGAAATGGTGAACCACTCCATTATCTCTGCCAAGGAAACGCCAAATGGAGTCGCCAAGAGTCAACACAACTGAAACGACTCAACAACAAAAAGACCAAGAGGGATGAGCTGGGGAAGGGAAGCCAGGCATGAAGGCTCTCTTCAAGTATTTGAAAGGCCATTGTTTGGAAGAAGGATTGAGTCTCGTTCTGTTTGCTTTTGGGGGCAGAACTAGGAGCAAAGGAGCAAAGTTCCAGAGAGGCAGACTGAAGCTCTGTGTTAGGAAAAACTTCTTAGCAATGCTTCAGTAGGTAGTGAGTTCTGCATCAATGAAGATGTTCAAACAGAGGATCATAGATTTAGGGGTAAGAATAGAGGGGCAGTGGGTCTGGGATTCTTGGAAGAATCTCCCTCTATGTACAGAACAGCTCTTTAAGCTCATCCAGAATTGGAAGGGGCCTTAGAAGTCGGACTAGTCTAGTCAGATCTTGTCTGACCCCCTCCCTCATTTGTTCTCTGACTCCAAATCTAGGTTTTTTCCATTGAGAAGGCATTCTCAGAAAGGTACCCATTGGAGGAGATGTCTTCCGAGGCCTCTTCCAATTCTGAGATTCTATGATTCTCATATTCTGTCTTACAATGACTCTTTCACATAGGTAGATAGATAGGTGGATACCTAAATGGATAGACAGTATATGGATGAATAGATGGATGGATGGTGTAAAGCCAAGCACGGGCAGCTTTCCAGAGGACTGCTGCTGTGGATAGCTCTAAGGTTCTGATCACATAGTATAGTGAACTCTCTGTTTATTCAGCAGCAAATTAAAGCAAAACATTCGCAGAAACCAAAGTACAGCATTCACAATGATATACCATAACAACTTATCACTAAAGTGGCCATGTAGTTTTCACCAAAGTTTTAAACAAAAGATATCATTCAGTAAGTCCTTAACTCAGTCATCTTTAAGGAGCAAGCCTCCTTAAGGGACATAAAGTACAAAGGTCAAAGTTCTCCGCCCCTAGGTCACATTGTCTTCATCTCTCAGGCAAAAAGTCTTCTTTCTTCTTAATTGGAGATTAATTTCCAAATCATCCTTAAGAGGTACAAGGTACAGAGTACGTAGTTCTCCCACCCCTATGTCAGAGTAAATCATGATCTTCTCAGTCAGCATTAAGTATGCAAGGAGACCTCTTTTCTTTTCTTTTTTGTTTTATTTTTTCTTTTTTATTTTTTTTGCTCATTTACTTTTAATTTACAAGATTCAGTTCCACAATCACTTGAGTTTCAGATTTTCTCCCCTCCTTTCCCCCCTCCATGGTGGCGTGCAATCATGTATAGGATCTGCAAATACTTTCACATTGTACAATAGTTTGGTCATATAGAAGGGTTGTAACCAATGAGTGATCACTGGGGAAAGAAAAAAAAAAGCAAAACAACACATGAAAGAGAACGATAACGAGTTTTGCTTCAGTCTCCATTTAAACTATAGTCTTTCTATATCTTTCTCTGAGTTTAGGTAAAGGAGACCTCTTTTCATCTTGACTTGAGGCTGGTTCTCAAATTCCATGGTTCATCTTCCATGGGTTCAGCTCCTGCTTGTTGGGTTTGTGAGGGACCCCTACACTCTGCTCTGGGAAGCTGACTACAACCCTCCACCCTGTTCTAGGAGGGACCCCCATGTCACAGGAAGGTTGTACCCTTGTACCCTTGGGCCATATTCCCAAATTAGCCCTGAGCTATAGATCTAACCAATCACTCTTCTTGGCTTCTGTACGTCATGGCTTCTGCTAGCTCCCCTCCCTGATTGTGGTTTTTGTGGTTTTAGCCTTTTTAAACAAGGCCTGTACCCTCAATGGATTACTACCAATTTGAGTGAACACTCTGGTAGTCATGTGCTTGCTTAATAAATCCACACCTAAATTTACCTTGAACCCAGGTCTCAGCTCTCTCTTATTCTCTGCACAACAAAACAAGGTCTGAGAGCTCAACACAAATTGTCAGTATAGTTCCAGGGCCTCTGAAACCCTCCTCCAGGACTTCTATAAACAGACAACAAGAAAGTCCTCCTTTAGGGCTTCTAGTAAGGTCCCCGGATTTCTGTACAAAATATCATAAACAAAAATCAATACAAGATACCACAAGTTTTCTCCTTCTCAGCTCTGCCACCACAAGTGTTCTCTTCTCAGTTCTCTTTCCCAGCTTGGGCTTCTCCTTATATATGGTCATTAAGCTCCTCCCTGTTCTGCCCTGTCCTATTGCATCAGCAACAGGAGTTCACAAGTTGTGGGGTTCACAAGCTTTATTTCTTAACAAACACTTGCTTTAATCATGGGCAAGGCTTAATAGGAGCTTGAATGAAACAAGGTACTAAGTAGTTAAATAGCTGAAACAAGGTGCTAAGTACTTCTTTGCTTGATATTGCAGATGGCTAGATAGATTACTAAGTGGATGGATGAATGTAGATAGTGGGCATTAATCAAGCACTTCCTGTGTGCCAGGCAGTAAGCTAAGTGTGGTGAACATAAAGGAAAACTAGTAAGATTGTCCCTGCCCTCAGGGAGCTTACATTCTAATGGGGAAGGAGCTATAAAGGGAGTGTTGCCAGAAAAGATAGGTCAGTACCACGAGGAAGAGACTTTGGGAAGTTGATTGGAGGGACCTTAGCAAGATAAGGCCACAAGCTTACTTCTCAGAGCTGGAGGGAGCCAGAGGTGAATTCCATGTTTCTGCTTAGTTGGAAATGGAATTTGAGGCCTTTTGTGACCTTCTTAGAGTAAAAGATAATGAATATCTTTGTCAAAAAGCCAAGTTCCTTCACCTGGTGTATTCTACTCTCTCCATCTCCTTGGTTTGTGCTGTCTGGTATGGTAAAGATCCTCCCTTTTTGGCTAAAGCCTGAGACCCCCTCCTTTCTCACTGAACCTCCATTAGAAAGAATCTGTATTTCTGGGATCCCTGGAGAAGTTTGCTTTCTCTTATCCTTTTAAGCAGGAGACCTGGGATGGAACCTGAGGCCTGGATGGCTCATTTTAATTTATTTTCTTTAACTGCCTCTCTCTCTCTTTTTAAATCTAATTTTTCAGTTTCTGTTTTTATCTTCACTCAAGCCTTCTCTTTAATGCGATGAATGTGTGTCTGTTTTCCTGAGTTGGCCCCGCCAGGGGAATTTCAATCTAAACCAAACAAGTTGGCTTTTAAAATGAAAATTTTGCGGGCAGCATTTCCTCACTTAATGGAAGGCACAGAAGACCCAAGTAGAAGCAATTAATGAAGAACTAGAACTCCTTGTCCAAGGAATTCAGACCAAAAAAAGAGTAAGATTGTGTCAAAGTGAGCAACATGTACAGTGGCCTGGGTGAACTGGGAGGACTAAGGGCTTGTCTCCCCTGCCACCATGTTGAGAATCATAGAATCTCAATGGCACAGTGGAGAAAATGCTGGACTTGAGTTTGGATGAGCTGTTCAAATCTTGCCTCAGAAACTTCCTAGCTATATGACAGTGGGTAAATCTGGGCTTCCATTTCCTCATATGGAAAATAAGGGAATTGGACTCAGTGTCAGGAGGAAGGTCACTTACAGCTCCAAATTTGTAGTTTTTAGGGAGGGGCATTGAATCTTCACAACACTTTAGAATCCAAATCATGCAAAGGTGAAAAAAGTACCATGAGGAAGAGAGATCAGGTTTGTTTTTATCTCTTAATAAGAAAGACTGCTAGACCTAAGGGTGCTGGAACCCTTGAGCAAAGGGTCCCTCTTTGGTCTGGATGACTCACACACACATTGACAGGATTCAGTCTTGAGGTAAGAGGCTGGGTTGGAACTCTAAAGAGAAAGATTCGGCTTCCCTACCCACTCTTTGGCTCTTTATACCCCTATTTTGGAGGCCCAAGGGAAGATTACCTAAAGCTTAGATTTTGGTTCAGACTCCCTAAAGTGTGAAGTCAAAAGGTACTCAGTACACAATATATCAGATATGGAACAGCTACTTATTTCCTTCAGGCAAATGAAATGCTTAACACAAAGGCTTATAAGCGCACATTAACAACACCCCACAAACCCCCAAAACAACAAACTTTAAAAAGCAGCATCAGAAACATAAATGTTGTTATACTCTTCCAGAAGGCTGAGATTTAAAATTGTCCAAGATGCTGATTGAGGCAGCTTTTCACTTTTGTCTCAGCTCTGCACTGTCCAGTTAAGTCCCTTGGAGTCTGTGTGTAACAGGAGACCGACTGCTGAGGTCTCAGTCCTGGGAGTGTGTGTATTTGTGAGCCCGCTATGGGAAGAGCCTGAGGATGTGGAGTTTGGGGGCTTGGCTCTGTTAGGAATGCACAGATATTCTATGATAGAACATATCTAGATAGATAATCTATACCACGCTCCATCCATACACTGAGTGCCTTTTCTATTGGCTGCTGAGCTGGACTTGGATGTGCATTCAGAAGGCACTGGGGTAAAAATGGCTCTCTGTCTTCCTTGTCTGGCCACATTTAAGTGAAGGAGGCAAGGACTGTGGCAAATCTCTGGGTGGGAAGAGAGATAGAGACAGAGACAGAGAGACAGACAGAGAGAGAGACAGAGAGATAGATAGAGAGAGACAGAGAGACAGAGAGAGACAGAGAGAGAGAGACAGAGAGAGAGAGAGACAGAGAGAGAGAGAGAGAGAGATCTAGAACCTACTTTCCTCATCCAGGAGAAAACATAATTCGGCTATTGCTTTTGGCCCTGTTGTGTGACTTCTTTACTACCATAGGTGAAGGAGCTTTGGATATGGGAAGGACGAGGAAGGACAAGTTGAGAGAATGAGCTACCAGGAGCTGGAGTCCATGCCTGCGTTTTTGATGTGCCAATACAACCTGAGGATTTCAGCTATGGATTGGATGCTGAAGCTAAGATACTGGGTCCTCAGTGAGAATTACAGGGGAGACAGAGATGGGTAAAATCGAGTCCCTGTCTTTACAGAGTTCTCATATCTGGGGGCAGGTAAGGGATAAAGCATATAAACAGATCACCATCATTCTAATCTGAATTTGAAAAAGCCTAGGAGGGAAATAATCAAAATATTCTGGAGTCTCAGAGAAGGGAGAGATCTCTTTTAGGTAGAGGCATCAACGAAGGCTCTTTGGATGAGGCCTTGAAGGGTGGGTAGAATTTTGACGGAGATAAAGTAAGGGAGAAGGACATTCAAGGATGGGGGGGAGGGGAAGGTAAAAACAAAGGTGAGGAGGAAGGACAATAACTTCAGACCACTAACTAATTCTCTCTATCCTGTCGTCAACTGCCTTCAGCCTGTGGAGGTCAGTAGGCAGGGAGATCATATGATTGACTAAGGTTGACCAAGGCTAGTGTTGCCCAAAGAGGGAGATCTTCCGAGTTATGGAGCTTGGGACCATTCCAAAAGCATATCCTTCTGAGCCAACTGACTGTGCTTTTGGGGGAAGGTCAAAGCCAGATGGAGACTTGTGGTACAGTGGAAAGGAGAGTGGATTCAGAGATAAGGGACCTGGTTTGGAATCCTGGGGCACTATCACTCACCACCTGGATCACCTTGGGCAAGTTACTCCACCATGTCAGGCCTCATTTACCTTTTCTGTAAGTGGAATTTCAGTGGAAGAGTGCCACATTTGTAGTCAGAAGACCTTTGTTAAAGTTGCAGCTCTGTCGGATCACCTGTATGATCTTGGGTAAGCCAACAGACTGTTTTGGGCCTCAGGCTCCTTACCTATAAGATGATGACTTTGTACCAAATGCCTATTAAAGTCTCATCCAGCTGGAGATCTATGGCTAAATGATCCTGGGACAGTCTTATACCTCTTACAGCTTTAAATGGCTGAACCTATGACCTGCTACCTTTCCTAGAGTTGATTCTGGCCCCCGCCTCCCCCACTCCCATGAAATTCCTTGGCCTGGGCTGCAATTTTCTTTGTCGGGGGGGGGGGGGGGAGATAGATTAGGGGAAAAATGGAGAGGGTGAGGGGCAGCCCTGGCCTCCATGTCTGGCACCTACAGTTGCTACAGCCTCTACTGATGCTCATGCTGCTGCTGGGAGAAGATGCCCAAAAGGCCAGGGTGTTAATGACAGTAATTGCACTAATTTTTTTTTCTTTTAGTTTAGACTCAGAGTCATAAAATGAAGCCGCCTGGCTCCTGCTAATCACTTTAGGTGGGGGCTGAGGTAGCTCAGACCACTTGTTACCTAGGCAGAAAGCGAAAATGATCATTTATCCCTTTCCTTCTCTGTTCTCCCCTTCCCTTTCTCTGTCTCCTCTCCTGTGTCTCCTTTTCCCTTTCTTCTCTTCACTCCACCTCTTTCTTTCTTCTCTGTCTTTCTTTTTCTCCCTCTCCCTCCCCATCTTCCCTTTCCTCTTCTCATCTTTTATATCTCTTTTTCTCATGCTCGGTGTTCTGGATCTCCCTCTTCTCTCTCTCTCTCACTCCTAGCCTTCTTTTCACTTATCTCTCCTCATTCTCTCTATCTTTCTCTCCTATTCTTACCTTCTTTCTTTCCTGCTCCTTTTTTCCTTCTTCTCATCCTCCTTCTCCTTTTTGCTCACACTCATATTTTCTTCCTTCCCTCTTCCTGTTCTTCCCTCCCTCCTTCTTTCTCCTCCCCTTCTTTTCTTCTCCTCTTCTTCCCCTCTTTCCCTGCTTTCCCTCTTTTCCTTGACTGCTCTGATCTCATTCTCCTCCTCTCTTCTCTCTCCCATGCTCTTCACCCCTCCATCTTCTCCATGATCTCCTTTTCATTCTCCTTCTCCTTTGTCTTGTCCCCCTTCTCTTCCTCTCCCCATATTTCCCATTTTCTCAAGTCTTCTCTCTTTCTCTCTGCCTTGGTACATTGGTAGATATGTACAAAAGAAATACAATGTCATTATTATTATTGTTATTTGGAAAGTACTAACCTCTGGGATCAGGAAAGGTTTCATGCAGAAGATACGGCTTGGGCTGGGCTCGAAGAAAACTAGACCTTCTAAGGAGCAGAGGTGAGATGGGAGGGCATTCCAGGCATGGAGAATAACCATTGCAAAGACACAGAGATGGGAGATGAAATGTTGTGTGTGAGGTATAGATTGACTGAATTACAGAAAAGCTTATGATGGGTCGTGATATATAACAAAGCTGGAAAGGTAGGCTAGAGCCGGCTTGTGAGGGTCTTTCATCCTAGAGATAGAAAGGAACCATCGAAAGAAGTTTTGTGAGTAAAGGGCATCGCCCTGGCTGCTGTCTGGAGAAAGGCTTGGAGTGGGATAAGATGAGTCAGGGAGACAAATGAGGAGGTTGTTTCAATAGTCCAGGAAAGGGGCAATGAGGGCCCCAGCTTTTGTAGTAGCTGTCTGTATGAATGGAGAGAAGTAGGGATGGGAAGGTGAAAACAATGAAGCTTGGCAACTGATTGAATATGTCGGCCAAAAGTTGAGCATGGCTCCCAAGTGGCTGTCTGGAAGGATGGTGATGCCCTTGATGGATGTGACAGGGTCTGGCACGTGCAGAGAGTCTCCCCACGTGAAGGGGCTGGACGGCTGACTTCCAGGAGAATCAAGATGACAAGGAACCGACATGTCTTAGTGAGACAGTGGAGCATGTGTAGACATTTTGTAACTGGTTCCAATCTGTTAACCACATGGTTTGGAAAAGATTGGCTGAATAACCACCAAAAAGGTGGAAGTGACTGGAGCCTTGGGAATTTTCTCTTTGGCTGCTTGCTCTGGGTTTGACTCCTTTTCTCACAGCATCCAGGGAGACACAGTTCAGTAACGAGGGAAGACTTGGGCCTTCAACCTCAGAAGCCAGAATGTTGACCTGTGAAATGGCCTCTCCTTTGCTTCTGTGTTGTGTTCTTTACAATTTTTTTTTTGTGAAGGGACTAGAAACTCTGATCCTGTGAATTTGAAAAGACCATTGAGACTGCAAATTTTGCAGCCAATCAAAGATTTTTCTCTTAAACACATGTTCAGTAGACTGGAACCAGTAATAGGATTTCTAACCATGTTCCAATGTCTCTCTAAGGCAGATGTGTGAAGCCACATTGCATCCTGCACTGGAGTTGCTGGCCAGAAGAACCAGATTAAAATGTAATTGGGAAATATTTAACAAAACAAAAAGAATAGAATGTAGATAATGTTAATAGGTGGTTTTCTAAACTGGTATGTGGCCTTCCGGGATCCTTATGTGGTTTAGTGGCCCCCGTTTCTATCTGAGTTGGATAGCATTGTTCTAAGCCACTTCTATGACTTGTCATCTCAGCTGTCTGAAAGTAGGCTCTTCCAAACTCTCCACATGGGAAGATGCCATCAGAGATGCCATGTGCTTTGCCCATGGGTCAGACTGTATTAACCAGAAATAGAGAATTTGAGAAGACAGGTGGATTTTGGGGAAAGATAATGAGCTATTTTGGACATGTTGAGTTGGAAATGCTTAGGTTCAAAATGCCCAGGAAGAAATTGGCAATGTCAAGCTGGAGCTCAGGAGACTTGGGTTGGAAATATAGCTCTTGGAGAAATCTGCTCTGAGATGATAATAAAGTCCTTGGGACCTGATAAGATGAGATCGAGAGAGAGAAAAAGAAGGAGGAGGAAGAGGAGGGAGAAGAGAGAGAAGGAGAGCAAGAAGAGAGAGGAAGGGAAGGAGGGAGAGAAAGAATGAAAGAGAGAGAGAGAGAGGGAGGGAGGGAGAGTAGAGAAGATGACTCAGGATAGAGCTTCATAGCTAAGGGATGGGATCTAGATGATGATGTAGCTACAGAGACTGAAAAGGAGAGGTCAGAAAGAAAACCAAGATAGAGTAATGTCATAAAAAATTATTGAGGAGAGTCTCTAGGAAGAGTCAGTGTCCAACAGCATCAAATATTTTTGGATCCTTCCAGAGTATGAGTTTTATTTTTCCCAGCTTTGGGGTCATCCATGAATTTGATAGAACAACTCTCTTTCTCTCTTTCTTTCCTCAATCACCTTCTCTCCTTCCCTCTCTTCTTTCTCTATCACCTTCTCTTTCTCTCTCTCTCTCTCTCTCTCTCACACACACACACACACACACACACACACATACACACACACAAAGCCAAGCATGAGGAGGGAGTGATCTAAGGTCAGCTGACTTAGTAGAGAATCTGAGGGTCCTATTACTAATTTGGGAAAGGAACTTACCCATGAGGTACCCAAGGCCAGAGGACACTTTAGAAACTGGTGGTATTTGAGGGGTCCTGGAGATAAGCTGTTGATGATCACAGACATGATCCTACATCTGGCATAAAGTGCCAGTCTTGGAGTCAGGAAGACTGTCTCAGACCCACATAACTGTTGGCCTCTTCTGACATCAGTTTTCTTGTCTGTAAAATGGGAACAATAATAGCACTCATGGCAAAGGATTGAAATAGTGTATGCAAATGCTTTTCTAACCAGGAATCACCAATTATTACTTGTCTATGTTTTTATCTCAGTCATTGCTACAATGTTAAATAGCACAGGACCAAAGACAACTTTCCGTTCCTGTCCCCTTCCCTCCACCCACCCATCAGACTTACTATCCTTGCATTCTCTGTGCCTTCCCCCCTCCCCAACAGCCTTCTCATAATGGTTCCACTTCCCCTCACCTCTCAGAGTCATCTCATCCCTGAGTCTGGAGCGCTTTGGAGAAGAGACACACAAGGTTTCTGTTCCATCTGTGTGTTCAGACTGACAGGACAGTTGTCAAATTAAGCAGCATCTGTTCCAGATTCAATAGTGTCAGGAAATCAAAGAGGGGAAACAGAGAGAATGAGACCCTGCTGCCCCTCGGGGGCATTCTCAAGGAGAGCCAGAACCTCCAGCCTCTCAGAGGGGGCAGAGGGACCCCTGGCTGGGCCACAATAACAAACAAACAATGGCACATGTGAGGGCTTTCTTCTGTCCCAGCTTGGATCTGTTTGACCCCTGGCATGGCCCTGTCTTGGGCTGAAGGACAGAAGAAGAGATGTGGAGTCATGGGGACAAGACACAGAAATACAGAAGGAGGCAGAAATATATACAGAGAGACAGAGAGAGATGGAGCAGGACAAGCATTTATTAAGTGCCTACTACATACCAGGCACAATGCTAAGCATTTGTACAGATATTACTTATTTGATCCTCATAACAATCCTGAGAGGCAGGTACTATTATGAGCCTCATTTTATGTTTGAAGAAACTGAGGTAGGCAGACTTGCCCAAGGTCACACAGGAAGTAAGTATCGGAGGTCAGTCAAACTGAAGTTTTCTGGCTTCAGGTTCAGTGCTCTATTTATTTACTGCACCACCTAGAGATGCAGAGAAGAGAGACTAGAGAGATGTACAGAGACACACACAGAGATAGAAAGAGAGACACATGGGAAGACAGCCATACAGAGAGCAACACATTCTCAGAGCCAGACACAGGGAGAAAACATAGAAACAGAGTTAATGAAGTAGAGTTGTAGAAGCAGAGACATACAGGTAGAGATAAAGAAGCAAAAATAAGAGAGACAGGTAGGGAGACAGTTTGACACAGAGTCAGATAAAGAGACACAGAGAGGAGGAGGAGGTAGAGACATGGAGATAGAGAAATAGAGACACATGGGGAGACAGAGGCACAGAGAGACAGAGGCACAGAGAGAGACAGGACCACAGAGACAGAGTCACAGAGACAGTAAGCCAGAGAAACAGGGATGGAGATAGAGACAGAGATGAAGTGTCTGCTTTGGCACCCACCAGCCAGTCTTAGTCAGATCAGAGACATGAACTGACCTGTTTAGACAATTGCATGGGGGTAGAAGGCAGTCAGGGCAGCCAGAGGCTGAGACCTCATGGGGTTTGCTATCCACAGTTCAACTCTAGTCATCAATCAATCAGTCAGTCAATCAATCAGCAAACAGCTAGCATCCCCTGAGGCTCTGGCCAGTGCCCAGGGCTGCAGATTTAGTGAATTGTAAAGAATGACACAACCTGCCAGACATCCTAGACTCTTCCCTTTCCCTCCCTCTATTGTGTTACTGGTCTTTCCACTTCCCTTTCCCTTACTATGAGTTCCAGCCAAACTCGTTAAAATCTGGCCCTCTCATCTTTGTTCACCGGGTCTCCTGAGGCTGGAATAGTTTCCCCACTTCCTTCCCTTTGACATCCAGACCTTTTGAATTCCTCCCCTCCCTTCAAGGTCTGTTTTCCTTCCTTGATGATCTTCCCCAGCTAAAAGGAGTTCTCTCCCTGCTCAGATCTTTCAAGGCAACTCACTGAATTGCAGAATCATAGACCATTAGAACTTGAAGACACCTCAGAATTGAGCTATTCCAACACTTTCATTTTACAGATAAGGAAACTGAGAACCATCTTCTACAGGAAGCCTTCCCTCACCCCTTTTAGTTACAATTCCTTCCCTCTATTATTTCCTATTGATCCTGTATATACCTTGCTTTGTATATGTTTGTTGCATGTTATCTCTGCCATTAGATTGTAAGCTCCTTTTGCATCTTTTTGTATTCCTGTCACTTAGCAGAGTGACACATAGTAAATACATGATAAATGTTTATTGGTTGAGTGATTGACCTAAAAGGTTAGGTGACTTACCCAATGTCGCACAGGGAGTATATATCAGGACTTGAAAACAGGCTCGTAGCACCTGCCATATTCTGATTTCTTCTAAAGTTTTTGCATTCATACATCTTTTCTTTTCACCATCAGAGAGTAATCTTCCTGAGGACAGGGCACTGTGCTATTTATTTTATCAGTGGATGTTCCCCAGGTCTGGGTATTAGGAACAGGGGCTTAATGCATGTTAACTGAGTGAGCCTCTGTAGGACCAGGTGAAGCAGATCTCTCTGTATCCTTAGACTCAATACACAGTCTAGTCCCCATCCCCTACCCTGGAGGCACGATTAATGTGTATAGCTGATGACTATTGCTTAAGGGAGCCTAACCGTGTAGTTGAGACATGTTGCATGAAAGGAAAATTCTCAATCTCTACCTGTGTGCTCAGCATTGTAATTTTCCAGAGAAAAGGAGATATCTCAGGGCTGCGGCAGCCTGGAAGGGCCACCTGAAAGAGGTGAGACCTGATTGGACCCTAAAGACCCAGGATTTTGGGTCAGGCTGAGAAGAAAGAGGACTTCCTATGCACACCGATGCTCACTGAGGGGGAGGAAAAAGGGGCTGTATTATGGTCATTGGGCCAAAGACATATCTTATGGATAGTACCTTTAACAGAGACAGGACACACATACACAGAGACACAGATAAGCTACATACACAGACATGCACATGACAGACACAATGGACAGATACATAGACACACAAACACACAAATCATCTTGCTTCCTCTTTCTGATTATAGGATTTCCTAGTGTTTGTCTCCTTAATCTATAAATGCATATATTAAGAACAGCTAATATTTTTTTTCCTTCTCATTAGAGGTCTTCAAGAAAAGCATGGGTGACTGCTAATCAGGAATGTTGAAGAGGACATCCTTGGTGAGGTATGGAGTGGATTTCATAGCCAATGAAGTGTCTTCCAGCTGAGATTCTGAGATGCTGATACAACAGAGGCTGTGCCTCCTTTGGCCAGCAGAGGGCAGCAGAGGCACACCATTGGCCACTTGCGGTCTTAGGTCTCAGAGCTAGTGGTTGATGTCCTAGACATGTCTGTAAACAGCATCCAGAGATAACCTGAATTTTAGGGCAAGGGAGGTGGGGAGCAGGGGCATTGCTGGTGGGGTCTGGAGTGGACAATGGGAATGGGAGTGGTAGGGCCTGCATCTCCTATTAGAACATGGGAAGTCAACAAAGCTGCAGAGGAGACAGAAGCTAATTTACTGGGGGATTGGTGGGGTTAGAGTGTAGAGGAATTTTGCCAAATAAGCCCAGGGTTTCATTGTACAAAGCCTGGTCTGTTTCATAAGGGGCATGTGTGTACACGTGCAAGCCTGTGTCACGTGCCCATGCACATGTCTGTGGTGGAAACCCCCAGATGTGCACATAAACGGGCATATATGTGTTTGTGCATAGGCATGCTTTCACTCTGTGTTTTCATTTACATGCCGCCCATATTTATGCAAGCATTCTTATGCATATGCACACATATGTGCACATGCCTCTAATTCTGGCTGTGTTGAGTGGAGCTCCTGTCTCTACGGAGCCAGAGAACTAGCTTGAAGCTCTGTTATTTGAGAATATTTTCTTCTTTTCCTTCTTTCCAACCTGATCAATATGCCGTGTCTGTACAGCCTCCCCAAAGACCACACGCTATTTCTATATGGACAGAGTCAAGTGTAGGTTTAAAAAAACCTACAATATGAAAAACCTTCCTCCTGCAGAATAACAGAATGTAGCCCTTCTTACATATTGTGAAGGTTTATTTGCTATATGTAGTAATCCTCTTCGCTAGTGTAGAAAGCACTAGAGACTCGGAGGGTTCCAGAAGCTCTGTGTCAGGCAACAGTCTTCACTGAGGATGAATGATTGTGTCAGGGTCGAGGCACTCCCTTTATACCAGGTCCCTTCCCGTTCTGATCATCTGTAGCCTGTAAGCTAACAGGGTATATCGAATGTTCTGACCTTCAGTGTTGTAAGAATCATAGGATCATGGAAGGGACTTTAGAGTTTAAAGAATCTTTTATTTAGATTTGGAAAAGACCTTTCGTTGTTGTTGCTGAGTCATTTCGGTTGTGTCTGACTCTTCATGATCTCCCATTTGGGGTTTTCTTGGTAAAGATACTTGAGTGTCCTCCTCCATGTCCTGCTCCCGCTCATTTTACTGATGAAATGAGGCAAACAGGGTTATGTGACTTGCCCAGGGTCACACAGCTGGTAAGTGTTTGAAGTCAGATTTGAACTAAGGAAGATAAGTCTAATTCCAAGCGTGGTGCTCTGTCTACTCACTGCACCACCTAGCTGCTCATGGAAAGACCTAGGAAGTCATAGAAATGAGGGAAACCAAGGCAGAGAATGGGAAGGGAAGGAAACAGGCATTTATTAAGCACTACTATGTTCTAGACCAGCGGTTCTCAACCTGTGGGTTATGTTCAATTTGTAACAATGAAAATATATCCTGCATATCAGATAGATTCATAACAGTAGCAAAATTACAGTTATGAAGTAGCAACAAAAATAATTTTATGATTGGGGGTCACCACAACATGAGGAACTGTATTAAAGGGTCACGGCATTAGGAAGGTTGAGAACCACTGGACTCTAGACACTGAGGTAAGTGCTTTACAGATATTATCTCATTTGATCCTCATAACAATCCTGGGAGGAGGGTAAAATTATGAATACAGGTTAAGTGACTTACCCAGGGACACGCAACTAGATTTGAACTCCCGTCTTCTTAAGTCCAAAATTCTAGCTGGTGCTATCTCCTAACTGTGATGGGCTATCCAGACTAACTCCCTCAGTTTAGAGAGGAGATCCTCTCTGATTTGGACATTCTGTGATTCATGTGATAAGGTTGGAAGTTTTCAAAATGAAATTTTACTTAAAAATGAAAAAAAAAATGCCAACAAGCCTAGAAACACTCAAGTTTACATACACATCTTCAATATCTAAAAGATTGTCACTGAGAAGGGGAATTAGACTTTTTCTGTTTGACCTCAGAAGGCAGAAAGAGAACAGTGTGGTAGAAGTGGGGAATAATTACCAGGAGACAAATTTCAGCCCAATAGAAGGAAGAACTTCCTAACCATTAGAGCTGTCAAGAATGGAATCCTGAGGTAGTGAGCTCCCTGTCCCTGGAGGTGCTCAAAAATGCTAGGTGCCCATTGGTTAGGGATATAATAGAGTGGATTTATTCACTCTCAAGGAATTTTGGCTAGAAAACTCTGATGTGCCTTCTAAGTACTGAGTTCGTGATTCTGTGAAAGCGTTATGAGAAGATGTTCCCCAAGCACTTTTCAAACCTTGTATGTTGTCATCTGTCTTCTTCAGTAGGGCCAAGGTGCGGGCCCTTGGAGCTTATCCAGTCCAATTTTCTTCTTTTACAGGTGAGGAAACTGAGGCAGCATGCACAGACAGCTATTTGGAGTACAGAAGCTACTCTATTGCAGGCTATGACAATCACTGGGAACATGCTATGTCCAGAAAGGGCAAATTCCAGGTATAATCTTTGTCATTCCAGCTAGCCGGGAGCCACTTAATACGACCATCAGTTTTTGAAAGTCCGATCCTTTCAGTGACATTCCCAGGCTGGCTGCTGCCTGTAACTCCCATCATCCTTAGGGCCATTTTTGTCCTTTTGTGCTGGGTTAGGTCTGTTTTTCTAGTTGAAGCTGGAGGTTTTTTTAAAAAAATATTTACTTGATCCCCAAAGAATCAGGATTTATGGAGTATAGAGTGCCTGGTTCTAGATTCCCTGTCAATTCCACAGCAGAACTGCTTTCACAGCTTCTTGGTCTCCATCACAGAGGTTTCTCTAGATCTCTCCCAGCATAGATCTGTTAGGTCCCTCTGGCCAGTCCCCCATTATGGCAGCTTCCTGCTTTCTACCTGATTTGCCTTAGGTTAGTTAAGGCCATAGTTTTTCCCAGGTAGTTCTGTGACCTGCATGCATCATTCTGACTCCTTTCTGGCTTCTTCCTCTTCCCAGAATTCCCTGTTTCTCTCAAACAGCTTCCTCTTGGTTCTTCACTTCTGGGCTGTTTTCTCTCTTTCTCTAGGAGCACAATTGCTTTTCCTTAATCCACATGTGTAGCCTTCTAATTTCTCATCCTGGGTCCTTCCTCCCTCTTTCAGGACATCACCTTCGTTAGAGACCACACTCCTAGGCCTTCTTATTTCTTCAGGCCAGCTATGTCTCACCCATTTGGAATTTAGCTCCCCCTGACAACTTTATCTGAATGGTACACAAAGAAGAGGGCCACAAAACAGGGACAGAAGAGGGAAAACACACACACACACACACTCTCTCTCTCTCTCACACACACACACACACACACACACACACACACACACAGAGATTCCGAGCAGTCAAAATAGATATCCTAAGCAGCTTGTGTTAAACCTCATTTTTCTTAGGAGGGCATTCCAGAGCCTTACCTTTTAACTCACATTTTACACACACTTCTAACAAGCTTGCTTGTCTGGTTTCCTAGTCCATAGAAGATTACAAGCAAACGATAGAAGCAGGTACACTGACAACATTGAGAAGTTGTAGATGATAGACTGACAGTAAGGGAAGAAATATAAGGACTCTAAGGAACAGGTACAAGAACCTGTCAAGAGTTACAGAACCTCAGATGTGGATAGGACCTCGGAGGCCATCTAGTCCTGCATCTGCCTGAATGGGAATTCCCTCTGTAACATTCTTCTTTTTTTTTTTTTTTGGAGGGCAATTGGGGTTAAGTGACTTGCCCAAAGTCACATGGCTAGTAAGTGTGTCAAGTGTCTGAAGTCGGATTTGAACTCAGGTCCTCCTGACCCTAGGGCCGGTGCTCTATTCACTGCACCACCTAGCCGCCCAACTCTGTAACATTCTTGACAAGTGGTCATTCAGTTACTTCTTGAGACCCTTCAGAGATCACTCCAGTTGTTAGAAAGTTTGCTCTTACGTTGACCTGTAACCTGTATCTCAGTAACTTTTCATCCATTGAACCTTATCCTGGCCTCCTGGGTCAGGAAGAGCGATTCTAATACTTCTCCCACATGTTGTTTCAGCTGTGTCTGATTCTCTGTGACCCCATTTGGGGTTTTCTTGGCAGAGATACTGGAGTGGTTTGCCATTTCCTTCTCTAGCTCATTTTACAGAAACTAAGGCAAATGAATGAAGTGACTTGCCCAGGGTCACACAGCTAGTCATGGTCTGAGGCCGATTTGAACTCTTGAAGATGAGTCTAGGTGTTCTAAGCACTGTGCCACCTAGCTGCCCTCTCCCACATGACAACTATCTTATTCCCTCAAAGTCTTCTCTTCTCTATACTAAAGATCCCCAGTACTCTGGAGTCTTATATGGCATGGTCTTTTGTCCTTTCACCATCCTCAAGGCCCCACTCTGGACATGCTTCAGGTTACTGATGTCCCTCTTAAAATGTGGCCACGAGAGCTAAAGTTAAAACACTCCAGATATTATCTGACCAGAGCAGAGGATTGGGTGACCGTGCCTCCTTTACTTTGATCACTATGGCTTGCTGAGTGCAGATTAGCTTCCAAAGCTCAGCATCTGAGACTATTCAGAAAGGGGCCAAACAGCCCTGGTGTCTCTTCATTCCCTGTAGACCTAATTATCCCAGTTCAGGAAAATAATCAATGTCCACAACCTTAAGCTAACATGAAAAGGCTCCAACACGTCCTTGTACCTTTTGTATGAGAAGTCAGAGGTGAGTGAGGTCTATTTTTGGAAGATTATCATATCTCCTATTTGTATGACCCTTTATGGTTCACAGAGAGTTTTCATGTGCATTAGCTTATGTATTGGACATCTCTGTAGAACATCATTTCCCATCTTCCCTGGGAGTCCTCTGAGCCTGCAGTGCAGTGATGTCATCAGGGAAGACTGATTGGTGAGGAGGCTCAAGAGGGCAGGAGGTTAAAAAAAGGCAACTAGGAGCCCAGAAATGAGGGTGTGTGTGTGTGTGTGTGTGTGTGTATGTGTGTGTGTCTGTGCGTGTATGTGTATGTGTGTGTGTATGTGTATGTGTGTGTGTATGTGAGTGTGTGTATGTGTGTGTGAGTGTGTGTGTATGTGTGTGTATGTGTGTGTGTGAGTGTGTGTGTATGTGTGTGAGTGTGTGTGTATATGTGTGTGTATGTGTATGTGCGTGTGTGTATGTGTGTGTATGT
>CM053582.1:123333724-123381683 GCA_028627135.1 Pseudochirops cupreus
TTTAATTTAGGTAAAATTGTCATTTTTATTATATTAGCTTGACCCAGCCATGAGCAGTTAATGTTTTTCCATTTAGTTAGATCTGACTTTATTTGTGTGAAAAGTGTTTTGTAGTTGTGTTCATAAAGGTATTGGGTTTGTTTTGGCTTGTTAATTATTTATACAACTAGATTTTTAGTTGGTTCTCTAGGATTTTCCAAGTACATCATCATATCATCTGCAAAGAGTGATAGTTTTATTTCCTCGCTGCCTATTCTAATTCCTTCAATTTCTTTTTCTTCTCTTATTGATATGTTTAGCATTTCTAGTACAATGTTGAACAATGGTAGTGATAATGGGCATCCTTGCTTCGTCCTTGATCTTCTTGGAAATGCTTCTAGCATATCCGTGTTACAGATAAGGTTTGCTGATGGCTTTAGATAGATGTCACCTATCATTTTAAGAAAAGCTTCATTCATTCCTGTACTTTCTAGTATTTTTAATAGGGAGGAGTGTTGTATTTTGTCATAAGCTTTTTTCTTCTTCTATTGAGGTAATTATATGTTTTTTGTTGGTTTTGGTCAATATATGGTCAATTATGCTGATAGTTTTCCTAATATTGAACCAACACTATATTCCTGGTATAAATCCCACCTGGTCATAGTATATGGCCTTTGTGATATATTGCTGTAATCCCCTTCCTAGTATTTTATTTAAAAATTTTGCATATCAATATTTATTAGGGAAATTGGTCTGTAGTTTTCTTTTTCTAAGATGGGGTTATTTAAGTATCCTATTTCCTCTTTTTTTAATCTGGGCAATTTAAATTTTTGTAAATATTCATCCTTTTCATTTGGATTGTCAGATTTATTGGCACATAATTAAACAAAATAGCTTCTAATAATTGCTTTAATTTCCTCTTCATTAGCAGTAAATTCACTCTTTTTATATTTGATACTGGTAATTTGATTTTCTTCCTTAAAAAAAAATCAAATGAACCAATGATTTATGTATTTTATTGGGTTTTTCATAAAAGCAGCCCCCCAGTTTTATTTATTAGTTCAATAATTTTCTTACTTTCAAT
Organism: Pseudochirops cupreus; assembly: GCA_028627135.1. Taxonomy (NCBI): domain Eukaryota; kingdom Metazoa; phylum Chordata; class Mammalia; order Diprotodontia; family Pseudocheiridae; genus Pseudochirops; species Pseudochirops cupreus. Next base: position 123,334,788 of record CM053582.1, read on the forward strand.
TTTATTAATCTCTCCTTTGATTTTCAAGATTTCCAATTTGGTGTTTAATTGAGTATTTTAATTTGTACTTTTTCTAGGGAAAAAAGACAGTTAAAAGGTAGGGTGAGCTAGCACTACATGTTAAATTATACTCAATTGAGAAAATCCAGGAACCAGGGGCAGAGAGCATGATGAAGAATATTTAGGTGAAGGTCAAAGGCAGTGGAAAACAAAAGTGATTTTGTCATTCCGCTATACTACAGACCACTTAGAAAGAAAGAGGAAATAGATGAGGATTTTGGGAAACAGATCACAGACCTAAAATAGAGGCAATAATATAAAAGCAATGAAGGATTTCAATTATTTAGAGAGTTGCTGGTGGTTTCATTCTGCCAAAAGCATGAATGGTAATAACTTCTTCACGTGCCTTAGTAATACTCTCACCTTTCAAATTGTAGATGAGACCATAATACCAAATTGTTTTCCAGAATAATTGGACCAATTCACAACTCCATCAACAATATGGTAATGCAAAAAGGGAAAATTCTGTTTTAGATCTTATTCTCACTGACAGAGAAGAACTGGTTACTGGGATGAGAATGATGAGAAGCCTGGGTGGGGTGTGAGAACTCATCCTAGAGTTTGTGATAGAGAAACAGAGGAAATCTATGCAGTCTGGATATGGGAATGTAGCTTTCAGTGAGATCAAAAGAAAGACAGGTAGGATGCCATGGAATAAACTGTCAGGGAAAGTCAGCCTAGGAGGGGCAGGAGGTGCTTAGGAATAAAATTTTGGACATAAAAGCACAATGAAGAGAAATTCCAATGAAGAGGAAAAAATAGGATTTGTCTGAAGAAATTTATGGGAGCAGAGTGGGAAGTCATTGACCAACTCAGAATTTTAAAAAGAAATGTATAGAAAATAGAAGCAAGGACAAGTAAAAGAAGATGAATATAAGAGCATGAGATGATCCTATAAAAGCAGTGTTAGGAATGCCCATTTGGGTATTAAATGTCAATAATGTAAAGTACAAAACAGGAGGCGCATAGTTAGATGACAGTTGTTCTGAAAAAAATCTGGAAGTTTTCATGGACCACAAGCCCAATAGGATTCAGTAGTGTGATGTGGTAACCAAAAAATGTAAATGTTGCCTTGGCCTGCAGTTAGAGGAGCATAGGTTACAGGGATAGAAAGGTGATAGCCCCACTACTCTCTGCACTCTCTACACCTCACCTGGAGTTCTGGGAGTCACCACTTGAGAAGAATGAAGAAAGTTGCAGAGTATCCAGAGGAGGACAGACAGGGTGATGAAAAGTCCATGTTATGTGAGCACTGGTTGAAGGAAGTGGACAAGTTTACTCTGGAGGAAAAAAAAAGACTAGGAATAGGGTATAATAACTCTCTAAGTATTTGCATTGCTGTCATGTGGAAGAAGGATTAGACTTCGCCTGTATGGCCCCAGAGGACAGAACCAGGAGCAGTGGGTATAAGTAGCAAAGAGACAAACTTAATGCTGATTTCAGGAAAAAAACTTCCCAATAATTAGATCTGTTCAGAAAGGGAATGGGCTTCTCTGGGAGGCAGTGGGTTCCCTCTCCTTGGATGTCAAGAAGAGGCTGGGCAACAATTGATTGGATGTATTAAAATTACCGTGGCATATGAGTTGGATTAGATGGATACTAAGTTCTCTTCCAACTCATATTCTGCGATATAGTGGATCTTTGTGTCTTTTGCCTCCTTAGGGTGTGTATTCAATAGATCTTTGAGTCAAAGGGTCTGAACAATTACATACAAGTACATTTCTCACGTAATGCTGAACTATCTCCCTCCCCCCTCTACCCCCAAATGCTTGGGCCAATTCACAGCTCCACCAACGATGTATTAGTGTGCCTGTCTTCTTCTACTTTACTAAAGCTGTTTTGATTTTTTGTTATCTTTATCAATTTGCTTACTAATTTCCTTTTGAAACCTGAATCTTCTGGTAGAAAGAGCTTGGTGAGTCTCCTGCAATGACTTTGGGAAGTGGTATGACATGGGCTGGTATCTAAATCAGGCAACAGAACCTCCTGGGCTTATGATAACTGTTATAACTCCTATTTTTACAGTTTTGAAAATGCCATCTTCACAACAACCCTATGTAGTAGGCAATAAAACAGAATTATTGCTATTTTATAGATCGTGAAACTCAAACCTTGAGATGTTGAGTGACTTGTCTAGGATTGAACAGTTAGCAAGTATGAGGGGCAAGGTTTGAACTCAGGTCTGATCACAAGACCAAGGCCCTGGAATGAAGATGAAACCCAATACCCATTTCCTGCCAGAGAGGTGATAGACTTAAAATACAAACGAAGACATACATATTTGGATATGGTCACTATAGGGATTTATTTTGCTGGACTACATGTATTATGAGAGGTTTTTTTTTCTTATTTTTTAATTGTGGAGGGTGTCAGTAGGGAAGATAAATGCTTGCGAAAATAAAAATTTGAAAGACCAAGGCTCTTTTCCTAGACCATGATGCCTCTCAATTATAATATTGTAGGCAAATTACCCAAGCAGAGCCTCCCCTAGCCCTGAGGCTCAGAACCTCATTATTGTATGGCTCTTTCCTCATCCCCTTTGGGAGGAGGACATAGAGGAGGGCTCTGATATCCAGAGAAGGTATTAGGAGTGCATGTTGAAGAGATCAAAGAAAGAGGAAAATGACCCATAAGTACAAAAATATTAACACTCCTTTTGTTATATCAAAGAACTAGAAACTTTAGGGGTATCCATCATGTGGGGATTGTCTGAAAAAACTATGGTATATGAATGTAATGGAATATTATTGTGCTGCAAGAAATGATGAAAGGGATACTTTTAGAGAAATCCAGGAAGGAAATTCTTGTATAAAATGATGCAAAGGGAAGTGAGCAGAACCAGGAGAACAATTTACATGGTAGCAATAACATTCTAAAGACAACTTTGAATGCAGTGATTGATCATGATTCCAAAGGACCAATTATGAAACTTGAGATGTGGAATAAGACATACATTTTCAGACCTGTTCAATGTGTAAATTTGTTTTGCTTGACTAAGTAAACTTGTAAAATGTTTTTTTTTTCTTTTTGGGGGAAGAGGGAGAGAGAAAGAGAGAGAGAGAGAGAGAGAAAGAGAGAGAGATTAGAGATAGAACTGTAAAAAAAGAAAGGAAAGAGAGTGATAGAAGCATTAAAAGAATACATAGAGTAGAAGAGAAAGAACCACAGACAAGTGGGATAGCTTTGAAAAATCAACTTATTATGTTTATAAAGAAAAACTTTACTTAATCAAGATTTATGATGTCATCTACAATTCTCTTTTTATGTTCCCCTTTGTATATTGACATACTAATTTTATTTAATGTTTATTAAGTTTGGAACAAAAAGTAATTTTTAAGGAATTGGTGGGGGACCCAACAGCTTTGCCTTCTCATACTCATCCCAGACTTGTGCTTTTAGCCCAAGTCAACCTGTGTGGTAGGAGCCTTGGAATAAAGCCTCTCATCTTCCAGTAGAGTTAGAAAAACCAAGATCATGTCTACATTGATTCTCAATGAGGTCTTTAATCCCAAAAGGGGCAGAGATATATGTAGGTTATCTTACTTGGCCATTTCTGCAGTATGAGTTAGCACTGTGCCCTGTGGTGATCCCTGCCAACCATGAAGCAGAATCTTTGATAAAATAACAGTGTCAACATGGGAAGGAATAATGAAAGAAGGAAAGGAGGTCTATATGTGCATGCACGTGTGTGTATGTGTGTGTGTGTGTGTGTGTGTGTGTGTATTTATGTATAAATAATGGAGAGAGTCAAAGGATCAAAACCAACATCTATGTCTAACACTTTCCTTCCCCTGATTTTCTATTTCTTTTTAACCTTTTCCAAACATTATTTCAACATCTTCCTTCCACATGGAAGCTCTAGTTGCATGTTGGTGTCTCTTGTCCAACGCCAGCTGCTTAGCCCAGGTTATTGAACCAGAAAGTGGTAATGTAGCATGGTGGCAAACCAATCCACCAAATATCTGTTAAGCACCTACTGTGTGTAGAACACTGGGCTATGTGACAAGGGGAGACGATATACAATTTAAGTATGACATAGTCTCTGTTCTCATGGAGGCAGATAACTAGAATGTACAAAAATACATGATGATCATTTTAGAGAGGTATGAATATAACACAGCATGAGCTCTGAGTGAGATCAGAAGAGCCCAGAACTGGGAGTCAGGACACCTGAGTCTTACTTAGTTCCAGTGCCACTGTCTCCCTGTGTGATCTTGGAGAAGTACCTTCTGCTCTTTAGGATTCAATTTTCTTCCCTGTAAAATGATAGGGTAAGACTAGATGCTATCTAAGGGCCTTTTAGCTCTGGCATCTTGTATTTACGAGCATAACTGTGAAATTGCTGCTCACCTGAAAAAACATTGACCTCCTATTTCTGTCTTGATGTTGCTGAGTCAGTGGTCTTGGTGTATAAACTACTCTTTGAATTAGGCTAGACTTCTGTCCTGTAGTTGGCTGGCCTCACTTGCTCTGCTCTGGTAACCTGGTCCCTAGGTGGGATGGTCCCAAAGTTCCTTCCCTTGGGCATTAAGTCATCCTGCCCTGACCTCACAGCTTTCATCTTCACCTTTCAGGTATTATTAATGGCCCCAGCTCCTCTACCATTCCTCTTTGGCCCATCCCAGTCAGTTTGCCCTAAGCATATTTACCAATTAAATTGTGAAGTTGTTTCTACCCCTTAAGTAAGCTTGGATCCTTCAGAGAATCTGAGGGCTGAAAAGCACATCAGAACTTTGGACCTCATCTAATCCAATGCTAACCTAACAGGAATCCCTTCTGCAACCATTCTGACTTCAAACATACATTGAAGACCTCTATGTCACTTCCCGAGGCCATTGTCCAACCCACTTTTAGACTGCTCTACTTATTAAGAACTTATCTTTTCATGGAGCTGAAATTGGTTATTCTGAAACTTTTATTCACTATTCCTAGTTCTGTCCTGAGGATAAGTGGGACAGGTCTAATCTCTCTTCTGTATGACAGCCTTCAAAACACTTGTAGACAGAAATGTTCCCCATAAAGTCTTCTCCAGGTTAAACATCCTGAGTTATTCCAGTCCTCTCTCCATCCTGGCTACCCTCCTCTGGATACTCTCCAGTTTGAGCATGTCCATGGAACTATGGATGCAGAATTGTACATAGTACTCCAGATGTGACCTGAGAGGGGTGGACTCTATTCTGGACTCTATACAGCAAGTCAACATTGTAGGAAGGAAAGAAAATTGAACATGGAGAAAGGGGAGATCCAGCTTTGAGTTCTTCTTCTGGAGGTTACTGATTGTGCTATATGGACGAGTGTTTTTTTTCTTTTTGGAGGTGGGATGGCAGGGCAATTGGGGTTAAGTGAGTTGCCCAAGGTCAGATGGCTAGTAAGTGTTAAGTGTCTGTGGCTGGATTTGAACTCAGGTCCTCCTGACTCCAGGGCCGGTGCTCTATTTACTGCACCTCCTGGCCACCCTATGGATGAGTTGTTTAACATTTCTGGGTCTCTGTTTTTTCTTCTGTAAAATGGGGATAAGAATCCACTCTTTGCCTCACAGATTGGTTTTCAAGATCAAATGAGATAATGAATGTTAGTTAAGTGTTTAGGAAACCTCAGAGTGCTGTAGATGTATGCTATTATTGGTTTTTTTCTCTTTTTTATTGATATCTTTTGTTTCTATATCCCTTTATTTCTGAATATATCCTTTCTGCTACTCATGGAGCCATCTCTGGTAGAAGAGATTTAAAAAGAAAATTTAAAAAGTATTTAAGCAAAAATAACTGACAAAGAGCAGGTAGTTGATAGATTGTTGATCAGTAAACCCTTGATCAATTGATTTCTCTCCTTTTCTGCCCCCAGTTGATGAAATTACAGAAGGGGTAAGAGATAGGTAACAGATACAGAGATATTCAACAAAATATCTGTCTTATATCCCCTTTATGAGGTGTGAAGCTCTCCACTCAAGCTTGGTAGAGTTAAAGAGTAGCTAGCTATTGATTGACTGAAGAATGAGCCATACCCTTCACGGCCTTTTAAAAAGCAAAAAACCAGAAACTCTCTAGTGGGCAGTTGGTATAAGAGATAGCTCTTAGGAGTGTGTGAGCTCTGAGAATTGAGCAAACAGTCAGCCCTGGTTATTGGGTGTTGTGTTCAGAGAGACACAGGCCCAGGGAGCCCAACTCAGTGATCTGCCCAGCAGAGATGCTACATTCAAGGAACATAGCATAAGCATACCATGAGAAGAGAAAGGCTTTGGGGGGGCCCTAAGGTGCTGGAGGTTTCAGTTGTCTTAACTACGTGTGTTCCCCAAGTGTTTGCCTTTCCAATGGTATCTTCAGTTTACGTGTCTACTCTTCTTTTTGGCACTTTGTGTAGTGGTGGAATGGCCTATAATGGAAATATTTTGTCATTATTGTTCTCCTGGTGCTGTCTCAGTAACTGTCTTTGCTTTGAGTTCATTTTATCTACTGACTGACTATTAAAGGTAGGTACACTGGCAGGGTCTTGTGAGCTATAGTATTAGTAGTTCAGACCCATAGAATACCTTGAATCTGAGACCCAATCTGCAAGTGTGACTTGAGGAGGGTGGTGTAGCTCAGAGATATCAATACTTAGCTATACATATTTCACCTGTGTCTGACAATCTAGCCAATATTACACACATTTCATCCTTCACAAAGAGAAGAAGTGCATTTGTCTCACCCTTTCTGCCAAGTTTGGTCATTATAATTGCACAATGCTTAGTTTCATTTTAAAATTTTTGGCTTCTCCATTTACGTTATTATAGCCCTTACATGAATTGCTTTCTGGTTCTGTTTACTTCATTCTGCATAAGTTCCCATAAGTCTTTTCATGCTTCTGTGAATTTTTCATATTCTTTGGTTCAATATTTCATTACATTTATGTCACAATTTGTTTACTCATCCCACCAAGGCAATTAATCAGCTAACAAGCATTTATTAGACACCTGCTAAGCACTAAGTGAGGTTCTGGGGATATAGACAATGCAATAGCACTGTCCTCAGGGAGCTTGAATTCAACAGATGGCACCTACTTTGTCTCTAGTCCTGTGCTCCCACAATATGTGCTACACAAACATTTTAGTGAATATGGAACATTTCTTTCTGTATTTTTTTTAAAACCTCATTGGGGTATTTGCCTAATAATTGGATCTCTGCTTCAATGGGTATGGACATTTTAGTCACTTTTTTTTTTTTTAGCATAATTCCAAATTGCTTTCCAGAATGATTAGCCAAATTCATAGCTCCATCAACAGTGTATGTGTGTATCTGTCTTTATCAGCCCCTCTAAAATTCACTAATTCTATCTCTGCTAATTTGCTGGATATGTAGTGAAACCTCAGTGTTGTTTTGATGTGTGTTTCTCTTACTTTTATGAATTGGAACAATCTTACATATGATTGTTAATAGTCTGAAAATCTAAGAACTGTTTGTTTACATCCTCTGGCCATTTATCTGTTGGGCAGTTTCTCCTGGTCTCATATATTTGTGTTAATTCCCTACATATTTAGGATACCAGACTGTTATCAGAGATATTTGATACAAAGATTTTCCTCTCCAATCCCCAATTTTCCTTTTTATCTTAGCTGCATTAATTTTGTTCATGTAAAATCAGTGGTTATTATTAATGCATCTTAAGATTTTATTGGCTTTTTCTTTCGGTTTACAAGTTACAGTTATCATTCTAAGCACAACTCTGGGTCTAGTTTCACTAGCAGCCATGTGACCTCAAGAGCAGATGACATTTTTCCTTGTAGTCTATTAGTTTCCTCCAATAGCCAAAAGCAAATACTTGTTTCATTTTCTTTCAAAGCTGAATCTTTTTTTTTTTTGAAGGGGAGGACACTCACTAAGTTACCATTCCCTATCTGAGAGTACTTCTGGCTCTCAGCTTATTCAGAGAAACATGGTCCCACTCAATCTAAACTTAGTCTTTTCAAATTTACCAATCATCACTCTTCCATCCCCTACCTTTCTGCTACTTGTCATATTGCTGGGTTGAAAGACCACTGGCTTTTGCTCTCAGGAAGAAATGAGAGAGTTCAATGATATCTAAGTTTCCTTTATGAATAAATGAAGGAATGAATGAGTAAAAGTCAGCTATGTGTAGGGGCAGTGGTGTCCAATTCAAATTGAAAGGGGGCCACTAAGTGGTATACAAAGATGCCTCCAGGCTGCATATTGACTTAGAAAATAACATATTAACATTATCTATGTTCTACTGTATTTTAATGTATTTTGCTAAACATTTCCCTATTATATTTTAATGTGGTTCCACTGCACTTGGGAGGACTTTGGCCTCATGTTTGACACCTCTGTTGGATATAGCTTTGTCATTAGGAAGACCTGTTTTCAAGTACTTTCTGCAGCACAAATTAGTTGTGTGGCCATTGACAAATCACCTAACCTCCCAGTGTACCAGGCCACTCTATGACTATAAGTTATGGAGGAGTTGATCTTCATGAATGGAGGGAATTTCCACAGTGGTCATCCCCCAAACTGATGACATCCCAGGGCAGAACAACAAGAGCCCCCCCCAAAAAAGAAAGCTGTCTGAATTGAGAGACTGAATGTGTTTTTAAAGCAAACTTTCTGACTTTTGCTCACACTGATGGGGGAGGCATCTAGTCAGATCCCCAGGATGGGGCTACCACATTCTCTCCAGGTTCTAGGGGTGGCATTGAGAAGCTAGAGGGTCTTTTCCTGGTGTTGTAATGGCTTATGTGTAGCTATAATAGAGGTAGGTAAGTGATGCAGTGGATAGAACAATGGTCCTGGAGTCAGGAAGACCTGAGTTCAATTCTGAATCTAGATTTTTAATAGCTGTGTGACCTTGGAGAAGTTTTTTAACCTCTGTTTGCCTCCAAACATGGAGACAGTAATAGCACCTACCTCAAAGGGCTGTTGTGAGATCAAATGAAATAATATTTGTAATATTTGTAAATAATATTTGTACTGGCACATAGTAGACCCTACGTAAATGCTTCTTCCATTTTTTTCTTGTCTTTTTGGAGGGAGGAAGGAAGGACAATTGGGGTTAAGTGACTTACCCAAGGTCACATGGCTAGTAAGTGTGTCAAGTGTCTGAGGTCACATTTGAACTCAGGTCCTCCTGACTCCAGGGCAGTGCTCTTCTCACTGTGCCACTTATCCCCTTTTATTCCGTTTTTAAAGGTCCCTACCAGTGTGTTATCCTCCAAAAGTATCAGTCAAAAATCAGTAGCTTTTAGGAAGGGGTATTCATTAAGGTTGTACAATAAATATATCGGTACAACTAAACTAGTCTCTCCCCATTTCTGTGACACACTTTCCCACAAGCGCATACAGAGGGCAGGGGAAAGTGTGCTTGAGCTTAGAGAGCACATGTAGCATGGCGTTATCTTACAATGCCTGGCTGATAAAAGTCATTTTCTCCACTTCCTGAGGTACTCAAGAAATTCTCCTTAGACATGGTGTAATTTCTTTGTTGGGCTCCACATCTGCCTTCCCACATTGAATCTAGTTCTGTTGTACTGTCAACTGAAGCCAAAGTCAGGGGATTCTTCTTTCCTCCCAAATCCTTCTTTTATTGCAGCGGTTCTCAACCTGTGGGTTACGACCCCTTTGGGAGTCAAACGACCCTTTCACAGGGGTCACAGGGGCTGCCTGAGACCATCGGAAAACACATATTTCCGAAGGTGTTAGGAACCGAGACACCGCGTTCCTCTAACCATCTCCAGGCGGGTCTGCCCACATGCAGATACACTCATATACGAGGATTAAAGGGTGGCAGCATTAGGAAGGTTGAGAACCACTGCTTTATTGTCATTGTTCAATCGTATCTGACTCTTCCTGACCCCATGTATGCCATAGCACACCAGTACTGTCTGTGGGGTTTTCTTGGCAAAGGTACTGGAGAGCTCTGCCATTTCCTTCTCCAGTGGATTAAAGAAACAGAGGTTAAGTGACTCACCCAGGGTTACCCCTAGTTAGTGTCTGAGGCCTTCCTGACTCGAGGCCAAAGCACTGTCCACTGAACCAGATAGCTGCCCCTTCCTGCTCATTGATTTTGCTGTGTTCTTACTCATCTCTCAAATAACTTCAGTTCTGAAATAGCTTGATATTTGCTACAAAAATCCCGCCCCCCCCCCCAATCTACTAGGATATGGCCAAACCAGTCCAAACCTTCTTCCTATGCAACATCACTCCAGTTCTTCCAATGACTCATCAGAGACATCTAAATTGATCAAAACCTTTCCACACTTAGTTGGAATTCTTTTGATTTGATTCAATCCAAATACATTCACATCATGTGTTGATACACACTCTTATTTTAGGCCAGGAGGTGGGGGGAGGGAAAGGGAGTGAGAAATTGGGGCAGGGGAATCTTATTGATTTGCTCAATCTACCCTGCCTTTACTCTAGTCTAGAGGTCTTTAAGCAAGAGTGATTGACCACTAGTTAGGAATGTTGGAAAGGGAGGTTCTCTTTAGGGACAGGTGGGACTAGATGCCCTCTGAGGCCAGTGGCTTCCAGTTCTCAGCTCTATGACCTACCTGCTAGGAGCTCCATGTCTAATGAACACTTTTCCAGATCAGCAGAACAATTCCATCTGTCTTTCTAGATTTTCTCTGTTGAAAAGAATGTAGTGTGATGCAATTGAAAGAATATTGACTTGAAAGTAAGAAATTTGGGTTTCAAATTCTGCCTCTGACACTCACCACCTGTGTGACCTGGGACAAGTAACTTAACCTTACTGGGCCTCAGTTTCCTTATCTGTAAAATGGGAAATTTGGTCTAGATAACTTCTGAGGTCCACTCGAGATCTATGACACCTTGAAGTCTCCCCTCTCCCACTCAGTACCCGCCTCCCTGAATCCTGTTATCTTCTGTCATTTTGGATTCAAGGTTTCACTGGCTTGAATGGTACAAAGGAAAGGTTTGTAGTCAGAGAACTAGGATTTGGGTCCTGGCTCTAGAATTTACTGTGAATATGAAACTGCAGTTCTCCAGGGTTCTCCTTGAAATAAACCTGTGAGATAAGTAGCACAAGTATTACTATGACCTTCCCTCTTCATGTTGCTTCTTCTCTGGAAGCCTCAGTTTCCTCATCTGTCAAATAGGCACCATAATATTTACATTGTTTACTTCAGAGAACTGTTAATGAGGACTTACTGAGATAATGTGTGTAAAGCACTTTCCATAGCAGTATATAAATGGGGGCTTTTTCACTCCCTACACCAATGCAGTCAATCACAACTCCTCTATAGTCTTTCATCCTTATAAATTCTTTTTCAATAGAAACATTGCTTAAACCCAGTGGAGGGAAAGAGCTTTAAAGCTGCATCTGTCAGAATACCCAGCTATACCAGGCTGGGGATCCTGGTGTTGAAAGCACAGGATTTAGGCTTTTGTTGGGGGGAAGAGGAGGAAGATGGGAGATACACATTGTAGTTTTCCAGGACCTCTCAAGGGCTCTGCTGTTCTCTTAGGGGCTGTGGGACCCATGGTCCACAGCACTGAGTTAATCACTTTCTTCCTGTCTGTAGGAGGTAGTAAGGCTGGCCAAGGTGGTCCTGTCATTGATGATGCCCACTGCTGGCAGTGCCCATTCCCATGTGAGCTGGGAGTAAAAACCAGCCTCAAAGGCAGCTGGAGGTCACCTTCTGACAACTGAATGATGAATTTGCTGGTTCCTTCTGCTGGTGACCAGTTGCCTGGAGGTCTCTGCTGTCTTCCTTCCCAGGTTACAGCCATTCATCACAGCTCACCCTTGTGATCATCCTAAAGAAAAACTACGATTCTTCCCTGTCCCCCCTCCCTTTTGCTTTCTCCCCACCTTTTTCTTCCTTCCTCCCCCTAAGCTTTCTTCTCTCCCTTCCATTTTTTCCTCCCCACTCCTTCTTGTATTTACAGAGGAACCAGAACCTTGAGCCAGACAAAAGCCTTGGCACACACCTGTACCAAAACATGTGACAGCTGTGGTGGCCTCTGAATTGTCATCCTCATCAAGGCTGTAACGAGGGTGGGGCAACCACAGATATTCCCCAGGCTGCTAACATCCACAGAGGGCATGTGCTTCTTCTCTGTGGTGGTCTAGAGCCCACCATTCCTATACTTCATGCCTTCTCTCATGTACTATTACAATGTCAGGAGCTTGTTCCCTCACTGAACCCTGAACTACTACCCCCAGAGTCCCCTGGTATCAGTCCTGGGGTCTGCCTTTTATCCCACATCTATAGGGGGACACTCAGGAAATTTTTGGGGATGGACTACTGTCTCTCCTGGCATGAATGCATCCATAGCCCCATAACCCTCTGCCTCTATCTCTTCTCTCAATTGTTTTTGCTCTATGTAAAATAATGCTCTGGCTCCTTTTCTCCTGAATGAGGGGAAAGGGAAAAGGAGCTGATCTGGTTGGTTCAACGTAATGATAAGAACTCTGGTTTTGAGTAAGATGAATTGAGTTCTAATCCTACCTCTATTACCTGTATGATCTTGGGTAAGTTCCTTCTCTCTTAGTCAATTTCTTTTGCTATAAAAAGAGAAGGGTGGAGTAGCTGATCTCATAAGGCCCCCTTTAGCTCTCTATATTATAACGAGTAATAATTAACATCTCTCTGGTGCTTCCCATGTGCCAGGCCTGCTAAGTGCTGGAGATACACATAATATTTCTAACAGTCAACATTTATATAATATCTATTACATGCCAGGCCACTGTGACAAGTGCTTTATAATCATCACCTCATTTGATCCTAACAACAACTATGGGAGGGAGGCGCTATTAGTATCCCCACTTTCTACTTCTGAGAAAACTGAAGCAAACGAAGGTGAAGTGAATTGCCAGCATTACACAGCTAGTAAGGTAGTCAGGTCAGATGTGACTGGGGGTCTTTCTGATTCCAGGACCAGAGCTCTCTCCCCTGTGCCACCTAACTTCCCTTGCCACAAAGATATGAAGTATTCAGGAAGAGCTGGGGTTGGGGCAGGGCTATGAGACCTGGTCCCTGTTGTGCCTGGTGGTTCACAGTATTTTAGCACTGGAAAGGACCATCTTGTCTACCCCTCTCATTTTCTAGATGAGGGAATTGAGGCCAAGGGAGAAGTGGCTTGCCCAAGGCCACACAGGAAGATTTGTCCTGAGCTGGACAGAGAGCTGCTGCCTGTGTGTGAGCGAGCACTCAAGTGAACATTCATACACAGAGTGAGTTCACCAGCCCCAGTGCCAGTGAGAGTTACCAGGCAGTTCCTGCTGATGCCTGTGATTTTAGTGGAAACTCAGCTATAGCTATCAGGGGTCGGCTGGCAGCCTTCAGAAGGGTGATTCAAGAGCAATTGGGGCCCGTGCTGCCTCCTTCTCGATAATAACTGATTTCATAGTTATGGCGGAGTATCTCAGACAGTGGGACGATCTCCTAATTTAACACAATCAATAAGATAACAGCTCAATGCAAATGAGACGTGCAGTCTCTAGAACCATCTGTAAGTCATGCTCTTAATGCGTTTTCCTAATTAGCAAGATCAGTCCTTCCAGCCTCCTGGAGCGCACAGAAACAACCAGGCAAGAAAGGACATTTTCAATTCAACTCAGCAGACATTTATTTATTAAGTGTGATGATGCATGAAGCTCTGTGCTCCCAACTAGGGTTACAAAGATTGGCTCAACATAAGCCCTGCCCTCTTGGAGTTTGCAGTCTGAAAGGGGTGAAGGCCATGCACACAAATGCATATGGGGTAATATAAAATGTAATGATGACAAAGGGGAAGTCCAGGCAAAGTGCTGGCTTCGCTGTTTGTGAAATTACATGCTCCTTCTGCCAGTGGAGATTGCAACCTCTCTGTGCCTTTTTATTCAATGTGTTCTATGCACTATAGCTAGGTGGCACAATGGACCTGAAGTCAGGAAGGCCTGGGTTCAGATCTGACCTCAGACACTTATTGGCTAGATTGCCCTTACCCTCCTTCTGCCTCAGTTTCCTCATGGGGGCCATAATAGCACCTATCTTGCAGAGTTGTTGTGAGCATTAAATGAGATATTTGTAAAGCACTCGGTGCAGTGCCTGGAAAACAGTAGGCACTTAATAAATGCTTGTTCCCTCCCGACATCTTTCTAGAAATCCTTCATGAAGTATCTTCCCAATGCACTTTAGATAGTAAGATCAGAGAACTGCAAAGGACCTCAAAGGCCATCTAGTCTAACTGCCTCATTTTACAGATCAGGAAACTGAGGCCCACAGATGAAAAGTCACTTGTCCAAGGTTATACATGGCAGGGCTGGGATATGAACTCAGATCCTTTTACTTCAAATCCGGAATGCTTCCCTTCCCACTGTACCCCTCTGTCTTTGGTTCTTCTAAGGTGAATGCCAGTACAGCCCCTTGGGCTATCCTTATAGTATTGCTTACTTGCTCTTGCTACATGACCCAGCCACCTCCTTTCACCCACTGTTCTCACCTATTGGCCAGATGTAATGCAGCTGAGTAAATGTGAAGGGAGAAAGATTGCTGCTAGTTGGGGGAGCCACGGAGGAGAAGTCAAGGAGGCCATGGCTCCTGAGCTGGGTCTTTAAGGAAGAGGTAAATTTTAAGTTTTCTAATTTTAAATTTTAAGAGATAGAGATGGAGAGGAAATGGGCAGGATGAGATTGGTGAACAGTAAGTAATTCAATTTGGCTAGTATGTGATGAATGTGAAGGAGGAAGGCAGTGTGAGATTAGGCTGGATATAGAGACTGGAGCCAAGTTGTGGAGGGTTTTTAACATCAGGAATCTGTATTTTATTTAATAGGCACCTGGGAACCCTGAAGGTCCTTGAGTGACATGATCAGAACAGTGCATCGAGAAGATTAATTTGACAGCTATGTGAAAGTGGATTAGAATGGGGAGAGGGAAGGCAAGGATCAGTTAGAAAGTGATCATGATGGTCCAGGTGAGAGGTGGTAAATACTCAAATGAGGGTGGTGGGAGTGGTAGTGATGACGAGTTACACAAGACAGAAGAGGTCTACAGGAGGAGGCAGGATTGCTGTTTGGCAACTGATTTGATCTAGAGGGGAGCATGGTACAATAGAGTGGAAAGAGTGCTGGAGTTGAGACTATGAAGACTATTTCTCTGATAATTTCTAGCTTTATGACCATAGGCAAGTCATTTAACCTTCTGGAGACTCAGTTTTATCTGTAAAATGGGGATAATAATCCTCATAGTGGCAGCAAGGTGGCACAGTGGATCGAGTGCTGGCCCTGGAGTCAGGAAGAACAGAGTTCAAATCTAGCCTCATACACTTACTAGCTGTGTGACCCTGGGCAAGTCACTTAACACCATTTGCCTCAGTTTCCTCATCTGTAAAATGAGCTGGAGAAGGAAATGGTAAACCACTCTGGTATCTTTGCCGAGAAAACCCCAAATGGGGTCACAAACAGTCAAACCTGACTGAAATGACTGAACAACAACAAAATTGTCTTAATTCCTATTTTATAGAGTTGCTATGAGGCTCAGATGGGAGAATAGATATAAAGTGCATTATAAACCTTAATGTGCTATATAAGTAGCAGCTATTATTATTATGTAGAGAGCGAAAGAAAAGGTCACCTTTGAAATTTTGAGCCCAAATGGCTAAAAGGATGGTGACATCATCACAGAAATATGGAAATGGGGAAGAGGGGTAGGTTCAGGGAGGTGGGAAGAACAGAGACTCATAGTTTCAATGATCAAAGTGGTCATTTTGTCCAATCCCCCAATTTTACAGACAAGGAAACTGAGGCCAAGAGAGATGAAGTTTGTTATCCAAGGTCACAGTTAATAAGTTGAAGACTCAATCCTTTACCTTTACCTGTCTAGCAGAGCCATGAGAGGTCAGTTCTGAGCTCCCTGGTCCCATGTGAAGGAAAATCCAAGATATGATTTTGACTAATCAAGTAGAATGAATGGATTAACTATGGCTTATCAAGATCCTTCCCTTAAAATTCACTGACACTCAGGGTCACGTTTAGGAATTTTATAGTAATACAGCCCCAGAATGCATTATGACCGTACTCCCTTCCCCATTGTCATTGGCTCGTTGATCTGTCAATCAGGCATGGACTACCAGTGATGGCTTTCTTTATTTGCCATGCCCTGCCTAGATGGCCCGAGAATGACAGCTCATCAAATCAGCATGAAGGGAGGCAGAACACCCACAACTTCATCTGACATGGGAGAAGTTTCATTTTGCAGAGATAAGGTCAGGGTGAAAGCTCCTTTACTTTCTTATGACACGTCAACTCTCAACAGGTTTAGCTCCCTTCACCATACAGTACAGTTGCTGCCATTGTTAACTGGACATTAGCCAGCAAAATAAAGTCAACAAAGCACCATATTCCAAGTCCTCCAAGTGTAAGCAGTTCCCCACCCCCAATCCAACATAACAAGTAGGTGCTAGGCAGGAGTCTCATGATGTGAGTAAGGATGACTCCTTGGGAATATCAAGCTCCCTGTAGAACTCAGATGGCTGGTGAACATTGCTCTCATAGCCTTTTTTTTTTTTTTTGGAGGGGGGAAGGCAAGGCAATTGGGGTTAAGTAACTTGCTCAAAGTCACACAGCTAGTAAGTGTGTCAAGTGTCTGAGGCTGGATTTGAACCTGGGTCCTCCTGACTCCAGGGCCATTGTTATATTCACTGCACCACCTACCTGCCCCTGCAAGATCCGTTTACTAAGCTGGTGAACATCAGACTGATTCTATCTGTTGTACCTGTAATTACTGCACTGGGTAGAGCTTTTCCACTTCTATTCACACCTTTAGGCAAGTAGCCTTTGCTGCTCTCAAGAAAGTTGTCCTGGGAGTGTTTTGTGGTGAAGAAAATGGGGAGTGGAGAGACAGCTACCTTTCTGCGATTGTAGACATAAAGGAGAGTACCAAGGTCTTGGGTGACAGAAACAAAGCAAAGCACACATAGCAATGTCTGCAGTGATTTCATGTAGGCTTCCTAGGTTGGGGCTATACCTCCCTTCTCTGACTGGCAGCTCCCTGAGAACAAGAGCCTATATTTCCTTTTTTTATTTCCATAGTACAGAGCCAGGTGCCACATACCCAGTGATGCCATATAAGCTTCCTGATGACCCTTGAGAACAGCATGACACTATTTCATACCAGGCCAGAGCTTTGGTTTGGAATTAACAAAAAAATCTATTTCTTCTGAGTTTCCATGAAGCACAAACATTTTCCAGGATCTCAGGGCTTATGGGGTAGGGGAGGCTAAGCCTGCTTCCATCCTCTGTTTAATTATTTATGGGGCACTGCATATATTACATGGCTCTGTTGGTTGTGACAGACAAATTTTTTTGCCACCTCTTGTCATCTGCCACATCTGCACCTGGAATCCCTGAACCGGGAGTCCCTGTGCCCGGTGCACCATATGGCCAGCATTGTTATTAAGAGGGGGAGTATATTTGTTGGGAGGGGATCACTATGAAGGAATCAGCAGATGGATGCCTTCTGCCCATCATCAGGATACTCTGGAGGGAGCAGCAAAGTGCGTACCAGTTGGGCCAGGTGGTTTGAAACTCATTATCCAGCATCTTGAAAGTGCTCTCTGCCCTAAATGATTGGGAAAAAAATACCCCAAACAAATGACCTCCTTGAATCCTTTCCCTTTCAGACCGTATCTTGGTCAGCCTTGTTTGTGACCCTATGCCTTTAAAACTGGACAGCACTGAATGTTAGAGCTGGGAGAATCCTTATAGACTATAGAGTCCAACCCCCTCATCTTATAGAGGAGGAAACAAGTGCAGAGAAGAAAATGACTTGGCCAATGTCACATTTGATTTGCCTGTTGCTTCAGATACATAGGATTTCAGAGTTGGCAGGGAATTCGGAGATACTTAGTTTAATCTGTAACAATAGCTATTTCCTCTACAGCATCCTTGACAGGTAGCTATCCAACCTCTATCAGAAGACATCCAAGATGGCGAGCTGTCTACCTGCTGAGGTAGCTCATTCTACTTTGGGTAGCTCTTACTGTAAGCAAGCTTTTCTCATACTGTGCCCAAATCTGCTTCCTGGCACCTTCTGCCTATTGCTCTTAGTTCAACCCTCTGGGGCCAAGCAGAAGACAGCTAATCTCTCTGCCACATGACAGACTTTCACCAATGTGAAGGCAGTTGTCACATGCCCTATAATGTTCTCTTTTGCAGATTGAGCATCTGCAGTTGTTTCAACAAAACCTTGTACAGTATGGTTTTGAATTCTCTTACCATTTTGACCATTTTTCTCCTTTTCCCCCAAACATGCTTCAATCATCAAATGTCTTTCCTAAAATGTGGAGCCCAGAACTGATAAGAGCAGAGAATAGTGATATCTGCTGTTCTAGTGATATCTTTCCTCATTGTGGACACTAATTTTTTATATAGTTTAAGATTATATGTGTTTTTAATTGGCCATTATGTCATGCTGCTGACTCTTATTGATCTTGCAGACCACTAAAAACGTGAGGTTTTATTTTTTACATGAATTGTTGTCTGGCTCCCCTTCTACTTACTACATGCATAGGTGATTTTTTGAACCCAAATGTGGGATTTTACATTTGCCGTCAAGTAAATTTAATACTATTACATTTGCCCCAGTGTTCTAGTATGGTTGAGATTGTTTTGGATATTGATCATCATTTAATGTGCTATCTACACCTACCCTCAGCTTCACATCCTTTGCAAATTTGCTATATGTGTCATCCTCCAAGTCACTGATAAAAATATTGAACAGAACAAACCCAAGGATAAATGCATGGGGCATTCTACTAGAGACTTTCTTCTAATCTAAGGAGTTATGCATTGCAATATCCTTTAGGCTGGTCTGTCTCTAGGAGTCCAGGCTACAGGACAGATGACCTTTCAATCCTAGTCCCTGTTGCTCTCTCCTACCAGGGAAAGGAACAGTCTGGCCTGGCCTCCCAGTCCCTGGCACGTATCCCATTCACTGTACTTGGGAGAACCCATTTCCACTAACAAGCCTCATTTATAGTCCTAACTCTTACTTTTGAGTCCATTTTGGCTTGGTTCAGAGAGAACGGGAGACTTCACAATTATCTTCATCATGCAGGTCCATGCCTGGACTCAATGAAAAATTGCTCTCCTCTAGCTCAGCCACTGCCTGGCTACTGGCTTCAACATTTTTCTAAGCTCCTTAAATATTGTAGATAAGATTTTGAGCTGGTGGGTGAAGGTAAGGCCCAGCACTTTGATTCTATTCTATTCCATTTCATGAGCATTTATTAAGGCTTATTCAGCTCCCTCTTCTTCCCCTATCCCTAAGGGCAGTCAGATTATTAGTAGAGACAGGTGTTAATTGCTAATATGCTAATAAATGCTCATTGACCAACTGACTGACTTCTCTTCTGAGTTTAGCTCAGCCTAAGTCAGCACTCAAGTGATTGTCAACACTGGTCATCTGATTGGACACTTCCTAACTTACCTGGGAGGCAACTCTGGGTCTGAGTCCTATTGACTCTCTGGGAACAAGAAGAACAAGAGTGCCTGGACACTGTGCCCTGAGACCCAACCTCTTAGCTATGGTCCTACTGGCTTTGTGAATGTACTCCCCTGCAAGGATGTGCCAAGCCCAATTGATGGAACCATCTGCTCGTTAAAGTTGTGTCTACTCATCGAACTTAAAGAACAGATAAAATATTTATCTCCCAGTGTTCAGACAATTGCTCAATACACTACCCTAGACCCTCCTCTATGGCTTAGATCCTTAGTTTCAAGGAACTTTATTCCAGGAACATTATTTTCTATATTATTCTTCTATAGATCTCATACCATGGCCAGCCTTGCCTAGTAATTGCCTTCCTGATTTGATCTGGCTTTAAATGCTTTGAGATCCTCCTCCACTATGGTGTACCCCTAACTTCAGTCTCCCTGTTGTGTTTTCTAGTCTCCTTTATTGGAGGAACTTTTGGTAAATTGCCACCTCAACCTCCAAACTATTCATCCAAGGATTTATTCTGAAGGGAAGCTTCTGAGGCAGGCTTCAACAGTTTTCCCCTGCCCCATACGGACATTTTTTCTGCCCCCAGACCAGGACATCTTCTCTGCCTGGAATGCCTTTTCCTCATAGGTTTGCCCCAGTATATCCCTGATCTGTATTTGGAAAAGCAGTTCAATTATGGTCTGACTCCATTATGGTCACTCTGAGGGAGGCCTCAACTGTAGCTTAATCACCATCTATAGCCAAGCTGTTAGGAACCTGATTGGGTAACCAGGCTGGTGGGTCTCCAGCAAAGCTAAGCAAGGTATTAGTAAAAATACATTCAAGTAAGGGTGTGGTAGGGTGAGGATTTTGCTTGTGGCTATCATAAGAAATGATTGAGATTGGGCTGGGCATAGTCATGGAAGGTAGGTATTAGGGAG
The DNA here is from genome assembly GCA_028627135.1 of Pseudochirops cupreus. Classification (NCBI taxonomy): domain Eukaryota; kingdom Metazoa; phylum Chordata; class Mammalia; order Diprotodontia; family Pseudocheiridae; genus Pseudochirops; species Pseudochirops cupreus. The sequence continues at coordinate 123,355,208 of CM053582.1, forward strand.
TTAAAACCACCAGATATGCGAGTATGGCAAGTAGGTCATATAGAAACAGGGTTCTACTTTAGAGAGTTAGATAGATCCCCAGCAAGAGACCAAGCCCAGTACCCTGCAGAGCTCCCTCTCCCTCCTCCCCTTCCTCTTTAATTGGCTCTGTACTTGCTTCATGGATATCTCACCTTACTCATAATAGAGAGAAGTAAACTCTCCCTTTCCAGATCTCTCACCATTTTCTGCCCTCTTCTGTACATTGTTGGCATTCTAACACATCATGAGAGAAAATGTGGATAGAGAATTGGCTTTGAAATCAGGAAGACCTGGGTCCACACATGAACTCTGGAACATACTAGCTATGAAATGGATAAATCACTTAATTGCTCAGACTATTAGTAACAGATAAATTGCTGATCTGCAGTGATAGAAGGAATTTTCATACCTGGAGTTCCTCAAACTGTTGAAGTCACAGATCTGTATACCTCACCTCATGCTCAGCTTGTATTATAGTTGCCTGTGTGTCTTATCTCCCTCCCCTAATTAGACATAAATTCTGTGAGGGCAAGGATTCCTTTTTTCATTTTTATATATCTACCTAATACCTAGATGATACAGTGGATAGAATGCTGGGCCTGAAGTCAGGAAGTCCTGAGTTAAAATCCTGCCTCAGACATTTACGAGCTGTGTGACCCTGGGCAAGTCACTTAATCTCTGTCTGCCTTAGTTTTCTTCACTGTAAAATGTGGTTAATAATAACACCTACCTCCCAGAGTTGTTGTGAGGATCAAATGAGATATTTTAAAGTGCTTAGCACACTGCCTGGCACATTGTAGACACTTCTACATGTTTCTTTCCTTTTCTCTTTTCCTTCCTAGTTTTGTTACTGGAAAAAGGCAAGCTCCTGACAAATGTTTGTTGAATTGAATTGAATATTATTAACTGGATGCAAAACAGATCTTCTGGATCTAGGACCCCTACTCTACCCTCTGGAGGACCCTTTGGGCTCTTGGCCAGAATGAAAGCTTTATCCTCTGGCCTGACTGGTGTGTGGGGGCCCTTTCTGGGTAAGTTGATCCTTTGGGAGGTGGAGGGGGAAGGAGTCTATTACTCTAGGACCATGGACAGGGCCCTAGCCCTCACCTAAGACAGCCCTAGCAGCAGACAGCAGTATCTCAGCTCAGGAAATCTAAGCTGGCTTTGTCCATCTAGTTCCGATAATTACTTGTCCCCAACCTTGTCCGTTCTGCCCTTAACTCTCTCCTGTCCAGAAGGCCGTATATAACTAAATACATCTCTCTGGCTTCTCTTCTTCTTTTGCCTGTGGTTGAATACTTGAGAGAAGCTGGGTTGGGAGACCAGAAGGTAACAAGTTGAAGAACGTTTCCTTCTAATGAGCTCTCTGAGGGCCTCCCACCTCACCCTCCTCCTTCCCAGTCCTGTTCTCTTGTTTATGATAGCATTGTTCCCCTCCCTTCCTCCCCCCAAGCTGGAACTGTGAGGGGAGAATGTGTAAGTGCTGGCTGGCATCTTGTGGTGAGGGAGAAGAGGACAGGATGACCCAGGCTCAGACCTTGTTTGTGGGAAAAATTTGAAATACTCTGTCTTAGAAAATTGAATTAGATGATTTTTAAGGTCCCTTCTAGCTATAAAATTCTTTGGCCCTCTGATTCCAAAGTAACTACTTATCTGTGGCACTTTAGGGAAGTGGCTTGTCCCTTCATCTGTAAAATAAGGAGATTAGACTCAAAGATCTCTAAGGTTTCTTTCAGCTCTGAATCTTATGACCTAGAATTTTTTTCCCCTTGGACGTGTGATTTAATCAATATAGGGAACTAGGGTAAGGAACTTCCTAACCAAAGAATTGGTACCTTCTCTGCAACTTATATTCTTAGAACATAACTTCTTCTCTCTCTCTTTTTTGCTTTTTGGAGCAGGGAAGACAGGGCAATTGGGGTTAAGTGACTTGCCCAAGATCACATGGCTAGTAAGAGTTAAATGTCTGAGGTCATATTTGAACTCAGGTCCTCCTGACTCCAGGGCCAGTGCTCTATTCCTAGCCGCCCAAGAACATGACTTCTTCACCTTCTTTAGGTCACTTATGACCTTGGCTAAGTCCTTTCCCCTTTTTAGCCTTAGTTTCTCCACCTGTAAAGTGAGCAAGTGAGAGGAGATGTTTGCTTCGGTCACTTCTAGCTCCAAACCTTTTGAGCCCAGGTAGCAAGTTGAAATTGGAGCCAACCTGAGATCTGCCTCTCTGTTGAGGGTAAGGCTCTCTCCACCACCCCGTGCTGCTGTACCCTCCTTTCTGGGGAGAGCTGTATGAGGCATTTAAACATCAGCTCCCCCTCCTCCCCGCCCCTTGCATCACAAGAAGAATATCTTATTGAGATTCATCAGTAAACAGCGTCTCTTTCCCGGCTGTGTTTGACATAAATCTTGTGGCTATACAGCTGCCAATACCAAACGTACACAAAAATAGAAGCGATTTTATTCATGAACTCACCGCACCTCCTATTCATCCTTCCTCCTGCTCAAGGAGAAAACAGGCCTCTCCTCGAACCAGCCGCTCCCAGCAGTCTTTTGATCCTGAGCAAAAATGAAATCGTTTCTCATTATGGTGCCAGGAACTGGAACTTATTCCCTCAACTTGACATTTCTGATGTTGGTGCTGCTGGGAGGAGAACAGAGTGAGGGGGAGAATGTAGTGGGGCTGGGCATTAGTCAGCCCCTTTGAACCATAAGTTTAGATATGGGAGTGGTCTTAGGCTTCTGGATATCAGAGCAGGAAGCAACCTTAGAAAATAGAGTGGGGAGGCTGGGAATGGGTTCTTAAAACACACATCTGGAACATGGGCTTGGAAGGGATCTTGAAGGCCACCCAGTTCAATGCCTTTATTTTACCAATGAAGAAATTGTAGCCAAGAGAGGGGAAGTGATTTTCCTGAGATGACTTGGCATCAGGGGCAGAGCTGGGATTTGAACCTGGGTCCTCTGACTAATCTGTAAGTCTGGTGTTCTTTCCATGTTAAAACTGAGACATTCAAATCAGTTTTTGAAATATATTCTGAATCACATCTGCTTTCAGATTGGCGAAAGGAATCATCTTGATTAAAACTGGGTGATGTTGGGCAGGTCCTTTACCCTCTTTGACCCTCAGTGTGAGGGAGATGCACTAACCCACACAAGTGGACAAGTCAAAGAGGGACTTTCAATACTTGGACTAGAAGACCTCTGCTTCACATGATCCTGTGCCAACCGTGTAGTCCTGGACTGATCACGGGAAGGGAGAATGGCTTAAGAGTCATGGTAGAAAGTATGAGTATAGATGAGCTTTCTAGAAGAGACTGGACAGCAGGGAATTTTAAGACAGAACTGAGGAGACAGAATGTCCAACAGTGAGGGAATACAGGGATAGGAAAGTACCATGGAGTACATGGTACAAGAGCAAGCAAAAGACAGGGGAACCAGGATTTTTCCAAGACAAGAGACCATTGACAGTGGTGCAGAAATGTATAGGAGCATGAGGGTGGGGTTAAAGAGACACAAGAAATGAAGGAACATTATCCCACTCTCATCTTATTATATATTTCTGTACCATTATCAACCTTTATTTCCTCTTTCTCTCCCTCCCTCCTCTCTCTCATTTTTCTTTCTTTCTTTCTTTCTTTCCTTATTTTTCTTTCTTTCCTCCTTCCTTCCTTGCTTCTTCCTTCCTTCCTTCCTTTTTTCCTATTCTCTCTCTCTCTCTCCCCTCCCCCCCCCAGGTTGATTGGACTTTCATATGAAAAGGACAGTGCTGACTGCAGTGCTATCTTAGAATCATAGAATATCAGAGTTGGAAGGGACCCAAGAGACCATCTAGACCAAAACCTGAGCATACCCCTTACAACATATCCAACAAGTGGTCATCCTGTCTTTGCTTGAAGACCTCTAGTAAGGAGGATCCACTTTTTTCCTGAGACAGCCCATTCTGCTTTTGAATACTCCTCATTGTTATAAGATTCTTACCCCCCATATAGTAAGCCTAATTTAGCTTCACTGCATCTTGCACCCATAAGTCCTTGTTCTGTTTTCTGGGACCAAGCAGACTTAAGTCTAATTCCATATGATAGCTCTTCAAATACTTGAAGCTATAGCTCTCATGTCCAACTGAGTTGTCTCTTTAGTTTAGTTGGTTAAACATCTCCATTTATTTCAGCTGAATCTCAAATGGTGTGATTCTCATCTCAAGAGGAATGCGAAGCATTCAACAATGAAATTCTGAAGATACAAAAAGAAACATTTCCCATGAGGAGGAAAAATGAAAAGTGTCTAAAGAGACCAATATGGATGTTACAAGGAACTCAATGACCAACTTAGATGTTAAAAACACCCATAGAGAAGATGAAAAAAAGTTAAGGAACAGAAGATAAATAAGAAAGCATGGCATACTTTTATGAACATAGTGTCAGGAGTGCTAAAGCACAAAATGAGATAAGTCTGAAAAGGAATCCTAGGCACAATGAAAGGGCATGAAAAAAGCTATATTGGGGAAAAGGGAAGACTCAAATTAGGGATAAGACTACTTCTTGGAATGGATGGAATGATGACTACAGATTATATAGAGAAGGCAGAACTACTCAGCTCTCGATTAGCTTCTGTTTTCTGTGCTAGAGAGAATGAATTTTGGACTGCAAAGGTCAGAACAAAAATGGCTGATAGGGAGTTGCAAAAGCATGACACATAGAGAGATGGTAAGAAAATACCTAACTTTCCCTAAGGAATTCAAGTCACCATGTCTAGACTCATTGCATCTTGGGGAAGTAGGAGAGCTGGTGTATATACTTTAGGAAGTGTCTGTGGTCCAGACATCATCATCATCATCATCTCTCTCTCTTGCTGGTAGTTCTGTCAGGGACTAAGGACATATTCTACTGACTTGGTGAGTTCCATGAAGCCACAGCTCCACCTTTGGTGCCATTGGCTCTGGAGTTCAAGATTGTGCATTGGGAACCCAGGCAAAGGAAGATTCAATTCATTGACTCAGTTTTCATTATGCCATCTGGTACATGTAGATGAGATGGTACCTTCTAATCCTCAGATTCTGTAATCATATGATTCTGTGATTAGGGACCCAACTATAGACATACACATACTCTATTTCCCAGTGAAATGTGGGAGAAGCTGATATCTGGATTCCCAACTCTGCCACTAACTCTCTGCGTGACCTTGGACATCCCTCTCTGGAGCTCAGCTGTAAATTGAGGCAGGAGGTGGTGTGGTGAAAGGGAGGACCAGGTATCTCTAAGTCTCCTTCTAGCTCTAACATTCTATGTCTTGTGAATTGTTCCCACACTTACTCCCCCTCCTCACATTCATGCACAAGTATACACATACTATGTACTCTCCTCCCCCTCATATCAAATCAGTTGTACACAGGCATGTGCATATGTGACCCTACAGACCATGTGTGCACATAACTTCAGACATATAAATATCTACTCAGATATGAACATTTTACCCCCACACTGTTGATACATGTGCTCAGGCATCACACACATATCTATAGACATACACAATGTCCCTCCCCTTTCACATACACCTTGTATACATGCCTGGATATAAAATACTCAACATGTACATGCACATGTGCTCCAGGTACAGCATAACTTCAGGGGTCCAATTTTGAGGGGACTTTTGGAAGTAAAACCAGAGGCCCTGGTTTATTTTCTAACAGCAACTTCCATTTGCAGAATCTGGGGCCATTTTTCAGCCTGTCGCTCCAATGCACCAGGGTGGGGCTGCTGGGCATTTCTGACAGCTATAAGATGAATTGTGCTAAAGCCCACGTGCCTGGCTGTGGACATCAGCACCTACTTTATTTCCAATTTAATTTCAGCTCCTGTAATCCTGGGGGAGACACACTCTCAGGCCCAGTCTGAGTGTCTCATTTTCCTGTACTCTGTATTGGAGGGACCTAGGGACGAGTTTCTCCTCTTGTGTCTCTGAAAGGGTTTTGTGGTTCTACTGTATCAGTTAAATGCTTGTGTTTAGAAAACTGATTTTTCTAAGTATTTCCATGAAAGTCGTCAGCAGATATCTTACTGGGTTTGTCTCTATGTTTTCCCCCTGAGATCTGAGCTCCTGACTAAAACTCACTCCCTTAGATGTTTTTTACCTGATGGATGTCTTAAAAAACAAGCCCAGAGGGATGCAAACCCACCCAGAGCTAGAAATTACCCTCTCTAGGTATCTCAAAAGGAGGTCTTCTTAAAGATCAACATTCCCCTGCCTGAGAGAACCCTCTAAAAGTTTGGCACTGTGTGAATGATTTCCTCACCCAGCCCAAGAGCTTCCTGTCCTGGGGTTGGAACCTGTAGGGATTCCTTCTAATACAGTTCTCTTACCAAGACTCGGCGCCTAACCCAATGACTTATTGTTCTCTAACCATGCCCTGCACATTCCTGCCTTTCTGCCTTTCTCATGCTTGGTCCCTCCTCCCATGCTTGTCAAAATGTTATTAGCCTATCTATCCTTCAAAACCCAGCTCAAATGCCTCTTCTTGGAAGCCTTTTCTGATCCTGCCCTATAAGAAGTGATCACACTCATCTGACCTCTCACTGTAGGCCTCTATCACACTCTCACCCCCTACTCCCAGAAACACATGTATACATAAACTCTCACACGAGTCTTTGTCTTCTCCAGTTTTTCTCATCCACTGAAGTTTAGAGGTGGAATAGCAGTCAGAAACAGTCTTTACAAAGGATGTAGCATTTGAGTGGGACCCGGTGGTGGGGGAGTAAGGGATAAGATTTCACCAGGTATTTATTATAGTGGGAAAGGGAGGGCATTCCTGTTCCAGGGAACAGTGTGAACAGACTGGGAGACCTGAAAGCTCAGAACAAGTTTGGGTCAGTGATTTATCTATTTTGACTGGCCCATGGAATATGTGAAGTAAGGTCGCCAAGGTTACTTGGAGCCAAACTATGTAGGGACATGAGTGATAGGCTAAGAAGTTTGTATTTTATCTAGCAAGGAATGGGGTGTCACCCAAAATTTCTAAGCAGGAGAGTTAGAACTGAATGTTAGAAACATTAGCCTAGTAGCTTGTGCAGGGTAGATAGGTAGAGGAAAGACTGGATTCAAGAGGTCAGTGGGTAGCTATTATAATAGTCCAGGTAAGAAATCCTGGTCTAGGAAGGTGACTGTGGGGGAAGAAGAAGAGCCACCATGAAAGATGGTCTATGTGGATACAAATCAGAGACACTGTGAAGGTGGAATCCACAGGACTTGATAGCTGCTGATGGGCCATGCAAGGGAGAGAGCCCTTTACTCCTTTTCTGCTGTGTATCTGACCCTGAACTTGGACTCTAGGACGCATTCTAGAGAAGAAGCCAGATCTCTTCTGGGTCAGTTATGGTTTTTGGATGCCAGTTCAGGTGGACAGTGAAACTTCATGTCCATGAAAGTGGGTCCCTTCATTTTAATTTAGGATGCCTCATTGTGAGGCTGTTGCCTTTTAGCTTGATCTGCCTGAGGTGGAGTTATCCCCAAATCTCTGGTGATAGTGTTTCTGACCAGTCCTTTCTAATCTTGCTGGAGAGTTAGGGCAGAATGGTATATCTGCACAGAGGGAATGAGGAAGGCTGGATAAGACCTGGTCAACTGAGGAACTGAAATCCTGAAGAAACCACTGGTTGACCCCACCATACCCTGGAGTCAGCACCTCAGGGGAAATGAGTATTTTCCTTTATGTCTCTGGAAGACAGGAAGCACATACTATGTTCCATGCACTGCATACTTTACAAATATTATCTCATTTGATCTTCACAATAACCTTGGGAGGTAGGTGCTATTATTACCCTAATTTAACAGGTGGGGAAACTGAGGCAGACAGAAGTTAAATGACTGACTCAGGGTCACGCAGATCATAAATATCTGAGGCTGAATTTGCACTTGAGTCTTCCTGATTTCAGGTTCAGTGCTCTGTAACTACTTTGGGAGAGCAGATATTTCTTGTGGGGGTCTCATCCATCTATGCATGGTTCATGGTTGATAGTCAGGAGTCTAGATTATTCTGGTCCAGTTTCCAAGGAAAGGAATCACTAACAAAAACTGGTCTGACTGGACCTGAGTATGAAAGTGAGGCTCTGAAACCCTTCCCAGCCTCATCTTTTTAACTGAGGGAGACCTGCTGGGTAGAAGAGGCAGAGCCGCTCATCCTTACCCTCTGCTCACGTACACGATGGCTGGCAGCCTTTGCAGTTACTCCAGTCACTCTCTCTGGAAACTTTAAGGTCTCCACTCAGCTGCAAAATGAATGAACTGCTCATCTCATCTGCAGGAAGCACATTTAAACCAAACTCTTCACTTCATTTTATGAATCCAATACATCTGCAGAATCACTTACCCATCACTCTGCAGACGAAATGGATTATTTTCTAAAAAAACTTTTTTTCCCCATTCCCCAAAAAACTTTTATTCCCTGGGTACAAATGGTTTATCAATGTCTTTAAAACCAGCTCTGATCTTCTTGGCAACCCCGAGTAACATAAAAGAAGGGCTGTGTGGATGCAAATGAATTTGAGTGCATTTAAAAAGCCACTTCTGCAGACACGAGAAGGAAGGAGCCCAGTGATAAACAGCTCACCGCTTTCTGCTGAGCTATTTTTTTCTCTTTATGGCCGCCAACGTCTTTTATATTTCATCTTTTGTTTCCGTTTACTGCTACTTATCAGCGGGGCCTGGAACAGCAAGCAGGGCTCTGGGGACCCTTTCCCAGGGGCACAGCCCCTCCCTCTCTTAATAGAATCCTAGAATGTCAGAGCTGCAAGGGGCCTTAGAGGCTTTCTTGTGCAACCTCTCTCATCATATAGATTGGAGTCACTGAGGCCTAGAGAAGGGAAGAGGGACTGCACAAGCTCACCCAATGAAATAGTTGCAGGCTGAGAATTTGAATCCAAGTCTCCCAGCCCCCACTAGTGTGAAGCTTTCCCCATTGGTTCACAATGAAAATGCTTCACAAAGGGAGAATGTTCAACACTCCCAAGCAAGTTTCATAGATGACACAGTCGCTTAGAGTGATGGACTTGGAGGCAGGAAGACCTGAGTTCAAATCCTACCTCAGAAACTTACAAGCAAGATCTTAACTTTCTCATTTGTACAATAGGAGTAATAAGAATGATAATACGTACCACACAGGGTCATTGTGAGGGTCAAATGAAGGAATAGAAATGAAATGCTTTGCACATCTCCTTTTCTTCTTCCTACTCAATAAATATATTGTAGGAAGGAACTTTTGAGATCCAGAATTCTCTGGGATGAGGAAGGTGATGATCTCTCTGCCCTGGTCAGGCCCCACCTGGAGATTTATGCTTTGTTCTAGATGTTTTAGGAAGGACCTTGGCATACTGGAAAATGTCCAGAGGAGAGTGACCAAGATGGGAAATGGACTTGAAACTGTGCCATGTGAATGAAAAGAACTGGAGATGTTTAGCCTGGAGTAGGGAAGACTTAAGAAAGAACCATGCTTAGCAGTCTCTCTCTAAGAATTTGAAGGGATGTCTCATGGAAGAGGGTAAATTAGACTTATTCTGCTTGGCTGTACAGGACGAGCAGTGGGGGAGAGTTACAGAGAGGCAGATTTTATCTCTATACAAAGGACCTCTGCCAATCAGAGCCTTGTAAACATGGAACTCACTGCTTTAAGAAGCAAGGAAGGGAGGAGGGTATAGGAAATAAGCACCTACTATGTGCCATGAAGTGTGCTAAGCACTTCAGAAATATTATCTTGTTTAATCCTCACAGCATCCCTGAGAGGTAGATGCTATTATTATCCCCATTTTGCAGTTGGGGAAACTAAGGCAGCAGAGGTTAAGTGACTTGCCCAGGGTTGCACAGATAGTAAGGATCTGAGGTTGGATTTGAACTCAAGGGTTCCTGACTCCTGGACCAGTGTTCCAGTCACTGTACCACCTAGCTAGCTGGATGATTGCTTGTCAGGGATATTGCAGAAGGGATATGGCAGTGAGCTACTCAAGCTTAACATGTCTGATGCTGAACTTAGCCAGAGAAAGAGGCCTCTAAGTCAACTGCCCAAGCCTTCTATCTTGGTCGGCCCCCTAAGCTACTACTGAATAGCCTTACCAATTTCTTCCCTAACCCTAGACAGTGCCCCTCCCCTCCCAGGTAAGCTGGCCCTGACTCTGATAAGGTGGATAGAAACTTCATTTGTTAATCTGGCAGAGAAAAGACCTATTTCTGGGAGTGTGTAGCTTGGTTTACTTTTGAGAATTTCTCTGTTAGGGAAAATTGCAATTTTTTTCCCAGGGTTAGGAAGTTCTTGGTTAGGGGAATCTATAGGGAAGTCTCTGTTTGGGAGGTTATTGTATCCCTCCAAATACTTTATCTTCATCTTTGTGATTCTGGATTGAAAAATTGGGGATGTTTCACCTTGCAAAATCTGACCTGCCTATTCCCCGTTTCTAGGTAGGGAACTTCAGTGAGTCCTAATTGCTTCTAAGATAAAGCATATACTTCTGTTTGGAATTTAAAACTATTCTCAACCTGGCTCCAGCCTATGTTTCTAGACTAATTCAGATCACTCCCCCTTGTACACTCCATGTTCTGGTCAAACTGACCTATTTATTGCTCCCCATATAGGACATCTCATGTCTTGCCCATGCACCTTTCTATGCCTACAATATTCTGTCTTCCCATCTCTGCCTCTTGGAATCTCTCATTCCCTTTAAAGGCATGGGTCAAATACCACCTCCCACAGGAAGCCTTCCCTTATCCTCAATTGTTATTTTTCTCCTCCCCCTATTACTTGGTATTTTCCTTAAATATGTTTTGTATTTTTTGATTATGATGGGCTTGGACTAGATAGCTTTTCAAGGTCCTTTTCAATTCTAGATCTTGGATTCTATTATCTCCATGCATTCTGCTAGTGCCCTGCAGATTATAGACTTCCTGAGTCCAGGAACTATTTTCTTGTTGTTTTTGCACCTCAGCTCCTAAGGTAGTGCCTGGTACACAGCGAGTGCTTAATCAATAATTGTTGACTTGAGTCAAAGACCATATCACCATCATCACATGGATCATGCTCTGTCCAAGGTTCTACCACCAAACCTCTCTGTCCAAGGTGCTACTGTTGCTTCTTGTCATTGGATCCTCACAATTCTCTGAAGTTCTCTTACCCTCTCTCGCTGTCCACTTCCAATCAGTTACTGCATTCAATGGAATCTCTTTCTGAACCGCCTCTAGTTTCTGCCTTGTCCTCTCTATTCCTACAGCCGGAGCCTGAGTTTAGGGGTTCATACTACTTCATACCTAGACTATCTCAATAATTTCTTTATTGGTCTCCTGGTCTCCAGACTCTCTCCCTCTAATCTACCCTGAACATGCCACCACTGCTATATTCCTAATACATAGCTCTAACCATACCACTTTTCAGCTCAAGAACCTTTATGCCTTCCTATTTCCTCAACCTGGCTTATCAGCCTTTCATATTCTGGCTCTAACCAGCTTCAGCTGGTTATTTTATCTCCCACTACTCCCTGGCCACATTGGATGACTTGCAATTTCCCCTTCTCATCATGCACTCTCCTGCCAATGTACCTTCATTACCAATTTCCTCTTACACTTTTCTCTTCGATGCTCAGCTCAAATGCCACCTTCTCTATAAAGATTTCCTAGATTCCTGGTACACCTCCTTTTCCCTTCCCATTTTCCCCTGTTCACAGAAAGAAGTGATTTCTCTTTTCTTGGACCTAATTTGGTACTCAGCACTTCTTTTGTACACTTAACATGTTCAGTTTTGTGTCATAGTTACCCATGTAGTTCTGAGTTCCCAGGCTCCAAGCCTAGACAGCATTGCTATGGAGACAAGAGATTCTCTCCCAGAATTTTCCAAAAACACAGTTTCAGAAAGTCATTCAAAGATATCAACAATTGGTGAATGCTGGGATAATGTCTGCTTGAGTCCCTTATCTCCAGAGCAGCATTATCTGGGCTAAGATCCCCGTTGCCCCCACTAGACTGTAAGTTCCTTGAAGGCAGGCATCATTTGTTATTTATTTCTGTATCTCTAGAAATGGCAAACATTGACTGGGGCTCTGCACAGAGGAGGTGTTTATTTGGCATCAACTATTTTGGATTTCAATGATTTCGATGTATCTTGTTTGTTTCCTGTAGATTGTAAACTCCCTGAGGTCAAGAACCATTCCTTTTTGTTTTTATATCCTCAGCTCCTAAGACAGTTCTTGGCACATAGCAGGTGCTTCCTGGTCTGGCAAGTTTCCTTCCTTTGTCCCTAGGAATGCAGAGCCTGTTCTCATCTCTGCAAAAGAAAAAAAAAACGCTTTCAAAAAGGCCAGCTGTTCTGCTGGCATTTCTCTGCAATCCAGAAATGCTCAATCTTCCACCCAGACATGAACTCTCACAGATCCAACGTTACTGAGGTTTCCAGATTTGGGGCTGCCTCCTTCCCACGCAGCTGCCACCCACCTAAACCCCCCAGATCTAGTGCTGCATTCCAAGGACAGTCAAGCCCCGGCTTCTCCTCCTTTTCACTGGGAGGACTGTCCAGCTGTAACTGAGAGTGAAGTGATGAACCCAGGAAACAAAAAGGAGGGAAAGGCTCCCTCCAGTCAAGGGCAAGCTCTGCTGCTTTCTGTCGCAGGGAAGAGCTGTTGATGCCATTAAGGCGGCTTCCTCTCCCAGCACCATGGAAGATTGTGTGCCTGGATAATTGGGTAGCAAATCAGGTCTGGGAGACGAGAGCTGGGGGTGGTGTCTCTCTCATCTCCATTAGGGACAATATTCTGCCTTCCCCAAGTGCTTTATGCCTCCCTTTGTTTTGTCGAGGGAGGAAGCCTGGAGTTAGTGATGTGGTATTTAGAAATCGGGAACATTAAGGGCTGTGTTCTACCCCCTGCCTCCATGCCTCATTGATGAGGCTCATGAACAGGTGAACCAGGGAGGATGTGGGATCAGGCGAGAGCCTAAATAAGGGTGGCTTGCCCCCCTCTAGGCTGGAGAGAAAGATGAAAGCATGAAGTTGAATGGGAATCAGTCAGCCAGTCGGCTATAATTTATGATCTGATGATTCTAGTAACTTCAGCCTTTAACAGAGTTGAACTCCATTACCCTCCCTCCCTCCCTCCCTGCCTTCCTTCCTTTCTCCCTCCCTCCCTCCCTCCCTCCCTTCCTTCATTCCTTCCTTCTTTCCTTCCTTCCCTCCTTCCTTCCCTCCTTCCCTCCTTCCTTCCCTCCTTTCCTCTGGTATGGAGGATAGAGTGCTTCACTTGGAGTCAGAAAAATCTCAGAAGACTTGGCCTTTGATACAATAATGAATATGTGGCCTGGGCAAGTCACTTGACTTCTTGGGACTCTAGGCAATTTTCTAAAATTATAAATTGCAGAAAAGGTGCTAACCCACATTGGTAGAAGGAATTTCTGCACCTGGGAATTACCTCTAACAGTACTTCTCAAAATGTGGTCCTCAGACCCTTGGGGATCCCTGAGAACCTTTCAGAGGTCCTTGAAGTTAAAACTGTTTTCACACTAATACTAAGAAGCTATTTGCCTATTAAAACTCCTCCCTTTTCCAACTATAGATCTGTATGAGGTCAGATTTTCTTCAAACAAAGCAACATATTGCAACAGAAAGAGTGTTGAAGTAGATATGAGAACTCAGCCATCTTCCATTAAGCCAGTTGTTAATGAGAGTTGCAAAAAAACAAGTAAAACAATCCCACTCTTTTCACTAACTGTTTTTTTTACTTTGGAAAATATAATTATTTTTCACAAAAATGTTATTTATATGAACATTTAGTGGGATTATGGTTGTTATTTTAAAGGCAATTTATGCAAAACTAGTTTTAAAATGATCAGTTTGAATTTCTAATAGGACCAGTATTGATAGGTATAACTCATATAAACAAAAGCTCTTTAGGATCCTTAATAGTTCTTTAAGAGTTTAAAGGAGTCTTGAGACCAAAAAAGCTTTGAGAACTGCTGTTCTATACTAATTAGTCACAGGCCCAGTCTTTATCCATAATCTTGTACCTGGAAGATCACTACTGACTTCAGAAAGCAGGGGAGGCTGCCTGGAGGAAGTGACATTTGGGCTGCACCACTGATGTCACTGATCCTCTTAGGGAATGAAGGAAGAAGAAGTAGGAGAAGGAGAAGGAGAAGGAGAAGGAGGGAAAGGGGAAAGGGAAGGATAAGAACAACAACAATGGTTTCTGACTCGGAGATTAGGAGGAAGGTAGTATAGATGTAGGAGAAGGAATGAACAAAGGGGCATATTTAAAGGACAAGGGCTACTCTAGTTTGTCTGGAACATAGATTATGTGAAAAGGAGGTGAGAAGGAGAAATGACAGGAAAATTGGGGAGATGTAGGTGGTGGAGGACCTTGAATACCAGTGTGGGGAGTTAGCTCTTTGTTTGGTGGGTAAGAAAGAACATGCTTTGTAGAGGGAGGAAGCCCACAATTAGTGATGTGATATTTAGAAATCAAGACCATTAAGGGACTGTGTTCCATACCCTGCCTCCATTCCTCATTGGTGAGGCTCATGAACAGGTGAACCAGGGAGGATGTGGGATATATCCTCTTGACAGTCAGCTCAATGTCTTCTATTTCTTGTGGCAGACAAGGAAGCACCAGGGTTTGGTTAACTGGGAATTGGGTCATATGGGTCCCAATCCCAGTTATGTTGCTGACCTACTATGTGGTTTTGGGTCTGATATTTCATCTCTCTGGGCCTCAGTGATTGAACAGAGAATACAAACTTGTCCCCTGTGCTCTCCTGTTCACATCCCATTTGCGGTGATTTTAGAAGCTGGTTTTCCATTCACGACTATCTTCATAGTGAGCAAACTGCCGGTAAAGGAGGATTATCTATGAGATACTTTGATTGCTCCTCTCAGGTGGCTTTTTATCTCCTAGAAATTATCCAACTTGTTCTTTGGGCTCACTTTCTTTGACTCCTCCAAGACTTGGGACGATACTGACCATGTCTCCTTCTTTAGCAACCCTTTTCTTCTGGTTTCTGTCAGATTACGTATACTGTGGATTCTGCCTCCAAAATGTCAGTCACATTTCCCTCATCCTTTCTACTTTCACTACCATTGCCCTCGATCAGGCTGTCTTTACTTCTTTCTCAACTGGTTTTCTTGTCTCCTGTCTCTCACTTCTCTATTCCATTCTTCTTGCCTGAGCAATCTTCCTAATACAAGGCAACCACAATATGCCTCTCTTTCTCAAAAGACTTCACTGATTTCCCATTTCCTAAAGAATTCAATCTTAGAGATCTTAGATCAACATTCAATGCCTACTGCCATCTACTTTCATCCTACCTGTCCAACCTTATCTGCTGGTATTGTTGCCCTCTCTGCCCTTTGCTCCACTCAGACTAGAATATTGGCTATTCTCCAGATATGTTCCAAGCCTTTCTTGCTCTGAAACTTGGCTCTCACCTTTTCCTATGTCTGAAGCTCACCCACATCCTATCTCTGATTGTCAAAATGCTACCCATGTATTGTGCCTAGAAACTGACTCTGCACTCCTCCCTGTTTGCCCAAGCCCCCAGATCCTGTTACCCTTCTATTCTTTGGTGTGTTTCTGGGGCTTCTTTTTGCCCTGTGGGCTAGACAAACTGCAAAGATGCTGACCACTCTTTCTTGAAAACCTAGGAGTGCCTTAGGAACTCTGCTCCCATCTCTGGCACCTCCTCATATATGACAGAGATTCCCCATCTGACCGTCAGGGTAATCACCAGTGGGTTGTGTAGGCATGTGATTGGAGCTTCCTTAGCCCATCTGAGGCCAGTGGTGAGCAGTGTGAGGGGAGGGCCTATGCTTTGTTCCATGACCTCCATTGGTAGTAACCACAGGGCACTAACTAATCCAATGCTGTGAATGACTCTTTCCCATTCTCTGCTCTTACAACCTGCCTCATTGGACTCTGTGCCATGTACCAGCTGACTGATAGGCACAGCTACTGCAGCTCTCCCCAGGGATGTTCAGACCCCAGTTAAACAGTGTTTTCTTTGGGTCTTAATGAAGGCCAAGGGGGAAAGAGCACCACCCCAGAGAGCTGATTAAACTTCTTTCAGGCTGCCTGTCTTAGCTCAGGATATCTTGACCTTGGTTTGCTGGGAATCTCACTGGGCAAGGAGGTCTAGCAAGGTTTCTACATCTGGCTCTGACACTAACCTGCTCTGTGACCTCTGGACAAGCCTTTGACTTCCTTGTGCTTTGGTCTCCTTGTTTGTATAATGGAAAAATAATCTGAGGCACCACGGGGTCATGGTAAAAGGAAGGGACTAGACTAGATGAGAATGGAGGTCTCCCACCTTTGACATTCCGGGTTCTAAGAGCCCTCCCGCCTCCGAATTCCATGTTCTAAGAGCCCTCCTAGCTCTCACATCCTGTGTTCTAAGACCCCTCCCAGCTGTGACATTCTGTGTTCTAAGATTCCTCCAGCTCTGATATTCTGTGTTCTAAGGATCTCCCCAGCTCTGAGATTCTCCATTCTAAGCCCACTCCCCTCCTCTCTTCTTTGTTTTATGTTCTAGGGTCCCTTCTATCACTGACATTCCACGGCTGTGATTATTTTAGGGCTGCCACCATTGTCCTTTGGTTCCTGGTCACGTGGGCTGGTGCTAATTACATGGCAGTTTCAGGTGATCAACAGGGTCCCTCCCATAGAATGTGTCTCCTCTTATTGTTCTGCTGGGCAGAGAGAAAATTGCCTGTCTCTCTGACTCCCTAATTGTCAGACTTGAGGCTTTTTGGGAGGGGTGTGTGTGTGTGTGTGTGTGTGTGTGTGTGTGTGTGTGTGTGAACAGGAGTGTTTGTGTTTGTGCCTTCTCCCCACCAGGGCCTCTTCTTCTCTTCTTGCCCTTTTATTAGGTCACGCCTCAATTGATTGAAATGTTCCAGGCACCTTCGCTTAACTCTGGGGGTGATTATGACAATTATGATGATTATGAAATTTAAAAAAAGAGAGAAAGGGAAGGGGGAGGGAGGTGAAAGCAGGCGGGAGGACGGGAGAGAAAGGGAGAGGCAGCCCCGCTGTCATCAGGTACATTGTGCCAGAGTGAGCAGGAGGCATCAGGAGGCAGGGGTAGAGAGAAGCAGCCTTTTAGAGCTGGTACATTATGCAGGGCTGGCCTGCAGAGGGAGGGGAGGGTGGCTGGGAGCCTCTGCAGGGAGGTATGGCATGTGCAATTAGGTAATGACAGCCTAAATTATAGGATGTCTCATTGGTGAGACCACCTTTTCCTTCTTTGATAATTACTCTGAAGGGCTGGAAAGTGGCCAGCAGCTACCAGGGTCCTTGCCGACCCCTTGCTGACCTCACGGGTGGGTAGGTGGGTGGAAGAGGAGGGAGAGAGGCAGGCAGGGTGGGATGTGCCAAAGTCATTCATCTCCACCAGAAGAAGGGGGGGGCTCTGCTGTGTATTTTGGGAAACTCTTCTTTCACCTCCCTCGATCCCTCCCTCCCTCCCCTAGTCTTTGAATACGTTTGCCACTCTTGCCAAGAGTTGGCAAGTGAGAGAGGATGGGCTGGCAAAACAGGGCTGAGCAAGGGTCTAGAAGTAAATGAGCTCAAGCAATTTGAAAATAATAGCAATCACCCCCAATTTCCTGGTGCTTTAAGGTTTGCAAAGCACTTTCCTCATAATAATCCTGTGAAGTGGGAAGAGCAAGAACAGAGACTGTTTCTTTGTGCATTTTTTTTGTTAGATTTGGATCCTTCAGTTTCATCCCTGGTGTGGGAATTCTCTCTACCCATGAGAGTCAGCAATTGATCTCTAATTTCTAGCCTTAATTGCCCAGAGTGTGAAGAGGTTAAATGACTTGCTTATGGTCCAATCCAATCCAATCCACTCCAATCCAATCCAATCCAACTCATTCCAATGCAATTCAGCAAGCTTTGTCAGTTGTGTACTAGGTTTAAAGATACAAAGACAAAAGGATACAGCACGTACATGGATAAGCATATACATGATCATTTAAGAAGGAGAGAGAGAACCCACTGCTGACCCATCAATAGGGTGGCTCCACTGTCTTTGAACTCACTGAGAAAGGAAGGGAGAGAGAGTAGACTTTTACTCACTGTTTCACCATCATGGAGATCTTGACATAGCAGCCATTGGGAAACCAGGGAAGATAGACTGTGGGGACAGTAAGAGTCATTAGGTTGACTTATATGATCACACAGTTAGTATAGGTCAGGGGTCTTTGTGATTCTGAGATTAGCTCATCGTCTAGTATGCCATGATTCCACCTTTATAGATGAAGAAATGGAGACTTTAGGAGGAAAAGTGACTTCCCATGGTCACACAGTTAACAGTTTCCAGAGTCAGGATTTGAACTTAAGTCTCCTGATTCAAATGGATTGTGAATTAGCAGACTTGTGTTGCTACACTTGCTAGCTGTGTGACCTGGGACAAGTCACTTCCCTTAAGTGGATCCCACTTTCCTTTTCTATAGTATGTGAGTAATATTATTTAACATCTTAGGACTAAAGACTTAGAACAAGAAGGAATTTTGGGGATCCTCTGATTCAACCCCCTCATTTTACAGATGAGGAAATGGAGGCCCAAAGAGCCTTAGGGATTTGTTCAAGATCTCACTAGTAGTTACTAAAAGAGTCAGGAATATGGGCCCAGGTCCTTTTGGTCCAAATCAAATGCTCTCGATGGGGAGGTTGTGAGGATCAAATGAGATACTGGATTTGAAAATCATTTTGATACATGAAAGGGAACAGTTGTTATTAATATGGAGCTTTTGTGAAGATCAAATAAGATAACAGATGTCAACATGCTTTGTAAGGCTAAAGCCCCACAGGAGTGTTGGCCCCTCCTGTATCTCAGACTTTCCAATCTGAGCATTGAAAGGATGCAAACATTGAAAGCCTTCGACAACCTGACTCCTCTCTTCCACTCTGGTATTTTTGTTTTTTACTTTATTGTCCTTCATATACTCTGAAATCCAGCTCCATGGGTTCCTTGCTCTGCCTTGTACACCATGGTCCATCTCCCCTCTCCATGTCTTTGCATCCTCTGTGCCCCATGTCTACAGTGCTCTGACCTCTCGCCTCTGACTCCTGGTTTCTCTCTTCAAGACTCAGCTCAAACCCCACATTTTATAAGAGCATTTTTCTGGTCATCCCTGCTGCTCTTGCCTTCCCTTTGGAGATTTCCTACCATTTACATCTTGTATGGATCTAATTATTGACACACTTGTCTCCCCCATTGGAATATAGGACTGATTTTTGCCTTTCTTTGTATGTCCTTAGTTTGTGGCACATCATAGGTACTTAATGAATGCTTATTGACCAAATCACTACCCTGAACACTTTCAGTTACCAGCCTGCTGCATCAAGGCCAGTGACTGTCTGCAAGCCTGGTTTCAGTTGCATTTTTCTAACATCCAGGAAATGCCAGAATGCTCTTCCCAAGGCAGGCCAGGCTTTATCCTCTCCAGGATGTCAGAAACTGAAGATGCCATGATAGTATGGTGTGTGTAATGGATGGAGGACTCAGAGGCAGTCTCTCTGAGTTCAAGGCCCACAAACTTACAAGCTGTGTGATCATGGGCAAGACACTTAAGCTCTCTGAGACTCAGTTTCCTCATCCCTCAAATAGAGATAATAATACCTGCACTACCTACCTCACAGGCTTATTGCGAAGCTCAAATACTTTGAAAAGCTTGAAACATGGTTATTAATATTGTTGTTATTCTGACTGCTTCCTTGCCTCAAAATACTTTTTTTCTAAGTTCTTTCAAAGAACTTTGGACCCTCAAGGACTGAAAGAGACCATGGAGGGCTTCTAGTGATGGCTATGTGGACTTGTAATTCCTTCTATAATATTTGTCAACCTGCCTCTGTTGGGAAGGCAGTCCATTACATTGCTAGGCAGCTCTAATTATGAGGTAGCTCTTCATTATGGGGGACTGAAAACTGCTTCCCTGTGATTTCCACCCATTGTTTCCAGTTCTATCCTCTGGGGCCAAGCAGAACAAATCTAATCCTTCTTCCCTGTGATAGCCCTTTAAATACTTAGAAGACAGAGATTAGGTTCTTTCTGATTCCTCTCTGCTGCAGGCTAAACATCCTGGGTTCTTTCAACTCATCTTCATATGTCATAGACTCGGGGGCCTTTTACTCTTCTGGTTGCCTTTCTCTGGACCCACTCTAGTTTGTCAATGTCTTTCCTAAAATGTGGCCTCTGAATCAGCCACAGCAGCTCTGATGTAGTATGATGACCGACCCTTCCTTTTCCCCATCACTCCTTGGGTTGGCATTCATTCTCCTGCCCCACTTCACCCTCCCCCTGCCTCTATCTGGGACTTGTCAGTGCTGGGGAGGACCTAGACTGGGAGAGGGAAGGGAAGAGAGGGCAAGGTTAACTCTGGAGCCCTTTTAGGCCTCAGCAAAGAAGTCCCAGCCCTGCTCCCATGCTTTGGCTGTCAGGGTCCAGACAGTTGCAGCCTTGGCGGCTGCTGGTGCTGCTACTTTGGGGTTGTCTGTTGCTGGCCCAGAACCATCTGTTTCCAGCTCTGGGTTCCAACCTGTGCAGTTTTCAAGGACGCTGTCATAGATGGAGGAGGGGCTGGGGAAGATGGGGTCACCTTTCAGGCTTCTGTCTTTGTCTCTTTACAAATAAAGTTGAAACCTGTTTCCTGGAGCTCCATGTGCTGCTGTTTAGGTAAGTTTAAATGAGCTGTGATTAAGCTAATTTGGAGGTAATTAACTCAGGGAAGGAATTCTTTACTTCTTTAAATGCTGAGTGACTGACTGTTCACTGGGAGAGAGCCGGTGGAGGAGCCGCCCAGCTTTGTGGAGCACTGCTTAATTAAAACAGAAGAAACTCAACAACAGAGGGAGACTTTACAGTCATTAATGAAAAATGAATATTCTTTATCTAATTACATGGCATAATTAATTGGGCCCTACAACCAACCAGGGGAAGTGTGGAGGGAGAAGCACCATAGGAAGGCTTAGTGGGGATGTGGGCATGAAGATTTACAGCTGGCAGGGATCTTAGAGGTCACCCTATTCCCATCTTGGTCTTATAAATAAGGACATCAAGGCCCAGACAGGTTAAGTGATTTCTTCAAATTCACAAAGGTAAGGTGGCAGAGTCAGGATTTGAGCATCTGCCTTCATATAGTCTATTTTTTCACTGCATTAGTTGGTCAGAATAGTTATTGTCTAGATGGCATAGCAGATATAGCGCCAGACCTGGAGGCAGGAAGACCTGAGTTCAAATCCAGCCTCAGACACTTACTAGCTGTGTGACCCTGGGCAAGTCTCATCACCCTGTTTGCCTCAGTTTCCTCATCTGTAAAATGATCTGGAGAAGGAAATGGCAAACCACTGCAGTATCTTTGCTGAGAAACCTCCCAAAAGGTGGCAAAGAGTCAGACTCAACTGAAAAGACTCAATAACAACAACATTGACTCTGTCAGTCGATCAATCAACATTTATTAAATACTGTGTGATGGGAACTGTGCTAAGCACTGGATACAGAGAAAGGCAAAAGACAGCCCCTGCCTTCAAGGCCCTCATGATCTAATAGTGGAGACAACAGGCAGATAACTGTACACACAAGTTATAGACAGAATAAATAACCAACAGAGGGAAGGTACTCAAATTGAAAGAGATTAAGAACGGCTTCCTGTAGAAGGCAGGGTTTTAGCTGGGCCTTTGAAGGAAGTCAGGGAAACCAGGAAGCTGAGAAGGGGAGGGGGAGCATTCCAGGCACGGGGAATGGCCAGAGAAACTACTGGGAGCAGAGAAGTAAGTGTCTTGTTTGGGGAACCGAAAGGAAGCCAGTGTCCTTGGATCAAGAAGTATCTGGGTAGGGGTGGAGGTTGTAAGAAGACTGGGAGGTGGGGAGGGGAGCTGGATTATGAAGAGCTTTGAATCTCAAACAGAAGATTTTGTATTTGATCCTGGAGGTGATAGGGAGCCATTGGAGTTTCTTGAGTAAGGGGTGACATGGTCAGACCTGTGCTTTATGAGCATTCACTGTGTGACCTTGGGGATAAGTCCTTCCCCTTCTCTGGTTTTCAGCTTCCTCATTTGTGACATGGTTGGTTTATACTAGATAATCTTTTGTTCTAAAAGTCAAACTGTGGGCCCAAATTCCAACTGTTGGGTGTTTAAAGCCCTTCCTACCCTGACTTTGATCCGCCTTAAAAGGTTACTCCCCTTCATGCACTTTTGGGTCCAGCCGGATTGTTCATCTTGCTGCCACTAATGCAAATGTCTAGAATCCTTCTTCCTCACCTCTGAATATTCGAATGCCTTCAGAACTTATCTCAATTGTTGCCTTCTACATTAACCATTTCCTGATCCTATATATATATATATATATATATATATATATATATATGTATATACATATATATATATACATATATATATATATACAGAGAGAGAGAGAGAGAGAGAGAGAGAGAGAGAGTGAGAGTAAATATGAGAAGCAGTGCCATAATAGATAAGGAACATGCCTTGAGGTCAGGGAGATCTAGGTTCAAGTCCTGCTTCTGACTCATATTAACTGTGTGATCTGGTCTCATCACTCTCAATTTGGTGTTGGGATCAATAGCCTCCCTGCCCTCTCCCCCTTCCCCCTCAGTACTCTTTAAGGGTGTAAATTGCAGAGAAGGTGCTGATCTGAATACATAGAGGGAGTTACCTCTTCAGCTAGGTGGTATAGTGGATAGAGCACTGGGCCTAGGTTCAGGAAGACCCGAATTTATTTTATTTATTTATCTCCCAATTTATTCTTTATTTATTTTTAACATTCATTTAAAATTTTTTTTGAGTTCCAAATTCCTTCCCCTCTTCACCTGTTGTGAAGGCAAGAAATGTGATAGTGATTATACATGTGGAAAGGTCTGAATTTAAATCCTGCCTCAGATAATAGCTGTGTGACCCTGGGCAAGTCACTTACGCTCTGACTGACTCAGTTTCCTGCTGCTTCCCAGAGTTATTGTGAGGATCAAATGAGATGGTATTTGTAAAGCTCTTAGCATAGAGCCTGGAATATAATAGGTACCCAATAAATGCTTGTTCCTTTCTTTCCTTCCTACACCACTAAAGTCACAGGTCCAGTCTTCACACCTGTCTATAATTGTGAGACTCATGGGTGGCGATGATGTCCTTCTTCCAAAGGGCCCCAACTCTGTACTCGTGGGGATAGAATTCTTTTCTTAGGGAGCCAGACCACAAAGTGAGGGGGTTGGGCTCAGAACAAAACTCTAGGGAAAATCTTATAAACAAAAGTTAGATTTGACTTGTCTGTTCATTCACTACAAGAGATTAACAGCATCCCTTTAAGAAAGGCACTCGGTGTACAAAGTATATGCTACATAAGATGATTATTTATTCCTCTACTACAAAAGAAATGCTTAAAACACAAAAGACTAATAAGTGTACATTGACAAATACTTAAAACATGAAACTGTAACCTATAACTCCTCTGTTACTCTCCTGAAAGGGAAAGATTCCTGGGTGATTTGTGGGTGTATTGAGCAGGCATTTCAGTTTTACCCTGATCTACATTTCCTGTCATCTCACTCAAGGTCTCTGTCTTCTGGCTAGCCATGCTTTGGTTGAGGGCTGCCTTAGTGCTTTCATACAGCATTCTCCTTGTGTGGTCGTTATCACCTATGAGAAGTTGTTGCAGGGATCGCCATCTGCTGGTAACTACCACTTACACCCAGGAGCTCCAATAAATGAGATTCCAAGGGAGAGGCTGCTTGAATTCCAATTGCCCCACTCTAAAGAGAAGAGGGGTGGTGGTGGTGGTGGTGGGAGAGAGGTAGAGAAAGAGAGATAGATGATAGAGATAGACAGACAGATATGGAGGAGGAGGAGAGAATGGAACAAGGATTTATTAAGCTCCTACTATGTGCCAGGCATTGTTCTAAGCACTTTGCAAATATCTCATTTGATCTTCACAACTCTGGGAGGCGGTTACTATCATTATTAGCCCCATTTAACAATCAAGAAAACTGAGGCAGACTTGCCTCAGTTAAGTGACTTGCCCAGGGTCACATAGCTAGTAAGTGTCTGAGGTCACATTTGAACTGAGATCTCCTTGACTTCAGACCCAGCTCTTGATTCATTTTGCTATGTAGCTACCTGGAGACCTAGAGTGCGGTGGGGGGAAGAGGAGGAGGGAGATAGATGTCATTTCTCCTGAAGTCTACTGAGGCGGTAGGTAGATGATACAATGGAGAGATCACTGGTCCTATGGTCAGGAGGACCTGAGTTCAAATTTGACCTCAGATGCTTATTAGCTGTGTGACTCTTGGCAAGTCACTTAACTCTGGTTGCCTAAAAAAATGAAGTCTGCTGACTGGGAAACTTTTCCTGCTCAGTTGTGAATCATCTTTGATATAGGCCCCAGTGATGGGAACCAAGGGATCAACAAGGAATTTCTGTCTACACATACTCTTTTTTCTTTTTTGCTTTTTGGAGGGGAGAAGGTAGGGCAATTGCGGTTAAGTGACTTGCCCAGTGTCACATGGCTAGTAAGTGTTAAGTGTCTGGGGCCAGATTTGAACTCAGGTCCTCCTGACTCCAGGGCTAGTACTCTATTCACTGTGCCACCTAGCTGCCCTATATATACTCTTTAAGAGTAGTAGTAGTAGTGGTGGTAGTAGCAGCAGCTAACTTTTATGTAGTCCTTACTATGTATCAGGGACTGTGCTAAGCACTTTACAATTATTATCTCATTTGATCCTCATAACAATCCTGGAAATTAGGTGCTGTTATTATCCCCATTTTATAAATGAGGAAACTGAGGCAAACAGAAATCAAATGACTTGTCCAGGGTCATACAGCTAGTAAGTGTCCAAGGTTGGGTTTGAATTCAGGTCTTCCTGACTTCCAGCCTGGTACTTTGTGATCATATTAAGTGACTTCCTTTGCTCTTTAGCATGGGGCCAGAACATCAATGTCACTATAAGTGGCCCAGTCAGAAGGGCTCAGAGTTCAAGTTCAGCTCTACACACAGAAGGAACCCTGAAAGGCTCAGTCCAGCAGATCCAGGTTCTCCTCTGATTATTCCTGTTACTTATTCATATAGTGTTTCCTCTGACAGCTTGTAAATTCTTTTGAGGGCAGGAATGTTTTCGTTTTTGCCTCTGTATCTCAACTATGTAGCACAGGGCTTTGTACTTGGTAGTGCCTTAATAAAAACTTGTTCCTTGATAGATACAGGTCCACAGATCTTGCCAAAATGGCTCAACTCTGGCCACCTTTTCAGCATATCTGAATCAGAGACCCCTATCGTATCCTTGAAGCAGATATGGCTCTAAGAAGCTTAATTAAAAGGGTATCTTTAGGACTTACTTAACCTTTTGGTAGCTTCTTTAGAATGGACCCTCTAACCATTCCATTGCGTGGTTATTTTAGAACAATGATATGGGATCTGTGTCAATATTCACGGTTGCCTTTAGCAAGTTTCTTTTTTCTCTCCTGTCCTCAGGATAGGACTAGGAAAGAGCATGAAATGTGGCCATGTAGAATCTCAACAGCTGCCTGTTCCCAGCCTTCTCTGACACTGCCATAACTTGGGGGTGGAGATGGGCTATGTCAGAGCTTCAGGGGCAGAGTTTGATTCTTATTTTATGTTCTGAGCCTGCCCCTAGAAAGTTAGAAGGACAATAAGACCATTTGAGGCCAGTCTTCTGAGTACAACAAATAGCTTTGTTACAGGCAGGGAGTATAATGAAGGTACCAACTATTACAATTAAGGTAATTACATAGAATAAGATTCTGGAATCATAAAAGAAACAAAATAGAGCATGATCAGAGGAGGGTGAATAGAGGAGGGAACTAGATCCCCTATCACATGAAGATCAATGGAAAAGAACTAGGAACAGTTAGCTTGGAGGAGAGAAGAAATGGGAGGAGCAGGGAGAATGAGAGCTGTCTTTAAATATTTCGAAGGGCTTCCACGTATTAGAGTTAGAGGGATATGATTTGGTTTGTTTAACCTCAGAGGACAGAACTAGTAGTAATGGGGGGAAGTTATAAGAGGGCAAATCTTGCTCCATTATGAGAGACTGGAGCTGTCCAACAGCAATGGTAGCTGACATTTATGTAGGATTTTAAAATTCACCAAGAAAGTCTAAGATTCTATGAAATAAACTCTCCTGGCTCCTTTCTGTCCCAGCACCCTGAAGATATCTTGAGCTCTGCAGACTTCTTCCTCCAGTTGGTGAATTCCTGCCCAGATCCACCATGTAAAGGGCCCAGGTCACCCATACTCACTTTTCTTTCTCAGAACTGCTCCTGACTTTCCAAGACCTTTCCACCTTGTTCTCTTCCCTCTCTTACCTCCATCTGCTTTCCAACTCTCTTTTCTGTTTTAACTTTGTCCATTAGGATGAAAGCTCCTTGAGGGTATCAACAATCTTTTTGCTTGTATTTGTATTTTTAGTACTTAGCACAGTTCTTGG
>CM053582.1:123382183-123466557 GCA_028627135.1 Pseudochirops cupreus
CCATCCATCCATCCATCCATCCATCCATCTATCTATCTATCTATCTGTCTATCTTCCTACCTGTGTATCTTCCTCTATACCTGTCTATCTAATGTGCTATGAAGGGGGCCGAAGGAGCGCCCATAATAACACTGACTGATCATTTCTATGCTGCTTAGGATTGATGTAGCATTTTATATATATTAACTGATTTTCTTTTGTATTTGATTTGTATTACCTCCATTCTAGAGATGTGGAAACCAGTGCACAGTAGCTGGTATGTAATGTTGTTAGTGCTTAGTAAGAGTTGGTTGATCGGTTGCTTAGGATCATATACTTATTGTGTCAAGGTAAGATTTAAACTCAAGGTTTTCTGATCTCAGGAATAGCACTTGATTCAATCTGCCATATTGCCTCTCCACAATGGAGCAGACTGTCCTGTGCATGGTGAGTTTCCCATCACAGAAACTATAGAGATGAGGTTTGGGGGTTCACTTGCCTGGGATGTAAGTGGTAGAATGTATTTTAGGCTTAGAACTGGGTTTGTCTCTCACCATCAAATTAAACATAAGGTAATTACCCCAAAGAACACTAGATCTGGTGAGGAACTGCCCATGTAACCTCAAACAAGTCATTTAACCTCCATGGGTCTCAATTTCTTTATATGTAAAGGGAAGGTATTAGGCTAGATGGTCCCTAATGTGCCTTTTGTCCCTGGTTCTATAAGTCTATAAATCATCTATCAAAATTTCAATCTATATCAGTGGAAGCAGTGTGGCCTAGGATGCTGTGATTCAGACCCAAGGCAGCTTGAGTTCTGAGTTAATACCCCTCTTCCTTCCCACCCTCACCCATAGCCCCACATTGGCTGTTGTGAGCCAGGAAGTTATGATTACAGATCAGGTGAGGGGCAGTTTGAATCAGACTTTCCTCTGGTAGATTTGCTTGAAACCCAGCTGTGGGCCTTTTGGACAAGGAGTATATAAAAACTACTCTATATATTATTTTGTTTTTAAAAATAGATTTTTGTTGACATCTTTTGTTTCTACATTGACTAAAATTTCCTCTGTATCCCTTCTTTTTCAGAGAGCGAGAATTTTTTTTGCCTTTTTTTTTTTTGAGGGGCTAAGGCAGGGCAATTGGGGTTAAGTGACTTGCCCAAGGTCATATGGCTAGTAAGTGTTAAGTGTCTGAGACTGGATTTGAACTGAGATCCTCCTGACTCCAGGGCTGGTGCTCTATTCACCTAGCTGCCCCAAACCAGAATTTTTTAAAAAAATATAAGAAATAAGAGAAAAAACCCAGCAGAGGTGATGAATATATTTTAAAATTTGACAATGTTTTATGCCTCTTCAAAGGAGTAGTAGAAGGTGTCTTCTACCTTTTTTGGGGGCCAAGCCTGTTCTTTTGTCATTTTCCCAAATTCTTTTTCAGTTGTTTTGTGGTGGTTGGTTTTTTTTTTTTCCATTTACATTGTTGTGATCATGGTAGAATTTGTTCTATGGCTCTGTTTGCTTCCATTTGCATCAGCTCATGTAAGTCTTTAGATGCTTCTTTGTATTCATTATGCTCATTGTTTCATCCGGCATAATAATATCTCATTATATTCATGTACTACCATTTATATAATTATTCCCCAATTGATGAAAATCTATTTTGATCCAGTTCTTTGCTACCACAAAAGTGTTACTATAAATATTTCGGTATGTATTGAGTACTCTTTGTATTATTTCAAGATCACATAGAATCTCCTTATAGGCTGTTTTTATCTGGGGGTCACTGAAAATATTTTCAGTGGAGTAATTGTTTATCTCAACTCTCAGGCCTCACGTGACACATTGCAATAGGAGGAAAAACCAGCCCTGATGAGATGATGAATCTCTTGGAGTATGAGTTGGGATAGATAATGGGAAGTTCCTTTCAAGTCTGAAATTCAATGAGTCTGTAAATTTATAGGATCCTAGTTTCTGAGCTACTATGGGAAAAGTGTTCTGTAAATCACAGTACACCATAGAAATGTGAGGTTATTATCATTATGTTAGTTTTAGGCATCACCTTTTAGGAAGGACACTTAATAAGCTGGAAAGTGTCTAGAAGAGATTGATTATAATGGTGAATAGTGAGGGGTCATCTATGACAAGTGAGGATTGTTTGTTTGAAGGAGCTGGAGGTGTTTAGCCTGGAGAAGAGATGGCTTGGGGCAAGGGGGAGGGGTATAGATCTTTTAGTTGTCTTTAAATATTTGAAAGACTGTCTGGAAAAGAGATTAGACTTGTTCTGTTTGGATGCAGAAGGAAGAATCGGGGAAATTGTGAAGACCCAAGTTTTGGCTTGGTGAGAGGAAGAACTTCCTGATGTTAAGAGCTATCTAAAGTGAAATGGGTTGAACTGGGACTTAGGGAGGTTTTTCTCCTTGGGAGGTCTTCAAGCAGAGTCTGGATGACCATTTATTAGGTAAGTCATAGTGAGTATCCTTTTGTTGAGTGGTATAGGTTGGACTAGATGGTCACTGAGGTCCCTTCCAACTCTAAAATTACGTGATTGTGATTATAACTAACCTCTTCATTTTTAAAAGATGGAGGAAGTGAAGACTAGAAAGGTGAATTCTAAGGACATAAGAATTGAGAGGGGCTGTTGGGATCATCTTGCCCAGCCTCCTCATTTTATTGATGAGGAGCCAGTCCAGCAGGGTCTAGCTTTCCTTTACTCTGGCTAATCTGCCATGCTTCTTCCCCTCCCTGCCTCCTTTCTCCACAGTTCAGCCAATGATAAGCTTAAGATCTTTTGTCTTGCCTCCATGAAATGTCTGGATTCTGTTTCAGTCTCCTAGTCAGAGACCTCATTGTTTAGGCTGCTTAAGAATCTTGTTTGTTTTTTTTTTTTCTAGTCCTGATTGTATTTTTTCTAAAGTTTCTTCTCTCCTTTTCCTTTCCTCCTTTTTCTTCCTTTTCTTCATCTTCCCCCCTCTCTTTCTCATCTTCCTCCTTCTCATTTTCTTTTTTATCCTCTTGCTTGTCTACCCTACCTGCTTACTTACATGAATTAGGATTCCTGTCCCCTCAGGTATCTGTCTTGCTCTTGTCTTCTGGGGGAGAGAGAAAAATTACTCTGATCATTCATAATTATTAGTTATACTATAGGGGTGGGGTACAATTCAGTGGAAAGAATTCTTCTTGGGGAGATGGGTTCTAGTCTGGTGCTGCCACTGACTCCCTGTGTCCTTTTTCCTAACCCAAGATGGGGGGAGATGCTAAAAGGGATGATTTATGGTGGTTAAAGCTTCCTGCTAAGTTTCCTTTAAAACTTTGTAGATATGGTTTTAATTTAATCTCTAAAGTGTTTTGACATTGGTAGGGCTGGCCGAAGATGGAAACCAGCCTGGGGACAGCAAGGGGCTGGAGTGTGTGTGTGTGTGTGTGTGTGTGTGTGTGTGTGTGTGTGTGTGTGTGTGAAGATAATTTTGGGAATGGCTGAAATGGGCTGGGATAAATGAGGCTTATGGGGTTGGGGAGGGGAGACAAACCCACAGCAAGCCAAGCCACCTGAGCAATTGGTGACCTTTGAAAGATAGTTTGAAAACTTTCCAGAGCTTGGCTCCACACTTTTCCATCTTGGCTTAATTTTCACCTTAGGCAGGAATATGAGAGTTTCAAAACTGCTCAGCAGCCTGAAACCTAACCATATTAAAGATGACAGTCTCCATTTGTATGGCACATTGAGGTTTACAAAGCTTTAGCTAACAATAACCCCGTGAAGCAAGTAGGGCAGAGATTATCAGCCTCAGTAGACAGAGAGGGAGCAAAGGCTCAGAGATGGGAGGAGACTTGCTTAAAGTCACACAGCAAGTAAATCATAGAATCTCAGGGCTGGAAGCAACCATCTCAACCATCTTGATGAGGAAAGTGAGACTCAGAGAGGAGGAATGAAACTCCAAATCAAATGGCAAGTCAGTGTCAGAACTGGGCTAAAGACCCAGGTCTCCCAGTTCCCAGCCCTGTACACTTTCAGCCAGAAAGCGACAATGAGAAGTATACTGTCTCTCCCCCTCCCCCCCCCGCCAAGATCTATTTGTCACAGAGGACAATTGTAAGAGGGCAATATTTTAAAAATCCATTTTCTATTTTCTAGAAGAGTCTTTTCTTTGCTAAAGGTGTTTGCCTTGGGTCTTATTTCCCCTCTTCTTCCAGTCTGCTTTATTTAGGCTCACCCTATTCCAGTTTCTACATTCACACACCAGTTATTACAGAGAATGAATTTTTTCTCCTTTGGACATCATTTCTAAGACAAGGAGTGCAATTAACTGAAAGGAAGAACTTGCCAGGGGGAGGCATATGAGCAAGGAACTGGGATCACATATTTCTGGGTAGGCTGGGGTGTCTCCCCCTCAGAGTTGTCTTACAAAGAAAGTGCCCCCATAGCTTGGATGGTGGTCTTTATGTTGCCTGGATCTGGGAGGAAAGTCAGAATGACCTTGCTAGTTCCCTACCAATGCCCTAATTTTCCCTTGTTTCACGATTCTGTGATATTTTGTGCACAGTTCACTGTCTCCTCACTAGTGGTGGGTAGAAGGGCTTCCAGATGGGGAGCTGTGGTTGGAATCCAAGTCAGCTGTCCTGGGTCCAGTTCTGATACTCACTAGTTATGTGACCTTGGGGAAAAATCATGCAACCTGTCTGAACTTCAGTTTGAGCTTTCATAAAATGGGGAAAATAGTACCTGTACCTCTCAGGCTTTGGATGAAAGGCAGTGAGATGTCATGGGAAGAGTTATTTGACCTTCATTCTGGAAGAGGACCATGACATTAAGAAGGTAATGCCATGACCTGCAAGTGAATTGGATTTAAGTGAGGCAGGGCTGTGCAAAGTCACCAGCCTCACTTCCTTCTCTGGAACCGTCTAGATCCATTGGTCAGATATTGATCAGGATGACTGGACGTGGCTGCCTTGGGAAGAGTTACAAACTTAGTGTCAGGAGAAGCTTTTATTTGACTCCTGTCTTTTATATTCAATTATATAATTGTGACACCATGGGCAAGTCATCTCTCAGCCCCACTTTTCTAATCTGTACAATGGAGATAATAATAGCACCTACCTCCCAGGGTTGCTATCAGGACAAAATGAGAGAATATTTGTAAAGTGCTACGTAAATGCTAGTTATCATCATATAAATGTCAGGTGTCATTACTGTTATGGAAAGGGTACACTATAAAACTTAAAGTGTTATGAAAATGTGATTTATTATTACTGCTAGAATTGGGCAGAACCGGGTTCTAGTCTCAGCTCTGGCACTGGCTGACTGCTTTACCATGGGCAGGTCTTTCCCCCTCTATGGGTCTCAGTTTACTCACCTGTAAAATGGACTAGCTGACCTCTAAGACCCCATTCTGGTTCTAATCTTGTGATTCTATGATTAGATGATCTCTAGGTTTCCTTCCAGCTTTGACATCCTATGACACAGAGTGGGTCTTTTGTTGGGGGGATAGGGTGGTGGTAAGGGGGAGGACAAGCTCAGTAGGCTGTCGTTCAGTTTGCAGAGGTAGTAGCACCTGAAAAAACATTATGGAAAAACATTTTGCTGTCCCCCAAATGAAGAGGGTCAGCTTCCTGAGCCCAAGACTTGAGGCTCTCTCTACACTGGGGAGGACCTGCATCATATTAAACAACATGAAATGGAATAATCCATACTCTTCCCAAGGTTACAGTGAATAAGAGAAGTGCTTCCTTTTGTTTGTAAGGGATATGATTAAATTGCCTCTTCCTGATTAGTGAGTTAAATTGAGTCTTTCTGATTGGAGATTAAAACAATCTCGCCATTCATGATGAGACATGAATAGACTGACTGTCAGAGCAGGAGAGGCCATTAGAACATAGATTGTCAGGTTAGGAAGGCTGTCAGAATGCAGGACACAGTGTCAGAGCTGGGAGGGAGCTTAGGACACAGAATGTCAGGGCAGGGAGGTGCCTTAGAACACAGAATGGCAGAGCTGAGAGAGGCCTTAGAACACAGAATGCCAGAACCAGGAGGGCCCTTAGAACACAGAATGACAGAGTCAGGAGGTGCCTTAGATATGGGTCATAGCTTTAGAATATAGAACAAAGCTTATCAGAGTGGGAGGTATTATAGAATTTAGAACTCAGAATTCCGCTGCTGGCAGGAACTTTGGAGATAATCTAATCCAAACTCTTTATTTGACAGATGAAGAAACCAAGGAGTTTTTAAAGGGACTTTTCCAAGGTCACATGGGTCTTCTAACTCCTTATCCTTGAGGTCTCTCCATTACCAGTGATAAAGGAGCTACTTACACATAGCTTATTATGTATATTTCTACAATTGTTTACATTACCATAACATTATTTTACATAATTATTGTAGAATCATACAATTTGTGAGGATTAAGGTGTTGGCAGGGAATCTTCTGTGGTATCCTATCACCAGGCAGCACTCTGGCCATCACTGAGGCTGATTAGGGACTACTTTGTAGCAAAGGAAGGAGGATCAATTTGGTGGAAAGGGTAAATCCTGGATTTGAATTAGGATACCCATACTAACCTGCTGAGTGATCCTGGGCAAATCACTTCCCTAACCTGTGCCTTAGTTTCCCCAATTTTAAATTAATGTAGTGGGACCCAGAATTTCAGTAGGCCTGAAATTCTGAGTTCTAAATCCTTTGGTTTCTCTCAAACATATTCTGTGTTTGAACCCAACATTCTGGAAAGTTCTTAATTTGGTCTTTTTGAAAAGACTGTCATCTTTTTAGTCCTGCCTTCTTTCTGTCTTCAGTCCACTCTCCATCTTTAACTCTCTAAGCTTCAATGGCTCCAGAGGAATGAAGGCTGCCAGATCCCCATTGAGAGACACATGCACCCTCCTTCTGCTTGGTAACCCTCCTTCCCTTCGCCCTGCAGTGTGCCTCCAGGGAATTCCTTGTCCTTTTAAATGTGCCTGCACAGTGAGGTTGCCCATGGCTATGCCCTTTCTGCTGGTGGTGATCTCTAAAGGCTGTCGGTCTTGGCTCTAACCCTCTGTGATCGAAAGCAATCACTGCTTTGAGCAACGCTGTCACGTTTTATTAAAATTCTTTATCGCCCGAAGCCTGGTTTCTCTTAGGTCCAATTTTCCTTTAATGTCCCTTCCTATCTTTGCTTGCCCATGCTGTGGTTTAGTCCTTTAAGCTGAAGAAAGGAGGAGAAAGAGGGAGACCATGAAATATATTTATTGCCATGTTAGAAACATTGGGTTGAAGAATTGATCCCTACGGCTAAGTAATTTCCCTCTTTCGTGCAAAATATAAATAAGTCTGAGTGGCTTACACTGAGCGATGGGCCCCAACCCCACACTGAATTTCACAATGGGAAGTGCCCTTAAGAGAGATCCTGGCTTCCTCTTTGTGGTCCCATGGAATGAGGTATTATAAATAGTAGGTGCTTTCCCTTTTAGAAGGGGTCGAAGCTCCCATGGGCTATTTCATTAAGTGCAAGAGACTTGGGAAGGTCTTGAAAAATTTTCCCCAGCTCAGCTCCCTCTGTGGCAGGTGCTGCCCTGAACTGCTGACTTCAGAAACATAAATAGACACACTTAATTATTGTTATTATTCTGTTCTCTGGGGGTAGGGGGGCTGGAGTCTTGGGGGATGTGATTTATAACATGGTTCACTGCTCTTTCTAAATAGTCTCTTCTTCTATTGGGCTGAGAAAGCCCAGACTTTTCCAAATGAGTCACATGGGGATCTTCGATCAGAATACCTTTTATTCTAACAGGTTTCTCTGAAAGAAGGGGCCTGAGATGTTGGGCCAGCTCTTGTTCTCTCCCAGCTAAGAACTAGCAAAGCCCTAACCTCTGGTGGCCGAGATCTCCATCCTTCTCACTAATAGAAAAGGACCCAGAGTCCAGAAATGGAGAGAAAGAATAGACTCTTTAAAAAATGGACATATTACCTTAATTTCCATACACAAACATACATAGAGATAAATATGTGTATATATATATATAAATAACATGGATGTAACATGTACATATATGTGTATATCTCTATCTATAATTTCCTCCCCACTTGACATAGTACCCAAGTGATGGTGCGTATAATGCTCTGCACCCATATCCTGCCACCTTTGTAAAGAAGAGAGGTGTACATTGTTTTTTCATCTCCTTTTTGGGACCAAACTTTGTCTTTAATATTATACATTCAGGATGGTTTTTTGGTTGTTGTTCTTTCTGTTGATTTTGATGACTGTAGTCATGATTCTGATTCTTCTTACTTCACATTGCATCAGTTCATAGGTTTTTTCCCGTGATTTTCTATATTGTTCATAGTCATTGTTTCTTATGGTGAAGGAATATTCCTTTCCTTTCACGTACTGCAATGTGTTTAATTCTTCCCTAACTAAATGATATTGACTTTGTTTTTGCTTCTTGGTTACTTCAAAAGGGGGTGTTGTGAGTATTTTGGTGTACATGGGACCTTTCTTTTTGTCTTTGATTTCTGTGGAGTGTATGCCTAACAGTGAGATCACAGGGTCAGAATGTATGGACATTTTAGTCTCTCTTAGCAGAATTCCAAATTGCTTTCTAGAATTATTGGACCAATTCTCAGTTTCACCAACAGTGCATTAGTATACCTGTCTTGCTACAGCATCTCAGTTAACTCTTGACTTATAGAATTATTGAATTAAAAAAAAAGAATTATTGAATTTAGCACTAGATAGGGCCTAGTCCAATTCCATAATTTTCATTTCTTTTCTTTTTAAAAATATTATGAGCTTGAGAAATACCATCATACCCACCACTTGCTGCCTTTCTTCAGCAGCCTATTTTGCTGAATAAAGCTGGAGAAGATCACATAACCATGCTGGCTGGGTCCACTGCAGATTTATGTTATGTAACCTCAACTGGGCCCTCTCTGTTGCTAGGTAATCCTTTAACACCTTCTTAATCAATTCTCTATCCCACTCAACTCAGCAGCTCTTAAAAACCTTTTCATCCCACTTCAGATCTCCCAAGGTTCCCCATCTCCATCTTTTCAGCTGAGAATCTTGCCTCATATTTTACTGAAAAAAAAATTGAGACCATTTGCTGAGAGTTCCCTCTTCTATCCTCCTCCTCATTTCATATCACTGAGTTGCTTTCTGCTACAATCTCCTCTTTTACCCCTGTTTTGCTTGAAGAGGAGGCCCCTCTTTCCAAGGCAAGCCCCTCTATATTCACAAATGATATTATTCCATTCTATCTTTTCTGGAAAGTCTACAACCATTTATTAAGTACTTATTATGTGCCAGGGACTGCGCTAGATGCTGGGAATAGAAATACAAGTAAGAAAAAAAGATACAGTCCTGCCCTCAAGGAACCAACATTCTAATCCAGGAAGGAAACACGTAAAGGGAAGCTGAAAAATAGCAGAAGGGAGGAAGGAAGACAGAGGTATTTGACACAAGGCATGGTAAAAGAAGGCAGTCACGTAGCCTGGAGAGGAATGAGTAGAGTGCCCTTTCTATCATTCCCATTCTCAAATTATTTTCAATTTCTCCCTGTATACTGACTGCTTCTCTACTGCTTACAAACATATGCATGTCTCCCCCATCCTCAAAAAACCTCCACTTGACCTATCCACTCCTGTTAGCTATAGTACAGTATCTCTCCTTTCTTTTGTGGCTAAACTCATTGAGAAAGCTATCTACAGTCGAAGCTGCCACTTCCTTTTCTTCTCATTCTCTTCTTGACTTATTGACCTCATCATTGAACTGAAACTTCTCTCTCCAGAATGACCAATGATCCAGTAGTTGCCAAATCTAGTGACCTTTTCTCAGTTCCCGTCCTTGATCTATCTGCAAGTTTTGACACTGTTGATCACCCTCTTTTCGTTTTGCTCTTCTCTCTGGGTTTTCATGGTACGCATCTAACCTTGTTCTCCTCCTTCCTATGTGACGACTTCTTCTCAGTCTCCTTTGCTGTATCTTCATGTAGACATGGCTATACCCCATGTCTCTGTCCTGGGTGTTCTTCTTTTTTTCCCTTCATATTATTTCACTTGGACATTTCATCAGCTTCCATGGATTCAATTATCTTCTCCATGCAGATGATTCTCACATCAACTTATCTAGCTCTAACCTCTATCCTTATCTCTAGTCTTGAATCTCCAACTGCCTATTAGACACTTTGAATAGGATATCCTATAGATATCTTAAACTCAACATGTCCAAAATGGAAATCATTATCTTCCCTCCAAATTCTCCCCTCTTCTTAATTTCCCTATTACTGTCAAGGGTGCCACCATCCTTCTAGTCATCCAAGCTGGCAATGCAGTTGTCATTCTCAACTCCTCACTCTCTCTCATCCTTAATATCCAATCTAGTGCCAAGTCTTGCCTCTTTCAACATTGGTCAGATCTCTAAATATGCCCCCTTTTTTCCTTCGACATGGCTACCATCTTGATACAGGTCCTTATCACCTTGTACCTGAACTATTGCAAGAGCCTGCTGGTGGGTCTACTTGCTGTAAGTTTCTCCCGCCTCTAGTTCGCTTTCCACTCAGTTGTCAGATTAATTTTCCTAAAGAATAGTCTAACCGTGACCTGTGCTCCTAGCCCACCACACACGCTTGATAAAGTCCAGTGGCTCCCTATCACCTCCAACATCAAATATAAAATCCTCTTTTTGACATTCAAAACCCTTCCTAACCTGACTCCTCCTGCTTTTCCAGTCTTCTTGTATCTTACTTACCCCATATACTCTTTGATCCAGTGACATTGGCCTCTTTAAGAAAGTTCATCTCTAGACTTTTGGAATTTTCACTGGCTGTCCTACATATCTAGAATTCTCTTCCTCCTCCCTTCTTCCATGTCCCATGTTGCAGATTTCTGCAAGAAATTGTTTCTGATCCCCCTTAATGCTTCCATTTTCCCTCTCCTTTCTCCAATTTCTCCTGTCTATGCTTTATTTATAGATGGGTTTTGCATGTTGTCTCTCCCTTTAGACTATGAGCTCCATGAGAGCAGAGACTATCTTTTGCCATTCTTTGTATCCACAGTTCTTACCTCAGTGTCTGGCACATAGTAGGCACCAAATAAATGCTTGTTGACTAACTTTTTGACTCTGAAATTCTGATTTTGGCAAGGACAACCCTACTGTCTTCCCCTGTGGGATCAGCAGAATTTGTAGAAATCTGGGTCTATGGATGAGAGTCATAGATACTCAGACCTAAACTGGATCTTGGAAGGCACCTAGTCCAACCTCCATCTTAGGGCTGGAATTTCTTTTATGACCTCCATGATAGGGGCAATTCAACCTCTGCTTCCACAGTCAGAGTGAGGGGGTGTGGACCTAATTGTCTTTGGGAAATTGTGTAGTGCAATAATATCTCCAAGCTTCTCTGAACCAAAGGTCTGTCTGTCTTTTTAGCCTGATGGTTTATTTTTTGATGTGTGAGTTATAGAATTTGGTGGTTTCCAAATATTTGGAATTCTGGTGCCTGTTGACATACCCCCTCTGCTCTCTCCCCTTTGTTTACATACTCCTTTCTTGCTTATCATCAGTCAGTCAAGGCTCAACATACATCCAGAGGGGCCCCAAATCAAGAGAGGTGCTGCCCTTAAGTTTCTTTTTGGGCACTGAAATGTTAGTCTAAATATAATGATTCTACTGTCATCAATGGTTAAAATAATTTATTTCAGAAATTCTGATGAATCTGTTTCATTTTTTATCTGTTTGTTGACCTCTCAGTTTAAGTTATAAATGTCCTTGGATTCATCTAAAAGTTAAAAATAATAGCAATAAAAATGATTTAAGTTTATATGATGTTTTGAGGTTTGCAAAGCACTTTACATAAATTATTTCATTTGATTCTTGCAACAACTCTGGGAGGTAGCTGCTGTTACTATCTTCTTTTTTGAGGCTGAGAGAGGTTAAATTACTTTCTCAGAATTGCATAGCTAGTAAATGTCTGAGGGTTCAAACTCAGGTGTTCCTGATACCAGGTCCAGTCCTCTATCCACTACCCCAAGTTACTTCATGATTGGTCTCAGGCTAAGTTTTCTGGAGACTCATTTTCCTCTCTATAACTTTCCGGTTTTGCATGGCAATGCTGCTTATAATCTTCCACCATTTTCCTCTAGAACATTTTACAAATGCATCTACTTTCTAGACCTGTGTTCCTATGGATGCCATGGCGTTGAACAAGCTGTGTGTTCTTTGACCTCTTTGTTGTGCTGATTTCTTTTTGTTGGTTAAAATTCTATAGGAAGTGAATAAAAGAAGAAACAGGAGAACCAGAGGAATGGATGAAAATGACAAGGACATGGATTTTTATCTCAGTAGAAGGAATAACTTCCTAGTAATCATTGCTGCCTGAAAATGGAATAGGCTATTTTGGTAGGTTGTGAATTTCTTCTCATTGCTATTTGGAACATTATAGAGGTGATTCCTATGTTAGGGTTATCTGAGGATTCTTCTAGCTCTTAGAAATTCATTGCAATTATAGTCACCATCTCCTGGAGATCAGGAGCCAGTTTTCTTCCAAGTGTTTTTCCCACCTCCCTGGTTCAGTATAGGAATTAGGTAGAAGTTCAATAAACAGTCATAGATTGATCTGAGGTGAGGATTATGGTGGCTGGCTGGCTGGGCTAGGGGGAAGAGCAGGGAGGTGAGCTCAGTAAGGCTTTGTTGACCTACCACAGTGACACAGGCAATCTTTCCAGGACACTGTAGACCAGTTTTGGTTCATGTATCTTGGATGCTCTAACTTCAGCTCACTGCAAGGATCTGACTTCAGCATCCCCCAAGGATCTGCCTTCAGTTCCCCGCAAGGACTACTTTCAGTTGACTCCAATCAGTCAATCAACAGGCAGATATTAAACATATTCATATATTAAACACCTAATATGTGCCAGGCACTGGGCATACAAAGATAAACGTGAACAGTCTCTTCCTCCAAGGATCTAGCATTCAAATGGAAAAGATATGCATATACATGGGCATTTATCAAACATGTGTATACATGTACACACATGTATGAAATAATACAAGATAGATTGGGGAGGGAGGGCATAAAGAGTTGGGGAGTCAGGAAGGGCTTCATGTAGGAGGCAGCTCTTGAAGTACGTTTTGAAGGAATTCAAAGATTCTAGCAGTCTGAGATGAGGAGAGAGAACATTTCAGACACAGGGAGCAGACAGATCTAGGGCATGGAGATGGGGGTAGAGTGTTGGATGTGAGGAACAGCAAGAAGGCTGGTTTGGCTGATGAATTAAGTACAACTGGAAACATAGGCTGGGGCCACATTGAGAAGAAATCTTCCCCTTTTAACTCACTCTCAGGATCTCCCTCCTCAACTCATATAGAGATAGAGAGCTGAAAGGGACCCTAGTTGAAGCCTCTCATTTTGCAGACGACAAAACTGAGACCCATCAACATAGAATGACTTGTCCAAGATCACCCGGATGCCAACTATCAGGGCTGGGATTTGAACCCAGGCTTTCTGACTCTGAAACTGGTTTTCTTGCAACTGTATCACTCCAAGGATCCCCCTTTCAGCTTATCCTGAGAAAAGGCAAGTTTTAAAAAATTTTTTAGTGAGAGAGAGCCCTTCCTCCAGTTCTAGCAGGCATTTAGGCTCAGTATCTCACTTTGATGATATTGGCATTGTTCTGTGAACCTGAGGACCAATTGATTCCTACAGTACTTTCCTCAGTAAGGAGTAGGGTTTTGATATTAATTGACTTTAAAGACCAGGCTTGAAATTGGAATTTTCTGGTCCCCTTGGCCCCTGTGCAGCTACCTCTAATGCTCATTAAAGATCCCAGAGAAGTAGATTTATTCTACAGACAGCTGAAGGTGCAGTTTTCAGTGACAGAGGAGGCAGCTGCTGGGCTTCTAGACTCTCTGGGGGCTCACCTTGTGCTCTGCCTGGATATGTAAAGCTAGCAGGGACATTCTAGTCCAGCCCCCACCCCCTGATTTTACAGAGGGGGAAACTGAAGCCTGGAGATCAAAAGGGACTTGCTCAAAGTCACAACTCAACACTCATAGATTCACTGAGAGCATCCTAGTCAATCAATCAGCAAGCTATGTGAAGCTCCCTCTCCATCTCAGACATTGTGCTGAGGACTGGGGATATAAACAGAGAGCTTGTATTCTCTCAGGGGACGTGGGACACAACATGTACTCCTTCCTCTCTCGCTCTCTCCCTTCCTCCCTCCCTCTCTCCCTTTCTCTTTTCCTCCCTCTCTTCCTTCCTTCCTTCCTTCCTTCCTTCCTTCCTTCCCTCCTTCCCTCCCTTCCTCCCTTCCTTCTTTCCTTCCTTCCTTCTTTCCCACCCTCCTTCCCTCCCTCTCTCCCTTCCTCCCTCCCTCTTTCCCTTTCTCTCTTCCTTCCTCCCTTCCTCCCTTCCCTCCCTCCCTTCCTCCCTCCCTCCCTCTTTCCCTTTCTCTTTTCCTCCCTTCCTTCCTTCTTTCCTTCCTTCCTTCCTTCTTTCCTTCCTTTTTCTCCCTCTCTCTTCCCTTTGTTTCTGTCTTCATATACATACTCTCTCTCTCTCTCTCTCTCTCTCTCTCTCTCTCTCTCTCTCGCCCTATCTCTCATCTATTTATATCTGTAGATAT
Source organism: Pseudochirops cupreus (assembly GCA_028627135.1). Taxonomy (NCBI): domain Eukaryota; kingdom Metazoa; phylum Chordata; class Mammalia; order Diprotodontia; family Pseudocheiridae; genus Pseudochirops; species Pseudochirops cupreus. The sequence continues at coordinate 123,396,750 of CM053582.1, forward strand.
CCTTCTATACATGTCTCTTTCTATAAAACATATATATATATATGCACATAATATATACAAAATAAAAAGCAATATCATTTGGAAGGTGCTATAATCTGGGGAGGAGTGCATCAGGAAGCACCTCATGTGGGAGGTGATGCTTGAGCTGAGCTTTGAAAGAAACCTTAGAGGTGGAAGAGGGAGAGCATTCCAGGCATGGGACACAGCCTGGGAAAAGGGGTGGGAGCTGGAACGATATGTGTGAGGAACAGTTGGTAAGCCTGTATGGATGGATCATAGAATGTACACGGAAGGGAGTCAAATGTAAGAAAACTGAACAAAAAAAAAAAAAAAAGAACCAGGTTGTGAAGAGCTTTCAATGCCAAATTGAGGATTTTATATTTGATCCTGAAAGTCATCTCTTTATTCATCCAATATACCTTTGTTAATTAATAATAATAATAATAATAATGGATTTTATATAGTGCTTTAGTATTTGCAAAGCCCTTTAAACTATTACCTCATATGTTCCTCATAACAGCCCTGGGGAGAGGGTTGTTATGTAAGTGTTATTATTACACACATTTTACAGGTGGGAAAACTAAGCAGACAGAGGGTTAAGTGTCTTGTTCAGGATCACATAGCTAATAAGTGTCTGAGACTGGATTGGAACTCGGCTCTCCCTGACTCCAGGTCCAGCATGCTAGTCATTACACTTTCCAATGGCCTTACGATGCTGAGCAAGGCACTGATGGTGCTTGGTGCCAGGGATAACAATGATGAAAAATGAAGCAGACCCTATCCTGGAGGAGTTTACATTCTTCTTAGGGTGGAAGGTGGAAGAGAGAAGACAGGAATAATAGGGGGTAGGGAGGGATGGGGGCAAGGACTGGGGACCAGACTACTTGGGGCAGAACTTGGAGGAGGAAGCCCTTGCAGACTTGGGGATCAAGGGAGGCTCCTTGTGAGGCTTCTGAAAGGCAGAGTTGTGGGGGGATGTATTCCAAATGTGGATGACAGCCTCGGATAGAGGAGTACATAGGGAAGGCCATGGGGAATTTGGAAAGGCGAAGAAGCCAGTTTGGCTTGCTGTGTATGACAAATTTCTGTTTTGATTCCTTTCAAGTCCATTTCAGAAAATACCTGATCACAGCAGCTCAAGAAGCGACAAGAAATAATAGACTCAAACCTCTTCTACCCCTTATTCTTGTCCAAACTCAAAGGGCTGCTGTGAGTTAAAGCCCTTGGCAAACCCTGAAGCACTACTGAAAAGGAGGATGATGATGATAAGACGATGAAGGATTTTGTTGTAATCTGCTTTTTCTTTCACTTTGGTACAAAGGATGGTACAGTGGGAAGAATGTTGAGCTTGGAGGAAGAAGACCTGGGGTTGAATCTTGGCTCCAATCCTTATTAGTATGTGACCTTGGGCTCACTCAACATTCTGAATCTCCATTTCCTCGTCTATTAAAAAAAGGTGATAATCGTCCATTTGTAGCCTACCTCACAGGGCTGTTTCAAGGAAATAGCTTTGTAAACCTTGATATATTATAGAAATATCAGTTATTATTACTATGTTTCCAGGAAGGTCATGGAGTCCTGGACCTAAAATACCTTAAAGACCCTTAAGAATGACCATTTCATCTTACAGATGGAGAAACTGAGGCTCAGAGAGGAAAGGAGCAAGCATTTTCTAAAAGGCTTAACAGGGTGTCAGGTGCTGTTCTAAGTACTTTACAAATGTGGTCCTCATGACAACCCTGGGAGTTAAGTACTATAATTATTCATTTAACAGATGAGGAGCCTGAGGCAGATGGAAGTTAAGTGACTTACCTAGGGTTACATAGATACTAAATGTCTAATGCTGCATTTGAACTCAGATCTTTCTCACTCCAAGACTAGTGTTGCCTTTGTCCACTAGAAAGCATGGTTTGCTTAAGGTCACACAATGAGATGTTGACAGAACTGAGATTTGACCTCGCCTCTTGATTCCTCACCCAGGGTTTTTCTACCTGTCTGCTTCCCAGATATTTTTCCCTGCTTCTGTGAGGACCTCGTATCAGTCCCATCTAACTGATAACTTAATATTCCAAAACACATCTAGCTCTCCTAGCACTGGGTATTTGGGTAATTTCCAGCATTTGCCATTATATATAGAAAGTAGAACTGTCAATGCCTGTGTACAAATTACTCAGGTTTTGGCTTTTGCATTATTTTTTTGAGATGTGTTGCCAGGAGTGGGATCACCAGGTCACAGTGCGCAGACCAGTTTTGTGACTCTTTTTCCCATGACCAGCTTCTCTCTGGTAATACTGTGCCTGTGTGTATTGCCCCTGCCTGGAGCGAGTATCTCTATTTCTCTGCAGCTGAACCAGCATTGAGTCTGGTCATTTTAATGATGTTTTGTTTTGTTTTTTTAATTTATTTTTGTTTTTTTGCTATTTGGAGAGGGGAAGACTGGGCAATTGGGGTTGTGACTTGCCCAAGGTCACACGACTAGTAAGTGTTAAGGGTCTGAGGTTGGATTTGAACTCAGGTCCTCCTGACTCCAGGGCCAGTGCTCTATTCACTGCGCCACCTAGCTGCCCCTTTTTTGTTTTATTTTTGCTGATTTAGTGAGTATATAGTGGTACCTCATACTCGTGCTAATTTTCATTGCTTTAGTTATTAGTGAAGCTGTTAACTCCACATATATAAAATGAAAAGATAAAACTAGGTAATTTCTAAGGGTTCTTCCAGTTTTTAAAATTATTTGTTGCATATTCTAAGGTCCCTTCCAGCATTGACACTCTGTGTTTTAAGGTCCTTATGACTGATATTCTGTGTTTTAAGGTCCCTTCTAGCTCTGAGGTTCTGTGTTCTAACGTCCTTCCCAGGTGGGGGTGTGCTAGCAAATGTTTAACAACTGGCTGGGGAGGGGAAGGTTGTATGTAGGATATACTTGAAACTTTAATCTGTATTATAAACATTTTCTTCATCACTCTCTTAAATCTAGACAATCAACAAAATACGAATAAAGCACCAGTTTGTAGCATTTGTCAATATTTGAGGTATAAATGCTCACACTGGAAATTTAACAATTGGCTCTCTCTTTGGGACTGGCTCCAGCACACCCTGATACCAGTTCTGACTTTCTCTGTTCTAAGGGCCCTCCTATATCTGACATTTTATGTTCTAAGGCCCCTCCCAGCTCTGACATTCTATGTTCTAATGTCTCTCCAGCTCTTATAGCCCATGTTCTAATACTCCTCCCCCAGCTCTGACATTCTCTGTTCTAATGCTTTTCCTGGCTCTGACATTTAGTGTTCTAAGTTGCCTCCCATCTCAGCCATTCTATGGTTTTTTCCCCAAAGTATCTCTCCATGTCGCTTATTGTCTTGCCATTTATGATATCCCCAAACCTAGAGAAAGCCATATTATTAAAAAAAGAAAAAGTTTCTTTCTCTTTTCTATCACACTTTAGCCAAAAATAAATGGAATAATTATAATATTTAGCTAATGGACTATATTATTTTTGGCCTAGCCTCATATTTAAAAATTATTGTGATTATGAAGAGCTAACTTTGTATATCAGTTTGTAGTTGTAAAATACTCTATGATATTTCATTTGATTCAGGGACTCAAATGCAGGCCTTCTGCTTCTAGCTTCTGGGCTGATAGTTTATATTTAATAATACTCCTGCTAATAGCTAGTATGTATATAGGACTTTAAAGTTTGCAAAGCATTTTATAGGTGTTATGCCATTTGATCAATTGAAGAGCTCTGGGGCAAACTTTGTTTAAAGTTCTGCTTGCCTTCCCTTCTCTTCTGCTCCCTTCTCTCATCAAAAGGTTTTCTTCCTCTGGTGACTATTTAACTGTTTTAATAATTTTTCATAATGTAGTGAAACCACAGTAAATAGGCTAAACCAATCTCTGGTGTGTTTTTTTTCTCCTTTCTTTTAGCAAAATCAGCAAACAGTTAATTAAAATCTATTTTAAAAATGGATTTCAACCCCTCAGAGTGCTTGCATGGAGAGGGGACAACATGTCATTTCATGACTTAAACGAGGAATCCCTTGGCAATAAGACAGGTTGTATGTAGTCTTCTAAGTATTAGACTCAGGGATTTTTGTAATGAAGGAGAAAAAATCCTCATTAAAAGTCTCCTGAGCATCTCCCAAGTCTCTTTTTCTAGAGTTACTTCTGGGGGAGATTCTCTGGCTTAAAATATGATAAACTTAAAGAAATAATTTCTTGAAGACTTTCAAGAATGGAAACTGGTCTCCCCCTTCACCCTCAAGGAAGTGGAGGCCAGTCAAAGTTAGAGACTTAGAACCCTAGGCTGGAACGGACCTTAGATCATAGAATATCAGAATTGGGAAGGACCTTAGAGCGTGGAGGTATAGTTTGTCCTTTGTTTTCAAAGAGGACCAATGACATCACGGGTGATGTCTTAGCTTGTGCATGAATTGGATTTAAGTGAAGAATCATTCCTGTATCTTAATCATGAAAACTCCAAATGGGATCATGAAAATAGGGTCAGAGATGACTAATAACAAGAGTTGCCCAAAGTCATCAGCCTCATGCTCTCTTCTAGAGTCAACAAAGTCTGGTGGCAGGACAAAGGTCAAGACAACTGGTGATGGCCTAGGATGCAGTGGGTGACCTTGACATCTTTGATGTCCAACCAAGCTCTAAGCACTCCACAGCATCTATTTCAGCCACCTTCGTGGACGTTGGAACAAATTGTTCCCATTCACCCATTCCCACCAGAGGAAGTCTTCATTTGCTTGGGATAGACATCCCCTTAACTCACTAATGGGTTTGAGGACCGTTGGTTACCCTTAACCTGCTTTAGCCTATCCACCGAAACAATTTTACTGGGATGTGGCTGCTGTGCATGTTATAGCACAGCATAGAGGTACATAGCTGGAAAGAGTCTTAGGACTTAGAACCTAAGCTAATAACAAACCTATTTATATGACACGTTAAATTCTGCAAAGTGATTTCTTTACAACTATCCATGAAACTTTGAGTGATTAAAGTGATTTGCACAGGACCACATACTCTTAACTGTCAGAGGCAGGATTTAACCCCAGGTCTTCTGGCCGCTTGTCTATCTCTCTGTTCTTTAAGCTAGGTCATACTCAGATAACCAGAACTGGTAGGAAAATGTTAAGACCATGCAATCATAGGATTTAGAGCTAGAAGTGTCCTTAGTGATTATCATCGATCCTATGATTTCATAAATGAGGAAGCTGAGACTCCAAGAGGTTAAGAGAGTTGCTCAAGGTCACACAGGCACAGTGGTAGTTAATAATAGATTCAGGTTTATTCATAATAGTCATCATATCTATTATAATGTTGGCTTAAGCCTTACATTGTGCTTTCCTTTCTACAATACTGTGAGATAGGCAGTACAAATATCATTACCTCCATTTCTAAGTCAGTTGAGTCAACAAACATTTATTAGGCACCTGCTGTGTGTCAAGAATTGTGCTAAGCTCTGGGGATTACAAAAAAAGGCAAAAGACAGTTCCTACATTCAAGGAGTTCACAGTCTAATGGGGGAGACAAGAAGCAAACAAAATATAAACAGAATAAATTGGGAATCACCAACAGAAGGAAGACCCTATGTGGTGGAATTGGAAATTAAGGGGATTGGAAATTAAGGTGATGCCCAGCAATTGGGGAATGGCTAAACAAGTTATGGTATATGAATGTAATGGAATACTATTGTGCTATAAGAAATGGGGAGGAGATGGACTTCATATTTACCTGGAGAGGATTGTACGAACAGGTGCTGAGTGAGAAGAGCAGAACCATGTGTGGCGACCAGCTTTGATAGACTGGACTCTTCTCAGCAACGCACATGTATAATACAACTCCAAAAGACTCATGATGGAGAGAGATGTCTACATTCAGAGAAAGAACTAGAAAGAAAAGAGTTTGAAGGCAGATTGAAACAAACTACCTGCTCTCTTTTTTTTTCTTGTTTGGTTTTGTTTCCTCTTTCCCATTGTTCATTCCGTCCATTACAATCCTTCTTTATAACCTGACTAATGTCTAATGTAAAAGTATTTCCTGATCTTATACTTGATTGTATGTTGCCATGGTTGGGGGGAGGGGAGGAGAGGGAGGAGGAGAAAATTTAAAACTCAAGATATTGTGGAACTGAATCTTGTAAACTAAAAGTAAATAAATCAATTAATAAAGACAAAAAAATAAAAAAAAAAAGGAAGGCACTAGCATGAAGGTTCCCCACCCCTGGTTCAGGCAATCAACAAAACTATAAACCAAACCCAGATTGGTAGTGTGAGGTATAAATGCTTATACTGAATATTTAACTATTGGTTTTCCTTAGCCAATTTGAGCTGGCTCCAGCACAGCCCTGAGTAGGAGGTTATTGAGAATGTCAGGAAAGGAAAGGTGATAGGAAGGAGCATGTGAATGAGTTCTGTTCTCTGCTTCTCTCTCTCTTACCCTACCCTCAATCCCTCCTTTGCCTGTGCAAAAGTCTGTGCTCAAAGGTGGGGGAAGGTACAAAGACAGAGAAGAATGGGTCCTGTCCTCTTAAAGTATGGGAGGTTATATATAGGCCCAGGTGAAAATTCTAGAATATGATAAAGACACAAGAAAAATAAAAATTCATGGAAAAATGGCTACTTCCTCCTTTCTGGTCACCTCCTTTACAAACTCTGTTCTCTTAATTGATGACTGCCTTTCATGGAATATTATTTCTGGAAAGCTCCAGTCATTCCTCATTTCATACCTTCTCTGTAGCCTCTTTACCAACCCCCTCACGTTTAGTAAAGAGTGTACTCTTCCTGTCTTCCACATGGCTAGAATCCTGAACCATGAATGATCAAATCAACTCTGCTCTTGTTCCTGGATGGTGTGTGACATTTTACTGCCCTATGGGGTCACTTTTATTCTTTTAGTAGCAATTTAGATCAAAAGTGCTCCTCTATGGCCATCTATTCCCAATTATATGTTGTTTTCCTCATTCCAATGTAAGCTCCTTGAGGGTAGGAATGATTTTTGCTTTTGTGTTTGTATCTTTGATGTTTGGCACCTAGTAAATGCTTTTTTCATTCATTCATCTGTTTATTCATTCATACAAAGTACACATGCTCTGGTTTTCCCCACTCTGTTCCTCAGGGTTCCAAGGAGTAAACCCTGAGGGAGTAGGGTACCATATTTAATGCTATCTGCTCAAAACCCAACCAATTATGTTTCTCCTCATTGTTAGGTGCCAATTGCTAACCTCCAGTTACATTTAACCACTTATATTAATTAGCTTTTTCCAAAGGGATATTTACTTCAAAGATATAGCAAGCATAAAAGCACAAATGTCTTTCCATAATGCCTCAGGAGCACACTCTCTCTTACTCTGTGAAAAGTAGGTTCAACTTGGCTGGTTCCTACATAGTCTTGGTCCCACCAAGTTCATGTCTACTTGTATCATGAATGCTAAATGAGTCCTTGGCTCAGCTACTACTGCTCTTGAAGGCATTGATTCTGTGTTGACTGCAGAAAGAGGCTCCACTCTCTTCATACATTAATGCTGTGTTGACCACAAAACGGAACTCTGGAACCCTGCAATGCCATGGTATTCTATGGATCTTTTCAACTCACAGGGTTGTAGGCTCTATTCTTTTATTTGTCACTATGACTAAAAGAATCACTAAGCTCTCCTAAGAGTGCCAAGGTCAATGGCTGAAGCTGACAGGTCTCCGCAACCAATCAGAGCGTCTCTCTTTACCATATGGCTAAACCACCAGAACCAGTTACAGAATGTCCACATGTGTTCATCAGTCTCTCCTTGGCACTTCCATTCCATAGCATCACAACTCTCCTGGAATCAGGAAGCAGGCTGTCCAGTGACTCCGTGTGAGAAGGTGCCATTATAGGCATTCTGTGATGCATCTGTGATGCATTAGACCTCCATTGCACACCCATTCATTCATATTGGTTTGAGGCATCAAGAAAAATGGAGGAGAAGACATTTCAGTCAGATCTTGAAGTGTGGTAGGATTTCAACACCAGAAATGATGGAAGCACATTTTTTGGGTGAGAAAAACATTATAGGTGATACATGTTTGACAGCCCATGCGTGGTCTAGTTTGGCTTTGTATGTATGTGAGGAGCATTATTGTGATATAAGGGTTGATAGGCAGGTCGAAATTTCTCCCTCATTTCATCTTGAGATCAAATGGTGTTCTTGTTACTTAGCTAGAGCTGCATGATACAGTGGGAAAAGTGCTGGCTTTAGAGTCAGAGAACCTGTGTTCAAATCCTGACTGCTAATTATTATGTATGTGACTTTGGGCAAGTCACCTAACCTCTCTGGGCCTCAGTTTCCTCAATTGTAAAAAAAAAAAAGTTCCTCACTAGTTGTTCCCTACACACATGAAATCGTAGGTTCAATTAAAAAACAAACAAACCACTAACCATAGGTCTCTTCTACTAGACTACAGTCTTTTTGAGGGCAGGCTCTATTTCTTCTTTGTCTTTGTATCTCCCTCAGCACTGTGCAGAGGATTCTGTCTGTTGTTGTTCAGTTGTTTCAGTTGTATCTGACTCTCTGTGACCCCTTCTGGGGTTTTCTTGGCAAAGATCCTGGAGTGATTTGCCATTTTCTTCTCCAGTTCATTTTACAGATGGAGAAACGGAGGCCAGCAGGGTGAAGTGACTTTCCCAGAATCGCACAGCTAGTAAATGTCTGAGCCTGTATTTGAACTCAGGTCTTCTTGACTCCAGGCCTGGTGCTCTATCCACTGTGCCACCTATCTGCCACAATCACTCAGCTAGTATTTATTAAGTGCCTACTATATGTCAGGCACTGTGCTAAGTGCTTGGACTTACTAGCTGTGTGACCCTAAGAAAATTGCTTACCCACTCTGACCTTCATTTTCTTCCTCTAGAAGTTGTAATGCAAGCATTATGACAATAATAATATTTGCATCAGCTGCTTCCCTGCGTTGTGAGGGGAGAGCTTTGTAAATGGCAACCTGCTATAGAAGGTGAATGATTCTTGTTAGGTGAATGACTGAGCCGGTTTCTTGACTAGACTCTGTGGGTTTTCTGATATTCTGCATCTTGCTAAAGGCAGGCTTTTGTCACACACTGCTTTCTTTTCTTCAGAGCATTTCAAAGGGCTATTGAACAGGATAGAATGATTCTCCAGCTGATAGGGGAGGGGCTGTCCTCCCATCCTTCAGTCTGTCTTCTTTGTGTCTCTCAAGATCCTGATGGGAAACTCGAGGCGGCCTCCCCCCCCCAAGGTGCTCCTCCACCTTTGTGTGGTGGTGAGGATGGGTTGGTAACGATAATGGCGCAGTTCTCATTTCCATAGCGCTCTACAGCTTACAAAAGGCTCTCTTTACAGCGGCTCTGGGAGGTGGGGAGCGTGCACTGTGAGAAAAATGAAAAATAATGACCATGGTGGTTGAGTCTAAATATCAGCAGTCCCTGGCAGAGTTTGTAAGGGATTTTACATTTTCATGAGCAAGAGGGGAAAGCCTCATCTCGTCACTAACTTGATTGGTACAGCAGTGGGCATGTCACTTTAGCCACTCTGACCCTCAGTTTCCTGTTCTGTAAAACAAGAGATTTGACCTCTAGAATTTCCTTCTGTCACTGACATTCTGTATTCTGACCAAAGACATGGTATATGTCAATTGCGTTGCAAACTTTAAAGCATGATAGGAATGCAGTTGTTATTGTTGCTGTCACTGTTGTCGTGATGATGGTGTTACTGATGTTCTAAGGTTCTTTATAGCTTTAAAATTCTATGTTCTTAGAGCCCAATAGATCCTTCCCAACTTTGACTTTCTATCTTCCAAGGTTGTTGTTCAGTCATGTCTGACCCTTTGTGACCCTATTTTCTTAACATTTTGTTAACAAAAATACAGGAGTGGTTTGTCATGTCCTTCTCCAGGTCATCTGATGGATAAAGAAACTGAGGCAAACAGGGCGAAGTGACTTGCCCAGGGTCGCACAGCTAGTGTCTGAGGCTGGATTTGAACTCAGGAAGATGAGTCTTCCTGAGTTCAGACCACTATACCACCTAGTGGCCCAAGGTCAGTTAGGCAATAAACATTTATTAGGTATCTATTATGGGCCAGGCACTGTGCTACAAACTGAGCTCACAAAGGAAAGCAAAAGACAGTCCTTTCTCTCAAGCACTAGTGAGGGAAACAACGTGGAAACAATTATGTGCAGACAAAATAAACAGGATGATTGGGTGCTAATCAATAAAGCAAAGACTCTAGAGTGAAAAGAGATTGGGAAAGCTTCTTCTGGAAGGTGGGATTATAGCTCAGACTGGAAGGAAGCTGGGGAAGGCAGAAGGACATGAGGAGGGAGAGTATTCCTGGCAAGGGGGACAGGCAGAGAAAATGCCCAGAGCCAGAAGATGGAGTGTCTTGTATGCGGAACATCCAGGAGACCCATGTCACTGGATTGAAGCATATGTGGAGTTGAATAAGGTGTAAGGTGACAGAAGAATGTACTGACAGTCCAGAAGGAGATGTGAGTCAAGCCTGCCCAGCAGGAGATGGACTGTCTCCATCTCTACCGACTTTCCTCTTCCTCTTCCCTCAGGGGACAGTCGCACAGCAGGAGATGGAAGAGGAAAGATGAGTTCAGTTTTGGACAAATTGGATTTAAGATGTCTATGAGACATCCATTCTGAGATGTCTAATAGGTAGTTAGAAATTCAAGACTGGAAATCGGAAGGAAGTTTGGGCTGGGTAAACTGATTTGAGAATCATCACAGGGATGTTAGTTGAAAACATGGGATCTGATGAAATCACCAAGTCAAACAGTACAGAGGGGAGAAGAGGAGAAGGCCCAGGACAGAGACTTAGGGGACCCCTAGAGTTAGCTTGTATGACCTGGATGGCGCTTCAGCAAAGAAGCCTTTGAACTCTAACATTCTGCGTTGTAAGTTTCTTCCTATTTTTCCATATTCCAAGATGCCTTTAGGCATTGATATTCATTCTCTTCTGAGGTCCTTCCTGGCTTCCACGTTCTGGATTCTGAAGCCCCTCCTATCTTTGAATTTCTGTATTCTACAATCCTTCCCAGCTCTGATTTCTCTGTTTTTAAGTCTCTGTTAATCTCATCTTGCGAATCTAATGGTAATTTTGATCAAGACACCAGAAAGCAATCTGCTCCCATTTCTTCCTTAAAGCAGAACAACTTAATTGAAGTCAATAGCAAGCAGAATATAAAATGGTTCACTCCCCTATGGGAAGGACTGGGAATATTTCTCCCATAGGAGTAAGTTTTCCAGTCCTAAATCTATAGTCCTATGAAATAATTTATATTATGGTCCCACAGCAAATGTCTGAGGTGGGATTTGAACCAAGGTATTTCTGACTCCTGGTTCAGTGCTTTTTGGTGCTGTCTGACTCCAGATCCAGTACTTTTTTTTTTTTTTTTGACAAAGCAATCAGGATTTAGTGACTTGCCCAGGGTTACACAACTAGTAATTGTCAAGTATCTGAGGCCAAATTTGAATTTCTGTTCTCCTGACTCCAGGATTGGTGCTCAATCCACTGAGCCACCTCGATACCCCAAGATTCAGTAGTTTTTTTTTTTTGGAGGGGGGAAGGCAAGGCACTTCGGGTTAAGTGACTTGCCCAAGGTCACACAGCTAGTTAAGGGTCAAGTGTCTGAGGCTGGATTTGAACTCAGGTCCTTTTCACTTCAGGGCCAGTGCTCTATTTATTACTCCACCTAGCAGCCTCAGACTCAGTAGTTTTGAAGCACTGTTCCCTGACTTGGGATGACCTCTATCTAGTGATTTTAGATGGATTGTCTCTCATTAACTGGTTTCTTGTGGTAGGGGGATGAGAGTGATAAGGTGGGATACCTTCTTGATATTTCACAGTGATGTGTTAATATGAATTAGATCAAGGATCTCAATTCCAGGAACCATGAAACCCTCTTTCTGGTGTCCAGGAACATCTAAAGTTTTTGTAGATCCCCAGTCAATGTCCTCTGGTAGGAGATCTGTGGTTAGAGGAGGAAGGAAAATACAAGAGGCACTTTCTGGTTTAAAAAAAAAAAGATCTCTCTCATTCTTCCCACCTTAATCCCACACCTGTTTCTCCCTCCTTCCTTCTCTCTCTCTTTAAAATTTTGGAGCTAAAAGGAACCTTAAAGGTGATAAATCTGAAGCCTAGGGTGGGAACATAACCTACCCAACGTCACACAGTGAGTTCAGGGACTGAGCCAGGATTAGAACTCATATTTCCTTGGGGCCACTAGGTGGCGGAGTGAATAGAGCACTGGCCCTGGAGTCAGGAGGACCTGAGGTCAAATCCAGCCTCAGACACTTAACACTTACTAGCCCTGTGACCTCGGGCAAGTCACTTAACCCCAATTGCCCTGCCCTCCCCTCCAAAAAACAAAAATAAACAGACCAAAGACCTCACATTTCCTAACTGCTGGCCTAGTGTGTATTCCTTCCCTGCTCCTTCCTCTGTACCTTCTCTTCTTCTCTTTCTTTATCCCATTCTTTCTTTTTCTCCTTCCCCTTTACTATTGATAAAACAAAACTAAAATATACTTTTGTGTTTTTTACATTTAATAGTTTTATTTTTCTGTTTATCTGACAAAATGGGTTGAATTAGTAGCCCTTTCTGTTGCTATCTAGTTGTTCCTGTCTTATTCTGTCTTTGTCATCTGGTCTGTCTCTCTTTAACCCTTCTTGGACTAAGATTTCACATTCATTTTGGGAGGAGGAATGGCATAGTGGGTAGAAGGCTGGTATCTTCAATGGCAAGACATGGGTTCGAGTCCTATCTCTGACTTACGCTGGCTACATGACCGTGGACAAATCACATAGCTTCTCGGTGCCTTGGACAACTCTCTAAAACCATGGAGCACCAAAGAATTAAAGCTGGAAGGAACCTTAAGGCTACAGAGTCTAATAATTTCATTTTAAAGATGAGGAAAATGAGACTCAGAGAGGTTAGGAGGCAGTTAGCTGGCACAGTGAATACAATGCTAGGTTTGTTATCAAGAAGTTGTTTTTCCGTTATGTCCAGCCCCATTTGGGTTTTTTGTTTGTTTGTTTTTTGTTTTGCAAAGATACTGGAGTGTTTTGTTATTTTTCTCCAGTGGATCTATTTTGTCAGGCAATCAGAGGTAAATGACTTGCCCAGGGTCATACAGCTAGGCAGTATCTGATTTGAGCTCAAGTATTCCTGACTCCAGGACTACACTGAGCCACCAACTGCCTCTGTAATCAAGAAGACATGAGTTTAAATCCTTTATCAGAAACTTATTAGGTATATGATCCTGGGCAAGTCACTTTAATGCTTTGAGCCTCAGTCTCTTTAATTGTAAAAGGAGGGGGTTGGGCTTGATGGCCTCTAAGGTCCTTTCTAGTGCTAAATCTACAATCCTATGAAGTGACTTGCCCAGGATCTCACAGTAAATGTCTGAGGTGGTATTTGAGCCCAGGTATTCCTGACTCCCAGTTCCATTGGGCACTTGCTCTGTTGACTCAGCCACATTGCCTAGCTGCAAATGAATTTCCAGTCTGCCTCATGGATAGGATTTGCATGTTTGGAGCTCCTCATATACATGAAATCATGGATGTAGCTCCTCCACCATCACTCTGTCCCCTAAAATGAGAAAATGAAATGCCCATGATTAGAAAGCTCTTCCATCTTTAACATTATGCAAGGTTGTGAATCTCTAATTGGAGGCTATGGAAATGAGCATAGAACAAAGAACATTCAGAATGTCAGAACTAAAAACATTCAGAATATCAGAATAAAAAAGGAATTAGAACAGAGAATGTCTGAGAAGGAAGGAACATTAAAATAGAAAATATTAGAGCGAGACAGAGCTATATAGAGAATTATCAGAGATGAGTGGGACCTTGAGATATCGTTTAAAGCCCATTCATTTTACAGAAAGAGAAACTGAGGGCCAGAGAGGGAATGGATTTGCCTGGCCAAGGTCACAAAGCCACCTTCTGCTAGAACCCAGATCTCTGATTCTCAGCCAAATGTCACTTCCAGGATATGCTACATCCTTTTGATGCATTACATTTCCCAGTGAGGAGATAGAGAAACTTGGAGTCACTGAGGCCATTGCCTGATAAATCAAAATTTCCATCGTGACCAAGCAAAGCTTGAATTAAAAAAAAAATAGCACATCACGAAGGTGTCCAAAGAGTGAATAATTGTGTTTGTTGTACAGCTTTTAGTGATAGGAACCACATGCTTATTTTGAAGTGAGCTGAGAAATGAAAGTGAGAGAAGTTAAAAGGGGACACAGCAGAGAACAGAATGTTCTCCAGCAAGAAATCCTTTCAAGGAGCAATCTCACTCCTCAGGATCCGACTAAATCCCCAGACTGGGGCTATGGAGCTTTGAGGGGCTTCTCGGGTGTCCTTCTCCAGTCTGTCCTTCCATAGCTTGCATCTGAAGCATTCCCGAGATCCTCAGGACCTCCTTTCAAGTGAGGACACATGCTAGACAGGTCAGATTCTTGGGCGAAGAGGCAGGAGAGCTGGTTCGGTCACCTCCCAGCCCTGGGACTGTAGCCAAGACATTTGACAGCTCTGAATCTCACTTTTCCTCAGTTGTAAAGTGGGGTTAATTTCCCCTGCCCCACCTGCCTCACAGCACTTTATGTACTTTAAAGGGCTGTAGAAAGGTGGCTGTTATTATTTAGAGGCAGGAGACATCAATCATTAAGCATTTATTTTTTTAAACAATTTTCTTTTTCTTTTTTCAGAGGGGCAATTGGGACTAAGTGACTTGCCCAAGGTCACACAGCTAGTAAGTGTTAAGTGTCTGAGGACGGATTTGAACTCAGGTCCTCCTGACTCCAAGGCTGGTGCTCTGTTCACTGCACCACCTAGCCACCCCCAACAATCTTATTTTTCAAAGAACAAAAATCCATCTCTCTGTATCAACAATGCAGTTTTACACTCTCTTCTTCCCAGTCCTCCCCAATCTGCACCCGGAATCCATCCTCATTCTGTTAGGTGACAAGGCAGCAGGATTCACGATCAGTCTTCTAGAATTATGATTGGCTACTGTGGTGTTCTTAAGACTTTCAAAGTTGTTTATCTTCACAATGTAAATGTTAATTGTATAAATTGTTCTCCTGGTTCTCCTCACTTCACTCTCCATTAGTACATACAAATCTTCCCAGGTTTCTCTAAAACTGCCTCTTTCATCATTTCTTACAGCATACACACATGTACGTACATACATACATACATATCTATATCATCTCTATCTCTATTTCTGTCACTATCTCTATCTCTGTCTCTGTCTCTATCTCTATCTCTGTCTCTGTCTCTATCTCTGTCTCTGTCTCTATCTCTATCTCTATCTCTGTCTCTGTCTCTGTCTCTGTCTCTCTCTATCTCTATCTCTGTCTCTGTCTCTGTCTCTATCTCTGTCTCTGTCTCTGTCTCTATCTCTGTCTCTGTCTCTGTCTCTATCTCTATCTCTATCTCTATTTTGTTGAGTTATTTCAGTTGTGTCTGAGTCTTTGTTGCCCCGTTTGGGGTTTTCTTTGCAGAGATATTAGAATGATTTGCCATTTCCTTCTTTAGCTCATAATTTGTTCTGCTGTTTCCTGTTTGTCTGGCACCCTCTTAATTTCCAGTCCTTTGCCACTACAAAAAGAATTGCTATAAATATTGTTGTACACATGGATCCCTTTCTTCTTTCTTTGATTTCTTTGGGATATAGGTCTGGTAGTGTTATTGCTAAGTAGAAGGGTGTGCAGTTTAGTAAATTTGGGTGCATGGTTTCAAAATCATTAAACACTTTTTAACACCTACTATGTGCCAGGCCCTGTGCTAGGAATTGGGGATAAATTATAAAAATGACAAGAGTCCATCCTCATGTAGCTTAGATTCTATTGAAGGAAGCAACAGGTATACATGTAACTATATATAAGATCTATCTGAAATGGAGTGATATTGGTGAGGAGGCCTTAGCAGCTGGGAGAATTAGTAAAGTCTTCATGTTAAGCTGAGCTTTGTCAGAAACTAAAGATTCTATGAGGTAGAGGTGAGGAGGGAGGGAATGCAGGCAGTGCAGGCATGGGAACAACCTGTGCAGAAGCATGGAGGCTGGAGATGCAATGTTTTAGGTGGGGAATAGCCAAGTCTTTTTGGCTGAATTGAGGAATGTGTCAAGGAGAATAGTACCTAATAATTCCAGAAAGGTAGCCTAGAGCCAGGTGGTGAAGGGTTTTAAATACTAATCAGAGAGGTTTGTATTTGATCCTAGGGGCAATAGAGAGCCACTGGGGTTTATTGAGTAGGAAGGTGACATGACTATACCTGTGCTTTAGGAAGATCACTTTGTCAGGTGTATATGGCAGAGGGATTAGAGAGGGAAGAGATGCATACTCTCTGTATTACCCAAGGCAAGTCACTTCATCTCTCTGAACTTCTGTGTCCCCATCTGTAATATGAGGATAATAATGCTCAAGTCACCTATCTATTGTGAGGAAAAAGCCCTGTTAGCTGTGAGGGGCTGTCAGCTATTAGCATGATCATTTTTGTATTCATGTCATCTTCAGGTCAGTCTTGCTCTTGGACACTTGGGCAGGAGGTGTTGAAGGAGAACCCGCCCTGAATAGCAGACTCAAGCAAAGACACTTAATGAAATGGCGTCTGTTGGACCAGTTGTGTGTAGGGTAAAGAGTCTTGGATGAATAGCAGTAGTAGTAGTAATAGAAGTAGTAGTAGTAGTAGTAGTGGTAGTGGTAGTGGTAATAGTAGTAGTGGTAGTGGTAATAGTAGTAGTAGTCGTGGTGGCAGTAGTAGTGGTAGTGGTAGTAGTGGTGCTGGTGGTATTGGTAGTGGTAGTGGTAGTGGTAGTGGTAGTAGTAGTAGTAGTAGCAATAACATGGTGCTTTAAAGTCTACAAAGTGCTTTATAAATGACAGCTCATTTGATTCTCATGGTAGTCTTGGGAGGTAAAGGACTATTATTAGTCCTCATCTTACAGATGGGGAAACTGAGGTTGAGAGGGGTTAAGAGACTTGCTCAGAGTCACCCAGTGAATAAGAGCTTGAGGAGGGATCTAAGCTCAGGCCTTCCTGATCCCTTCAGACCCTTCCTCCTTCCAGCCACCTTGTTCTCCTCCGAACTCTGGCACGTCACTCTCTTTTCCTATCTGGCTTTCCTTGGTTCACATTATCCACAGGCTGGCTCAGCATGCCTTCCCTGCCTTCAGGAACATTGCTGATAGAAATGTTGAGCAGGATGTTTTCATCAGTGACTTGGATGAAGACAGGCCGGGCCAGCTCATTGACCTTAATTTGGTCACTTTTCTGCTTCTCCTTGTGACAACCGGAGGAGCGTGTCTCTCCTGCGGAGACATGCATATTTAACAGTGTTATCAAATGTCAGAGAGCAAATATTTCCAAAGCGCTGGGAGGCAGCAGGCAAACACCTCCCCCCACTCCAGTCACTCTTGCTTGAAGCAGATAATGAATTTCTCCTCTCCCAATCAATGTTCCAGGGATTTGAGGACATGTTACTTGGATCAAAAAGAAATGGAGTAAGATCCTTGGCGAATGACTGCCAAGTAGAACTGGAATACACAAAGGTGACAAGCCCTGATGCAAAGGTCTCTGCACAATAGGCTGGAGAAGAACTCTCAGAGCTCTTTGCAAAAAACTTTTGTATGTTGTCATCAAATAAGTGTAGTGAGAGGCAGTTTGACATAGAGGAAAGAAGCATGGTTTTGAGTTAGGCAACTGGGGTTCAAATCCTGAATCTGTCAACTATTTCCTATGTAACTTTGGACTTAGCTTCAGGCCTCAGTTTCCTCATCTGTAAAATATTTGTGTTGGACCAGATGCCCTATCTCTAAGGTCCCTTCTGACTCTAAATTATCCATATTTGTTTTGCTACCACATAGGATAAAATTTGGCACCAGCTTTTCTGCAGGCATCACAAAATAATCTTTCCCTTGATTAGATCCTGGTGCTAGTTATCTGCCAGCCCCCAGCTCAGTTTCCCACAATCAATCAGTCAAGTAACAAGCCTTAATTAGTGTCCACTAGGTGCTAGGCACAGTGAATCCAGAGACAAAAAGAAAGCAGTCAATGGGCATGAAGGAATTTACATTTTATTGGAAGAGATAACATGTATATTGGTGAGTTCCTTTGAGGCTGCCATTTTGAAAAAGGGCCCAAGCTGGCCAAACTTCATTCCGCTCCTGGCCTTGCTTCCGACTTTCAGGACTTCGATACTGTGCCCCTGCTAGGGTACCTTCCCTGTTCCTCCTACTGTCCACACTTCAGCTTCCTTTGGTGTGTTGTCTTCCCCTATTCAAATGTAAGCTTCCTGAGGGCAGGGACTCTCTTTTTCTTTATATTTGCATTTATGTCACTTAGCACAGGGCCTACAATATGTAGCAAACACTTAATGAATGCTTGTTTCTTTGCCTACAAGTCTAGGCAAAATAAATATACGGCAATTTGGGGAAGAGACTGGAGGAAGTAATATTGGCGGGGAGGAAGATCATTGCTTTTTTCTCTACCTCATATCAAGGAACGTCATTGTGTACTTTAGCTTCTTTCCTCAAATTTCCTCAGCCTCTTCAATTCCCATGCCCTTCTTCTTTATATTTTTTCTTCAGCCACAAAGAGGGATGGCTACACCCTTGATCTTCCTACCACCCACAAATGTTCCACTTCTATGATCAAGAATTCTGAGATTCCTCTATCAGACCACAGCCTTCTGTCATTCCATCTAGACCTCAGTCCTCTTGAACCTACTTTTTATCCTCGGTGACTTCCAGTTCTGCCATCTCTCAGCATTCTCCGAGAATTCTCCCTTCTAGTTTCTTGTTCTTCTTGTTCTGATACTGACTCTATCTGGCCAGTTCAAAATTAGTGTCCTCCATTCTTGAATTCTTTGCCCCTTTTGGTCAATTTTAGCTCATGACTTGCCAAAGGGGATTAAGGGGATTACTCCTACCATCCACTTCCTTTGTTCTTACTCACAGACTGTTGAATGGCATTGGAAGAAGTCATGCAACACTGCTGCCTGGGTCTGTTACAAAGTCTATGTTATTTAACTGAACTAGACCCTCGCTATCATAAGGTCACTCCTTTACTCTTTCCCAATTGACTCTATCAAATTGCACCAAATTCCAAATCTCTCTTCTCCTCCTACTTACAGTTTCATCCCTTCCATTTTCCCTCAGTGGAGGACCTTGAATCATGTTTTATTGAGAAAATGGAGACCATCGGCCAGGAGCTCCTTCTTTCCCCCTCCTCTATATCTCAAAGTCTCTTAAACTTATCCCTCATTTTCTCCTTTACTTCAGCCTCTGATGTACAGGTGGCTCTTCTCCTCCTCAAGGCCAACTTATATTGTTGATTTCATCGTCTCCTGTCTCCTTTAGCTGGTTGCCACTGCAATCATCCTTCTTTCTCTAATCTTAAATCTCTTCCTATCTACTGTTTCCTTCCCTGTTTGATACAAACATGCTCAAGTGTCCCTATCCTTAAAGAAACCTTTACTCAAGCCTGCCATTCCCTCAAGCTATGGCCATATATCTCTTCCTTCCTTTCAAAGGCAAACTTCTAGAAAAAAAAAGTTTGTTCTTGTCTCTGCTTCCCCTTCTCTCTCCCTCCCTCTCTCTCTCTCTCTCTCTCTCTCTCTCTCTCTCTCTCTCTCTCTCTCTCTTTCTGTCTCTCTCTGTCTCTGTCTCTCTCTCTCTGTCTCTCTCTCTCTCCTTAACCTCTTATAATCTGGCTTCCAATGAAGCTAAAACTGCCCTCTTTAAAGTTCCTAATGGTATTTTAATTGCCAAATCAAGTGGCTGTTTTTAAGTCCTTATCCTTCTTGAACTCTCTGCAGTATTTGGTGGTCTTGATAGTTCCCTCCTGGAAATTCTTATCTCTGGATTTTCCTTATACTGCTCTCTTGTTTGCCTTCTACCTGTCTGGGGGCTTCTTTTCAATCTTCTTTGATGCATCCCTATCCACTCTCCAACCCCAAGTGGACCCTATGGTGGTGTTATGTATTCTATTCTTTCTGGGTGACTTTATCAACTCTCATGGGTTCAGTGATCATTTCTATGCAGATGAGTTCTAGATCTTGAATTTAGGCTTAGTCTCTCTTCTAAGATCCAAGTTTATATCTGTTGTTGTTTAGTCATTTTTTAGTTATGTCTGACTCTTCATGACCTCTTTTGGGGTTTTCTTGGCAATGATACTAGAGTGGTTGGCCACTTCTCCAGTTTATTTTATGGAAAAGGAAACTGAGACAAACAGGGTGAAGTGACTTGTCTAGAGTCACATAGCTGGTAAGTGTCTGAGACTGGATTTGAACTCAAAAAGATGAGCCTTCCTGACTCCAGCCCCAGGGCTCTATCCACTGTACTACCTAGCTGCACAAGTTCATGCTACTAACTGCTTATTGGACATTTTCAAATGGGATGTTCTACAGGCACCTCAAACCCCAAATATCCAAAACAGAATTGATTATTTTTGACCCCACCCCCATACTTGCCTCTCTTCTGAATGTCTATTTTTTTTTGTTGAGGGCACAGCCATCCATCTAGGTACTCATGTTCACAATCCTGGGGTGATCTTGGACTCCTCATTTCCCCCTTACTTTCCATGTCTAATCAGTTACCAAGTCCTTTGGATTTGCTTCCACACTATCTCCTATCCATGCCTAATTGCTATTCAGACAGTCACCATGCTAGGTAAACTAAGCAATTTTTTCCTTGGACTAATGCAATAGCCTCCTAATGGACCTTCCTGCCTCCAGCCTCTCCCTACTTGAATCCAGCCTTCATTCAGCGGCCAAAGGGACATTCCCAAAGTGACATTCTTATAGTGCAAATCTGGCCATTGTCATTTTCCTGCCCCCAAATCTAGGGTTTCCCTATTGCTTCTGGGATAAAATACACATTTCTCTAATGGTCATTTTAAGTTCCCATCAATTTGTCTCTGGTCTATTTGTCCAAATTTGTTGCCTCTTTGTGTATAGCTGGGTGGTACAATGGAGAGAGTGCTGGGGCTGGAGGCAGGAAGACTCATCTTTCTGAGTTCAAAGCTAGCCCCAGATACTTGCTGGCTATGTGACCCTGAGCAAGTCCCTTAACCCTTTTTGCCTCAGTTTCCTCATCTGTAAAATGATCTGTTAAAGGAAATGGCAAACCACTCCAGCATCTTTGCTGAGAAAACTCTGCTCCGACAAATGACCAAACAACTCTTCCTGTTACTCATCTTAACTCTGTCTAAGACAGCCAAACTTTCCTACTTGTTCCTTACTCATGACATTTCAGATTCCATCTCTGAGTATTTACCCAAGCTGTCCCCTCTGCCTCGAGTGCCCTCTTTGCTCACTGATAGCTCTTAGAATTCCTAGTTTCCTTCAAAACTCAGCTCAAGTGCTGTGTACTATGTTAGGCATTTCCTCATCTCTCTCCAGTTGCTAGTGCCTTCCTCTTAAAACATCCTTTTAATGTCTTCGTATATAGTTTGCTTATATGTAATCCTATGCATATGCATGTAACATATATGTATATTTATATACATGCATATTGTTTCCACAAATAGAACGTCACCCCCTTGATGAGAACTATTTTGTTTTGTCTTTGTATCCTCACTGTCTAACACAACACCTGATATAGTAAACATTTAATTGATTGATTCAGTTGGCTTTTCTTATTTCACTCAATTGAGAAATCTGTGAACTAGAGCTTTATGTTTCAGTAGCTTAAAAACAATTTGCTTTATGCGTGAACTACTGTATGTACAAGTAAAGAATGGGGGGCAATATAGCTAGACAGCAGTTCATGTGAAAAAGCAGGGGATCCAAATGGACCACAAGCTCAATGAGTTGACAGTATAATTTGTCTGTCAAAGAGCCAATCTGTGATAATGTCAGTGTGGGTACTGTTTTCCACTGACAGAAAGTGAGCCCCCTGGGTAAGTTGTTAGCTGACAAATACCTTGCTTCCCCCCGCCCCCTCAACTATCCTGGTCATGGAGCTTTAGAAGAAGTAATTACTATTTGTTAGTAGTATGTAACTAACACTTAGGGCTTGAAGGTGCACAAAGTACTTTACATACATTATCTCATTTGATGAGCACAACAACCCTGTGAGATAGGCAGAGGGAGAGCAGGGAAGTTCCTGGCCCAGGATCATGTAGCTCAAATAGGAAAACATATGCACATATACCCTGATGTGTGGTTGTTGTGTGTATGTGGTGATACACACAGATACATATGCTACCCAAAGTTTCCCTCTTATACACAGTTGCACATTGATACACACAAACACAACAACGTCCACATTGTTACACAGTGACACATGCAGATACAGGGACATATACTCATAACCAGAAGCACATTGACATGTTGACACACAATTGATACACGTTGATACACTATTACACAAATATACACACAGTGACCCATAAACACGTTAATATATAAGGACACCAAGCAAACACAGCAGCACAGAGAGATGTAGGCTATAGATTGACATATAAGGTATGCATGTGTAGACACATCACTAGACATCCTGATGCACACAGACACACCCACCCGTGCACAGAGACACATGGATACACACACCGATATAGACACAGGCTCACTGAGACACAAAGTACCATATGGCATCACCCTGATCTCCACATAGAGATACCGATACACGTGCATACGCACTAATACAAGCAGTACCAGGGACGTACTGATCCCCATAGACATAAGAGCAACACCCAGAATCACTCTGATACCCACACAAAGCCCATCCCCCCACTCACACACAGCCACACAGATTTATACTGACACTCCCCTCCCGCTCCCCCCCTGAGCCCCTCCCAGAGACCGGCAGAGTTTCTTTCTTCCCTTGACTGGATGTTTCCTTTAAAAGCCTCTTCGGTTGGTAACAGATTAGAGGCCAATCGGCATTTGTCAGAGAATAGTGTACCTAGTCATGCTGGAAATGGGCTTTGGGATGAGTGTGGGAGCTTGAACCCACCATAAAGGGGAGAGGCCTGGTGCTGAGCAGGCTTTGTGATTGCTGCGGTGCTGTTGGCTGGCCCCGTGCTGTTATCAGAGGTGGCAGGCGGCTCTCGCCCGGAAAGGAGCACATTACAGTAAGTAATAGCTTAGTTGCAGCCACTTTGTAACAGAGGTGACCTCCCTGCGTCCCCCGCTGGCCTACCCTCATGGATCGATGGCACCTCTCAGTGCCTTGACTAACAGCGCTCCATCCTTCTTTCTTCAAGAGCAGTATACAGAATGGGGGAATTCAACAAGGAGAGGGAGAATCTCTGAGGCTTCTAGGAGAAGGACAGAGGAGGATGTCTTTACTATAGGATACTGGAGCATGTAGGGAGCTTAGAGCTCATTGTTAAAGCTATTCGAACCCTCCGGAGGCTTCCTTGTCATCCCTTCTCTCTCCCTCTGGGCAGCTCAACAGTCAAGTATGTAGGGCAAGGAGGAGGTGAGAGGTCTGCTCTGCTTCATGTGGCCCATTTGTCAGATGTGCTAGAATAGGAATTCTTTTTTCAGCTATGGGTTGAATGAAGTGATTCCTGAGATTCCTTAAAGTTCTGAGACTCTGTGAATTTTGGCAGCCTATTGCTGATAATGCAACATCACTTAGCTGTAGGAAGATCCCCAAATCTGGAATCTTCCATAGGACAGAAAGCCTGTTCTAGTAGGAAAAAGGGGTGGGGGAATATTTCTTTATTTAATATGCTTAGCTCTAAGGTATCAAGATCTTAGGAGGCTGAGCCACAGTCCCATTAAAACCTCTCAGGACATGTATCTGACACCCAGTGGCATTACTAAAAGGTGTTGATGACATGCTCCAGCCTTTCCCTAGACAGCTTGTCTTGGTAGTGACCAGCTTCTCTTCTTCTCTGTGAACTGCATTCTGACTCTCTTTGGCATGTTCTCTTGGAATCATGCTACAGCTGCCCTGGCTTGGATTCTCTTATCATCTGGCTACACTTGGTGCTTATATCTGACCCTTTAATTTCTGTCAATCCCCTCTTACTTCCAGTATAAATCTCAGTTCTGTCTTTACTTTTGCCTCCCTCTCTTCCCCTCACATTCAGTCAGTTGCTGATTGCTGTCAATTCTACCTCCATAATATCTTCTTATATTTTAGGATCTCCAGCTGATGCCTTATGTACAAGAAGCATGAAACACCTTTGTCCATGGAACAGTAATTAGGCCAATGGTGGAATGTAGAATGAGTGAAGCAACAGGAAGTAAGCTTCACAAAGTAGGTTGGAGATAGGTTCTTAAGGGCTTTCAAAGCCAAGTAGGGAAGTTTGCATTTTATCCTGGAGGCAATGGGAAGTCACTGTTGCTTACAGTGGAGTGGCATGCTTAGAAATGTATTCTAGAAATGTTAGTAGAGGGCTACGTTGAGGATAGATTGAGGAGGGAACATACTGGAAACAGGAAGATCAATTAGGAGGCTGTCACAGTAGTGCAGCTAGAAGAGAGGCTGTGTGAGAGGCCACCAAGGCATGGAGGTACAATAGTGTGGAGGGAGAATTGACAAGACTTGGCATGAGGACTTGAATTAGAATGGTGACTCTGGGAGTGGAGAGAAGGGGATGGATTAGAAAGATATTGGGAAGAGGATGAGAAGCCAGGGGAGGGGACACTGAGATGGTATGCTTAGACAGGTAGGAGGTTTTTGGACCCATTCTTCTGCATTCTAGAGGGTAAAACCAAGGACAGTGGGTAAGAAGTGGGTAACAAGTAATAGACGATATATAACAATATGCAATTGATTAAATGATATCCTGAAAACTAACATTTAGACAGTGCTTTAAAATTTGTAAAACATTAGGGCGGCTAGGTGGCGCAGCGAATAGAGCTCTGGCCCTGGAGTCAGGAGGACCTGAGTTCAAATGTGACCTCAGACACTTGACACACTTACTAACCTTGTGACTTTGGGAAAGTCACTTAACCCCAATTGCCCTCCAAAAAGCAAAAAGAAAAACTGTAAAACATTTTCCCTACCTAATCTCATTTGAGCTTCACAGCATCCTTGTGAGATATGTGCTATTATGTGGGTGACCCCATGTTATGAATGAGGAGACTAAGGCTTAGAAGGATAAATGTCTTGTCCAATGTCACGCAACTATTAGGTGTCACAGAGTGGAATTCAAACCCATGTCGTGTTGACCTTGAGTCCTGTATGCTGTCCTATAGTCACCATGCCACATGGACAGGAAAAACAGCACGAAAGTGTTCCTTAGAGTTAGAGCTGTTCAAAAATAGCATGGGCTGCTTTTTGAGGTACTGAGTTACCCACCAGTGCGTGTTTGTCCTTTGTTCTTGCAGAGGACTATGGCGTCAGAGAAATGATGACAGGACTTGCAGTTGACTTGGATTTGAGTGAGGGAGGGAGGGCCATGCAAGGTCACCAGCCTCACTTTCTCCTCCAGAGCCATCTGGGTCCAGTGACCTAATATTCATCAGGATGAGTGGAGATGACCCAGGATGCAGTGGGAGACTCTGGCCCTTTTAGGCTGAGGCCTTTGCAGGTACTCAATGGCTTTATTTTTGGCCCTCCTGGCTCAGAGCGAATGTCAATGGCAACTGCTTCTCTTTGGAACAGCAAGCCTGAGGGTCTCCCCCTCTCACCAGTGGATGTTTATCCAGTTGTTGAATTACCGGTTTTTAGGGAGATCATCAAGGGGATTGCATTGAGGTATTTTTTCTAGCAAAGATTCTGTGAATTATTGGTTGGTGTGGATGTGATACATTCTGTTTTTGACAGAAGGGGTTTGCAGGTCTCCATATATTTGATAGACAAACTATTCAGTGAGGATATTGTCCTTTAGAGAAGGCTAATAGTATCACATATAGAACTGGAAGGAACCTCAGAGATCATATGGTTCAATCCCCTAAATATTTTTTTTGCTCTTTGGAGCGGGGGAAGGCAGGGCAATTGGGGTTAAGTGACTTGCCCAAGGTCACATAGCTAGTAAGTGTTAAGTGTCTGAGGCCGGATTTGAATTCAGGTCCTCCTGATTCCAGGACCAGTACTCTATTCACTGCGCCACCTAGCCATCTCCTAATCCCCTAATTTTACAGATTAGGATCCAACAACAGAGAAGTGACTTGCCCCGGGTTGCACAGGTAGATTGTGGAGCTCACATTCACATTCATGTCCTTTGACTCTAACCTCTGCAACCTTCCACTGTATTACGCTGCTCATAGGTGCTGTATTTGAATAAAAGTGATGACTCACATTTCTAGATCATTATGGTTCCCATTAGAGGGGTAGCATGGTATACTGGATAAACTTAGGTTTAAACCTTTCTTCTGCTGCAAACTGGCTGTGTGACCCTGGGAGAGTCACTTAACTTCTCAATGCCTCAGGTAACTCTCTAAGACTCTAAGATGCCAAGAAGGTGTCAACTTGCAGTGGCAGAGAGTCCTCTCTCACCAGGAATGAAATCCCAGATCCCCTCTCTATCTCTATAGTTCCCAAATCTCTTCTCTTACATTATATTCTTTGCTTCTCAAGATGTGATTATCTCCATTTGACAGATGAAGAAACTGACACTCACAGAGATTAAGTGATTTGCCCAAGGTCACATAGGGAGTTAATGGAAGGGCTAAGACTAAAACCCAGGTTTTTATGTCAAGCCCAGGGCTCTTTCTGTTGTGCTATATTGCATTCTTATAAAATATCAAATTTTCTGTTTAAATTTGACCTACTTATCACAATGTGTTGGTGGATTTAGGGAGAATCTCTTCCCATTTCTCGATCTATATCTAGATCTATACATATAAACGTCTAGTACCATTTGCTGACACAGTGCACTATTGGGTGCTAACTTCTTTTATCTTTGCCTTTCCCATTCTACTCCTACTAGTTTTCCTCTTCCTCAGCCCTCACATCCATTAGTGTCTAGAATCTTTCCGTTTCCTACTCTTGGAATACTCAATTTATAGAATTCCAAAGAGTCACCAATACTTGGAAACCACTTCACATTTTATTATATTAAGGCATATCACATCACATTCAAATATGGTTACAACAGAAAGGATGAATATAGGACTTGATGTAGTCACTCTTTTTGCATTCTTTCCTGGTTTCTGATTGGTCAATGTTTACAAATACCACACTTTATGTAAAGCATCAATAAAGGCAACATGTAGCCAAAGGTTTCCATTTGAATTGGATTTCGATCTGGTTTAGAAATTTTCATGGGCCAACAAATTTGTTAAGATGAATTTTACTTGTGACTGAGGAGACAAGACACATGTACACTAATTGGTTGGAGAGTAATCCCAAGGTAATGTTCATAATAGGGAGCTCACTATGTGTAATGAGTTCATAGTTCATTCATTGATTCATTGATTCATTGATTCATGTTACAACACATTTAGGGGCCATGTCTCAAGAGGTAATGCTGTTAGAAGTGATCAGAAAACATTTTGTGCACACTCCTCATTTTAGGGATGAAGAAATTCATTCATTCATTCATTCCATTCCTTGAACAAACATGTGCTGGGTGTTTTTGATGCCTGGGCTTGATGGAGATCTACCATGTATTCTTCTTTTTCTTCTTCTTTTTTGCTTTTTGGAGAGGGGAAGGTAGGGTAGTTGGGATTAAGTGACTTGACCAAGGTCACACGGCTAATAAGTGTTATGAGTCTGAGGCTGAATTTGAACTCAGGTCCTCCTGACTCCAGGGCCAGTGCTCTACTCACTGCACCACCTAAGTGCCCCACCATGTGTTCTTGAAGGCTATGCTAACAGAGTACAACCTTTGGCAAAGTGGAAAGGTTTTGAGGACAAGGTCAATGATGCACTATGCACTGGTTGTTCAAGGACCAGCCTTGATAAATCCAGAGACACTCACCTCCAGATTAACCACAGGATAATAAATGAATTGGTTCTCAGACAAATCTCAAAAGACTAAAATTTTAAGAAATAGGCTATTAAGTCACTGTGGGAGGGATGGGGTTGTCACTATCTGTCTCAGTGGATGGAGAACTCATGTTGATGAAGTCATTGGTAGTTGAAATAAATGCAAGGGACTAAGTGGGGGTAGAGAGATGAATTGTAGGTGTAGGAGAAAACTTGGGGCCCTTCTCCAATTCCAGGATCTTAATGTGCAAATAGAACAGAGTGCATTTGAGGGTAGAGGGAAGGGTGGGGATTCAGAGTGAAGGATGGGTCAGAGTTGGAATTGGTGCATGCAGATCTCACTTCTAAGCATAAGAATCTGGGGTGTATAGAATAAGTGCTTTCTGCTCTGCCCCCTAAAATGAACTCTGGGACTCATATTTGGTGAAATAGTCTGTAGGGTAATAGAGTGGGAAAGGGGGCAAGTGTAGAAATAATGAGTGTCTAAGCATTTAGAAGATTGTTTTGGGGAAAAGGGACTGGACTTGTTGGGCATGGTCCTGAAGGTTGAACTAGGACCAGCACTGGGATGAAGTTGCAGGGGCAAATGTGAGTTGGGTATAAGGAAGAATTTTCTAATTGGCAGAGCTGTCCAAAGGTGTTAGAATGGGTTATCTTCCTCATTACTGACAATAATAGTGATGACATTTAGAGCCAGAAGGGACTTTAGAGATCATTGCATCCAAAATCCTATATTTTACATTTGAAGAAACAGAGGCCTAGGGAGAGAAAGTGACTTCCTCAAGGCCATACAGTTAGGAAATTGCAGGGCTAATGTCTGAACCCAAATCTTCTCAACCCAAATCCAGGACTCTCTCTCCCATCTATGAGAGCCTCGATGGCCTTCCCTGCCTGTCTTGTGTTCCTCTTTTGCCATCAGTTATGCTAATGAAGCAATTTCTGAACTGAATGAGTGGTTGGACTTGGTGACCTCTGAGCACCTTTCCAGATCAGAGTCTCTGGTGTTCTCAGGCAAGACAAAGATTGATTTTTGGTTGAGGGGGGCAGTGAAAAAAATGGTGGTTTTCACATCAGAGGAATGGGATTTGATTCCCATCTTTGCCATTAACTATTTGTATGACCTTGGACAAGTCATTTTTTGGGCTTTGGTGTTTTCATCTATAAAAGGGGTGGAGGTTGGACTAGATGACTTCTTAACTCTAGCTCTTTGGTTATATGTCCCCAAATTGTAAGAAATTATGTCAACAGGCAGGGGAAAACCCAAGAAAAGAATCCTTCTACCTTCAGCTCATTATAGGGTATAATAGAAATAATCACAACTAGTATTTAGATATGATTAAGCAGCTACTTGGTAGAGGCAGCAGAGGTCTAAACCTGGAGTCTGAAAGACCTGGCCTTGAATGTTGCCTCAGACACTCACTAGCTGTGTGATCCATGGAAGATCTCTTAACTTCTCTGCCTCAATTCCCTCATCTGTGAAATGGGGATAATAATAGCACCTACCTCATAGGGTTGTTGTGAGGATTAAATGGAATAACATATGTAAAGTGTTTTGCAAACCTTGAAGTGCTATATAATTGCTAGCTATTTTGATAAAGCACTTTTCATATGTTCTCTCTGCTTTGGTTGTGATTATGCAGCCAGATCAATGAGAAGCCACACTGTTATCACAGATTCCAGACTGAGCACTCCAGGTTCAGCTCCATGGGGGAGAAGCTCCATTCCAGGGTTAGCTCCAAGCCTCAGCTGTCTGCTGGGAGACAGAAACACAATTTCAGGGATGCAATAGTTTGGGGTTCCTTTTTATTCACCAGTCTGTGATATCATCTCTCATTGCTTTAGGTTCCCGAGCTGTTACCACTGAAAACAAAAATCAGAAGTCTGGCACTCAGGCAGGTGGCTATTAAGTGCTGAATTGCAATGATAGAAAATAATTTGGTTTAGCCAAGCCTTGGAAGAATTTCAAAATTAAACAGGCCTTTTCCTTTCCTGTCCTCCTAGATGTTCGCCCCCTCAAGCCCTCTCTGTGAAGGCCTTTTGCTTAGAAATGGAATTTAGTTTGATATATTTGATATATATATATATTTGATATATATCTTAGTTTGATATATTCTCACCTTTTCTTCCCTGCACGAGTGGAAGCTCTCTGAGGGAAGGCATGGTAGCTTATTTCAACACTGTCCTTTGCTCCAAACAGGTGTCACCTGGAGAAATGTTGTTCAGTTCTGGACATTCTGGAAAGATTTTAAGAGGCCTTTTAGAAACTGGAGCACGTCCAGAGGAAGGCAATTGATATGGAGGAGGGACTGGGAAGGCTGCTGTGGGAGTATCTGCAGTAGGTTCCCTGGGGAAATGAAGGCTGGTGACAGGGTGAAGTGATGTTGTCATTGTTTCCAAATGTCTGCAAGTTTTCATGTGGTATTAGCTTAGAAATGATCTCACTGGGAACAAGGGGTTACAGAGAGCTGGGCAAGTAATTAAGGGGCTGCTAGGTAGTATGGTGGATAGAGTGCTGGGTCTGGAGTCAGGAAGATCTCAGTTCCCGTCTGGTCTCCGACACTTAGCAGCTGTGTGACCCTAGGCACATCACTTTACCTCTGTTTCCTCAATTTCTTTACCGATAAAGTGGGATAATAATAGCACCTACCTCGAAGTGTTATTTTGAGGATCAAATGAGATAATAATTGTAAAGCACTTGACATGGTGCCTGGCTCATAGTAAGCCCTGTATAAATGTTAGCTATTGTTATTATTACGTACAAAGATTATTATTTCAGCTCAACATAAGGAAGAATTGCCTAACAACTGAAACTATTCAACAATTGAGTGAATGAATGCCCTATCACTGGAGTTGACATCATCACAGAATAAAGGTATGAAAATAAATGAAAACGTATTTATTAAGCTCCTACTATGGGCTAGGCACTATGTTGCATGCTAGGGCTACAAATAAGATAATGAGACAAATGAGATAATATCTATAAAGTTCGCAGTGCTTGGCATATAGTAGCACTTAATAAATGTTTGTTCTCTTCCTCTTTCCCCTACAAGCAACTGAAGCAGTCCCTACCCTTGAACTGTAGCTTACATTTATAATGGGAAAGATAGCACACAATGGGGAAGTAGACAGAGTTGGGGGTAGCTGTGTTTCAACATGGTTTAGAAATGGTTGGGAAGTATTGGGGTGCCCTGGCTCCAGCCAAGCTAAGGTAAAAGTTCACCTATCAGAACTCAGGGTCATATCTGGGGCACAGTGAATAGAGCATTGGCTCTGGAGTTGGGAGGACCTGAGTTCAAATCTGGCCTCAGACACTTAACACTTACTAGCCGTGTGACCTTGGGCAAGTCACTTAACCCCAGTTGCCCTGCCCTGCCCCCCTCCAAAAAAAAATAGAACTCAGGGTCACAGAGGAAAGAGTCAATTTTAGAGAACAGAGAACATTTAGGTCTCTAATCATTATAAAGATGAGTAAACTAAAACTGAGAAAAGTAAAGTGACTTGCCCAAGATCATATATCTAGTAAGTTACAGGGCCAGAATTTGAACCCAGACCCTCTCATTCCATATCCAGTGCTCTTTCTGCAGTACCACATTGCTTCTGTAGAAAACACTTTGGGGATTCCACAGACAGATGTATTTCAAATAGCTGCTGATTTAGAACTTACATATAGTATCACAGAATCATAGTACATTAGAGTTGGAAGGGACCTGAAACATCATGATGTTCAATCCCCTCATTTGACAAATGGGGAAACTGAGTCCCTGAGTGGGGAGAGTATTAGTCAAGTGACTTAGTGGAAGATCCCGAATTAGGACCCAGTCTTCTGCCTTCTAGTCCAGGTCTTTTTCTACTGTAGTAGACTGTATACACACTGATTAAAAGCTTTGCTAATTACTGCAGGGATAGCAACCAATCAAATTAATTAGGAAGCTGCCATGGAAAATGAAAGCCTCACCAACTTGGAAGGTGAGCAGAGGGGTTCCTCTCAGGGTCCTTATGGGGTTTGTCCCTAGGATTTATATTATCCTGCCTCTAGGCACTGGGTTCCCTTCCCCCTCCATCTGAAATGATTTAATTATTTATTTCTTAGTCTTCTTTTCCTTTTTTTTTTAAACAGCAAGCACATTTTATAGCAGCCTCGCCTTCTTCATGCAATTGGGGGAAGTTTATTCTCATGCTAATTGCAAAAGCTAATTGTTCTTATTGCAAAATCCATTATATAGTATATTTATATTGCCGATAATGAGATGTTTGGATTAAATAGCTCACTAAAAGTCAATAAAAAGAAATTCGCTTTACTATTCCTCCTCTCATTTTTCTCTGGCAGCGGGAACACGTTGTTGTTTCTCCCCGAAGGCTTGAATTCATTAAACTGCCTCGAGGAGAGAAGAGGGAAATAAATTTTTTGTTTGAAAAGGCATTAGGAGGAGGGGCAGGAACACAAGTGACAGGACATTTTCTCTAGGATTTGATGACACCCAGGTGACTAATTGATAAAATACATCTTAATTCTAGCCTAAGGTAGGCTCTTCTAACTGGAAGGGCCCTTAGAGGTCATTTGTTTCAACCTAGACTGTGGCTAACTCCCTCAGAGTGGAGAAAGCTGGCCTTGATCCAGAAAACCTGGTTAGAATCAGGCTCTGCTACTTACCATCTGGGTAACTTTGGGTAGGTTGTGTCATCTGTCCATTCATTTATCCATGCATCCATGCATCCATGCATCCATCCATCTGTCCATCTGTCCATCCGTCCATCTGTCTGTTTGTCCATCTGTCCATCCATGCATCCATGTATCCATGCATCCATGCATCCATCCATCCGTCCATCCATCCATCCATCCATCCATCCATCCATCATATCAATCCATCCATCAATCTGGTTATTAAGTGACTGTTTTCTAGGCATTCTGTATTAGGTGCTGAGGATACAATGACAAAAAGGAACAGTCCCATCCTCAAGGAGTTTAGGCATACAGTACATCAGAAGGTTCTAAATTTGGAATCAGAGAACTTGAGCTCCAATCCCTGTGCTGCCATTTTCTCCCTGTATGACTTTGAACAGGGTACTTCCCATTGGGCTTTGGTCTCCTTATTTGTAAGGAATCAAAATCTGTACAAAGCAAACACAGAGTGATTTTGACTGAGCATGTGAAGAAGAGCTTGGACAACAGGAGGGGCAGGAAAGGCCTCTTGTAGGAGGTGGGCTTAGCTGGGAAGGAGGCTCAGGACTCTGGGAATCCAAAGAGATGAAAGAGAACATTCCAGGCATGAAGCCAGGTAATGGAACGTCATGTATGAAGAATGGTCAACAAGCTGGTTCGGCCAGAACGTGTTATTCATGAAGGGGAATAATGTGAAATCAACCTAGAAAAGTAGAATGGAACCCGACAGTGACGGACTTTAAATGTCCGACAAAGGAGGTTGCTGTTGTTGTTGATGATGATTTTTCATTCTTCAAGACGACTGAGACAACACAAGGGTGACATCTTGACTCGCATGTGAATTGGATTTAACTGAGGTAGAATTATGCAAAGCTATCAGCCTCACTATCTTCTCCAGAGTCCAGAGGAGTTTGTTATTGTTCCTAGAAGTAAGAGGGAGCCATTGGAGGTTCTTGAGGAAGGGAGTAACATGGTAAAAGATTGTACTGCTTTAAGAATATCACTTTTTTTTTTGTTTCCTTTTTGGAGGGGGGAAGGCAGGGCAATTGGGGTTAAGTGACTTGTCCAAGGTCACATGGTTAGTAAGTGTTAAGTGTCTGAGGCTGAATTCGAACTCAGGTCCTCCTGACTTCAGGGCCAGTGCTCTATTTACTGCACCACCTAGCTGCTCTAAAAATATCACTTTGATAGCTGTGGGGAATATAGATTAGAGAAGGGAGAGACTGGAATCAGGGAGATCTTTTAGGAGGCTATTTCATGTAAGAGGTGATGAAGACTTAAGCTAGGGTAGTAGTCATGGGAGTGATGAGAAAGTAGCAGCTTTGAGACATATTGAAGGTCTCAGTTTCCCCATCTGCACCATCTGGACTAGACGGTCTCAGTAGAGTCCACTAGCTCTTTATCCTATAGTCACTCATACTACAGATAAGGAAACTGAGGCCCACTGAAATGAAAGGACTTACCCAAGGTCATGTATTGAACTCCTGGGACTAGAATTGGGATTCCTAATCTGGCTGCTATTTGTATGAAGCTACCTCAGATTCTTTGAGTTTCTTTGAGTAAAAGAGTTCATTCTGATGGGATGCATTTACCTGCATTGATGAGGGAGGTAGGTGGGAAAGGAGACAACTCTCAGGGCAGTTCTTCCTATTGCAGGGAAATGGTATGGAAGAAAACCATGAATTGCTGATGCCTCTCATCTTATTCTCTATCCGAAAGCCAGAGGCCCTGCAGTAGAATGACTTCATCTCCAAGGCACCCATCATAAAAACATTTCAGTAGGCCCCAACCGATAGCAGTTGTACTAACTGTTATTACTTGGTTGTTTCAGACATGCCCAATTCTACACGACCCCATTTGGGATTTTCTTGTCAAAGATACTGGAGCAGTTTGCCTTTTCTTTCTCCAGCCCATTTTACAGACAAGGAAACTGAGACAAACATGGTCAAGTGACTTGCCCATGGTCGCACAGTAAGTGTCTGAGGCCAGGTTTGAACTCAGGAAGATGAGTCTTCCTGACTCCAGTCTTTGTACTCTATCCACTGTGCCACCTTGCTGCCCTCTGCCCACTGCCTACTGCCTGCACCATGATTGAGAAAATAAACAATGACCAAAAACTACTATTGATTCAATAATGTTTTCAAATGAATTTGTGCTTCTTTAATCATGACAGCCTCTCCATACACTTGAATATGTGCAATATTCCATTCAGTCTTGCTTTGCTTAGTTATATACTCAATATGCATTGTGGCATTATTTATGCAACGTGATTTGCTTATTTGTGGGTTCAGAGGCTCTTTGCAATCATGCTGCAGCTCTGTAGGTGACTGAGGCCCACAGGTGGGGAAACACTGGCTTTCACCTATGAGCTCATGAATAATAATAACATGCCCTGCTCTAGCACTTTGAAGTTGACTAAATGTTTCAGTTACAGCTCAATACGGTAGGGAGTACAAATGTCACTATCCCCATTTCACAGCTGAGCAAAATGAGGCTCCAGGATAAAATAATGAGCCCAAGATCACCCGGGTAGTGGTGGCTGGGCTAGAATCTAAGTTGTCTCTTTCCTCTTCCAAGGTGTTTTCCAGCACACTAGGCTTCCTTGCCCCCTACCAGTGCTGGGACCCCAGCAGAACAGTTTAACTGACTTTGCTGGAAGCCCAGTCTCTGATTCCAATAATTGCTCCTAAATTCACCGAAGAACATTCTGGTACAGTGGGAGGGAGACCTGCACTGAGAATGAAAGATCTAAGCTCTAGTTGGGCTTCCGCTAATAACCTGCTTTTTAAAAATGACTAAATTATTTCTCATCTTGGGCTTCAGTTTTCTCATTTCTGTAACAAGGGGATGGGTCTGAATAGTCTCTAATTCCATGTGCTAATCAGGGATATCTTGGAGTTGGCTTATACTGGCCTTTGAGAGTCAATTGTTAAATTTTCAATGTGAGCATTTATTTACACCTTTGGAAATTTGGCAAATGCTACAAATTGGGGCCTGATTTGTTGTTTTGTTAGCTGTCTAGAGTCAAGAAAGTGATGGAGGAAATGTCAATAAAACAGATTAAATGTTATGTGTATACTCCCCTCCCCAATCCACTGAGATCTGGTTGTTAAATATTTACCAGCACCCCCTAGTGCTACCATTTCATGTTCTAAGGGCCCTCCCAATTCTGACATTCTGTGTTCTAACTCCCAACTTCACTGGCTTGGAGATTCTCTGTACCAAAGTCCCATCCACATCTGTCTGTCTTTCTTCTCAAGTCTCTCTCATTTCTCTCAATTAATACAAAGCATTGATTTAATGCCTATGATGAGCCAGCTACTTTGCTGGGCTTGGGGAACTTAAAGAGAAACCAGTTTGACTGAACCATAGTGATCGTGAGGGAGAAAATGGCATAAAATGGCTGGACATAAAATGAATTGAGCCCAGATTGCAAAGGTTTTTAAATACCAAACAGAAGAATTACTATTTGAACCTTGAAGTAATAGGGAGCTACTGGAGTTTATTGATTGGAGAGTGACTGTCAGACTTGCACTTTATCTCTGAAATTCCATGCTCTAAGCTACCAGTTGACATTCTATGTTGTTTTTAAGTGCTTACCAGATCTAGCATTCTATGTACACGTGGGTTACTATTAGGAGAAATAGAAGAACTGAAAAACACGAGAGAGAGAAAGAGAGAGAGAGAGAGAGAGAGAGACAGAGACAGAGACAGAGACAGAGACAGAGACAGAGAGAGAAGGGGGGAGAGAGAGAAAAGAGGGAGAGACAGAGACAGATAGAGACAGAGACAGAGATACAGAGACAGAGGCAGACAGACAGAAAGACAAACAGACAGAGACTGATACAGAGATAGCCAGAAAGATAGAGACAGAGAGAGAAGAAAGAGTAGAGGAGAGAGAGGAGAAAGGAGAGAGGAGGGAGAAAGACAAAGACAGAAAAACAGAGAGACAGAGGCAGAGACAGAGAGAGAAGAGAGAGTAGAGAGAGAGGAGAGAGGAAAGGAGAGCACAGGAATGAGCTTGATAAAATCTAATCCAGTCACTTCTCTGTTTTCTGGCTAAAGAAGAAGGAAATCTAGTGTACAGATCATCCCCAATCCCAAATCATACAAACCTGATTTATGTTAGGCTTTGGAAAGAAGAAATACTGGCATGTTTCTGAGTTTTTGTTGCAACAGCAGATTTTCCTCCCTAATTATGCTCAGCCTAGACTTCTGTTCAAATGTTTGTATTCCCTGAGCACACACACAGGGTGGGTGAATGAGTGGGAGCATTAGTGGGAGTATGCCAACTGTGCATGACTTACAGCAACTCCAGGAAGGTGGAGAGAGGGCATTAAGCCTCTGAAACTAGGGGAGAAGATATTTCTGTTTATACAAAGGATCTCATGACTATGGGCAAGCAGATACTCTCTTACATTGCTGGTGGTATTGCAGAATAATTTCTTCAGAGCTATGTAGTTATTTGGTCTTTGCCCTAGAATTGACTCATAGTGGCTTTGGTATCCATTGACTGAGAAAATCCCATGATGGGCTTTTTTTTTTGGTCAGGTTTGGATTTTAGCCTTAAGTTCTAGGTGCAAAATGGTAGCTGTCTAGCTCCTCTGCTACCAACTTCCTTTCCAAGCAGGAAGTTGTGTTCCTTGCTATGGCTTTTTGAATATTCATCACCTTTTCAATGAATCAATCTCAAGGATGTTGAGGTTACTGACTTCCTAGAACTTGCCATTTAAAAATTAGAATTCAAAAATATTAATATGGATTTCATTACTGTAATTCTTTAATCCCTAGACAGAACTGCAAGACTCTATTGAAGAAATTGAGTATATTTAGCCTGGAAAGGAGAAGACTTGGGAAGGACACAAAGCTGTCCTCAAGTATTTGAAGGGCTGTTGTAGGGAAGAGGGATTTACATAATCAGCTTGGCCCAGAGGATAGAAATAGGGGCAGGGACTGGAAGTTGAGAGGCAGATTTGGGCTTGATAAAAGATAGCAATTGGAGCTGTCCCAAAGTGGGAATGGGCTGCCTCACTGGAGGTTTAGAACCAGGCTATCTAACATGTCAGGAATGTCACAGAGGGGATGCATTCCTATTTAGATGTTGATTGGCTGGCTGTTGTCCTTCATTCTCCAAGAGAACCAAAATGACATCCATCACTGTGCTAAAGTCAAGTTTCAATGTGTCTGACTGTGGCCAATCAGACCAATATGAGCTCAGGATGTTCTACCACAGGTCAGGCACAAATAGTTTCTTCATCTATAAAATGGACATAATATCATTGCCCTGATACTCTTATAGAGTTATTGTGAGGATCAGGTGAAAGTACAGGTATGTCGCTTTGTTTAATTGAAAATGCCATATAAATATTACATGGTATTTAAGATATTTAAGTCTTCTATGAGCCTCATTTCTCTAGAGCAGTGGTTCTCAACCTTCCTAATACCATGACCCTTTAATACAGTTCCTCATGCTGTGGTGACCCCCAACCATAAAATTATTTTTGTTGCTACTTCATAACTGTAATTTTGCTACTGTTATGAATCGTAATGTAAATATCTGATATGCAGGATGTATTTTCATTGTTACAAATTGAACATAACCCACAGGTTGAGAACTGCTGCTCTAGACAGACAGGATTTTGGGAGTGGAGAAGCTTTGCTCATGATGATAATTTCTATAGTACTTCAAAGTTTACAAAGCATTTCTCTCACAGTGACAAGATGAGGTAGGCAGTATATTCCAAAGGACTGAAGATTTTGAGTCAGAAAATACTAAGGGATCATTTAGTCCAACCCTAATATTTTTATAGATGTAGAGACTAGGATCTGGTAAGTGACTTGCTCAAGGTCACTCAGCTAACTGCCATTATAGGATCAGATATTTAGAGCTAGGAACAACTCTCTCATGTCATAGGAGGAAAATGAGAGCCATGCAGGTTAAAAAATTTAGACAGCAAAACAGAGCCTAGAATTAGGTATCTTGAATCCCAGTCCAGGGCTCCTGCTAAGGTTGCAGGGTTTGAATTTGAATACAGATCTTCTGAGTCAAATCTCTTGGCAAGAGTCACAGAGTGTCAAAATGGAAAGGGACCTTAGAGAGCCAGTGCCTCATGGGAAACACTGAGGTAAAATTTTGCTGAAGTTCCTTTGCTGAATCAATGGCAAAACTAAGTCTAGAGCTCGGGCATCTTAACTCTGCGCCCAGCTATCCTTCTGCTTCTTCCTTAGTCAGGAAGTATTCAAAGGAAGCTCCTGACCAAAGGATCTTCCCTGCTTGAGGATGGGAATTCTAGAAGAAGATGAATCTTAACTCTGAAATTCTGCAATTATCTGTATATTCTTGTGAATCCCTCCCCTATCTGTTACAAATGTTCTTTTAACGAGGCAAAAGAAAGTGTGTGTATGTGTGTGTGTGTATGTGTGTGCTTGTGTGTTCAGAAAGCTACAACAGGACCTCTTTGCATAGTGTGGAAGCAAACAGAACCCCCTTCCCTCTTTTAGAAATTTTAAGAAGACATTTTATAGTTCTCATGGTTTTAAATCTTTTGATTGAAGGCTTTGAACTTTGAACTTAAATATGAAAAAAAAAACCCAACCAATATCAATCTTTCTTTAACCATTAACTCCAAAACAATATCCTGCTTCCCTTTCTCCAGATCTTCCCAGGAAAGATCCTTCCCTGAAGCAGTTAGAGCAGGAAACTGACGAGGGCCAGGGGTGGAGATTGATTTCCTGAACTCTTTCTCTATGAGCTGGAAGGATTAGGATAATGATTCACCTAAGAGAAGGAAGAAGTCTTTGATTACTTCAATTAGTGGAAGTGCCTCTTGAGTTCATCTTTGACCAGCTGGAAAGGGTAATCTTTGAAGGGAGTGGTCAAGGAAGGATCAGATGGTTTCAGGAACATGATTCTCCAAAGATGTTCCAAAAGCTAAACAACTATCATTCTGGATGACACATAGAACTATTAACTAGACTATGACTTATATTTCGGGTCCTTGTTCAATCTTGACAATAGTCTTTTTTCAATAATCTTATAAATTGTGACTTGACTTCAAAATGACTTATGTTAGAGAGATGTCTGAGAACATAAGGAGACTATCAGTTTGGACATTTCCCTAAGCACGAAAAATGCTTAGATTTAGAATAATCATAAATTAATAAAAGTGATTTCTGGCTGGCTTGTGCAGGGATCTTTCTTCCACAATAGTCTTGCTTGGTGTCTGAGATCAGGAACCTATTTCATTTCCTCTAATCAGACATCCCAGCTTAGTCAGTGAGAAAATTAGTAGACTTTATACTTTGGAACAGCTAGTTTTTTTTTTTAACTCTACAAAAGAGAAGTGGGGGGTGGGGTGTGTGTGGGTGTAGTATCTGCTGGCCTTAGGAAATCTTTTCTCCCCTGTGATCATAGGGTCATATATTGAGAGCTAGAAGGGACCCCAGAGGCCACCTATTCCAATCTATTTATGAAGAAACTGAGCCTTGAAGAGTTATACAGGGGTGAGGAACCTGCAGCCTTGAGGCCACATGGGGCCCTCTAGGTCTTCAAGTGTGATCCTTTGACTGAATCCAAATTTCACAGAACGAATCCCCTTAATGAAAGGGGAAATGTTCTGTAAAACTTGGACTAATTCAAAAGGCCTTACCTAAGGACCTAGAAGGCCACATGTGGCCTTGAGGCTGTAGGTTCCCCATACCTGGAAGAGAATTGACCAGGATCACACACCTAGTAAGTATCAGAGGTAGGATTTGAACTCAAGTCTTCTAGTACTCTATCCACTATGTGTTTCTAGAAGAGGGTTTGTAAAAGCAGGGGAGCTATTTAGGCATTTGCCTCATTCTTTGTACTTTGTGCCATATTTGGAGTCAAAGGACCTGAGTTCTAGTCCTGTCTCTGCCAATTACTACCCATATGACCTTGGGAAAATAACTTAGTATCTTTGGGCCTCAGTTTCCTCTTCTATAAAATGGGGTTATTAATACTTGCCCCTCGTTGGGCTATTGTAGGGACAAAATTATCTGTCCAGAGAGTGTGTATACCTCGATGTATATGTTTATTGGCAACGC
Source organism: Pseudochirops cupreus (assembly GCA_028627135.1). NCBI lineage: Eukaryota > Metazoa > Chordata > Mammalia > Diprotodontia > Pseudocheiridae > Pseudochirops > Pseudochirops cupreus. The sequence goes on from CM053582.1 coordinate 123,437,343, forward strand.
CTTGGCATGAGATTGGCCTAAGAGAATGTTATTCCCCCTGGACAAAGCCTCAGTGTGGGAACTGGGCCTCTATTTGTATTACATCAGTTTTTGCTGCAGTTATATCTAAAGTAAGTAGGTTCTAAAGACTGGTGGATAAGATCTTCCATTTTCTGGATTTTAACATACTTTATTTTTGTAATACTGTATGGGGAGAAATGGTCCATACTCTTAAGGGAAGCAGGCATCATCCTGCATCTTGCAGGACAGTGTGTGATGGCCACTGTCTCTCCTCTTTCTCTGCCAAAGGATGAGTGGATTCTCCAAATGTTATAATCCAAGCAGTCAGGCCTAAAAACCACCACTCAGACCAGGCCACCATCAATTCCATCAACAAGAAATAGTTTCTAGTTTCTTATACCCTCCTTGCCCACACATACTCACATGCACAGAAATAAGCTTAACACTCTAAGGAGCCTCTGCTCTGGGCAGGAGGAGGAGCAGAGTCCTCAGCAGTATGACTTCTATAAACGTGCTCTTGTGATTACAGTCCCCAAAGCTCCCCTACTGAAAACATTGATCAGCCTGTGGAAGGGGCTGTAGTCATTGGTAATTATCTTGGGGAAGGTTGACTGCCTGGGTCTTATAATGTGTGCTGGCCTATATTGTCATTCTAGGTGGAACCTGGTCCTGCCCACACAACTTCTGCTGTATGGAGGTGGAACATAGCTCTTGAAATATAGGGTGCAGGTTGGGCAGGGAGGAAGAAAGGTAAAGTCAATTTTTTTTAGTATCATGGACAATGGTTCATTGCATGTAGTAGATGCAAATTGTTGAATGAAATCACAGCTCAGGGATGATTCAGCATCATGGTCAGTAGCTCACATCATCATTCCTGAAATATTTCTTGCTCACTGTCAGTACCAAACATGGGGATACATTATTCAGAACCATGGATTGCAAGTGGTATTCATTCAACACTGTGACTACTGCCTTCCCCCTTGTACCATGGTCAATGGCTATAGTGGACATGCAGAATCATGACCAGCAGTCCCAAGTCATGGTGCTGATGGTTATTCAGGCTGTGACTAGTGTGGTCTATTCTCTGCTTCTAACAGCCAGAGTCTGGTACAGACTTCCAAATGTTTTAAATTCGGCAGTAAAATAAGAATAGAAAAATACGAAGAACAAAATAGAAAGCCAAAAGAAGTCTACGCAAAATGCAAGTTCACAATTAAAGAGTCAGGAGGTGTCCCAGCCCTCAGGAACTAGTGAAACCCATGGAAGCAAGCCTAAAGTTTTTGTGAACTAATTTCATCAGGGACTGGTGATGATTTGCCAACACAAGGCCATTCCCCAAGCTGTCAGTGGAAAAAATAAAGTTGTCTTAGTTTTTTTTTCCACCTTGATGCTCTGAGACTCTTGGGCATCTCTTCTCTGGCTCTTGGACCTGCTGTCCCAGCTTCACCTGCTGATGGGAGCTGTGGATGTCAGGGAGCCATGCACCTCTCCCTATGCAGAAAGCAGCCTAAATGACAAAAGGAAAGAGCAATCGGAGAGGCTTGGATCTCCTGGTGTGACTGAAATGGGTGTAATTTGCAACCATCTTTGCTTAACGACTTCAAAGAAAGATGAGAAGAAAGAAGGAGGAGGCAGGCAGGGAATGGCTCTCATCAAGAACCCAGGAGTATTACCAAGATCAAAGGGAAATGGGCCGAGATGTGGGGAACATGAGTACATCTTCCTCCTGTCTTCCTCCTATCCCAAGATCTGAGCTCTGGCTTCCAAGTGGAAGGTGTGAAACTTGGCTGAGGTGTATGTGCGTGTGTGTGTGTGTGTGTGTGTGAGAGAGAGAGAGAGAGACAGAGACAGAGAGAGAGAGACAGAGAGAGAGAGACTTAAAGAAGTAAAAAACCTCTCTAGGAAATAGATGGATAGTAATATTAATAATAGATAATAATAATAAACATTAATAAGCACTTTACAGTTACAAATGACTTTGATATATCACCTTATCTGGAATAGGTAGCATGATAACGGTGGCAAGAGTGCCAGATTTGGAATTAGAGTATCTGGGTTCAAATTCCAACTCTATTACTTCATTAATTGCCTGACCCTGGGCAAATCATGCGAGTTTCCTGGGTCTCAGTTTCCTCATCAATAAAATTAAGGAATTGAACTATATGACCTCTCACATGCCTTCCAGCTCTGAATCTATGGTCCTATGCTCCTCACAACCAATAAAATCAAGTCAATAGGACAAATATTGCTACCTCCTTTTTCTAGATGAGAAAACCGAGTGCTAGATCTGTTGCCTTAGGTTAGAGAGGTATCAAGTGTCACAGAAAGAGTTTGAACCCAGTTCTGGCTTCAAGGCCAATGCTTGTCTGACTTTTCTTGGCTTAGAGAACCAGAAATTTATGAATTGAGGCCAACACAGCAATACTGGAGGTTGAAGCACAATCTTCTGGGACCAGGAAAGAGCTAATTTGTCAGGGATTGTGCCAGACCATTAAATCGGCAGACTTTAGACCTTCTTCTCTGAACATATACCCTCTGGCCTGGTGGTTCCAAAGTTAGTTTTCCAAGTTGGGGGAATTACCCTTGAACACCTTCTCCCTTGTGTCTAACTTAACTTTGCCCAGAAAGAGAAGCAGTCAGAAGTACCCTGGGCACCTGGGTGGAATCCAGGTAGAAAGATATCCAACTGTGCCACTCAGGGTTCTGGTGATGAAGAATGGGGAAGGAGGTGGTCCCTCCCTTCCCAGTCTCTATTTGGCTTTAATTTCATTGATTAACATAAAAGGAGGACCAAAGTGACTCCAAGAATTCCCTCAACAGCATCTCTGACAAGTGTTTGGCTTCTGCAACAATTCCAGTTCTTTCTGAGATTTCTGAATGTGAATGTAACCCCTTAATGAGATAGTGATCTTACTGTCACTAGAAGTGTTCAAGCAGTAGCTATCAAAGTGTCATAGAAGGGATTCCTGAATTAGGAAGGAAGCTGGACTAGATAACCTTTGAGATCGCTTCTAATTCTGAGATTCCCTGGGTCTATTCTGTCTTCAGGGAGTTAGTTGCTGGAGCTCAGGAACCATTTTAAAGAAAGTGATATTGAATCTCCCAAGGGCACAGAAATAGGACTAGGGCATACATGGCATTCAGTGCCAGCTTGGAAGGGATTGCAACAAGAAGAGATGGTGCTGCATGAGCTGCCTTTTGGCCCTACATTGCTGTGGGTCTCTGGGGACTTGAAAAAATAAGATTCCAGATGCTTATCCCTGGGTTTATCAAAGGGGATGGGAGGAGGGAAAACTGGGGAGAAGCAAACTGGAAGGAATGCAGGAAAAGGAACTTTTTATGTATATGTGTGTGCACACATGCATGAGTTATACATGTGTTTATGTGAATGAGCATGTATCTGAATGAGAGTGCTTGTGTTTGTGTGTCAGGTTGCATGGGAAATAACATGTGTGTCTAGGTGCCTATATATGTGTGTATTCCTATGTGCATATGTGTGCATATGTGCCTACATTGTTGATGGAAGGCCAATGGGGTTGTGCCCCTTTGGGGGTGGGTATTATGTAGGGAAGGGAGTGTGTGCATGCAGTGTGGCAGAAATGACAAATGATTAATCTATAGAAATCTATATTCTATTCTTCCATGCGTCCAGTGCGCTCCACTCACATTCCCATGCATCACCTCTGAAAATCCATCGCCTCCAACTCCTAGCCAAGGACAGGCTTAGAGTAATGAGCTGCATTCTTTATTGATGAACTTGCCTAGTGTTTTTTATATATTTGTATATACGTCACATATATATTTTTCTTTAGGGGCATCCAAGGCAAATTGCTTGGCTCCCTTTCCCTGGCTGCCAATCATTCAGAGGGCTGGCCAGGTTCCCTCCTGCTGAACTTTCCGTTTCTCAAGGTTCTCTTTCTTCCAGGCTACTAATCTCACCTCATCTAACCTGAACTTAATTCAGTTCTTCTCCATGAAGCACAACCTCCTATAAACAAGGCACTGTGCTAGGCACTGGGGATGTGATGACAAAGTGGGAAACACACCCTGCCCTCAAAGAACTTAGAATGCTAGGATCATATACTACTGGAGAGGACACCAATTCCAAGCTCCTCTTTTTACAGATGAGGAAGGCCCATAAAGGTTAAGTGACTTGCCCAGGGTCACTCAGCTAGTAAGTAGCTATTTGGGTCAAGATCTTTCTGATTCCAGGTCCAATGACATGTCCACCATACCAAAACTTTCTCAACATTTTATTTGGCTGATAGAACATTTGCACAGTTAAGTGGATGCAAGATAATCAACTAACAACTAGGGGAATCAGAAAAGGCTCCTCATAGGAGATGGCACCTGAGTTGACCGTGAATGGAAGCTAAGGATTCTAAGAGACAGAGGTAAAGAGGGCATTCTGGGAATCCTCCTCTTCCCTTAGATGATTGGGACTGGCTGGCTCCAGCAGTGTCCTGTGCCTGCATGATGGATACTACATCTGCCCAACTCCTCCTTTCTCATGGAAACCATGCCAGCCAGCAAGATTCAGGACCTAGTGGGGAATCATAAGAAAGCACCCATTTATTTGCAAAGGCAGTGCAAATATCATTACCTCCATTTTATTGATGAGGAAACTGAGGTCCAGAGAGGAGCAGACTTGGCTTTGGCCACACAATGAGTCATTTGCACAGCTAGAACTGGCACCCTGGTTTTTTGATTCCAAACAAATCTAGGGAAATCTAGAGCTTTCCCCACTGAACTTCATCTCCAGGCAGGATAGACTCCAGGAGGTCAATATGTCCACCCTCCTGCCTTCACACAGGCTTGATATAAATAAGGGGTTTTTAACCTTTTTTTAAGTGTGTCACGGATCCCTTTGGCAGTCTGGAGAAGCCTATACTGTTTTTAAATGAATAAAATAAAATGGATTACAAAGGAAACCAATTATGTTGAAATAAAGATGTGTATTCTTCATTCGAGTTCATGGGGCCCCTGAAGTCTAAGCATGGCCCCTTCCTAGGTCTCCAGGTTAAGATGCCCTGATTAAATTACTTCAGAGCCAGAGGGGACCTCCCTGGTCTCTAAGATAATAATAAATAGCATTTACATCATGGTTCTTTAAGGCTTACAAAGCGTTTTACCTATTCTCTCTCTTTGATTATCACAATGACCCTCTGAGGTAGGTGCTGTCGTTACCCCCATTTTAGGGATGAGAAAGGTGAGGTTAAATGCTTTTCAGGGGGTTGAAAGCAGAGGAGGCGGCAGCATCAGAAGCCAGCTCCATCCTGCCTCTGAGACCACTCCCTATCCACTCCAGACGGCTGCCTCGCTGAACAAGAGGGCTGCGATTGCTAAGCTGAGGCGGACAGTTCCCGCTTCTCTCCAGGTGCAGCTGGGAGAGAGGGCGTTGGGCTCCGCTCAACCCTGTCAAAGCCCCCTAATTATTTAACTGCCATAACGCTGGGAGTGACTAAGCTTTCCAAAAGTGAGTGTTTACTGTTATTTCTGCCCAGGGCGGCCAAAGAACGTCAAATCTTGAAAGCTGTCCTTCCTTCCTTTTGCTGCTACTGTACGTACACTTGGACGAAGTCCCGTTTTGCAAAACATCCTTTTAAGATGCAGGCAGAGTTGACACTTATCACTGGGAGAACGCGATATTCTCTCTCCCCCCCCCTCCCGACTGTGGAGTTAGAATTCTTATTTATTTTTTTTAAAGTCTGCGATAAAAAGGCTCTCCTCAGAGGGACAGTAGGAGGGAAGAAGTTGAGGGGCGTTCTGCATACTGGGGATTCTGGTGTGAAAAGGAAAGGGAGAAGGGGGAAGGGGAGGACAGAGGAAGCGGAGGGGAGGAGAGAGGGAGAAGAGAGAAAAAAGAGGACGAAAGAGTAGAAAAGGGAGGGAAGAGAGGGAAAGCAAAAGGAAAGGGAAAGAGGGAGAGAGGAAGAGGAAGGGAAAAGGGGAGGGAAAGGGGGAGACGGATGGAAAGAGAAAAGAGAAGGGAAAGAGGGAAGGGAAGGAGAAGAGCGGGAGAGGAAAAGGGAAGGGGAGTGGGAGGGGAGAGGAATTGGGTGGGGAAGGAGGAAGGGAAGGGCAGAGAGGGAGAGGAAAGGAGGAGAAGGGGAGGGGGATTGCGATCTTGGCCGGCTCCAGGGCCCAAGAGTAGAGCCGGGGTTAGGTGCGCCATGACCAAGAGGGGCTCACGAAGAGCAGAGGGGCGCCAAGGAGACGTCTCCTCGAACTTAGAACGTCAATGGCTCGGAACCCACCCGTCTGCGGAAGGGGAGCTGCGGCGGCGCCCAGTTTCTCTGCCGCGTTTCGCTCACAATTTATCATTATCCAATTTTTTTTTTCTTTCCCCTGGGTCTTTTCTCTCAGACGTTTCTTATCCCAAGCTGACAGCTAAATGAGGAATCACCCAGCCTACGTTCTCTATTTTGTTCTGAAATTAATTGTGTCGTGAAACACTGCCAAGTGGTTAGAGCCAGCGGGGACTGGCGGGCTGCGGGGCGCAGGCAGGGGGTGGGGGTGGGGTGAGGGGTGACCTGCTGCTCCAGGGTGATTTCATTCGCCTCTTCAGTGAAATCGAAAGGCTCTGACACCCCCTTTCTATCCTTCTGAATAGAGTGGAATCTGCGGAAGCTACTCACTATCTTTCCCTCCCTCCCTCCTTCCTTTAAGAGACAAAACGTGATATGGGAAGAATTGAATTCCTGCATCATTCTCTGGAGCACTGCAGAATTACTATTTATCAGCTTCAGCCTCAGAGGCCAGAGGTCATTCTGCCACTCCCTCGGCCTTTCACTAAGAAATTGGTCCTTGATAGGTATCACTCCCAGGAAACAGAAGCCACTGAACCGGTGTCTATGAACGTGAAGTACCGCGAAAGGGAAAGACGCTTGTCTTGCTGCTGGGCTGGAATCCAGCCATACCACATGCTCGCCGGGTGTGCCTTTGGACAAGTCATGACTCCTTTCTGGGGCTCAGTTTCCTCGCCTCTCAACATAGGAATGAAAACCGAGGCTTTGCATATTAGGATGTTGTGAGGGTCAAATAAAGTGATGGATATAAATGTCTTTGGACTCATAAAGTTCTCTAGTCGTAAACTATTAATAAGAATAATGACTAATTCCTTCCAACTGCTGTTTATCTATTTCTATGTCAGCTAGCATTTATATATTATTCTAGGCTTTGCAAAAAAAAAAAAAACAAACCAACTTTACAAATATCTATTTTTATCCTCACAACAATCCTGGGAGATGAATGTCTGATTTTACAGATGAGGAAACTGAGGCAAAAGCTAAATGACTTCTCTAGGGTCACAGAATTAGTGTCCGAGGTCAAATTTGAATGCAGGTCTTTCTGAGTCCAGGTAAAGTGCTCAATCGACTTCACCAGATAAGACCTTTGGGAAGTAGAGGTGAAAACTGAATCTTCAGTGTGAAGACTAGGTAGCTTTGAATCTCTCTGTGAGAATCTGTCCTAAGTGCTGTCCCTTCAGGATAGCTGAGAGGCAGAGGCTTCCTAGGTCCAGTGGCTGCCTCAGCACTCCCTCTGTGACTCATATTGGCTACTCCCATTACCTTGACCCAATTTTTGTGGGGAGAGAGACAAGGTATAGGGGTGTGTGTGTGTGTGTGTGTGTGTGTGTGTGTGTGTGTGTGTGAAGGAATTACTGACCCATTTCAGAAAGGGAAAATTTAGACAAAATATGGTTCTGAAGCTCATGTAGTTGAGAGAAGTGGGAAATGAGTCCAGATCTATTTTCTTTTGCTCCAGGGCCCTAACCATTACTCTTCCCCCACTTCCTGTTTCTTGTCCTCATCCTCCTCTCTGTCCTTGATGGTTAGCTAAGACTGATGTGGCCACCTGAGCTTCCTGGTGAGGAAGCAGACAGCAGCTGGGCCACAAGCAAGGGCTGAGCATGATGGTTGTCATGCTGGGGAAGGGTGATAATTTATTCTAATTGGCTTTGGCTCTGAGTTAGAAAACAAAATATGTGGCTGTTGCAGAAACTTCACAAAGGTAAGTCATTACCTCTGTCACTACCTATCTTCCCCCCTACCCCCCAAAACTCCCAATGAGTGACCAGGATTAGATTGGGAATTATTAGTTGGTGATATTAGGTACCTTTATTCGTCTCTTTGAACTTCACCTTTTCACATCTGTAAAATGGGTATGATAATACTTTGTATACAAAAGTTTGTAGAAGAAATGATAGAATGCAAGTACTGGAAGAACCCTTAGAACATGGAAAGTCCAAACTATAAGGGACTGTAGAATTTCAGATCCAGAAAAAATCTTAGAATGTAAGATGTTTGAATTGGAAAAGACTTTGCAAAAAAGAACAAAGAGGACAAAGCAGGAAGGCACTTTAGGACATCTCAGAGCTGGAGGGACCTTAGATATCATTTACTTCAACGTTCTTATTTGGTCAAGGAAGAATCTGGGACCCAAGGAGAGATGAAGAGGATCACTCAAGGACACCTCACCAGTGAGCTATGGGCTTGGAAAACTTGCATGTGAGTATTTCAACATCAAGGATGTCAGACTGGTATTGGCTGGTACATAACTGATGGAACACATTCAAAACACCTCCAAAGTGTTCAGCTGTCACCACAAGGGCTATCTCAGCACTGAGCCTCTCTCCCCATTTCTGTTCAGCTTTCACTGAGCTTCTGACCCCGGCAGCCTTTGATTGGCTTCACTTTGATCTTGGTGCTTGCCTCACTGTCTCCTCTGGGGACCACATTGAATTGAATAGCTTCAGACTTTACATTTCATTGCTTGTCTCCTCAGGCAGTATGCTTCTGTTTCTCCTTGTCTTCTCTGAACTTGGTTACCCCCATATCGATACATGCTATTGAACTTTAATTCACTTAAATAATTCAACAAGCATTTATTAAATTGCTCCTATGGGCAGGATAGTAGGTTCTGGGATGACCTACTTGAATTCCGGACAGCTATTCATGGCAAGTAAATGGAACTTGTGGCTGGCTGTGATTGGTAAATGCTTTCCGGGTTATAGAAGAGATAATGGTGGTGATTGTTACTTTGTGTTGTAATGGGTGTAGAGTATAGCTTTTGGAGAATGGAGTGTGGACAGAGAGGTAGTGTTGTGGTTGGAACCATGAATGAATGGTATCATTTTACAGGGATATGCTGGAGCCAGCTGGCACTGGCTTGGGAGACCTGATTGTTAAATATTTACTGTGGCATTTACATATTGGAAATCAGCAAGCATTACAAATAAGGGCTTTATTTAATGTTTTATAAATTGTCTACACTTAATAAAGCCCTGGAGAAAATGTCAAATATACAAGACTAAATTTAAAAGTATGTCATGCATACATTCCCCACCCCCTCCAGAGCCAGTTGTTAAACACTTAACAGCATACCCTTAGATGTGAGTCAGAGGGTGATAGAACAGTAGTAGTGAGTTAGTGAGGAAATGAATGGGAGAGAGTGATAATATATCTGGGTATAGAGTTCTGAGGTTCATGTGGTAGAGCCCTGGTAGCTTGGGAGTGAGTCTTGATTTGTGAGGATTCTGCTACTTGTGTGACCTTGGGCAAGTCATTTGACCTGCTCTGGACTTCAGATCCTTATTTATAACAAGAGGTTTGGTCCAGCTGACCTCTGAAGTTGGGGTTTAACTCTCTGGTTTATGATTCTAGGATCCCAAGGCAGCCCACTGCACATTTGGACAGCTCTGATTATTAGGAAGTTTTGCCTGTGACAGTGTCTGAATTCGCCCTTTTGTAATTTCTGTCAATTTCTCTTGGTTCTGCCCTTTGAGGCCAAACAGAACAAATCTAAACCTTCTTCCAATTCTTGATGACAGCTATTATATATACCCTCCTCTCCCCTTCTCCACCATCTTCTCTTCTTCACCTTAAACATTTTCCCTTTCTTCACTTAATGCTTATGTGGCATAGAGTCAAGGCACTTTACATCCTAGTTCTCCTTTCATTTTTGAGCTTCTCTGTGTCTTTGAAGGGGAGAGTTGTACAGGCTCTGCCTTGGAGAGGGAGAGAGAGAGGTGGGAGGCAACTGGGGCTCTTGTCATTTCTCCTGAGCAATGGAAACAGCTGGTGGGGGGAGGGGGGGGGACATGGAGAGGCTTGTACTGCCTGTCATGGAGGAAAGAACTCTGTGAGGCTGGGCCTGTGGACTTGAGCCTGTCCCCCTCCTCAGTCACTCTGCTTGTCTTCTTTGTGAATGGCTAATGCATTCCAAGCAGTGGGAGAGAGATGTAAAACTAATCCACGCTCTAATAAAAACAGCCTCCCGATTAAATATGTATGAACACATATTGATTTGGGGATTAAACAGAAAAGAAAATTGAGCCTGTAATTGAGCCTGGGAACATGTACAGGGCAAGATTCTCAGCTTACTTTCCCAAACACACCTGCCTGATCCTGCCTGGTTGGGGGAGGGTCTGGGCAGGTGCAAAGGCCACTCCATCCAGGCGGCTGATTGAAGATGGGCCTGGGGACTTCTGCTACTCATACTCCTGGTGAGCCAGCACATGAAGAGAACAGAAAACAGCAGGTAGTGGTCCATCAGTGGGAATTTAGTGTTGTTACCTCCCCAAGCCAACCTATAGAAGAAAGTGGCTAGAGACTTCCAAATTGGTCCCTTGGTGTTCATCTATCTGCTGGAGCCTGGTCATCAGATTTTAAGGCCCTGAGTCACTTACTCTTATTACCTAAAGGCTATGGAGCTATTTGTTAGGTGTAGTTAAAATAAAGCAAAGCAAAACTCTTAGAGACTTATTTTCCTGATTTGTAAAATAATGCCATTGGACCAGAAATTCTCTAAAGTTCCTTCTTAATCTAGTATTATAGCTTTGGGGATTCTCAGGTCTGAAATTCTATGTCCTATGTTTGGAGAAATTTTTTTTTCTCACTCTCATGTTCTAGTTTCCAAGGTCCTTTCCAAATCTGGTGTTTTGTGTTCTAGGGCCCCTCCCAGCTCTGACATCCTGTGCTCTAAGGCCCCTTCCAGTTCTGACATTCTCTGTCCTAAAACCCCTCTCACCTCTGACTTTCTGTGTCCTAAGGCTCTTCTCAGCTCTGACATCTTGCGTTCTAAGGTCCTTCCTAGACAAGGAGTTTTTAATCTTTTTGGTGTATCATGGAACCCTTTGGTAGTATGGTAAAGTCTATTGTAACAGCAAGCACCCTAGCATCCCCAGGATGACTGCTAGCACAGGTTCTTTGATCTGCTTTTCTAAAGGAAAGCAACTCCAAAAGGGTTACCAATCTCACTTTAATCAAACATATCATTTACCTAGTTCAGGGGAAAAAGTCAGCACTCTGAACTTCAGAGAATACAAACAGGAGTTATAAGCAGACAAAAAGATTACAGATAGAGAAAATAACAATTTAACAGACAGGGCTTCTAGCTGTCAGACTATCACATGCCTACATAGTTAGTTACTGGAGAGAGAAGCACCAATGTCTGGGTTTTCAAAGCTGGGTGCTCAACGGCTGCGCAGAGTCTCATCTGGCCAAGTCACACAACTCTTCCCAAAGTGTGCCCCAAAGCAAAACTTCACATCAGGGCATATATAGCCTTTTTCAGGTCAGTGAACATCACAATCCTTGTGACTCACTGCCCAATTACAAAGTAACAAGGTGTGAACCTTCCTGAAAAACAAGCCTCCCCTAAACAAGCTTCTCCTGTTGGGCTCCACTCTACCTTTCAGCAAACCCCTTCCACCACAAGCTCCATGTGACCACATTCAGCCTTTTAAGGGGCAGAGTATATTTTCAAATCAGGGAAGGTCCTCAAATTCACTTAGGCTTATTAAGGAGCAGGGAAGATCTTCAAATTGCCATTACCATTGCAATCCCTTCTCAGAATGGCGTTTGTAAAGCATATAAAATAAAATACATCAGATCCTAAAGGAAACCAACAATATTGGAAAATAGTTACCAAAATACATTTTAGAAGTTCATGGGTCTAAGGGTGAGAGCTCCTGAGACACATTGATAGGCAGATATGACATTCACTAATCACTCTGTGCGTGCTAGGCACTGCGCTCAGTTCTGAGGCCACAAATGCAAGCCAGAAAGCCAGTCCTTCCTTCAGAGAGAGAGCTTCTATTTTAGCAGCGTGGGACGATGCCTGAGAGGAGGCTGAAAGTGAGAGGGGGCGCGTAACCGGGCTGGGATGAGGTGGCTGTGGAGGATGCGGAGAAGACCAGGGCGAGTAGGGGTAGGAATGAATGCATCCAGAATGGTCGAGGCCCCTCCAAAGATGGTGGTCAGGGTTAGGGGGAGAATTCTCCAGAGTGGGAATGTGACCAATGAGGAAAGCAAGTCATGATGTTCACCTAGACCCAGCACATAAGCATGAGGAAGAACTGAGTCTGGAGGCTGGGGGCAGGAACCTCTCAACAGAAGTACAGTTTTGCAGTCAGCACAGAGAGGGGTCAGAGGGGCATAGGTTTGGAGCTGGAAGGAGCATGGAGTGCATCAAGTCTACTTTCTTCATTTCCTTTTTGAAGAAACTCATACCTAGAGTGATTGATTTCTCCGCCCAGGGTCATACAACTAGTGTCTGAAGCTGGATTGGAACTCAGGTTTTCCCGATTCCAAGTCTAGTACTCCAAATGAGAAGTATGAAAGAACCCTGCTTGGGCCATGGAACTACCCCAGGGAATCTTAGAATCATCAAATATTAGAGCTACAATAAGGGAACTTAAAATCTTTGGGCTTCAGTGTTTTCATCTGAAAAATGGGGTCAATAATGCTTGTATTACCTACTATGTAAGGCTGACATAAGAATCAGATGAGATAGTGGATGTGAATTGTAGATAAATATAACATGGCAGAGGGGAGGAGAGAATCTTGGAGTTGGGGCTGGAGATATGGAATCAATTACTTGCTCTGGATCTTGGACAAGTCACTTAATCTTTTCTGAGCTTTAGTTTCTTCATCTGTAAAATAAGGATTATATGCTTGTATTGCCCAGCTCACTGGGGAGGAAGACCAGAGGAAGATGCTATGAGTTGTAAATCTTCAGAGAAATAGCTTGTTCTTATTGTTGTTATTTTGTTAAAGGTTACCCTTGCCTCTAGGCTCTGAGGCATGATTGTCCCGATCTGTGGGGAGCTGGACCAGCCCATCCCTGGCAGGTAGATGTCTCAGGTCCTACCCTACTCCTTTGAATTCTGTCTATGTTACCTATGGGTGAATGTCTATGCCAGTGCATCCGTCATAACCTGGGAGCTCCTTGGGGGATAGACACTCAGAAGGATCTGATCAACTGGTAAGGGCTCTGCTGTGTTGTTTTTTTTTTTTTCTTTTTTGGTAGAGCTGCTGGGGGATGTTGATGATTATTTGTAAATTTAGACCCATCCCCTGCTCTACATCATCTGGAAAAGGAAGCCAATTCACAAAAAGAATGATTGTTTTAAAATCTTCCATCTCCTGCCTCCTCAACCTTGTACAAGCTGTGTACTGGAATGATGGACTCATTTTTCATCTTTGTCCCTCAGAATCTTCCTCCTTCTTTGAGGCTTAGTTCAGGGTTCACCTCCTCCAGGAAACCTTACTTGATCCCTCCCTCCTCTCCCCAGTTGTTATTAGCATTCTTTCCCTCCTTGAATTATCTTGTGTTTGCCTACCTATATACCTGATGAGGCATCAGAAGAGGATGTCAGTGGGGGAGCTAATTGATAAAGATGAAAATAAACCCTTGTCTTTCTACAGCATTTTTTAGTTTTCAAAGCATTTTCCCATAAGCTCATAGATGTAGAACGGGAATGGAGCTTAAAGGTCACCTTGTCCAATCCCTAGTTTTACAGAAAAGGAAACAAAGGTCAGGACGGGCAAAGTGCTTTTCCCAAGATGGCAGCACTGGGATTTGAATCCAGGTCCTCGGATTGCAAGTCCCCTGGCCATTCCATGGCACCCAGCTGCTTCCCTTAATTCATTTTAATGATTCAATAGTCTCATGAGATGAGTAGTGGAGGGATTATTACCTCTACAGGTGAAGAAACAGCAAGTGGCAAAGAGGTAGCTTTGCTCTCAGATGTTCTGGTCCCTAGGATGGGCTTCTTTCCATAGCTCCTCCAGAGAGACCACAATAGGAAAGTCTGAGCTTTCCTGGATAACCCCTTAGATTGCTACTTAAGGGCAGATCCTCTGAGACAAACTTACTCCTGACCTGTTGTTGTTGTTCAATTGTTTCAGTTGTGTCTGACTCTTTGTGACTCCATTTGGGGTTTTCTTGGCAAAGATACTGGAGTAGTTTGCTATTTCCTTCTCCAGTTCATATTACAGATGGGTAAACTGAGGCAAACAGGGTTAAGTGACTTGCCCAAGTCACACAACTATTAAGTTTCTGAGGTAGGATTTGAACTCAGGTCTTCCTGACTCCAGGCTCACCACTCTGTCCACTGCACCACCTAGCTGCCCATTCCTGATCTGTATCGAATGTAAAGATGTTACTGCCAGGGAGCAGTGCAAGAGTGGCTGCCCTGTCACCATTTCTCCCACCCAGAGCCTCCCCCAGGATTCTGTCTTCTCCAGCTTCTTGCCTCAAATAACATACCCAAGTCCTTACCTCTAGGTTATGGTACAGGATAAAGAACTCTGGACTGGGAGCTAGGAGACCCAAGTTTGAGTACCAACTTTCTTACTAATTCTATTATATGAGACTAGTATTTTCCTCTTTCTGGGCCTCAGTTTCTCCATCTTTATTGGGAAGAAGTTGGAAGTGGTCTTTGGATTTCTTTCTAGCTGCAAGTGTCCTTGAGTTAGTGTAGCATAGTGGAAACAATAATGTATTTGGAGTTAGAGGATAGCAGTTCAAATCTTAGCTCCCCCACTCTCTGCATGGGCTACCTTGAATACTTAGCCTTTCTGGGCCTCAGCTTCCCCATCTGTAAAATTTGAGAATTAGATTAGATGGCCTTTCATATCACTTCCAGCCTGATTTCTGTGATGCTCTATGATGGAGACTTAGAATGAATGAAATACTAGTTCAGTTCAGAGACTGTCTAGGCATTCTTATTTCATTTCAGGTAGAGTCTCCTTTTTTCTCCCAATTCCTTAATGTCTCCTCCTCTTGAGGGACACCAGTAAATCACCTGAAAGGCCACTTGGGTTTGGAAGGTTCTATCTATGATGAGGCAGTCACAGGGATGTACTTATTCCCATTGAAGTTCTATTTGCCACCCCCCGGAAGGACTGGAGGGCTGAGGGGCTGCCTGCTCAGAAGGCAGCTGAATCTTTGGGGCATCAGAGCTTACTGTGGACAGTAACCCTGAAAGAGAGCGGTGAGTCATTCCACTCCCAGGGCTGCCTTGGAGAAACCATGCCTCCCTCTGCTTTGTGGTAGGGCATTCCTTTCAGAGAGGAGCCATCAATCTTCCCTTAGGCAGACAGGTTTGCTTGCTCTGTCAGACTACCCAGACCCCAATTCAGTCTGTCTCTCTTTGAGCCTAATTCCCCACCATCTTCTTTTCCCCTTTGGAGGATTCTTGGTTCCTAAACTCTGAGACTGGGACCAGATGAAGTTCAAAGGTCCCAAGCTTCTATCCTGAGAAGCAACATAGCATAGGGAAAAGAGTCCTGTCCTGGGAGTCAGAAAACCTGGGTCTTATATTGGCTTTGTCACTAACTTAGCATGTGACCTTGGGCAAGTCTCTTTCCTTTTCTTGATGCCATTTTCCTTTGCACAATGAGAAGGTTAGACGAATCAGGGAATCCATGAACTCTGGTGGGAAAAAGATTCTATCCTTTTTTTCTTCCTCACTAACTTCTAACTAAAATTTAGCATTTCTTTTCCTAATTATGAAGGTAAGTTGTTATTCAGTCATGTCTGACTCTTTGTGACCCTATTTGGGATTTTTTTTTTTTTGCAGGGGGAAGGCAGGGCAATTGAAGTTAAGTGATTTGCCCAAGGTCACACAGCTAGTAAGTGTAAAGTGTCTGAGGTTGGATTTGAATCCAGATCCTCCTGATTCCAGGGCCAGTTCTCTATTCTCTGAGCCACCTAGCTGCCCCTATTTGGGATTTTCTTGGCAAAGATACTGGAGTGGTTTGTCAGTTCCTTCTCCAGTTCATTTTACAGATGAGGAAACTGAGGCAAATAGAAGTAAGAGACTTGCCCAAGGTCACGTAGTTAGTGTCTGAGGTGGGATTTGAGCTGAGTTCTTCATGACTCCAGGCCTGGTGCTCTATCCATTGTGCTACCTTGTCCCCTGCTCTGGAAGAGCTCTCATTATAATGTGGGAGAAAACACACAAAAGGTTAAGAATCCCTGTACTACAAGATTCATAAGGCCTCCTTTTGAACTGAAATGGTCTGTCTACATGCTTGCCATCCTCCATTCTTCCCAAACTGACTGCCTGGGCCTCAGTAACTAGCCTTGCTGTGGCCTCTGCATAGTGCTGGGGCAAAACATGAGAGCCTCAGAGGAGGGAGGAAAACCCCTAGAATCCCACTGTGGTGTCTAACTCATCTTTCATTTCATTAAGAAATAGTTGGTAAATATTGAAGCCCCAGAGCCTCCCAGTCAACATCGGCCTCTCCCTGTGCTTATTAAAGCAATGAGTTAATTTCAACAAGGGCACGTTCATTCTCCAGAAGCCGCTTCTATTTTGGCCGTGATTAAAAGAATGAATCAGAGCGAGGACAGATACTTCTCTCCAGTGAGGGCTAGGGGGTCTAACCAAGCAAGGCAAAGGAAGGGTGGAGGAGTGGAGAGCCAAGAAAACCCAGGGACTCCGCAGTGTTGGAGTCTAGACGCGGCACAGTTGTGCCCTTTGCTTAGACTTGTCTGGCCTGGAGGCAATGGCCTTGGTGTTCTAGGGATGGGAGAAGGCAATGGTGGTAGTGTTCTTCATGCATTCAGCAATGGTGACATTACTTAGGCATCCAACCACAGGGTCAAAGACCTAGAGATAGGAGGGGCCTAAGACAGCTGAAGAGGCTAAAGCCCAGGGAAACTGTCACTTGTACAAGGTCACCAGAGTCAAGTCAATGAGCACTTATTAAGTGCTTACTGTGTATGCAGGAACTGCAATAAGCCCTGGGGATACACAGAAAGACAAAAAGTCCCTGCCTTTAAGGAGCTCACAGTCTAATGGGAGAAACAATCACAAACAACTGTGTGTAAACCCATTGCAGACAGGATAAATTGGAGATAATCTCAGAAGGAAGGCACTAGCCTCAAGGGAGGTCAGGAAAGGCTTCTTAGAGGAGGGGTGAGTGTAGCTGAGACTTGAATACATTGTCAGAGCCTGCATTTGAAACCAGGTTCAAGTCCAGCATTCTCCACTGCACCACACAGCCTCAATCATGGCCTTCTGTAGACCTTCAGACACGATGGTGCTGCTCAGGCATCCCACCTGCCCTTCATTATTAACCTTACGCGGATGGAAAAAGACTATAGACAAAAGAAGTAATTAGTTGTTTTTGAGTAAGCAATGATTAGGCAGCTGGATGGTTCAGTAAATAGAACAGCAGTGGCAGAGTCAGGAGGACGTGAATTCAAATCTGGCTTCAGACACTTATTAGCTGTGTGACCCCGGGCAAGTCCTTGCATCCTTTTTGTCTCAGTTTCCTCAACTGTAGAATGAGCTAGAGAAGAAAGTGGAAAACCACTCTAGTGTCTTTGCCAAATGGGATCACAGAGAATCAGACACAACTGAAGTGACAGCAGCCCTGTTCACTTCGTCTGAGAATCAGTATGAGGACTAGAGCTGCTAAGAGTTTCCTGTGCCTCTAATCTATCAAACCTGTTGTCTTGTCTTTAAATTGTTAGGATCATAAATCCCAATGTAATTCAACAAAGATTCAAGTCGGTTGACTCCTCCACCAACGTCCTTCTGCAAGGTCATCTTGGGCTCAGGAAGGTGATCCTGCCAGTGGAGCAGCTTGTAGCAAGGTAGAAAGGCTTTGCAGGTGGGCCTGTGTGCCAGATGTCCAAGGACCAGCCTAGCTCACTTCAGACAGGATCATTCCCCAGGCAGAGTGCATACATGCAGAGGGATGTCAGGGTCATCTCAGCAACTGAGAGGCCATCCCCTGTGCTGTAGAAGGACTGTGATCTGTGTGACAGGAGGAAGTACCCGGGCCATTGGAATCACAGAGTTGAAGTGCACACAGCACATTCTAATGGCCCCTTCTGGAAGGAGTTGGAAGGACTGAGCTCTTAGGAAGCTGACAATCTAATATCCACTTCATTTCAGCAAATAGTATTAAGTGTATTCTAAGATGAGTATGCTCTAGGCACTACTGTATGTAAGGTGCCATAATTGTTTATGCTGTAAGTAGACTAAATAAATGCATATACACATGTGTGTTTATATATACATATATACACATACATCTACACACTGACACACACATAGACATGCACACATACACACATATACACACACACACAAATATATGTATACACACACGTATGTGTGTATATATATATATGTGTATACACACACACATATTCTCCTGAGGTGGCACAGTTAATAGAGCACTGATCCTGGAGCCAGGAAGACTCATCTTACCGAATTCAAATCTGGCCTTAGACACTTTCCTAGCTATGTGACCCTGAGCAAGTCACCTCATCCCATCTGCCTCAGTTTCCTCATCTGTAAAATGATCTGGAGAAGGAAATGGCAAACCACTCCTGTATCTCTGCCAAGAAAACCTCAAATGGGGTCACAAAGAGTTGGACAGGACTGAAAAATGACTGAACAACAACAAATACTGTATATTACATGTAACACATGTATGATAAATGTATGTATATATTTTTAGATATATCTTCATGCATTCATTTCTATGTCACGTGATGCAGTCTATATGAAGTTGCCCTCCTGACCAAATTGCTTAACTGTTTCTGTGGTTCATGTGTGAGTGCAGAGCCCTGATGAGAGAGAGTCACACCTTTCTTACCTAATAAATTTCTTTCTAAAACTATTTCAGATTTTGAGGTTTGTTTCTGAGGTCTTTGCCAACCCCAAGTTTCTAGGTTCTCCTTGTGAAGGAGGCATCCTTGATCATTTTTGTGTCATGGGAAACTAATGTTTCTATGGCTTGCTTGTCAGAATCATGTTTTTAAATGCATTAAATAAAGTACATGGGATCACTGAGGAAATCAATGAGATAAGAACACCGTTCTCAAAATATTAAAAAATCAAGTTTACAGCCTCAGACTAAGAATTCTAATTTAGGGCTATAAAAATGTGCATACCCTTTGACCCAGCAATACCACTTCTAAGACTGTATACCAAAGAGATCATAAAAATGGGAAAAGGACTCACATGTACAAAAATATTTATAGCAGTTCTTTTTGTGTTGGCAAAGAATTGGAAATTGAGGGGATGCCCATCAACTGGGGAATGGCTGAACAAGTTGTGGTGTATGAATGTAATGGAATACTATTGTGCTATAAGAAATGAGGAGCAGGCTGACTTCAGAAAAACCTAGAAAGACTTATATGAACTGATGCTGAGTGAAATGAGCAGAACCAGGAGAACATTGTACACAGTGACAGCCACATTGTGTGATGACTTACTTTGATAGATTTAGCTCATGCAGTGCAAGGTTCTGACACAACTCTGAAAGTCTCAAGATGGAAAATGCTATCCACATCCAGAGAAAGAACTATGGAGCCTGAATGCAGACTGAAGCCAACTATTTGCTCTCTTTTTTTTGGTTTTGTTTTGTTTCTTCTTTCTCGTGGTTCATGTCATTAGTTCTAAATCTTTACAACACGACTAATGTGAGAATATGTTTAATAGGAATGTATATGTAGAGCTTATATCAGATTGCATGCTGTCTTGGGGAAGGGGGAGAAGAGGGAGGGTGAGAAAATTAAAAACTCAAAAGCTTGTGGAACTGAATGTTGAAAAGAAAAAAATAAATTAATTAATTTTAAAAAGAACTTCTTATTTAAAGAATTGGGCAGATCTTCTATGAAGAAATGATAAAGATGAACAAGAATCACATTAAATTAAATGAATAATAATGAGGATAATAAGCATAATTAGTAGCAATAGCTAGCATTTAAATGGTGCTTTGAGGTTTACAAAGGACTTTCCGTGTTATCTAATTTGAGCCTCACAACAACTTTGTGAGGTTGGTGCTATTATTATCTCTATTTTACAACCGAGGAAACTGAGGCAAACAGAAATGAAGTGACTTGTCCAGGATCACACAGTTTGTAAGTGTCTGAGACTGGATTTGAACTTGGGTCTTCCTGAATTCAGGTCTGGTGTCCTATCCATTGTGCCACCTAGCTGCTAGTATGAGTTGTAGTTTGCACTGGTGGACAAAGTACCCATAGAGCCAGGATAACGGAGCCATCAAAACATAGATGATGTCAGGTAGGCTGTGCTGAGAACTGGGCATACAAAAATGAAAAAGATAGTTCCTGCCCTCAAGGAGCTTATCTCAAAGAGGAGGTGGAGTATGATATGAAGACAGATAAGTACAATATTAAGAAGAGCATGATGAGTGTAAAGGAGTGATTCAGGAGATGTGTTCTAAGGGGGAGAGGCTACTTGGAGCTGAAGGAGGGCTGGGGAGAAGTAGGAGGGCTTTCTGGAGGAGGTGGCACTGAAGCTAGACTGGGAAGGAAGAAAGA
Source organism: Pseudochirops cupreus (assembly GCA_028627135.1). Classification (NCBI taxonomy): domain Eukaryota; kingdom Metazoa; phylum Chordata; class Mammalia; order Diprotodontia; family Pseudocheiridae; genus Pseudochirops; species Pseudochirops cupreus. Next base: position 123,457,947 of record CM053582.1, read on the forward strand.
AAGATCTCAGCAGGTGGAGATGAAGAGAGAAAGGCATTCTGGGCACAGGCAATTTTATAGGGAGTACAGGACAGGATTGTCCCATTTGGCTATATCATAGACTGTGTGAAGGGAAATAATGTAAAATCAGTGTTGGAAGTGTGGTTGCTCCATTATATTGTTCAGAAAATTTATTAACTACTACACTGTTTAAATATAACTAGTAGTTCTTTGAACCTGAATGTTGCCCTGACCTCTTAACATTCCTGGAATGTTGAAGATGGCTATAAGGGATTTTGGGTTCCCCCAGGTCCTGGATCTACATCTAGGTCTCGGGTTGGGTCCTCCCAAGCTTGCACTTTGGTTTTGCCCCAATTTTACTGAATCCATTACAAAAGAGGAGGGAGTGGGATAAGTTGACTTGACTGCTTGCTGAGAATGTTGCAGAGGGGGTTCTCTTAGGAGTACAGCTGGGATCAGATGGCAGCTGAGCTTCCTTTCAGTGATGAAATTCTGAGATTAGGAAATCACTTCCATGAGGCTGGGGCTGGGAAGGGTCAGCATTAGGAAAGACTTTCTGGAGGAGGGGGCCCCTGAATAGGAACCCCAAGGGCCTAGGATCATAGGATTTAGAACTGGGAGGGATGTAGCTCATACGTAGACCAACTCCCTCAATTATTATAGATGAGGAGACTGTGAGAGTTCAGGTGATTGGCTCTCAGGCACATGGCAGCAGAGGTGAAATTTGAACTTGGGCCTTTCCCCTTCAGATCTTTCCATCACTGCATGGTGGAGTGGATAGAGTTCGAGACTTGGTGTCTGGAAGAAATGGATTTGAATCATGCATCTGACTTTTTAAAAAAAGGTTAGTCATTGCAGGCAAGTTCTCTCTGGTCCTCAGTTTCTCCATCTGTAAAATGGGGTAAAAATATTACTTGCGTGTACTTCGATGGGGCATTGTAAAGATCAAGTGAGATGATGCATGACAAGTGCTTTGCAAACTTTAAAGTGCTGGATTTCTCATATATATGTATATATATGTATATATATACACACCTATGTATGTATGTATGTAAAATTGTTATTGTTGTTATTATATTAGGTGCCTCTCACTGTGGAGATGATCAGACCGGTCTATTCTGAGCACTGGGACTGCCTGGGCCAAGGCATCGTATCATCCGTAGAATCTTAGAATCATCACATCCAAAGACCCGAGGAGGCCCCAGGGAGATCACGCTGGCCATCCCTCCTATATCTAGGGAGCTTGGCCCTAACCAGAAGGGGTGAGGGAAGGAGAGAAGGAAGCTCCTTTTAGAAAACAGTGAACTCCTGCTCTCTGCCTCTAACATTGCCTTCCCTCTCCCAGTACACACAGCTGAGGGAACAAAATAAGATCTTTGGAGAGCAGGTGGGCAGGCCTTCCCAAGCCAAACCTGCCATATTTCCTCTTGGCAAGGCCACTGTGAGTGAGTCCAGGGGGAGGATCCCTGCTTTCCTCATCCTTCCTCAGTCCAGGCTGCTCTACAGAAGCTGGCCAGTCTCCATCCCTTTGCAGTGGCTTTGAAATCTCTTGGCATTTTCCAATTTCCCAGGACCACCCACCTGGCAAAGGGAAATAACATTCCATCATTTCTACACCCCTGGGTAATGAGGCCCCACAAAGGTGATGAATGGGCCATGTGCGGCTCCTTGATACTGGCGAATGTCAGGATTCAGTTCAACAGATCATTCCCTAATGGGAATGCAAAGATATTTCTGCAATGGGGGTGGAGGGGTGGGATGGGGAGAAATCCCCTCCTCTCTACCCCCACCCTCCACCCCTCCACCGTCACATACTGTTCCAAAGGGCGGTTTGCTAATTGCTGCCTTGTGATTTGGTCCAGAAAATAATTAGCAGGGCTCTTCCTTTGATTTTCTGCAGCTGCAGATAAAGTAGCTGAAATGGTGTGTACAGGAGAAGGGGGAGTATTCAGCCTTTCCCTAGTTTTTTACAGGGGTAGAATTTCCTGAAGGTTGTGTGGTACAATGGGACGAGCCCTGGATGGGGAATCAGGGGACCAGATCTCCAGTCCCATCTCTGCCCATGTTACCTTGGGCAAGTCTTTTCCCTGCTCCAGTCTCACTTTCCTCATCTGTGAAATGATGATCTCAATGGTCTCTCCTGGCACTAATGCTTTGTGTTCTAAGGCTCCCTCTAGCCCTGACATTCTATGTTCCAAGGGATCTTCCAGTTCTGGAATTGTTATGGGGGTCCTGACATTCTGTGGCTCCTGGGCTCTGTTGGACTCAGTTTCCATAGATTTAAACAGTGTAATAATTAATAAGTTTCCTGAACAATGTAATGAAGCATCCATAATTCCAAGACCGATTTTATATTATTTTGTTTCATGTAATCTATGATCCAGCCAAATTGAAGAACTATCTGAGATACAAGGGGGGAAGGGGCTGGAGGAAGCGGGGGCTAGGGGAGAAGAGGGGCAGTCCTGGTTGGTTCCTCAGGAGGCTGAGGTTCCTACAGTGAAGGAGGCCATGGCTAAGTCAGAAGATTAGAAGAGAATAAGGGAGATGCTGCTCATTTTCACAGACTCAGGTACAACACCTTAGTTTCTGTTTCCTGTCCTTCTACTTAATTCTGCAAGGACATCCCCTACCTGAATGGAGAGTTAGCAAGGGAGGAGCTGAAGTGCCAGGGTGGAAGTTTACTGTCTCTTTCCGGAGTTCTCCCATGGCAGAGACAGGAGGGACCCCAAAAGACATCTAGGCCAATGGAGCAGATACCCCTTCTGTTAAATCTTGGAATATGTTTGTTACTGTTCAGTCATGACCCCATTTAGGGTTTTCTTGGCAAAGATACTGGAGTGATTTGCCTCTTCCTTCTCCAGCTCATTTTACAGATGAGAAAACTGAGGCAAACAGGATGAGGTGACTTGCCCAGGGTCACACAGCTTTTAAGTGTCTTAGGCCAGATTTGAACTCAGATCTTCCTGACTGAAGACCTAGTGCTCTATCCACTGTACCAAAAGATGTCATCCAATTTAAGAGTAAAGCAGAATAGACCCTAACTGTCCTAGGGACTGCTTCTGCTTGATCTCAGAGGATAGACCTAGGCCAATGAGGCTGAAGTTAAGAGGAAGACTCTGGAGCAGCATAGGAAAGAGTTTCCTGCCAATCAGAGCTGTCCAGATGTCAAAGGGTTTGCCTCACAAGATAGTGAGCTCTCTGTCACTGGAAGCATCCAAATCAGTTGGATAGCATTTTAACTTGCTGATGGCTAAAATACATCTCGAAGGAAGAGAAACATTCTATGAAACAGAGGTGAAATATGAATGTATTTCAGGTTTGGAGAAGGGGAGAGTTGGGGTGGCCTGTGTAGGCGATAAATTGCTGTGAGGAATAAAGAGAAAGTCAGTTTGGCTTGACTAAAGAATGTAGCAGGGGGAGCGGTATACAGTTAGGTTGGAAAGACAGGTGAGGGTTGGAGCCAGAGGACAAAGTTAAGGGTCAAGAGGGTCCAACCTCCTCCTGGTCAATCTCAAACCACAAAGCTGGAGGCCACATGCCCCAGGAGGGAGAAGAGGAAAGGAGGGAAGAGAAGAGAATCAGAGAAAGATAGAAGAAAATAGAGGAAGGGAAAGGAGAGAGAGAGAGAGAGAGAGAGAGAGAGAGAGAGAGAGAGAGAGAGAAGGGCAATGTCTGGGTGCAATTTTTGTTGAATATTTTGATTGAGTGTGCCTTGGAGGGAGTGTTACAATATTCAGCACATCCAAATACAGATGTTCCTCAGGAGGGAGGGTGGCAGAGTACAAAGTATGCTGGATTTGGAGTCAGAGGATCTGGGTTCAAATCCAGCCTCTGCTACTTACTATCTGTATGACCTTGGGCAAATAACCTCACCTCTCTGGGCCTCAGTTTCCTCATCTGTAAAATGAGGTGATTAGACTTGGTGACCTTGAAGTGCATTCCAGCTCTAACCCTATGGTCTTATGATGTCATTCACAGTACTCTGTGTACCCTAACATAATGTTACTCTCATTGTTTCACGTGCCTTGACAGATCCTCCTCATAGTTACCCACATACTCTAACGTAATTGTGACAGTACTCAGTGCAGTCCCACATGGGTGTGACTTATGATGCTCAGTGTACAGTAACACAGACATGGTGTGTGATACCCTGAGAATTTTAATGTTCCTCATGTTATCTAGTATGTAGTAAATACGGATATTACTCTACATGCCCTAATATGGACGTGACTTCTACTATAACTCATTATTCCCTTTGATGTGCCCTAATATATGTGTTATTTGTTCTCATGACATCATGTACCATAGCTCCGATTTTATTCAAAGTACACAAATGTGCATAGGATTCACATTCTTCCCTATTCCCCTGCCAGGATGTTCTAAACAAGCAAAGAAAGTGTATGTACATTAAACTTGCATGCATGAGTGTCCTGGGTATATGTTGGTGGAGGGGGGTTGAGATTGGTGGACTTGAGGGCCAGAAGGGGAGAAAGCTCAGCCAAGCAATCAATTGGTCAAGAAAGATTTGTCAAGGACCTACTATGTGCCAAGCACCTACTGTGTGCCAAGCACTATGTTAGGGTGCTGGGGATACGATGACAAAAATTAGATAGTCCCTGGCCTCATGAACCTTCCGTTCTATCAGTTAGGTCTCTTACTGACTTTGGGAAGCAAGTTGTAAATGATGGATGGAATCTGTGGTCTGTTTTCCACCAGGCATGGGGAAAGGGTTGGCTTTGCCAAGTTTGACAAGATTCTGGGCTGGTCTTTGGATTCTGAATTGGGCTCCAGGCTCTTGGGGAAATTTTGGGTTGATTGAGCTAGACTAGGCTATGGATGCTGAGTTAGACTTTGGACTCTGGGCTGGGCAGAGGTCCTCACTGCAGTACAATTGGCTACAGTCGTGAGCTTCCAATTCCTCTGCACAAGAATTAGCAGGTACCGCAGTGAGGGAGGAAGCAAATTTATGAATTGTCTTGTTCTCTTGTCCTGTCTTCCCTCTCATTTTTTCTTAAAGGGCTTTCTGATGACAGGATCCTTATACCATTTAATTTCTATCAGCCCTTATATTTCATCAGCAGCAAACATTTATTACAAATAATAATTTATCCCACAGGCACAGAACTTTACGGTTTACAAAGCTCTTTCCTATCTATTAGAATGTTTGATCCTAATGACCTCCCCGTGAAGCAGGCAGGTCAGCAAATATTATCTGCATTGGAAAGAATGTGGGATTTGGAGTCTCAGGATCTGAGTTTGAATTCCCTTTCAGTCTCTTACAACTTATGAGAACCAGGACAAGTGACTTCATTTCTCTGTACCTCAGTTTTCCCATCTATAAAATGAGGAGATTGGACTAAATGACCTCTAAGGTCCTTGCGTGCTTGTATGATCTTGTGATTCCCATTTTGCAGAGGAAGAAACAATTCCAGAGAAGGGAAGTAACCTAATCAAGGTTGGTAAGCATAGGTTAACAGATATATTGACATCTCTGGTTCTTTGGTTCCTACCTTCCAGGACTTGGGAAGTCTTTGGCTTATTCTTGTTTTCTCAGGAGAGTTTTGATTGAGTTAGAATCCTGGTTCTAGGCAAGCTTCCTGCCTTCCTGGGAAGCTGTATGGCTAAAAGTTAAATGAGATGCATGAAGCCGACCCCGATGGATGGTGAAGGATGGTGGTGACAGGCCCCTAGCCATAGGTCATGTTGATATTTTCACAGCAGCTTTCCATTCTTATTACATTTTGATGGATGGAGAAAGTAGGGATTTTTATCGTAATCTTACCCCTGCCTTAAACTGCTAATTCATGCCCTGCTTCCTTCTTCCATTTTGTTTCTACAAATTCAGTCAAGTGTTGATGAAATGAAGATTTAATATCTAGCAGGAAGAGGAGACGCATTGATGTGAAAGCATTAGCTGCAGCAAGGTTTTTTTCCACCACTATTCATATCAAGTCAGTCTAATGACTAAAATGCCTTGTTTTTTTTTTTTGTAGGTTTTTGTTTTTTGTATGTTCACTTCAGGATCTCTTCTCTAGTAATAATAGGGACATAGTGGGGTCCTTAGCCTTCTTGACCTTTCTCCAACATTTGACACTGCTGACAGCCTCTGTCTCCTAGACACTCTCCTCCCAGGGTTTTCATGACACAGAGCTTTGTTGATGTTGATGTGTCTTCTACCTCTCTGACCACTACATCTCAGTCTCTTTGGCTGGATCATTACCCTTGTCTCATGCCTCCCCCCATCCCTACTCATGAATAGGTATGCAGAAAGACTCTGTCTGGGGTTCTAATTCTCTTTTCCCTTTCTGCACATACATTCTCTTGGGTATCTCCCTTGCTATCAGTTCTATGTAGATGATTGCCAGATATATACCTATCCAGGCCCATATCTGTTCCCTGAACTGTTCCTGAAGACTCAACTGATTATTGGACATATCCAGTTGGATGTCATGTAAGCATCTAAAATAGAACTTGTCATCCATCCCATAGACTCTTCCCTCTTCCTAACTTTCCTATTTCTGTCAAAGGTGCTATCTTCCTTTTGATCACCCAGAGTCATGATCCTGTTCATATTTTCCACTCTTTCCTCTCCCCCATCCCTCCCATTCAATCAAGATGTTGCCATGTCCATATATCTACTTCATATATTTTGTAGTCATCTCATTCTTTTCTCTCATGCTGTAGCCACCCTTGTTCAGATCCTTGCTGGTACTATTGCAATTCCCTCCTAATTGATTTTCCTGTTTCATCTGCCCCTTCTCCAGTCCATCCTTAGCATAACTGCCAAAGTGACATTCCTAAAACGCAAGCCAGCTCATTTTACAGATGACAAAACTAAGGCAAACAAGGGAATCAGTGACTTGCCCTGGGTCACACAGCCACTAAATGTCTGAGGTCAGATTTGAACTCAGGTCTTCTTGACTCCAGGTCTAGTGCTCTATCCACTGTGCCACTAAGCTGTACCCAGAACAATTCTAGGCAATCTACTAATCCTCTTTGAGCCTCAGTTTCCTCATGTACAAATGAGGACTATACCTCCAGCATCTGTGCCACAGGGTTGTTGTTATAATGTATGTAAGACACTTTGCAAACTCTAAAGCACTGTATTTCTATATGTGCTAGTTACCATTGTTAGGAGTACAGGGAGGCAGTTTGGGAGTGGAAAATGCCTGAATTTCCAGTTAGAGTCCCTGGATTTCATGCCCAGCTCTGCCACTTTGTAGCTGTGTGACCCTGGACAAGTTACTATTCTTCTCTGGGCTCCAGTTTCCTCATCTGTAAAATAGGGATTCTGACATCTGCACTCTTTCCTGAACAGGGTTATGGTAAGTAATGTGTTTTGCAACCCCTAACACATGATGGAAAGGTGAGTTATTCATTAGATACATTCATATAGTGCCATTCACTTCACGAATCCATTTCTGGTCCTGTGATCCTGGCAGAGAAGGCATGATTATTCACATTTCATAGATGAGAAAACTGAGGCCTAGGAAGAGGAAGTACCTGAGATGCTATTGGAAGTAGAGGGACGAGGTGCTGTGCAGCCCAGAGAGAGACTTCAGCAAGGTCACAGTGGCAGGGTCAAGACTGAAAAGATGCCCTCCCATTGAACTTGGCAGCATTTCCTTGACCCTTTGAACTCCACATACCCTCCTCACGTCTAGCCCTTACCCCCTGGTTTCAATTTAATTCAATACACATTTATTTAATAAATCTATGGGCCAGGCATTTTGGTAGGGGCCATTGTGGTGAAGGAGAGTTTAGATGAAGAGTTATGTGCCCTCCCTGCCACAAAGACAGCCATTAACAAACTTTATTGCTCCTCACAAGGGGAGGAGAACAACTGTTAGCAGGGACCATCTCCTTGTGCTGCCTCTATCCTGGGGTGGGGAACCTGCACCCTTGAGGCCATATGTAGCCCTCTAGGTCCTCAAGTGAGGCCCTTTGACTGAATCCAAATTTCACACAACAAATCCCCTTCATAAAAGGATTTGTTCTGTAAAACTTAGATTCAGTCAAAAGGCTGCACCCAAGGACCTAGAAGGTCACGTGTGTCCTGGAGACTGCAGGTTCCCTACTCCTTCAGTAGTCTATGTCCGTGGTGGGGAGTAAACAAGGGTGTGTAAGTATCCAAAGTCCAGAGCCCTTCAGGGCTCAAGCTTATGTATCATTTGAGTCAGTGCTAGTATATTAACAATGGAAGGCCTCCTTGTTATCTATAGGACCAGTAAAGTGAGGACACTTTCTAAATTAGCTCATATAATTCGAGGAAAGAGACTTGGGGAAGTAGGGAAATGACCCCTAAATCTGCCATTCCTGAAAGAGGCTAAAAAAGGTTAAAGTCTAGTCTCTAGGTTTATTTGCATAATTGCACCCTAGGAGGTGGGATCATACCCATCAGACTGGATTTCACTGGTGGACTGACTGGTGATAAAAAGACACTAATGGAACAATCCTTGTCCACAAGGAGCTGACACATTACTGGGGGAAAACAACATGTCCGCAAAGAAGAAAATAACAAAAAATAATGATGATAACTAGCACTTATATAATGCCTTAAGGTTTATGAAACTCTCTTCCTCGGTCTCTCTCTTATTCCCTCTCTCTCTCT
>CM053582.1:123467057-123523471 GCA_028627135.1 Pseudochirops cupreus
CCTCTAGACCCACTGCCCAATCACAAAGCTACAAGGCACGGGCATTCCTGGAAAACAAGCCTGGCGCCACAGGCTCCACGTGACCACATTCAGCCTATTAGGGAACAGAGTATACTTTCAAATATCCAAGGGTCCTCAGTCACGTAGGCACTTTAGCAAAGGGCCTAGGGGCAGGGAAGATCTTCAGATTCCCATAACATTGCTTCAGTTTCCTCATCTGTAAAATGAGCTGGAGAAGGAAATGGCAGACTATTCTGTATCTTCACCAAGAAAACCCTAAATGTGGTCACAAAGAATTGGACACAACTGAACAACAGCAGTATTTATTAAGTGCCCATTCTCTACTAAGTATTAGGGATACAAAAAAAATGAGAAAGGAATGATCTTTACCCTCATAGAGTTTTACTTCCTACTGGGATTACAGGGGTAGATCAATGGAAGAGATATGGCTCATCCAGAGAGAAGGAAATGTGAGGTAACTTGAGAACTAGGAAAAATCTAACTCATTGGGTGGCTAGGGAAGGCTTCACCAAGGGTAGCCATTCACTAAGCTCTGCTTTGAAAGAAAATAAAGCTTTTGAAAGGCAGAGATGAAGAGTGAGTGTATTTAAGACCTGGAGATGAAAATTGGAGGCTCAATGTCAAGATCAGTTTCATGACTGATTTTAGATTTGAGGATCTTGACTACATAATCCCCCAATCCGTCTGAACTATGAAACCCAAGGTCTTAGCTACTTATTACCTGTGTGACCTTGGGTAAGTCATTTAACCTATATGGCGATGAGTTTCATCAATTATAAAATCAAATGAGTTACCATATGTAAAGTACTTTGCAAACTATAAAGCACTGTATAAATGCTATTTGACATTATCATCATCATTACCATTATTATTAAAATAAGGGAGTTGGATTCAAGGAGCTTTCTGGTCCTTTCCAGTTCCAAATCTCTGACCCTATGAAATAAGGCTAGAAAGATCAGTTGAAGTCAGACTGAAGAGTCTTGAAATACAAAGTAAGTATTTAATCTTAGAGGAAATGGGGAGCCATTGAATGTTTCAAGCAAGACAGTGACATAGTTAAGACATATGCATTCAGAAGATTATTTTGGCATCTATGTCAAGGGTAGATTGAAGAGACCAGAAGCAGGGAAATGAATTAGAGGGATCTCCTGATACTTATAATAGCTAATAGTAATAATAGTAATAACAAAAAAAGTATGTATTGCTTGAAACTTTGCCATGAACTTTGTTGTTGATGTTTAGCTGATCAGTCATGTCTCACTCTTTGTGACCCCATTTGGAGTTTTCTTGGCAAAGACACTGGATTAGTTTGTCATTGCCTGCTTATTGTACAGATGAGGAAACTGAGGCAAATAGGGTTAAGTAACTCACCCAGGCAACTAGTAAGCATCTAAGATCATATTAGAACTCAGGTCCCTGACTTCTGACTGCAGGCCCTCACCACTGCAAGGCACTTTACAAATTATTATCTCATTTGATCCTCACCACATTCCTGGGAGGTAGGTGCAAGTATTGAGGAAACTAAGGCAGACAGCAGGTAAATGACTTTCCAGGGTCATGGAACTAGTGTACGAGGCTGGATTTGAACTCAGGTATTCCTGACTCCAGACCCAGAGCTCTTTCTTCTATGCTCCCTAGCAGCTGCAGTGGTCTGGACCAAGGTGATAACGGCTTGAGTTTCTATGGCCTCTTCCACTCACTTTCTGTCCAACCATCCTGTGATCTAGGCAGTACAAACATATCATTCTTACTTTGCAAATGTGGACATTTAATCAGACAGGGAAGGAGTTGGCTCGAGGCCACATAGTGAGTGGAGAGAATTCTCTTAGTCCAAGGATCATATATTTAAAGCCAGGAAGTATCTCTGAGACTCGTCGGAACCGGTTTCTTTATTTTACAGATGAAGAAACCAAGACCCAGTGAAGGTAATTTGACTTACTCAAAATTCCGTAGGCGTTAAGTAGCAGACCAAAGTCTTTTCTCTCCAAAACTATGCTTTTTTCAAACATATCACACTGAGGTGCAGGAAGACTTCCTCTGCTGTTTCCGTGGGTGAGTCATCTGTCCATTCTGGGCCTCAGTTTCCTTATCTATCAGATGGGTGGGTTGGATGAGATCAAGGATGAGAAACATAGTTCCTAGTTCAAACCGCTACCAAGTACCAGAGGAACAGAAAGACACGGAGAGACCATTTTTTATATGCAAAGTAGAACAGAAAAAAAAGAATATGTAAAACCATTGATTTCTATTACATACAGCATTCCTTAAAAAAAAGTACATGATAAACTGAACGTGTTACTTTCAAAACTGTCCTGCTCATCTATTTTGCTCTGAACTTCCTTCTGTTTCCTTCTGTGCATTGTTAATACGCTTTAATGATCTTTTTTTTCTTTCTTTCTTTTTTTGGAAAAACTGTCATGAACTCCTCCTTACTCCACAGGTCCCACCAAAAAAAAATTGTAAAAAGGAAAAACATAATCCATATTACAAATAAGCATAGTTAAGTAAAATAAATCCCTACATTGGCTGTATCCAAAAGCATAGGGCTCATTCAGCACCTTGGGTCCATCACCCTCTGCCGGGAGATGAGTAAGCAGGCTTCATCCTCAGGACTCTTGAGTCCTACCCATCCCTTCATTTCACAGATGAGTCTGAGACCTAGAAAGGGTCTTGACCAAAGTAACACAGGTAGTTAAGTGTCTGAGGCAGGATTTTAACCTTAGTCTTTTCACTCTGAACTCATTCTTCTTCATTTCCTCAGATAACAGCGTCTTAGATTTAGAGCTGAATGAGACTGTGAGGTCTCTCTTATCTCTGTGTCTATGAGCCCATGACCTTTGGCTCCAAACTCAGTGCTCTTTTCACCAGTCCATGCTAACCACTGCTCCTTCTCATCCCCTTTTCTCTGTTCCCCCATCCCATATCTCAACAAACTCTCTCTTCATAGATAATGAAAAGATAAGCTTCAACCCTGTTTTGTTGTTCAGTTGTTTCAGACTCTTCATGATGCCATTTGGGATTTTCTTGGCAAATTTACTGGAGGGGTTTGTCATTTCCTTCTCCAGCACATTTTACAGATGAGAAAACTGAGGCAAACCGGGTTGTTATTTGCCCAGGGTCTCACAGTCTGAGTCAGGATTTAAACTCAGGAAGATGAGTCCTCCTGATTCCAGGTCTGGCACTCTGTGCCCTATGGCACCACCTAGATGCCCCAAACTTCAATTCTAACCCACCCCTAACTCTTGGAAGGCTGGATTAAAAAGTCTCAGCTCACAAAACCCACCTTTGCCACATCCCAATTCTGACTGTATGGGATGAAAAATAACCCTTCATCCTTAATTTAATGAAAAAAATAAACACAGAGATCTCTTAGGATAAGAACAAGAGTTTATTCTCTTCCCTGGGAGAAGAGGGTGGTCTTCCCCATGACTCATCATGGAGAAGAGGTGTGTTACAAAAGACAGTGCAGGAATTTATACATTAATGTAGTCAAGCCCCCTTCCTGACTGTCTCCTCTCTCATTGGTTGAAAGGCAGACTTCACCAAAATCTTCCCCAAATGGAAGAGCAAGAAAAGGGGGAGGAGGGGCCCACCAAGGTGAGAAAGCAGACAAAGGAAGATGAAAGTGATTGACAGCAGCAATGGAGGAGGAAAAAGGAAAGACAATCTCAAACTGCTTGAGAAGTTTTCACCCATTCCATACATGACTAAGGTGACTTTGGTCACCTGTGGGATCTGTCTGGGCCTCAATTTCCTCCTCTGTAATTTTTACAACTCAGAGCAGCCCCTGACTCCCGAAACCACTTCTCCACCCCTTCCCCAGTGACTTCATGCTGGCAATGGCTCCACCAATATGGCCTCAATAACTCTTATCACTTTGGTCTCTTCTTCCATTGGAGGAATTCTTCTCCCAATCTCCATCTGAAGAAGCACCCATGCCAACCACACTCTCTTCATATCAGGACCAGCCCATGACTCCATGGTCTACTTTTCCACCTTGCCTATGATTGAATATTTTATCTTCCCATCTTTTCAGTTTCTTTTTCCTGTTCTCATTCTCCATTAGAATATAGGCTCCTTGAGGACAGGGGCTCTTTTTCTTTTGTATTTTTGTGTTGTTTATTCAGTCATTTCAGTCGTGACCTAATTTGGGGTTTTTTTGGCAAACCTATGTGCTTAGCATATAGTAAGTGCTTAATAAATTATTTATCTTTTTATGAAGGCCTTGTCCTAGATCAGAAGTATTAGACACCTGACTGTAGCACCAGTGTGGCCAGAACAAATTAAAATGCAATTGGGAAATATTTAATAAAATAGAAAAGAACATAGATAATGTTACAATGTGGTTTTCTAAGTCAATATGCTGCTTTTAGGAATTTTTATATATGATTCAAAGGCCCCCATTTCTATGTGAGTTTGCTACCACTGATCTGGATCAGTGCTTCTTAAATTTCAGGTTGCAACCCCACATAGAGGTCGAGAAAAATTTGGCAACCGTAAAAGTCTTCTGAACACAAAATGACCAAAAATTAATTAAAATCAAACACATAATGAATCCAGGGTGTTTCTGGCAGCCCTGGCTGGTGTTGCATTGACCAACTTCACTGCAGCCTTGGTTCTGAACACAAAGCACGCAGACTTTGAACTGCACATATCCTAAGGCCACTCAATGCCAATAAATGCTATAGAAACAGGGGAAAGGCATCAGAGTGGAAAAAGTTTAAGCAGCTCTGATCTAGATGACCTCTCTCTCTCTCTCTCTCTCTCTCTCTCTCTCTCTCTCTCTCTCTCTCCCTTTCTCTCTCTCTCTCTCTCTCTCTTTCATGATTGTTTCAGTTTGGGAGATTCAGAGTTCCCACAGTACTAGAGCCAGTAACAATGGTTCCTGGAGTGGTCATAGCAAATGACAGAGGAAGCACCTACACACAGATATGGCATAAGGATGGCAATAGCTTCAGAGAATATGACCCTTGAAGAGAAAAATGCCAGCCATGGACAATGAAAAAGGCACCATCCTCCAAAGCTCAAAAGAGAGCTATCCCTAAGGAAAATTTCATGAGGACTCTAAAGGAAGAAAAATACTTGCAGTATCTAGAAATTGTAAGTTTACCCTTTTGCCATATATATTCTCTACATATATGGCTCACTACCATTGTACTCTAAGTTTGTACTTGCTCTCTCCATGGTCTTTGTTTGTGCAAGGGAAGAATGTGTCCCTGTTTGGGGGTATTGTTTTTGTAACTACTACTCTTGCTATAACTTCTTGGCAAATGTCCTTTTCTAAAAGTTAACTGAGACTACTAGCTGATAATCAATGGGAAGCACACTAATGGGGCTCATGAGCAACGTTAATTAAAAATTCAGTATCTCAAGGTTATCCCTAGAACCTTGAGGGCAGTACTCAACTGACCTTCTGGGCCCCTATTCCACCAACAGAAGGAGAGCAGGAAATTGCCCCAAAGGGGGTGCTACACTAGGGAGGGAAATATATTTGGGGAAGGAAGAAACTCTAGTCACCTAATTTGCTCCTTCCTTTCCTCACCTCACCTCATAACATGAGCCAATTCTCTGATGGACAGCAAATTGGAATGTGGGGTGTTGGTTGGGGGGGGGGTGGTCGAGAGAAGAAGGAATGACACATCATCCAGAATCACTAACTGCAGCTCCCAGGATTCTAAGCCATCCACATCTTGTTTCCCCCTGAATAGGCCTAGGAGAACATACTTCATCACTCAGGGCCTCCCTTCCAGGGAGACTTGTTGAGGTTTGTTATTTCCGCATCCTAATTGTATGCTAATCAGGCCCTAATTGTATGCTAATCAGGCCCCGTGGGCTCCCTCCAGCTGAGGTGCATTAGCATTCTCAAAACTCCCCTTGACTCAGACCAGGCAGATTTAAATATTTATTTCTGCTGCATTTGAAATTCCAGCATCTGCACAGAGGTAAATGCTGCTCACAGACGGGAGGCAGAAGCAGGAGCCTATTGTAGATGGGAGTTCTAAACCAGAAGGGTTTGAACAGTATTTCTGGTCTCCTCCCACTGACTTGAGGTGTGCTGAGGCCGTGGCCAACGCCCTTTTGCCATGACTGATGGCTGCATTTTGGGCCCCAGGCCTGCTCATCTTCCCCAGCCCTCTCTCCCTCCTCTCTACAACTTTGGTTATGTGCCAATTGACTTTCCTATTTATGATCCAAGGATACTTTTCAGCCCATCCTTGTGCTCCTGCTCTCTGTCCCCTTTAAATGGCAAACAGAAAATCAAACCCACTCCACTGTCTCAGAATCCCAGGAACCCCGCGAGCATCCTGGTACCTTTGTCCACCCCTTCCCCCTCTCTGAGTCTACTTCTCCTCCGTTCTCCCAGGACTAACTCATCAGCCTCCATGAATCCATTATCGCAGAGGAACAAAAGCTGAAAGAGACCATTCTAATCCACCCTCCACCATTTTCCTGAGGGTTTTTCTGAAGGTAGAAATGACGGAAACAGAATCATACAAACCTTGATTTCAGAAATGGAAAAAACATTGGAGTCCATCCAATCTACCCCTTTCCTTTTACAGATGAGGAAACTGAGGAGCCACAGATAGGAGGTATCTGAGGCAAAATTCGAACTCAGGTCTTTTTGATTCCTAGTTCTGTTCTCTATCGGCTGTACCATGAGCAAATATGCTGAGAGGTTACTCTTTGCTAGTATGATACAGAGTATGCTAGCTCTGGGGTCAGAGATCCTCCATTCAGACCCTGACTTGATCTATCTTTGTGACCTCTCTGGGTCTCAGTTTCCTTATTTGTAAAATGAAGAGCCAGGTAGCACCTGAGACTTCCTCAAGTTCAAAATTCTGTGTCTTTATAACTCCAAAGCAAGCACTTCTCCCGCTAATAATAACTGACAATTTTATAATTTCATGTGATGCTCTCTCTGGTGATTATTATTATCCCCACTTTACAGATGAGGAAGCCAAGGTTCAGAGAGGGTGAGTGATGTGTCCATGATCACACAGTCAGTAAGGAAAAAAAATCAGGATTTAACTCTGAATTTTCCTGTCTGCAATTTTAATGCTCTACCCAAAAGTTCTTAAACAGTTTTTGTGTTCTGGATCCCTTTGGCAGTCTCGTGAAGCCTGGAGCTCTTCTCAGAATTACATATTTTACATATATGATATATATGTGTGTGTATATATGTTTGTATATGAGAATTTTATATACATGTATCTACCCTTCTCAGTCTTACATATTACAAATAATTCTGAGAAAGGGAGATTATATAATATTCCGAGAGGGGGGTTATAGGTGTATATATGAGTGTATGTTCACACACATATATAATATAATATTACTCATATAATATTTATATAATTTATTATATTCTTTCTATATTTGTATGTAAATATATTTATAAATTTCTATATTATGTATATATAGGTACCTACATCACATTTTAATGTATAAAATACTCAGGATTACAAAAGAAATCAATTATTTTGAAATAATTGTGGATTTGTTGTTTTTTTTTTAACAAACAAGTTGCTTGACCCCCGTTAAAGAATTCCTCAATTATACATACCATACTGCCTCATGAAGGTTTCACTAATTCCTCCCCAGCCACAAATGAGCTCTCTATCTTCTATACCAACAGTCCTCAAACTTTTTAGTCTCATTACCCTGTTACATTTGAAAATGAATATTTGATGTCCCCAAAGAGCTCTTGTTTGTATGGGTTAGATCCTTTTAGAAATGAAAACTGATACATTTTAAAATACTTATCTATTTATTTTAAAGTAACAATAATAAACTAGTTACATGCTAACATAAATAATATATTTTTATGAAATATAGCTATATTTTTCAAAACAAAGTTTAGTGAGGAGTAGCTTTGCTTTACATATTTTTACAAGTCTCTTTAATGTCTGGTTTAACAGAAGACAGCTGGATTCTCCTATCTGCTTCTGCACTCAATCTGCTGTAATGTGTGCTTTTGGTTGAAGTAAATGAAGAAAATCCATTCTCACACAGATATATAGTTGGAAAAGGGTAGAGCATTTTAACATATAAATGCTATTTTAATATTATCTTTAAAATAATTTTGACCTTGAAGATGGCCTGAAAGGGTGTCAGAGACCCCCCCCCCCCAACAAAACAAGGATCTCACCTTCAGAACAGCTACTCTAAACTCACATACCATTAATTTATCAAATGCTGTGGAATTTATCAAATACTGTCTCAAGTAACTCAATCATGTGTGTATGTGTGTGTGTGTGTGTGTCTGTCTGCATCTATATCTTTGTGTCTCTGTGTGTATCTGTGTGTCTGTGTCTGTGTGTCTCTATATGTGTGTGTGTGTGCCTGTGTGTGTCTGTCTGCATCTGTATCTGTGTGTCTATGTCTATGTGTGTCTGTCTGTGTGTTTGTGTCTGTGTGTGTGTCTGTGTGTGTCCATGTTTATACGTGTGTGTGTCTGTGTGTCTCTGTGTGTGTGTCTGTGTCTCTGTATGTGTATGTGTGTCTGTGTCTCTGTGTGTCTCTGTGTGTCTATGTCTATACGTGTGTGTCTGTGTGTGTCTCTGTATGTATATGTGTGTCTGTGTGTGTCTCTGTATGTGTATGTGTGTCTGTGTCTGTGTGCATGTCTCTGTGTGTGTCTATGATATGTCTGTGTGTCTGTGTGTCTCTGTATGTGTATGTGTGTCTGTGTGTGTATGTGTGTGGTTTATCCCCCTCTTAGGCTCTAAATTGGCTGCAACAAAGCCTCAGCACACCATCTAAAAGGTGCCAGGAGAAGTTCATTCAGTGAATAACCATGAGTATCAGTATGTGTATGTGCATGTATATGCCTACTGCCTGACTTGGTAAGGAACTACAGGACAGTGTAAGAAAGTGGGGGCTCCCCAAGTCAATTGTTAAATTTTCAGTATGAGCATTTATACCCTAGAAATCAGCAAACACCACAAATCAGGGCTTAATTGTTTTGCAAATTGTTGAGGCTTCAAAAGGTGACAGAGGAAATTTAATAAAGAATATTAAACTGAAAAGTGTACCAGTTATTAATATTGTTTACCAGCACACTAGCTCCTAGGTTAGAAGAGGGGTGAGTCCTTTTGGCTGCCCACAGCTCAGAAGCTGCCTCTGAGACAGACTGAATTCTCCCTACTGACTTCCCTGAAAACCTCTGCACTCTTAGCCTTCCTTCCACCCTGACCTGGAGAGGAGGGAGGCACTGAGTGATGGAAAGACAGGGGCACTGTGGTGTGGAAAGAACAATGCATTTGGAATCATAGGACATGGATTCAAATCCTGGTTCCTGAGGCATGAGTCAGCAGAAAGAGCACTGATTCTGGAGATGGAAGATGTAGGTTCAAATCCCACCCCTGATGCCTATTACCTGTGTGACCTTGGCCAAGTCATTGACCCTCTTAGGTTTCATTTTCCTTATCTCTAAAATAACTAGGCTGGGCTAAATGGGCTCTGAGGTTGCTTCCAGATCTAGATTTAGGATTTGTACGGAATGAGGAAGGAGAGGTAGGTTAGACCATCTCTAAGGTGCCTTCCAGCTCTCAATCCATTGATCCTGAGAGAAGCTGGTTCCATTGGGATATCATGGAATCACAGGGATGCTTCTGTCTCTTTCTTTAGCTTCCCAGCCATGGGCAGGTGAAGGAAGGAAATGGTTGGTTGGGGGACAGGGGGAAGCATTTGTTCCTGGGAAGCAAAGACAAGGTGAAATAACAGAAAGCTTCCAGCTCATCCCCCTGAAGTCAGGGAAGGGCAGGATGAGGAGGGGAGCTCAGTTATTTCCCTTGTGACTCAGATGCATGCCTTTCATTTAAAATGCGAAGCACAAAGCTGAGAAGTGGACCAGGATCACCATGGAGCTCTAATCATTTGCAAAGAAAAGTACCTCATCAGAAATTAGAAGTGGGAGGACAGACAGAGAGACAGAGAGACAGAGACAGAGACAGAGACAGAGAGAGATGGAGAGAGAGAGAGAGAGAGAGAGAGAGAGAGAGAGAGAGAGAGAGAGACGGAGAGAGAGAGACGGAGAGAGAGAGACGGGGAGAGAGAGAGAGAGAGAGAGAGAGAGAGAGACGGGGAGAGAGAGAGAGAGAGAGAGAGAGAGAGAGAGAGAGAGAGAGAGAGAGAAAGTCTCAGTGAGAAGCTAAGGGACCTTGGGGTGGAAGTGGAAGGGGGAAAGAGAGTTCTCAAGGAAACTTCTGCACCAGTCATCCAGAACAAAAATAAACCCAGAGATGGGTCATCAGAAGCCAAGATCCAACATGGGAAGGCTTAAATATGCATAGACATACACACATACATAACGTATCTCTACAGATTCATGGAGGGATGTAGCTGCACAGATGCCTGCGCTCATATTTTTTAAACTGGACAAGTTATCAAGCTTTTCTGAGGCCCATTCTGCCTACAGGAGCCAAGTGAAGCCAGAAAGTGTAGGCTGTCTAGGACTTGTTCCCTAGCTCTCTGCTTCTCCCTGACTCCCTCAGATTATGGAGGAGGCAGGGTCCCTAAGGGGGTGCCTCACCACCCACACTCAAATCTTTCTGCCTTCAGTAGCCTTGTTATGCTACCCTTGGCTTGGTGTCCAAAGTTCCCATTGCAGGAAAGACATTGGAAAGGGCCTCACAAAGTGAGGGGTGGGATACATTGGAATGGAGTGGTACTAGAGATCTTCTTTCCTGGAGATGTTTAAAAAAAAAATGGCTCCTACCCCACACACATATAAAAGATGATCAGGCCAAGTAGGTGAAGCTCTTCGGACCTTGGGACAGTTTTATCTTGGGCAGGAGTGGATGCCCCTTAGGTGGAATTCTCAGGCAATGGTTAGATGAGGCTTACTGAGGATACTACCAAAGAAATTTCTACTCAGGTACAGACAGGTTGGACTATGTAACTTCTGAAGTGAGATCCCCACCAGTTCTAGGATTCTGACATAGCAAATGATGCCATAGAGTGACACAGAGTGCAAGGGTCCAGATTGTTTAGAAGCTAGAGAACCACTGGTCTAGCCAATTCTAGCAGAGATGCCTCAGTCTGGATAACAACCTGTGCCCAGGGCCCTACGTCTAGCTCATTCTCTGTCTTAAGTCACTTGGGATGGATGAATGAATGAAAGGATGGATGGATGAATGAATGAATGGATGGATGGATGGATGGATGGATGGATGGATGGATGGATGAATAAATTTCCTAAGTACAAGAGTGGGGAAGGCAGAGGGGGGAAGGCGGAGGGGGGGAGGTATGCATAGCTAGACAGTGAGTGGTTCATCTGAAAACAACTGAGGCTTTATAGAACTAAAAGAACAATATGAGTTAGTGGTATGAATTTATTGTTATTCAGTCATCTTTCAGTTATATCCAACTCTTCGTGCCCCATTTGAGATTTTCTTGGCAAAGATACTGCAGTGGTTTGCCATTTCCTTCTCCAGCCCATTTTATAGTTGAGGAAAGTGAGGCAAACAAGGTTAAGTGACTTGTCCAAGGTCACACAGCTAGTAAGTGTCTGAGGCTGCATTTAAACTCAGGAAGATGAGTCTTCCTGACACTCTATCTACAGCACCACCTAGCCACCCTCAACAGCAGTGTGATTAAGTAGTCAAAAAAAAGCTAATTTGATTTTAGGCCACATTGAGGAATATAGTACCTAGGAATCAGGAGATGAAATATCCCCCCTGTACTTTGCTCTGGACATGGCATGTCTGCAACTGAGCACAATGTTCAGTTCTGGAGCCCATATTTTAGGAACTACAGTGATATATTGGAGAGCATTCAGAAGGGCTTTGAGATTGTGCCATGGTATTGACTGACGATATTAGCAATATTTAATCCAATGGGACTCAAAGTGTGGTCTGAGGATCCCTAAGGGTCTCTGAGACCCTTTTGTGGGGTCCTGAGATGATTTCAGAGTCCAAGATGTAAAAACTACTTTCATAATACAGTATTTGTCTGTTAAACACATTATTTGACTGTTAAAATACTCCTCCCTCTTCCATCTACATACCTGGGTGAGGCCAGGTTTACTCCAGATACTTCAACCAAAACAACATACAACATACCAAGCACAGAAGCAGAGAGGAGAATCCAGCTGTCATGAAGACAGATATTCAAGGGGCAGCTAGGTGGTGAAGTGAATAGAGCACTAGCCCTGGAGTCAGGAGGACCTGAGTTCAAATATGACGTCAGACACTTAACACTTACTGTGTGACCTTGGGCAAGTCACTTAACTCCAATTGCACTGCCTTCCCCCTCAAAAAAAAAAAAGAAAGAAAAGAAAGACAGCTATTCAAGAGATTTGCAAAAATATGTAAAACAATAATATTCTTCTCATTTTTTGTTTTAAAAAAAGCTATTTTTCATTAAAATGTTATATATGGTAACATGCAATGAGTTTATTATGATGATTTAAATGAATTAATACTTTAAAACTTTATTAGTTTTAATCTCTAATATAAGACAAACATAAATAGATATAGGGGCAGCTAGGTGGCACAGTGGATAGAACACAGGACCCAGCATCAGGAAGACCTGAGTTCAAATCCAGCCTCAAATGTTAACTAGTTGTGTGATCCTGGTCAAGTCACTTCACCCTGTCTGCCTCAGTTTCCTCACCTGTAAAATGATCTGGAGAAGGAAATGGCAAGCTGCTCCAACATCAAGAAAACCCCCAACGGGGTCATGAAGATTCAGAAACAACTGAAATGACTGAACGCCAACAAAAGGAAAAACTTTCTAATGATTCGAGTTGGCCAAAAGTGGGACAGAGGGGCAGCAAGGGGGTGAAGTGGATGAATCACCAGGCTGGAGTCAGGAAGACTCATCTTCCCAAGTTCAGTTCCGGTCTCAAGTACTTACTGGCTGTGGGACTTTGGCCAAGTCATTTAACCCCACTTGCCTCAGTTTCCTTATCTGTAAAATGTAGCTGGAGAAGAAAATAGCAAATCATTCCAGGATCTTAGCCCAGAAAACCCCCACTGGGGTCACAAAGAGCTGGACACAACTAAAAAATGACCAAATGATGAGACAGATTGTCTTCAAACACAAGTTCCTAATCACAGTCAAAGGCTGACTGCCACTTGTCGGGTGTGTTATAAAGATTTTGTTTGGTTACAGCTTGGATTAGGTGGTCTCTGAGATAATTAAGAAAACTTTTCTTTATTGAATTGATTTCTGTCATTTGGCCTGTCTTTCAAAATGCACACATCTCTTTCCTCTCAGTCCTAACTAAACTCATTTCCTTGGTTCCTTGGTTCCTTGGTTCCCTGGTTCCCTAAGAAATGTGTTATGAGAGTCACAGATCTTGAATCTCCAAGGGACTCAGCCTTTCCCAATCACTTCCCAAATAAACACTTCTTTTTTCTTTCTACAAGTGGGGGATATTGTGGAAAAGGGGAAAGAACCCTGGACTAATAATCAAGACCCTGGGTTTCAACTCACCATGTGACCTTGGGTAAGTCCCTTCTCTGGATTTCATTTTCCTCATCTGTAAAATGAGTGGGTTAGAAGAGATGATTTCTGAAATCCTTTCTCACTCTAACATCCCAGGATCTTATGATAAGCTGTTTTCAAGCACTTTTGACAACTCCATTTGCGCACCAGCAATCAATATGTTAATTACAAACACTTGGCTACCAGTTGACTGGAGATAGATTAGGTATTTGAAAGGTCTAAAACTGTTTCCTTAAGAATGTTGCCTAGATGACGATGGTGCACTCCCTCAATGCTGGCTGCTGCGGAAGCCGGAGTACATGGATCATTTGAACTCCACGGTTCTGAGAAGCAGAAGGGCTAACGTGGCTAATGCCAATCTGGTGCCCAAACTAAATTCAGTGCCAACATGGGGAGCCCTGGAGAGTGAGGAGCAACAGGGTGCCTCTTGAGGGGGAAATCAGCCCAGGTCAGAAACAGAGTAGGGCAAAATTTCCACACTCATCAGCCGAGGGATGTGACCCTGAGTGATTTCCAGGGAAACTGAGTGTCAAGAAAATAAAAGTTCCCCTTAATCCAGGCTTATCATTTATTTTTTTTTAATAACTTGTTCATTTACTTTTAGTTTACAAGATTCAGTTCCACAATCACTTGAGTTTCAGAATTTCTCCCCTCCCTTCCCCCCTCCATGGTGGCGTGCAATCATGTATAGGATCTGCAGATACTTTCACATTGTACAATAATTTGGTTATATAAAAGGGTTGTAACCAATGAGTGATCACTGGGAAAAAAAAAAAAGCAAAACCAAACATGAAAAAGAACGATCAGGCTTATCATTTACTCAGGCATCTTATCCTGGTACCAGACACTGAGGTCCTTTCTCAGACTAAACTGCCAAGCATTCAAACTCTACTGCAGAGAGCGCCACTTCCGATGTGCTGGCCGCCTTGTTCGAATGCCAAACATACCCTTGCCTAAAAGACTCTTTTATGGAGAACTCACACAGGGCAAGTACTCACATGGTGGTCAGAAGAAGCAATACAAGGACACTCTCAAGGTTTCTCTTAAAGACTTTGGAACTGATTTTGTGACAAGGGAGACATTGACACAGCACCTCCCAGCATGGCGTGCCCACATAGGAGAAGGTGCTGTGTTGTATGGGAAGCAGAATTGAAGTAGCTCAAAAAAAACTCGATATGCACAAATTTAGTGAACCCACCCCAAATGTTTACAGAAACTATTCATGCCAGACCTGGTAGAGCATTCTGAACTTGTATTGGTCTCATCAGTCGCAGTCAGAGGAATTGTAACTTGACTCTAACATAATGATGTCATTTTGGTCCTCTAAGAGAACAAAGGACAGCCAAACAACCATTTACTCAGGTAGAGGTATTATGGGAATTTGAAGTTGGAGGACCCATATACTAAATTTTATATATGTATATGTGTATATGTGTGTATAAACATGCACATATACATGCATATATGTATATACATGAGTGCACAAGTATGTGAGCACATACATATATACAGATGCATATATATACACATATATGTGTATCTTTAATATTTACAACATGTGTGACCATAGATAATATATTTTATCTCCCTCCTCAGTTTCACCATTTATGGAAAGAAAGGATTGGACTAGGTGATTTTCTAAGGACCTTCCCTTAATTCTATGTCCATGCCTCTAAAGCCTACAACGCTATAATCAGAATAGATTTCTTAAGGTCTGCCTGTCCTGAACTGTCTAAGCTGCCTTGGTTTTATCTCCCCCAGGGCCATACATTTTCCCACAAGCCAGCTGGGTTTGTCTCCAAGAGCTCAGTCACTGAACAGGCAAAATGTCAGAAGGCTCAGCATCTCCCCTCCCCCATCAATTCTAGGGCAGTATCCCTCCAAAACAGGTGGACCACCCAACCAGGTGGTCAGACCCTGACAGAGGGGCAGTTTCTCTGGTCACTCTAGGCTAGAGATGGATGAATGGAGCTTCCAACTGAAGAATCCTTTCTCCCAAAGTAGGAAGGAAGGAGAGAATGTGTCCCAGGGACCCCAAAATGTACAGCAGCAGGGTTGGATGGGCTTCCTTCATGAGCTTTTTCAATAGAGTTGTCTGTCTTTAAGATGAAGAGAAAAAATCGTTGGTAGCAGATGGAGTGCTGGTAGTCAGGTAGACATGGGTTTCAATTCTACCTCAGATATCTACTGGGGCAAGGAAGGGAATAAACATTTATACAGTGTTTACTACACACCAGGTGGTATGCTAAGCACTTTATAATTTAATCCTCACAACAGCCCCTTTGGAGTAAATGCTGTTATTATCCCTATTTTTCAGTTGAAGAAAATGAGGCTGAAGTTAAGTAACTTGTTCACACAACTTAAGAAGCATCTAAGGACAGATTTCAACTCAAGTCTTCCTGACTCCAAGTTAGGCAGTCTAACCTTTCTACCACGCAGCTGCCTAGCCATGTGATTGTGAGTAAGTTACTTAAACTCTCTTAGCCTCTGTTTCCTCATCTGTTAAATGTGGGGGTTGGTCTTTATGACCTCTAAAATGCCTTCCAACTCTAAGTCTTGGACCTCACTCTCCCCTTAAGGACCCCCAGTGTGATGATGGGGTGGGGCCAGCACTTGATGGAGGAAGCAGGGAGCTAGGGCAGAGTAAAAGAGGAGCTGAGCACCAAATACTGAGCTACAGTCGTTTTAGGAAAGCCTCAGGACAGTGGAGGGGTGGGCACCTTAGAAATGCCCAGTGAGGCTAGGAGACCCTCCCAACAGCCTCTGAGTCCTAGGATCAATCGGTCCATCAACAAACATTCATTAAGTGCCTACTGTATGCCAGGCACTGTTCTAGGAACGACAGGGGAGAATAAAACAAAAAATGAGAAAAGCTTGCGCTTTATCAGGTCAGAGGATTTATAACTGGTAAGAATCTTAGCAATCACTTGGTCTGACACCTTCATTTAAGAAAGGAGGAAACTAAATCCAGAGAGGCTATTTCCCCAGCAGCTGGAACATTGTCTGACCTATAGCCAGCGCTGGATGGTTGATTAAATCACTGCCCCAAGATGACATAGACAAGCAGGAGAGTCAGAATTTGAATCCAGCTCCTATGACACTCAATCCAGTACCTTTCCCTTTACTTCTTAGGGGCGAGAGGAAGGAATGTAAGTAGCATTTTGTGGGGCCCAGGCTGTCTTCTTGTAGTGCCAACAACTCAATACTATTCACGCTAATGGACTCAGCAACTGGCCAAATTGCTACTGTGTCTGAGCAGAAAACACGCTCCTTGGGCAGCCAAGTGCTACCCAGGACCTGGCCAAGCTGCTCTGTCTCCTTCCTTCCCTCCCTCCTGCCCACAGGCCACTGGCCAGCCCCTCCCGAGAGGTGGGACTTGGCTTCACCATAGTTCACAGGCTAAGGAAAGAGTCAGCCTCTTCTTCTCCTGGGCCCTCCCAGCTCTTGCCTGGTCACTGAGGCAGTGATCTTGTGGCCAGTATTTTTCCAAGCCAACTTCTCCCTGTGTAAGCCCTACTTCAGCTCCTTACAAAGGCCATGTTTTTAATAACCTTTTGAGATCAGTTTGGGCCCAAGTGGAAAGAGAAGGCAAGATGAAGGGGGGCAGGAACACAAGGAAGGGTACAAACACCAGCTTTGTCCTCTTATTTATGGAAAACCTTGGTAGTATTTGGGGCGAGTCATACTATCACATCTTCATTTACAATCATACTAAAACACTAACACATTCACTGGCATGTGTAGCATATCTCTCTCTCTCTCTCTCTCTCTCTCTCTCTCTCTCTCTCTCTCTCTCTGTCTTCTCTCTCTCTATCTCTCAGTCTCTCTGTCTCTCCTCTTTCTTCTCTTCTTTTTCTCTTCCTCCTCTCTCATTTCTCTTTTCTCCTCTCCTTTCTCTCTCTCCTCTCCTTTCTCTCTCTCCTCTTCTCTCTCCCTCTTTTCTCCTCTCTTTCCTCTTCTTTATTCTTCTCCCCTTTTTTATATTCTTTCTCTCCTCTTCTTTTTCTCCCTTCTCTTTTTCTCCTCTCTCCTCTTCTTTCTTCTCCCTCTCTTCTCTCTGTCTCTCTACCTCTTTCGCTCTTCTCTCTTTCCTTCTCTCCTCTTCTCTATTCTCTCTCTCTCCCTTTTTCTCCCTTTCTCTCTCTCTCCCTCTCTCTCTCTCTCTCTCTCACACACACACACACACACACACACACACACACACACACACACAGAAAGAGGAGTGTATTCTCTTTGTGGAATGTGGTGGATATACAAGAGTATTTGCAACATATCTACTAGGAGACTCGGTACAAACTCTCACAAAAGGGTCAAGACACAAAGTAAGTAAAGCAGGAAAATAGGGGAGGAAAACATGCACACTCCCAGCTTCTCTGTTTTCCCCTGTCCCATCCATCTTGCTTACAATAATAATCTTTCTAAAGTCCAAATCTGTCCATGCCACCTCTCTGCTAAAGAACCTTCTATGACTCCCTATTGTCTCTAGGATGAATTGTAAAACCTCCCAATCTGGCATTTGAAGCCCTTCCCAATTTACCTTGAGCTTAACTGTCCAAGTTTATTGCACATGACCCTGCTTGATACATTCTCCTTTTCCATCAAATTGGCCCATAGATTGTCCAGGCTCTGCTACAAGCCAGGCAGTCACATCCTCTTCACCTCCACCTCTTAAAATTCCTAACTTCATTCAAAACAGCTTGCATACCATCTCCTTTGGAAAGCCTTTTCTGATCTCTTTCAATATCAATATTCAAGTTAAATTAACATATTACCCTCTCAAGTTATGAGAGGGTAATTTCACCTTCCTGAAGTCATTGGTCCTCTTCCAGAGCAAAGGACAAACAACAAACAAACATCATGCAGCTAGGTGGTGCAATGGATAGAGCACTGAACCTGGAGTCAAGAAGACCTAAGTTCAAATCTACCCTCAGACGCTTACTAGCAGTGTGACTCTGGACAAGTTGCTTAACCCCTATTTGCCTCAGTTCCTCATCTGTAAAATGGTGACACACTGGAAAAACAAATGGCAAACCACTCCAGAGTATCTTTGCCAAGAAAACCCTATGGACAACTCCAATGGTGTCATGAAGAGTCAGACATGACTGAACAACCAAATAATTATATATGTGTATACATGTATGTAAATATAGATACAGATATAGATAAATATACACATAGAGCATTACCCTAATGTAGAGGTGTGCCATAGCCCAGAATCAGCACATGCTACAAATGAGGGCTTAGTTTATTTTATTGTTTTGTTGATGGCCTAGACCCAAAGAAGTGATGGAGAAAAATGTTGATGATGAAGATTAAGCCTCAGAGTATGCCGTTTGTACATTCCTTTTCAGAAACTCACTTATTAGACACTTACTGGTTGCCCTAGTGAAATATAAACTCTACCTCCATCCCATCTTTTCAGAGGTGGATGACTATGGGTATGTAATAGTGCATATATTTGTCAGACATGATGTGTTGTTGGTTTTTTCCCCTCTGTTTCATTTGCTACAAGGGATGGCTCACTGGGTAGAACAAAAGTGAGGGATTCAGAAATGAAGATAGGATAAAAAGCAAAAGATGTCGTAATGATGGCTAGTGTTGACATAGCACGTATGATTTGTAAAGCACTTTACACATGTTATTTCATTGGACTCTCAACAAGGAGTCTAGATGATAGATGTTTTTACCCTCATTTGATAGATGAGCAGATTCAGGCACTGAGGGACTGGGGGTCTTGTCCAGAGTCCTATAAGTAATAAATGTCAGAAGCAGGATTTGAACTCAGTTCCCTTTGACTCTAAGTCTAGTACTCAATCCATCGTTCCAACCTGCTGCCTGTAAAAGTAAGATTGTTTTTTGAAGATTGTTATCTCCCTGAGAGCAAGAACTGTTTTTCATTTTGTCTTTACATCCCCAGTTCCTAGCAAAGTGCCCTCCACATAATAGGCATTTAATAAACATTTATGTAATTGAATTGGATTAGAGACTGCCTTGAAGATGCAACTAATTAACTCCTCTCTTCTGTACTGGGAAGCTCCATTTATAAGACTTTGTAGAGCTGGTGTTAAGATATAGCATCTTTCAGACCCAAAGGCTACTGAGTTCAAGTCTCATCCTTTACTCTCCCTTACATTACTAATAGAAGAGCTGTGGGAGAACACAGAAAAGGGACTCAAAAATCTATTTTTCCTGTTTAATGATTACAGTGGATTGAGCACTGACCCTGGAGTCAAGAAGATCTGAGTTCCTGTCTGACCTCAGACACTTACTAGCTGTGTGACCTTGGGCAAGTCATTTAACCCTCAGTTTACCCATCTGTAAAATGAGCTGGAGAAGGAAATGGCAAACCACTCAAGTATCTTTGCCAAGAAAACCCCAAATGGGGTCATGAAAAGTTGGGCATGACTGAAATGACCAAACAATGACAATGCTGGACTAATAAGCTTATCTGGAGACACGAAACACAGAGGACTCACAAACTACATTCCTCTGAATTTGGGGAGGTTGTAGTTTGGGAAATCAGTGATGAACTTGATTCTTATTTCTTGTTATATGTTTTGCTTTCTATTTTAAGTTTTTTTAAAAGTTTGCATTGGAATAATATCACATGACTAATTCTGGCTGGTCAAAGGACAACCAGAGATCAGGGGTCCTTGGGAAGTGGGTCAATAGATAAATAGGTTCTAGAAATCTAAATGTGGCATTGCATATACATATATACACACACATACACATACACACAAATACATATACACATACACACAAATACTTTGGTATACATGGGACTTTTCTTTTTATCATTGATCTTCTTGGGGTATTGCTTAACCACAGACTGAAGGGTGTGGACATTTTAATCATCTTCCTAACACAATTCCAAATTGCTTTCCAGAATGGTTGCAACAGTTCACAGCTCCACCAAGAAATCACGAACATTTCTATCTCTCCACTAGCCCTCCGATATTGACCATTTCCATCTTGTCTCATCTTTGCCAATTTGCTAGACGTAGGCAGTAAACCTCAAAGTGGTTTTGGTTTGCATTTCTGTTATTAGGGATTTGGAGCATTCTTTCATATGGTTTGTTAGTAGTTTACCATTCTTCTTTTGAGAGCTGTTTATTCATGTCCTTTAACTACTTATCTTCTAGGGAATGCTTTTTGGTCCTACATATTTGTGAAGACTTTTTTTCCTCTACTTTCTTTTTTTTTCTTTTTTCTGAAATTAGCAACAAATAAAATGAATATTTCCATATAAAAGTAGAACAGAAAAATTGGATTATACATGAAATTGAATTTCTATTACATGCAGCTTGCTTTTCCTTTTATGTATATAAAAAATTCAACATCTAACTTTCAAAGTTATCTTGCTTGTCTTTTTCCCATTAGACTATGAGCTCGTTGAAGTCAGGGACTTTTTTGTTCAATCATCTTAATGCTAGTGCTTTCCCTCTGTTAAAATTTTGTTCAATCATCTTAATGCTAGTGCTTTCCCTCTGTTAAATTATCTCCAATTTATCCTGTCTATATCTTGTTTGTACATTTTGCATGTTGTCTCCTCCATTAGAATGCCTGAGTTCCTTGAAGCTAGAAATTGTTTTTAGTATTTCTTTGTATCTCCAGCACTTAGCACAATGCCTGGCACATAGATGGTGCTAATAAGTGCTAGTTGATTGAGTGATGGATTGATTTCCTCCTTGACTTTTTTCTGTTCTCTTCAGTTGATTCCTAAAGAAATTCTGCAGAGTGATTCTTTTAGAGTTTTTTCCCCTTGTGGAGGGGGGAAGGGATCCTAGAACTATCTGCCCTCTTATTATCAACTCCTCTTCCCTCCACCCCCCATAATGAAATAGAAAAAAAAATCCTCACAAAAAATACAAATAAACACGTAAAATAAATTCTCATGTTGGCCACATCTGAGATTGGTTATATGTTTCACTATTGGCCCTCTGGAAACATGATTGGTCACTCTGTTGATCAGAGTTCCTAAGTCTTTCAAAGTTGTTATTTTTCCTTTATAGAGCTGTTGTTGTAATACAAAATATTCATCTGGTTCTGCTTTCTTCACTCTGCATCAGTTCATATAAGTCTTCCCTTTTCAAGTTTCTCTTTAATAATATCATACATAACAATACTACTCAATTAAATTAATATACCATAATTTTTTTTCAGATGTTCCCCAATTTATGGGATTCCCTTAGTTTCCAGTTATTTCCTATAACAAAAAAGAGCTACTAGAAACAGTTCTGGTCCTCTGGGTCCTTTTGCTCTTCCTTCACCATATTTGGGGTATAGACCTTGTAGTGGTTAGAGTACAAGCATTTTAGTTCCTTTAAGATGATAATTTCAAATTGCTTTCCAGAATGACTGGTCCCATATGCTGGCATTAACTGGGTCCCATGTGTTTTGGATAACAAACCCCTATCAGAGATATTTGATGCAAAGATCTTTTCCCAATCAACTGCTTCCCTTCTTATTCTAGTTGAGTAAATTTTGTTTGTGCAGAAGCTTTTCCATTTTGTGGAAACTAAATGATCTATTTTAGCTCTTGTCATCACATTTCACCCCCGAGACAGAGCTGTGAAAGATACCTGATCTGGTGCTCGTCTAATTTTTTTATGGTTTAACCTTTAATATTCTGGTCACATATCCATTTTTGAGCTGATTGCAATCTTATGTTGGCTTAAACTTAATTTCTGCCAAACTGCTATCCAGTATTCCCAGCAATGTTTGACATATAAGGAGTTCTTACCTAAGTAATTTATGCTCTCCTATTTATCAAATACTAGGGTGTTTAGTTCAATTGTTTCTGATTCTGCTTTACCTAGTCTATTCTATTGATCAACTTTTCTATTTTCAACCAATATCAGATCATTTTTATGATTACTGCTTTGTAATATAATTTGAGATCTGGAAGTGCTATTCTAGCAGAGAATATTTTTAATAACAAGGAAATAAATTCATAATGCTGGAATTTTTGATACCATAAGAAGTGCTGGGAAAATATTGGGGAGGACAGTTCATGAGGAAGTTTCTCTCATATTGAGCCATCCTATATAACCATCCTTTTGTCCTAATGGAATACATAAAATGTGGTAACAGATTGAATTGGAGGAGAAGAGGAATGTGTGCTGAGGGAGTGAGGGGGAAGGAATATACAAAGATGATGGAGGAGGGGGTAGAGCCAAGATGGCAGCATAGAAACAGGAAAACTCCATGAGCTCTCCCCATAACCACCTCAAAGACCTATAAAATATGACTCTGAACAGATTTTAGAGCTACAGAACTCACAAAGTGACAGAGAGAAACAAATCTCCCACTGAAGGCAGCCTGGCAGGGGGATGGGAAGGGTCCATCACAGCATGCTGGGAGCCTAGCCCAGCCTCGAGTGAACCAAGGTTTTAGCCCCAGGGTGGCCCCAATCAGCAGCAGCTGGAGCAGACCTCAGGAGAATGGATCACCAGCAGTTGTGGCAATTTCCAGAAATATCAACCTATAAATGCCAAAGACAAAATAAAAGGTCAGTGTGGAGCTCTGTTGGAACTGAGGGGAACAAAGGAGGTCCAGCCCCTGCCCCTTGGGTGAGAAGCAGAGGCACAGCAGCCTTGCAGCTACCTCCACATGGCTGCTTCAGAGCTCCTGGCCTGCAGATCATAGAGGGGCCAAGTGAACATTCAGAGGGTTCTTGCTCTTGCTTTAACCTGCTTGGATCTGAATCACTGTCTTGGGTAGAGGTCCTGGGGTGTGTGACCAGTGAGCCAGAGCTTGGGGGCTGTAGAGAGGGCACCCAACTAATAGCTCCAGCAGTTGTGAAAACCCCAGTGATTTGGGACAAAGCCTCTCTGCAAGTAAAGTTCTACTGTGGCAATGAGCTCAAAAGTCAAGTAATTGAGTGGCAACATGAGCAAGCAAAGGAAGCAAAGCAAGCACAGCAATCAAACCTTAGATTCCTTTTATGGGGACAAAAAGGATCAAAGCATGGAATGGGAGGAAGATGACAAAGTCAGAACTCCTGCACCAAAAGCTTGCAAGAAAAATATGAACTGGTTACAGGTCATGGAGGAGCTCAAGAAGGATTTTAAAAATCAAGTAAGAGAAATGGAGGAAAGATTGGGAAGAGAAATGAGAATGATGTAAAGATAATGGAGGAAAGAGGGAGAAGAGATATGAGTCCCTGGGAGAATGTTGACCCCAACAAAAATAAAAATAAAGAAAGGGCATAGACTAGTTTAGAAAGAAAAGTGATGAGTTTAGTTTTAGATGTATGGTTGAAATGCTAGTAAGGCTATCCAAATGGAAAAATTGAGCAGTCAATAGGAGATATGGAACTGGAGGAGAGATTATTGGGTTGGGATTCATAAACTTTCTAAAAATTATTTTAATAACAATATTTCAATATAATTAATTTCCTTCATTATCCTATGTATTTTATATTATGCATTTTAAAACATTATTCTGAGAAGGGGTCCCTAGTTTTCACTCAACTGCTAAAGGGGAGAGGGAGAGACAGAGAGATAGAGGGAGACAAAGAAAGAGACAGAGAGAGAGACAGAGACACACAGAGAGAGAGAGAGAAAGACAGAAAGAGAGAGAGGGAGGGAGGGAGGAAGAAAGAGAGAGAGAGAAGGAGGAAGGAAGAGGGAGAGAGAACACTAGAGTTCAGAACTTGAAAATTGATTTAGGAATCTTTGCATAGATATGGTCATTGAAGTCATGGGAGTCAATGAAATCACCAAAACAGACCACAAAAGAAGGAGGGTGACAAGGATAGAATTTGGGGGAACCATACTAAAGAAATGTGAGGAGGATGAGGAGTAAGTATCAATTGGTAAACCATCATAGTGAGTTTGAAATCATTCATTAAGACAACCTGGACTGCCTCAAAAGGTAGTAAGTTCCCCATCTCTGACGTTATTTAAGCAAGAGCTGGATGGTCACTTTCAGGGAAGGATATGTTGTTACACTAGGTTCCTACATGTACCAAATAGATAAGACAAAGACTGCCTGCGAGTTCCCTACCAATTCTGAAATTATGAGTCTCTCTGTATATCCCTTGAGGACAGGGACTGTGTTTTATTGATCTTTGTGACACGATAGGATCCAATAAATCTTTGTTGAGGCTGCTAGGTGGTGCAATGAATGTTGGGGCTTGGAATCAGCAAGACCTGGGTTTGAATCCTGTCTCAGAAACTGACTAGCTGTGTTATATAATTCCTCTGGGCCTCAGTTTCCTGCTCTTTAAAATGTGAATAATAATAGTATCTACCCCTAGGGTTGTTGTGAAGATCAAATGAGTTAACATACATGTAAAGCCTTTTGAAAATCTCAAAGTGCTACATAAAGACTAGTGATTATTGAATGAACAAATGAATGAATGAATTTTTCATTAAGCAAATAGAAAAGAGGAATTTATATACAAAGGCTTTTTAGGAGGGGATGAAGGGAGCCTTAAAAAAAGCCTCGTCTGCTCCTCCCCGCCCCCAGGAGAATTTCTTTAAAAAATAAAAAAATAAAAATAAAAACAGGTCATCCCCATCTCTCTCTAAAAGAGAAACTTCAGCCTCTGTGATAGGGAAATAAGCTTTCTGTGCTTTCTGCTAGAAAAGATGCTATTGCCCCCTAGAGGCACGTCCTGAGAGGGGTCTCCTCCCCTCAACCTCCTGCCCTTGGCAGCCTCCTCTCCTGTTGGGAGGATGGGGGAGGAGGGGTCTAGGAAAGAGTGGTGGAGAAAGACTCAGAGGAATCAGGATAGGGTGGAAGTGAGGAAGGGTCTCCTTTGGATATGGCTACTCCCAGGCAGGGGCTCTGGGCCCCCATATAGGAATGACTGAACAGTATTTGTTAGAGGGATTTTTTTCCCTATATGGGATTCATAAGCTCTGCCACTCACTGAAAAAATCTGAAATAGTCATGATACTTACAATGGCAACATTATTTGCTGCTATTCTTCACAGTTTTCCAGATGTTTCCAAGTGGAGGGCAGGGATGATTATGCCCATTTTACAGATGGGGAAGCCAAAGTCCATATAAGTCGCACAGGAAGCTGCTTGCCCAAGGTCACAGAGGATCAGTGCCAGAGGCAGGATTAGAACTCAAATTTCCCAGCTCCTAGTCCAGCGCTCCCTCCACTGTAGCACTCAGGATTTCAGACCCATCCTGAAATCCTTCCTGTGTAAGCAGCTACCCACTCTGCCTAAAGGTAAGGCAGGCAGTCCTGTTGTGATTCCGTGGAGCAGGAAAATGAAGCCCTCCCACTCAGCTCCACTCCAGACTCATTCTCTTTTTTCTATTTAGTGTTAATAAGCTCTTCCAGAGAAAAGATAACCCCTCCTCCACCTCTTTACGGGGAAAGCCGGATGCCTAAGGAGTAGGGGGCCTGAGAGTCAGTATTACGGGGGAAAGGACCCCAGGCAGATCCCTGGTCTAAATATATTCCAAAGCGGGCTCACTGCAGCAGCAGTCAGGGAGTGGAATTATTTTTCTTTTTTTTTCTTTTCTCCTATATCTTTTCTTAACACTGATGCTGCCTGGAAATTTAGTGCATTTTAGAAAAGAATAAAAACTCAAGAAGCTCAAATTATCACTCTGGTGCCTCTGAAGGAGATAACAGTTTCCTGAACTGCCTTTTCCTTCCATTTCTACTCCACCCCCGACCCTCCACCCAGTATGAGCCCAGAGGCGTTGGAGTTACACAGCCCAAGACGCCTTCCTCCATCAGTCGGGCAAAACCTCAGAGCCGGAAAAAAAAAAAAGAGGTTGGTATATCCATCCCCTCCCCACCTCAAGAACATAGGCATCAATCCCCTCCATCAGCCTTCTTGAAGATGCTTGAATACTTCAAGTAATAAAGAGCTCACTACCTTCTAAGGCAGGCTGTTTCATTTGGGGATGGTCCCGATGGTCGAGCTGAAACCATCCCCTCTGCAATTTCTCCCTGGGGCTCCTGGTTCTAAATTTTGGGGACAAAATTGCTTATGTTAGCCCCCGTTCTACATCATCACTTTCAGATACTTGAAGACAGCGCTTATCCTCTCCAAACATCGTCCTGGCCCCCCTCAACTCTCCTACTGGCTGAACATCTTCCAATTCATCCTACTTAATCCACTGACAGTATGGTTTCTAGCCCCTCTCCCCAACCAGGTCATCTCCTCTGGATATTCACCTGCTTGCCAAGGTCCTTCCTTGGTGCCCAGAATTGGACCTGTTACTCCAGATGGGATCTGACCAGGAAAGAGGCTAGAGGGGCCATCTCCCATTCCCTGTCTTATTCTGAATATCCTAGCTCTTTCAGTGCAGCCTCTATTTGCATTATATGATTTAGCTGCCTCTTCAAACTGTAGGTTTCCAGTGCCCTTTCAATCCACTAAGACCCCCAATTCCTTTTCATTCTAATGGATCCCAAGCTATGACTCTCCGCAGGTTGGGAGATGCTTAGTGATGTGGAGGGAGGGGTTCTGTTGGGGAGGAGCCCTGTCTGCCTCACCAACTCCTCTCTCTCCATCAGAGCTCTACTGAGTGGAAAATTCCCTAGATTGGAAATTAAGAGACCTGGGTTCTCGCTCCAATAGTAGCTGTTTCTCCAGCAATTAGCTATTGTGTACCTCCTCCCAAGTCCCTTCCCAGGGGTACCTCAGCTTTCTCCATATGTAAAGAAAAAGGGAGGGTTAGTCTATAAGTGCATTCCAGCTCTGGCATTCTACATTCTAACATTTTATTGCTTAAGAGGTGATGCAGTAAATAGACTCCCAGATCCGGAGTCAGGAAAATCTTCATTCAAATACAACCTCAGACACTTCGTAGCTGTGTGACCCTAGGCAAGTAATTTAATGACTGCCTGCCTTGGTTTCTTCAACTGTAAAATGGATATAATAATAGCACCTGCCCCAACAGGATTGTTTGAAGATCAAAAGAGATAATATGTGTGTATATATGTATGTTTTACATATATACATGGCGTTTAACACAATGTCTGGCACATAGTAGGCACTTAATAAATTATTATTTCCTCCCTCCGTAAGAGTTCTGCCAGTTCTGGAATCCTATTTTCTAGGGGCCATCATTAATTTTTATTTCTACAATCCTAGGATGATCAGCCTTCATTTTCCCCCAGTAAGATGATAATAGTAACTCACCTTTATATAGTTCCTTAGGATCTGTAAAGCACTCTGCATTCATTAACTTATCTGATCCTCACAATGATCCTACTGGGATAAGTGCTATTATGAATCCTATTTTTACAGATGGAGAAACTGAGTCAGAGAGCTAGGCTTAGCATAGTGCCTGGCACGTAGTAGGTGCTTGATAAAATGCTTGTTGACTTGACTTGGCTTTTAGATGACTTGCGGAGGGTCAGACATTCATTTAGTGTCTAAAGCGAAATTTGAACCCAAGTACTCCTGATTTTAAATCTAGGACATGCTGACTCTCAGTTAGATTTGAGGTGATACTGAAGCTAAATTCTATGGAGGTGAAGGAGAATAGAGGCACCAGGCTTCGGTTCAGCTGAAACGTGAGCTCCGAGGTCGCATGTCCTGAGCATCCTAAGGTAAGAATCTTGGCAGCCTGATTGGAGAGGGGGAAGCCTGTCACTCACAGTGTGACAGAAGGCTCCCTCCCCCTGCCTCACCAACACCCCTTCAGTTCAGAGAATCAAAAAATCTCAGAATTTTAGTGCTTGAAGGGACCTCAAGGGGCATCTAGTCCAACTCATTCCTGAAGAGGAATCCTTCTCTCACCTCCCCAACAGGTAAACATCCAGCCTCATCATGGATGACCCAAGTAACATCTAGACATAGCTTCTTCCCTCCCCACCTCTCTCTTTCCCTGGGGGTGAGATCAGTATACCAGACCCCAGAAAGCACCAGCTAGGGCAGGACCACAGGATCCTGGAAGGGACTTCAGAAATCATCTCTCCCAGCCTCTTCATTTTATTTTACAGATGGGTAAACTGAGGCCTAGAGGTTGAACTCATAAAAGCTGCGAGTAGAACAGAGGTCCCCCTGACTCTTAAACACCAGGACTCTTTCTACCTCTATAGAGGCCAAACTTCCGCCCAAGCATCCCCTGCTCCCCAGGAAGCAGCCCGAGACCACCAGCCTCCACCGTGGGACAAGGGCACTGTGCCGATGCAGCTGTGGAGGTATGGCTTCGTTCACTCCCACCCTAGCGGAGCTGCTGCTGCTGCGTTGCTCCCCTGATTGCTAATTTAGATTTTCCTGACATCCCACACGGTGGAATCAGGGGAAATAAAATTACCAAGTTATTCACTCCTTTTGTACAGCTGAGGGGCTGATTACCTGTCAGTCAGGCCCACATTAACATCTGACACTGTGTGCATAACAATTACCCCCATCAGATTAAGGAAACCTTTTCCTTTCTCCAAAGGGAGTCCTGGCAGCAGCTAGGGGAGGGGAGGGATGGGGTGGGGGGTGGGAAGGAGCTGCCGAAGGGAGAGGGAGGAAATTCAATCAGCATAATTAGCTCAATCAGAAAGAACTTCTCTTCATCAGGAAGATGGGGGGGAGGGGTGTTGGGGAACTTGAACCAGCCTGCTTGCCTATGTCACCAGGGCCAGAAAGAGGCCAGGGCACCCTCCAGCTGTGCCCACCTCCTCCCCACCCCCCACAAAAACAACCACCTCTTATCAAAAGAGCTGAGGGAAGTCTCGCCTCTGCTTTAGCTGGAGTGAGATGCACCCAGTTTGTCACATGGAATCTCAGTGTTGAAAGAGACCTCAGAGGCCGCCCATTCCAGCACACTCATGAACTAGAATTCCCCTCTGTAACAGACCTGATAAGGGGTCCTCCAGCCTCTGCTAGGGGATGTGCTGCCTCCCAAGGCAGCCGGTCAATCCCAGCCCTCAGAAGTAGAGAGAGTTGTTTTGTTTTGTTTTCTGGCCTCAAGCTTAAATTTATCTCTTTACAACTTGTCCATTGCTCCTGGTTCTATCCTCTGGAGCCTCAACAGAACAAGTGTAAACCTCTCATTAGAAAGGCCATCACATTCCCCAACTCCCCCTTCTTCTCTTCTCCTGACTGAATATCCACCCTTGGGAGAGGACCATGGATTTAGCGCTCAAGGAAATCTCCATCTAGTCCAGGGGTTTTTAACTGAGATGCACACTACAACAACTTGCTGCTCATGGGCCAACATGGCAAGATGCCTACCTAAAGCCACCTCCAACAAGGAAAAAGGTAAAAAATTTCAAAAATATTCTTTGTCCTGCATCTCAGTCAGCCCAGTCTGACTCACTCATACTGGACTCTACATTTAGTCACATTTGTAGGCAGTCACAACATAATGGAAAGGGCATCAATGTTGGATGGGAACCTAAGAGACCATCTAGTCCGAAAATCTCAACTTATGATGAGGAAACTAAGGCCCCCAGGTGGGGAGTGACCTGCCAAATATTACACACGGAATCTATTACTCATGTACAAGACACTCTATCTCTTTGCTCCAGGCCTTTTCTCTGACTGTCCCCCATGCCCTGGAACAATTTCCTCAATGTGCTCTGACTACTGGCCTCTCTGGCTTCCTTTAAATCTCAATTAAATTCTACCTTCTACAGAAAGCCATCCCTAACCCTTCTTAATTCCAGTACCTTCCCTCCACTGATTATCTCTTATTTATTCTATATGTCGCTTGCTTTGTATATGTTTGCCTGTGGTCTCCTTTATCAGAATGTCCGCTCTTTGAGGACGGGTACTGTCTTTTGTCTCTTTTTGTATACTCAGCTTAATAAATGTTGATTGATTCGTGATTGAACCCACCTCTGGACTTTCCCATAGAGTCAT
Source organism: Pseudochirops cupreus (assembly GCA_028627135.1). Lineage (NCBI taxonomy): Eukaryota > Metazoa > Chordata > Mammalia > Diprotodontia > Pseudocheiridae > Pseudochirops > Pseudochirops cupreus. The sequence continues at coordinate 123,497,324 of CM053582.1, forward strand.
TGTCTTACTGACTTCAGGGAAGGGGAGTTACCTGCCGGGCAGGTAGTTTGCCAGCATTCCCCAAGATTCTGGAATCTTCTCCCTGACTTTCCACTTGACCAGGCTTCTGGGAAGAGGCCCTAGGTGGGCTATGAGAAGCTCAGGACCAGACCAGGAAGAGGAGACGGTTTTAACTGAAGAAAGGAAGACATATGAGGGAACACAATAGATATCTTTCAAGTCTTTGAAGATTTCTGAAGAAGGATTAACTTTATTCTCCTTGGCTCCAAGAGCAGGACCAAAAGTGAAATGAGAGGTGAATAGGTCTGATAAAAGAAGGAAAAAAATCTCTTAACAATTAAAGGCTAATGTGAGGTAAAAGTGGACTGGGTAGCCTTAGGAGACAGTGGGCTCCTCTTCAATAGAGGTCTTTAAGCAACCTGTGAACAAACATTCATTAGGACTTTTATAGGAGAATTATTTTTTGATTTGTGTTGGACAATAATCTCTGAAGGCAACTTCCATCTCAGACACTCTGTGATTTTGTGTGTGAGAAGATAAACAATCTTCGTCATAGTCCTAGTGTCTCTCTCCTTCATAGCAATCAGAAAGTTCCCCTGGTGTCCAACCTGAATCTCCCTAAATGTCTAAATGGTCTACTTTTGTCCTGACCTCTGGAATCAGATAGCAGACACATACATTCAGGACACTTCCTTCCTTATAATTCCTGCTTACTCACCTACCCACCCATCCCTCAGACAGGAAAGATTTGTTTCCAGGGACTATGTGGAAATATGACTTCCTTGTCAGGGACAGAGGCAACTCTGGAAATTTCAACAGCTACTGAAAAGTCTCTTTCATGACACTTTCAGCAATTCCTTCTTCTAGGCTGTCAAGGAGACCCATTATCTCAAACAATTCTCACCATGGAGAAGCATGGTAGTCCTGCACTGGGAATAGATCCCTAGGACCCAGGATCAAATCCCAGCTCAGCCACTCAGCAGTCATGTGACTCTGAGTAAAGCTCTTACCCTCATAGGATGCCTTGACTGCTAATAGCATTTGACAAAAGACAGTTCAATGATAAGGGGAGACACTAGACTGGAGAATCTGAGTTCATGAGTCCCAGAATGTCAGAAGGGAATATCTGGACAGTGTCCCAGGGTTCAGGTTTTGCAGTACATTCAGCATCAATGCTCCAAGGAGAGAGATCCAACCTAGCAGTAACTGAGACAGGTACTCTCTAACTGCATTTGGACGTGAACTCGGTAGAACCAAACTGTGTAAAACTTAGGTAAGTTTATGCCCACTCTCCTGGGAAAAATGAAGTGGAATAGAAGAGAATATGTCCCTGAGAGGTATTGTAGCAAAATATTTATGTCTTTGTTCTTCCTGTCTCTTCAAAGTGATTTTTTAAATAAATAAACCTTGTAAAAACTAAGTGATATTAAGTGGTTAAATAGAAGTGAGGAGCTAGTCACTGGCACCAAACATTGAGCAAAACGCAACTAGTGGGGGCTCAAGCTGATGGCAAGAGAGAAGAGATACTGCAAAACCCTTAGCTTGCCTTAAAATCCTGAGGAAAGATGTAGCTGGCTCTGGCACAGTAGAGCAGGTCACATTTGATGCACATGACAGTATTTTAATTAGGTACACCAGTACTACATGCAAGGCACCACACTACATGCTAGGGAAACAATGACAAAACAAAGAACGGCCTCTGTCCTCAAGAAATTTACACCTTTGCTCCATTATGGTCCCTTGTGTCAGTTGTTTCTTCCCCTCCCCCCACCAAAATGGAATCTGTCCCATTTCTTGAGTTCCACAGCTTCCTCCCTGTTTTCCATTCCTCTAAAAGGCAGATATTTGCCCCTTTTGTTCCTGATTTTTTTCCAGCCTCATAGAAGTTCCCCGTAATAATAAAGGCAATGATAATAGCAGTAATAACAATAAGAGTGCTGGGGAGGTTTTTTCAGTTGTAGCACAGGCAACTTACCATTATTTCTGCCAACAAATTAGTCTTAATGGCACAGTTGCATCACTAGGTGGCATTTAGGAAAATGCAGAAGGTCCCCAAGTGTCAAGGAAATAATTTAGGAAGTGAAACATCTGAAATTTAAAAAGAAAAAAAAGAGACATTAGAAACTTAAAAAGAAATCATTGATTGAATTTTCTCATTTGTCCTTCTAACTTCTCATTTGGTAAAAGGTGGATGACTCCAAGCTGTGTTTCTCTGCTCTGTCTTTTGGAATAGCTGCTTCTATGTTTGTCCTCTTTTCACCAATATATTCCCTACTTCCAGAACCTAAAAATAAGGGGGATTGCTTATCTTAGAGAAGAGAAGCCCGAAGCAAGACCAGCATGATTCTTTAATTAAAGAGATGTTATACAAAGGATGTAACTAGTTGTCCTTTGTCACCTCCTAAGGATCAAACAAGACAAAATGTGCTTAAAATGCCACAAGATGGAGTAGAGACAGACCTAAAGGAGCCTTTTCTGACAGTGACACAGCCACTAGACAAGAGGAAGGAGCCAACCTTTAAGAGTCACCCTTTTTTTTAGGGGGGAGGAAAAAGGGAGGGTATGTGCTTTAGAATCAGAAAACATATTCCTTGTCCACAAGGCAGGGGAGCAGAAGAGCGGGGGGGAGCCTGCATTTTACTCAGGGCCTGAGATCTTGGACACCTGGATATAAGATCACCTTTGCATCATTTTCTTTCACATGCTGATTGCAACCAGTATACATCAGTTCAGCATGAAACGCACCACAGATGGAGAGTTGGAATATTCACGAGATTTGGAGGAGGGGGGAGGGAGTGAATTTCTTTTCTCCTAATCTCCTCACAAAGTTACAGAAGAAAATCTTGAGCTATGAATCATCCCTCTTTACAATCAAGCAGTTATTTAAAATGGAAAGAGAGCAAGAGAGAAAGAAAGAAAGATTATCACCCAACGGCTCTATCCCAAATTTTCCAGCAATCAGCCTCAGAGATGTATCTAATCTCACAGTGAGCAGTTTTCCTGATTGAGGGAGCTAATTGCAGGGCTGACATAGCTTCCCAGGAAAATACTCATGGACCAAAATGCAAGGCAGTGCCATCAAGCACAAAAAAAAGACATGCATGTTGTGGCCCATGGCCTGTGTGTGTGTCAGTTATGCTGTATTCTGACAGACCCACCACACTGCAAATGGTCAGACTGGCCCTTCCCTAATAGAGCCCCTTGGAGCTATTCAAAACCATTAGGATTATTAGTGCTGATTTGAATTAAGCCTCATAAACAGACCCTTGCCCATGATAAGACTCTCTACATCGTGTAAAGCTCTCAAAGCCTAAATACACAAAGCCAAAAATCACAGCTTTGTATTAGGGTCATTGATTGAGAGGTAGCTTGGCACTTACATTATTTCTGACCTTTTTTCAATGTGTGTTGATATGTCCAGCAAAACATACATGATTACCAAATGCCCTTCTTTTTAAAAAATCCAATTCAATTCAACAACCAGTTATTACAAGTTGAATCACAGAGTAGCATTTATATACTGAATACCTGTTGTCTTGGCTCAAAGCAGTCCCCTCAAGATGATTTCCTTCTTACCAGGCCCTTTCCAATTGTGATTTGTGTTCTTCTTTAGGAAGGATCATCAGAGAGAGACCCTGAAGACTTTTAGCACATTCCTTTGGATTTCCTCCGTGTAAGAAAATCTTCATTCTTCTTCATCCTTCAAGCCATTGCTAGGATTGCCAAGTCATTCAAGGATTCCTAGTACTGTCATTCACAGGGCCCCCACCAATGTGTTTCCCACTAACTGCCAGTCAAGAATAGTAGCTATAAAAATATTTCCCCCAAAAGTCTGAGATGCACTTTCTCACAAATACACACATGGTCCTTGGGGAGACTGGGCTTTAACTTAAAGTGTTAAAGGAAGACCCCAGGTTTATTGAAACAGAGTCCAGTCACAGACTATAAAAGCGTTTATTGTCTAAGAAGAACTTGCAAATGAGAGAAGAGTTTGCAAGGGATCAGAGAGGTAGAAAGCTCTCAGCTGCCCAAAGGGGGAGGTGTGGAAAAGGGTAAGATATTAATATTTTTTAGAGGCTTTCAGATTGAGACTGGGGCTTAAGGGAGAAGACATCCATAGGCACACTATGCCAAGGAGTAGGATTTTTAGAAAGTCCTGAGCAATGTTGAGTCTACAACTGATGCTCAAGGTTGCCCTTGAGTTGGTCAGAGCTGGTTCTGTGGTTTTTGGCAGCTATAGGCACCTCCAAATTCAGCTAGAGTTCACTTGAAAAGGATCACTGGTATGTCAAGCATCCCTGAGCCTCAAAATCCTTCTAATTGGCTGGTTATTGTCTAAGTCCATTGTCCCACTCCCCTGTGAAGAAGGTAAGTTCTAACATATAGTATAGTCATTACAGAGTCCATGTTCACATGAGGTAGACATGTAGAGAACATGCATGGCAAACGGGTAAGTCTCAAGTCCTACTTACTGGAAGTCCTTTTCTCTTTTCACGGAATCATTATGAAATCCCCCTTACATGTAGTTCTCTGATGGGTTCCCAGTGCCCTTTCACTTGTCTTCATCACAAGGGGTCACAGTCACTGAAGCTACCTTTGCTTAGGTGTTGTCTCTTACTGGTCCAGTCTCTTTGGTCCCATCTGGATGTACTCACTGATCCAGTCTCTCTGATGACATGATCCAGGAGGTAGAAGGAGGAGGAGAAGAGGAGAGAGAATGATAGTTAGCTTGCTTGGTTAGCCAATTAACTGTTCCCTTCTTGAAAGAATTTTAAACATCATAAAGTAATCACAAGGTGTAGACCATTTTGTTTCTATTTTTAAAATGTCGTCACGTCCTTACACTAATGAGGTTAATTGAAATGGGAGGTATGAAACCTCCCTCTCTAGGTTAATTAGGTTAATTGAGATAGGAGGCTGTGGGAGAACACCCTCCCTTACACTTTGATAATTTTACTCCCTCACTCAAAGACCTTCAGTAGCTCCCCATGGAAGGGCAAAGAGTCCTCAGCACCCCACAATCTGATTCTAATATATGTTTCAGTCATTCAGTTGATAAGTCAATGTGTGTGTGTGTGTATGTAGGTATGTATATGTATGTGTATGTGTGTATATGTGTATATATGTATTAATATTAATCATCTCCCTACATGCCAAGCCCTATGCTAAGAGGTAGGGATACTGAGAGGGGCAAATAACAGTCCTCACTCTCAAGGAGCTGAAAATCTAATAGGGGAAGCAACATGAAAACAATTGTATACAACAAGCTATAGAAAAGGTGAATCAGAGAGAGTAAACAGAGGGAAAGCATTACAATTAAGGAAGAATTGGAAAGGCTTCCTGTAGAAGTGGAATTTTAGCTTTGAATTTGAAGGAAGCTAAGGAAGCCAAAAGGCAGAGATGAGGAGGGAGGGCATTCCAGGCATGGGGGACAGCCAGAGAAAATGTCTAGAGTTGAGAGATGGAGTACCTGGTTCCAGAAACAGCAAGGAAGTCATTGTCACTGGATGGCAGAGAAAATAGTGGTGTGTAAGGTTTAAGAAGACTAAAAATATAAGGGGATAGTTTGTGAAGGGCTCTGAATATAAGCACACAAAATACGGTTTCATATATGATTCTGAAAGTGATAGGGAGCCACTGGAGTTTATTGAGCAGAGGAGTGACATGGTCAGACCTATACTTTAGAAATATCACTTTGGCAGCTACATGGAGGGTGGACTGGAGTTGGGAGAGACTTGTGGCAGGCAGACCAACCTGCAAGCTATTGTAATAATGCCTGCGCCATTGCCTGCAGAGTGGTGGCAGTATCAGAGGAGGGTGGTAGGGGTGATGCAAAGATAAAATTGACACAAATTGGCAATGAATTGGATATGGGGGAAGATGAAAAGAATGAGGAGTTGGGGATGACATTCAGGTTATGAGCCTCAGTAACCAGGATTTTGGGGGGACCTTCAACAGAAATAAGAAAATTAAGAAGAAGGGAGGCTTGGGTGGGGAGGGCAAATCATAAGTTCAGTTTTCCACATGTTGAGTTTAAGATATCTACAGGACATTCAGTTCAAGGTGTCCAATAGGCAGCTAGAGATGTGAGAGTCAGAGGAGGAGTAAGGGCTGACTAAGTAGATTTGAAAATCATCAGCATAGAGATGATAAATTAATCCATAGGAACTGAACAACAAGTGAAATAATACAGAGAGTGAAAAGGGTCCAGGACAGAACCTCAGAGGCTCTTGTATAGTTAGTGAATGTGACCTGTAAGAAGAGTCAGCAAAGGAGACTGAAGAAGAGCAGATGGCTAGGAGGAGCACCAGAAGATGGCAGTGTCAAAAAAAACCAAACCTAGAAAGAAGAGTATCAAAGAGAAGAAGGCTATCACTAGTGTCAACGGCTACAAAAAAAGGATGAGGACTGAGAAAAGGTCATTAGATTTGGCCATTAAGAGATCATTGATTATGGGGGCAGCTAGTTGGTGCAGTGAGTAGAGCACCAGCCCTGAAGTCAGAAGGACCTGAGTTCAAATTCGAGCTCGGACACTTGACACTTAATTAGCTGTGTGACCTTGGGCAGTCACTTAACCCCCTTTGCCTTCCCCTCTCAAAAAAAAAAAAAGATAAAAATGGGGGGGGGGGGGAAAGAGATCGTTGATAGCTTTGGAGAGTGGTTTCAGCTGAATAATGAGCTAGAAGCTAGACTTCAAAGAGTTAAGAAGAGAGTGAAAGGAAAGGAAGGGGAAGTAACTATTGTTTCCAATCGTAAAGCCTTGAAGGAAGAGAAAGCCAAGCTGACTGAGCCACCTGTCTCTGTGCCTCCGCTCAAAGCAATCTCTCCATACTTTGTAATAAAAATAGCTTATGGATGTATAGTGCTTTAAGGCTTACAAAGCAGTTTCCTTGCAGCATTTCTCTGAGGCAGGTAGCACAAGTATTATTGCCCATTTGAAGGCAGAGAGAAGTGGTTTGCCTTCTAATCAAACAACTAATCAGCCTCCCAGTTAGGATTTGAATCCCCATCTTCTGATTCTAATCTCAGTGCTCTTTTTGGCATCTCACAGGAAGCTGAGACTCAGAAAAGTTCCATAACCTGCCCACAGAAACAGCCTGCTAGGAAGACATGGAGCCAGCACTCACGCCCAGAGGCACAGAATGCAAGTTTCTTGCGGACAGGAACTGGTTTTTGCTTTTTGTTTATTTGTATTGCCAGAGTCCTAGTGAGCACTAAATAAATGTTTGTTGGTTGATCCATTGATTGTTAATCCAAACCTAAGGCTTTCTTCACTCAGGTAGACTGATTTCTTTCACCTCCTTAAAGACCCACCTTTGTGTAACCTCCTTCATGAAGCCTTCCCTGATTAGACCAGTCAAGAGCACGTTCTCCCTTCTCTTAACTCCCCAAGCATTCTGTTTGCATCCATCTTGTGTGTTTATCATGACCCGCCTTAAATTGAAGATATGTGGGTACATTTCAGTGCCCTCTCCTAGACCCCACTGCTATTTATTATTCCAGCCTTCTCTCCTTACCCCAGTGGCTGCATCCAACCCTGCCCTCTCTTATGGTATTCTTCTTTCCCTGACTCCTGTCTAAGTTTATTTGCCTACCTATAATTTTCAAGGTTCCTGGAAGGTGTGCAAAATGTCTGCCTAACCCTTCAAAGCCTCCTCCTCTGTCTGACCTTCTCTCCCTGAAGTGGTCCCTCCCTTCTCAAGCATCAACAGCACCAGCCAGCCAGCCTCATGAAATACTAATGTGCTTGGAGCTAGCCTTCAATGGGGCCAAGTTCAGGGCCCCTGAGAGAGAATCAAACTTTAAAGCCAACTTTCTCTTTCTTCTCTTAATGCTAAACTGAGGCCCAGGGGCAGAAAATAAGGGGGGAAGGAGGGATCTTGCTGAGTTCTAGTATGCAGAGCATAGGCCAATCAGGGCCAGAAAGAACCTTTGACTCTATTTTTGATTCGATCATTCATTCCTTCTAATAAATATTCATGGAGGGCCTACTCTACTGGTCTCAGTGCTGAAACCTGGGGACAGAATTAGATAAGAGAAAGTGTAGGCCCCAACAGCAGTTTAATAAGAGAGAGAGAGGAGAGAGAGAGAGAGAGAGTAAGAGAGAGAAAGAGAGAGAGAGAGAGAGAGAGAGAGAGAGAGAGAGGAAAGGATAAGACACAAAGGCAGAGAACTAGAAATCTCAGGAAGAGAAGGACAGATTACTGGGGGCAGAGTGGGGTTCTGAAAAGGAAGAAAGTACTCTGATTGGGAGCAGGGCGGGGATCAGGGGAGGCTCCCTGGAGGAGGTGACATTTGATCAGGCCTTGAAGAACAGATAGGAATTCATCTAATCTGGACTAGGCAAAGGAGGGACAATGTTAATAAATGCAAAGAGGCCAGAGAACAGAATGATAAGTAACCTAGTTTGGGTAAGGCTTAGAGTAGGTGCAATGAAAGATGAATCAAGAAAGGTAGACTCTGTCCAAAGGATAGAAGGTCTTGAGGGTTAGACTAAGGAATCTGGACTTTATTCTGCAGACAGGGTGAATTTGAATGGGGAAGCAGGTTGGGGGCTGAGAATGCAGTATGTCAGAGGGTCAGAGGATGTGATCAGAGCTGCGTTCTTTAGGATGGGTTGTTGGAAGCTGGAAGTTGTTGGAGACCCTGGTAAGGAGGCTATGGTAATAGTCTGGTATTTCAGGGTCTGTCCTATGGAACAGAGACTCAGTTTAGGAAAAATATTAGAGGTGAAAGGGATCTTAGAGGTGGAAGGGACCTGGACTCTTTTGGTTCAGCCCTTTCCCTTTACAGATGAGGAAATCAGGGCACAGAGAGATTAAGTGACTTGCCAAGGTTCACACAGCTTCGAAGTGCCCAAATAAGAATTTGATGATTCCCTCTCTGGAGCCCTCTGACTCCAAAACCAGCATTCTTCTAGCATACTCCTCCTTACTCTCTGGACTTCATCCCCCCGGAAGTAGCCTTCTCACCCCAGAGACGTCAACACCTGCCTCCAGGGTGGTCACAGAACTCAAAAACAGGAAGGGATATAAAGTTCTTTGCAAATCTTAAAACATTTTCCAATGCCAGCTCTTATTACTTTGTTGATGATAAAGGGATAGTCAAAAATGTCTCTGAATTTTGATCCTAGATGATTGGAGGGATGACAGAGTCATCAATAAAAAATAAGGAAGCTAGAGGTAGGGAGTGGGGAGAAGAGTTTAATTTTGGACAAAGTTTCATAGGTTCACAGGCTTAATGCTTGAAGGGATCTAAGAAGTCACTTAACACAAGCCCTTCATTTTACAGATGAGGAAATTGAGATTCAAAGGGATTTAAGTAATATACCCATAGGCACATAGCTAGTAAGTGGAAGAGTTGGGATCTGAGCCTGGGTTTTCTGCAAATTCTGGTGGAACATCCAAGTGGAGGTATTCAGTAGCCAGCAGAATATGCAAGACAAGAGATCAGAAAGGAGGATGGGGCTGGATACATAGATCAGAGAGAGAATCATCCACATAATAGTAAGAGTTTAAGTCATGGGAGTAAATGAGTTTGCTGAAGAGAGGTAAGGTAGCCAAAAACAGAGAGAGAAAAGAGACAGAGTCAGAGGACAACAGAGGCCAGAGCCTTGGGGGAAGACATTAAAGGCTTAGAAGGAGTAAAAGGAGCCAATGAAGATGAGGTAAAAGTGTTATCTGGAAGATAAGGTGAGCCATTCTATACATTGGGGTAAATGCAAGGAGGAAAGGGAGGTTAAGAAGTGGGTAGACCATTTACAAGGACTTGCTACTGACAGGTCATCAGCAGAGTCAGAGCAGTGGGTTGCCAGTTGCCACAATCCCATGAAGAGATACTGAATTTTGAAATGAGTGACTCTTTTCCTTGAGATAGCGCCACCCCACCAGAAGGAAATTCTGATAAGAGGCAGAGGAAGACAGGCAGTTTAGTCTCTAGGCTGAGCCATTTGAACCCCTCCCCATGAAGCACTAGGTTCAGTTCTGTAACTAATGTGCTTTGTGATCTTTGCCTCTTTGGGCCTCAATTGGAATTGGACTAGGTGGTTTCTAAAATCCCTTCTAGCTGTAATATTCTATATTCCATATTCTAAGGTTCCTGCCTACCCCCCATTTTGTGTGTTCTAAGGTCCCTTTCAACCCTAATATTTTATTTTTTGTAATGTTCCAAAGTCCTACCTAACTCTGATAGTCTACATTCTTTGCTCTAAGACCCCTTCCAAATCTAACATTCTGTGTTTTATATTCCAAGGTTCCTTTGAGCATTAGTGTTCTTTCTGTGTTCTAAGATTACTCCCAAATCTATATTCTTCTTTCTGAGTTCCCTGCCAGTTCTGACACTGTGGGTACTGTATTCTAAAGCCCTTCCCAACTCTAACAGGCTAGATTCTGACAGTTCGGCAGCTCTGAACCACGAAGAGACACACCAGTCACACTCATTACCCCCTACAAACATCAGGACTTTGGACAGCAGCCACAGACAGTCCCAAAACTTCAGCCCCTGCCTAGTTAAGGGATGGCTAGACAAGATGGGGAAGGCTGCCTGTCAGCCACCAGCTGGGAGATGTTTTGAATGACACAGCAGATTCTAGGTTTCATGTGTAATGTTAAAATAATAACAATATTTGCATTTAATCTAGCTCCATTCAAACAGGCCCAGCAGGCTTTAGTGGAACCAAACCAAAGCAAAACTAGGGAAGAAGATGGAGACAGAACCTCCTTTAATTTCTAGTAGGTTCTGTAATTTCAAAAGAATAAGAGATCTGGCCTCCTCAGACTATAGACATCCCAGAGGAAAAGTAATAAGTGACAAATGTACAGAGAGACCTACTGTTTATAAACTGGAAATCAGTATAGTTGAAAGAGCACTGGTTTGGGGGTCAAAGAGCTTGGATTCTGCCTCTGATGCTTACAAGTTATATGACCTTGGGCAAGTACTTTAACTTCCTTTTGCTTCAGTTTCCTCATCTGAAAAATGAGAGGGCTTAGACCATATGGCCTCTGAGGTCCTTTCTGCCTCTTGATCCTATGATTTTATGCTTTTACATACACATTCCTTCATTTGATCGTCATAACAGTTCTGTGAGAGAAGCAGGTAAGGATTACTATAATTTCCATTTTGCAGGATGGAAAATTGAGAGCTGGGGAGGAGAAGCTTGGTCATGACATTCTTATAAACAACAAGAAGAGATGATAGGCTAGGTGACAGGCTACTTGGTTAGATTTGGAACTGATTGAGGGAACACATCCAAATAATGGCTCTATTTTAACCTGAAGGAAGGTCTTTAGCAGGATTCACCTTGGCCCTTGGCTTTTCCACATCTTTATCACTAAAGTTCATTAAGGCATAGATGGCATGATGATCACATTTGTGGGATGACACATTTTCATAGATTTTCCCCCCAGAATCACCTTTGTAGACATCTTGTCCAACCATATATGAACAAGAATTCACTCTGCCAACATATCTGACAAGTTTCTACTTGAAGACCTCCATTGAAGGGGAGGCCACTCCCTCCCAAAGTGGTCCATTCCTCTTTAGGACAGATCTAGTTTTTAGGAAGGTTCTTCTAACTTCAAGCCAAGATTTCTTTCTTTACTGCTTCTCCTCATTGTTTATTTGGCCCTTTAAGGTAAAAAAGAACAGGTTTAACCCCTCTTCCATTGGACAACCTTTCAAGTACATGATAAGAACTATCAGTCCCACCCATTGTCAAGCCTTCTCTTCTCCAAGGAAAACATTCCCAGGCCCTTCACTTGGTCCTCAGATGTCAGGGACCTGAGGTCCTTCACCATACTGATTGCCGTCCTTTGGACACTCCCAGCTTGTCAACATCTCTTCTAAACCATGCTGCCAAGAACAAAGTCCAACACTACAGATGTGACCTGACCATAGTGGAATGGAGAAAGACTCTCCCCTTCCTGGTTATGGACACTGCGCTGTCCTTCATATGATCTGATACCACTTTAGCTTGCTCATCTGCTATACCCCACTCGACAGAAATTGAGATTCCTTCCCACCAAAGCCCCCAGAACCTTTTCAGAAAAACTACCTGGTCATGCTTTCCTCATCTCACACTTGTTTGTTTTTAAAACCAAGCATAAGATCTTAGATAGATGGATGGAGGGAAGGTGAGAGAGAGAGATAGTAGATAGAGAGAAATAGATGGACAGATAAAGAAATAAATAAATGGATAGATGATAGAAGATAAATGAAAGACATATAGTAGACTGATGATAGAGAGAAAGATATAGAGATAAATGGATAGATGATAGAGAGATAAAAGAGAAATATATGGGCAGGGATAAATAAGTCAATAGATGATGAAGATAGATGATACATATGACAGATGATAGAGATAGACAAATGGATAAATAGATGGACAGATGGAGAAAGCATCTGTTTCGTACTTTCTATGTGCCAGACACTGTGCTAACTGCTAGAGATTGAAATACAAATAGACAAGAGAATCCTTGACCTCAAGAAGTTCATATTCTAGTGGGGGAGGAGGAGACAACAGATAAAGGGGCACTGGGAGGGAGAAGACGGAGAAGATGGGAAGCAAAATAGCATAAAAGTGCCATGGATGCCTAAACCTTCTTAAGATAAGGCAAAAGAGCTGAGCTGCTGGTGGTGAGGGACCCACTTAGGTTACCCATGGAGAGGAAGTAATGGTTTTGGTCTGGATAGAGGCAGCATGGTGTGGAGTAGGTCAGAAAGTACAAGAGGTCTCAAGAGCCTTAATAGCTTTCAAGTACACTAAGACTTTTGGGACACTCTATATAGTCTCCTCAGATGTCATTTAGCTCATCAGGGTTTTGTTTGAATCCTGGCTGTGTCATCCAGTACATTAGCTCCCCCTGCCTTCTTTGCATTCTCTGCAATGCAAATTTGACATACTATTTAAGCCTTTATCCAAGTCACTTATAAAAATGTTAAACAGTACAAGGCTAAGCACAAATCCCTGTGGCACTCCACTAGAAACCCAAATCCAAGTTGACATCAAACCTTTATCAACTAGTCTTTGGGCCAGGTCATTCAATCATTTAGAATCCATCTAGTTGTTCTATCATCTAACCTGCATCCCTCCACTTCTTCCCCTAAAATAACCTGAAATATTTTATCAAATACTTTGCTAAAGTCAAGGTAACCCACACCTACAACATCCCCCTAATCTACTGGTTGAGTAACTCTGCAAAGAAAGAAATTAGGTTTGTACAGCCTGATCTGCTCCATGCAGCTCTTTCTGATAACTCTTTTTTTGTTCCAGATGTTCACTAACCCTCCCGAAATTCTAGAATTTTGCCAGGAATGAACAACAAGCCCAATGATTTGAATATTCCATTTTGTTCCCTTTTGTAAACCCCAGGATGATGTTTGTTCTCCCCTCCTGCAGAGCTTCTCTCCTAAGGGAATCACAGGTTGTGAAGCCTGGTGTGGTGGGATGAAACTTGCTGGATCTCTCCAGCTGAGCTAGCTAGGGAAAGGTGGATTCACTCACTATTCACCAATCAAGGCTGCTGAGCCTCAGGGCAGGAGTTCCAGAACTGAGGGAAAAAACTCCCCCAGAGACCAGGAAAGTGGAGGTCTGGAAGCCAGTCCAGTGAGTCAGGGCAGTGATAGCACAGCAGATGTGACCTTACACAGAGCTAAGTGCGAATATTATCTCATTTGATCCTCACAACAACCCAAGGAAGTGGTGCTATTATTATTATTCCCATTTAAGAGTTGAGGAAACTGAAGTAGACAGAGGCTAAGTGACTTGTCCAAGGTCACACAGTTGGTATGTGTCTGAGGCTAGATTTGAACTCAGGTCTTCCTGACTCTGGGGTCCAGTGCTTTATCCACTCTGCCACCTAGCTGCTAACAGCTTTAATGTACAAATCAAATACCTAGATAAGGGGTGTGGGCAGAGTAAGCCTCTGAGAGCTCATAAGACAGAGTTCCACTGTTCCTCTGTAACTGAGGGTATATGATGGTGCGACTGTGTTTGCCAGTATATATGTATTTGTATAAAAGACATATGTCAGTGAAACAATCTAGAGGGTCTAAGGGGGAGGGAGAGGGGGATGAGGGAGTGATCTGTTAATATAGAAGCAGCACTGGCTCTCCCCCACCTCCTTTTTCTTCTCCTGCCCCTCTTCTAATCATTCCCAGCAGCACCTCCTTTTCTTCCTCCCCTCTGTCACTTCTCTGCCTGCCTCTCTCTCTCTCTCTCTCTCTCTCTCTCTCTCTCTCTCTCTCTCTCTCTCTCTCTCTCTCTCTCTCTCTCTCTCTCTCTCTCTCTCTCTCTCTCTCTCTCTCTCTCTCTCTCTCTCTCTCTCTCTCTCTCTCTCTCTCTCTCACACACACACACACACACACACACACACACATCAGTTCCTCTCTGTCCACTTGTTTTTTGAACTCTTTCTTCTCTAAATCCAGCTAAAATGACAAATGCATCTGACCCAGTAACTAAAGCCCTTTCCAAGGTTGGGTTCACAGGGAATTGTATTGGGAGCTCATGCTTGGACACCATGAAACCAACCTGAGTTCTCTTTTGAAAGAACGAGAGGAAGAAAAGCAAAAGCCTTTGTAAGAAATATACGTAGTCAAGCAAAACAAATTCCCCCATTAGTCCATTCCCACATGTCAAAATCCGTAAGTTCCATGGGGGGAAAGGGAAGAAAATAAATGCTTGTTAATTGAAAAATCATAAAATTTAATTTTTAAAAATGAAAGAGAAAAGGAGAGAATGAAACAAGGAAGAAAGGAAGGAAAAAGTGAGGGAAGGAAGAAAGGAGTGAGGGAGGGCAGAGGGAAAGGAGGGAGGTAGAGAGCGGGGAGAAGAAGGGAGGGAGGGGAAAAAAGGAGGAAGGGAAGGAGAGAGCAAGGACCCTGTATCCTTTGTTGCTCTTTTTTTCCTGCTATTGCTTCTCTTCCTCTGAGAAAGAATAGAAGAAAAAAGAGACTGAAATAGGGAAAAGAGCATTCTTGGTTTATAAATATTAATTACATGCACCTAGTAATGAGAGACAGCGGAAGCTGTTGGCTGTGATCTCTGATTGTTTGACTAATCCTAGAGACAGTTTAAACAAGACAGTTATTGCTTGATGGGACACTAAATTAGAAAGCTCTACTCCTTCTCAGAGATTAGTTGGGGAAGTTTGTGGGAGACAAGGACAATGTATTCATCCCTAGAAGCTCGGGCTCCTGAACTTAGCCAGAGAATTCCTTGTACTGGGGGTTGGGTAGAGAGACGGGACAAGGAAACAGACACTTATCTAGGGTCTCTGTCTTGTGGGAAAGATAACCCTCCTTTCTAAAAGCTCCTAGTCCAATATGGGGACAGTCCCTGCCCTCGGGAAGCTCCTAGTTTGATAGGAAAGATCAGCCAATCAATCAATAAGCATTTATTAAATGTCTAGCATGTGGCAAACACTATGTTAGCCAGGTGGAGATTCAAAAGCAGAAAGGGAAAGCCCCTGCCATCAGGGAGTTTGCATTATACTGGGAGAAGGGATAATAAAAGCACAGATAAGCAAAATAGGACATATACAAAATTAATATACCGGGATTTAACGGGAGTAGGGCAGTGTACTCATGGTGTAAATAGGAAAAGTCTCTAGAAGTGGGTGGCACTTAACCTGAGATTGAGGGAAGATCCAAAGATTTCCAGAGGCAGAGATGAAGAGTGATGGTATTCTAGGCAAAGAGAAATATCTGTGCGGAGATGAGAGACGGAACATCACGTCCAGGGAACTAACAAGTAGACCAAGTTTATTGGAACATAGAGTACCCAAGAGGAAGTAATGTGAAATCTGTCTTCGAAGATGGACTAGAGCCAGGCTAGGAAGGGCTTTAAATACCAAACAGGGAGTTTGTGCTTTATCTTAAGGACAGCAGGAGCCACAGGAGTTTCTTGAGCAGGGGATCTGCACTTTAGAAATATTAATTTGGTTTCTGTGGGGAGGATGAACTGGAAAGGAGAGAGGCTAGATGGAAAGAGACCAATTAGAAGGCTATTTGAATAGTCCTGGCAAGAGGTAATGAGGGTGTAGGCTGAGAAGCTATGGTATAATCAGAGAAAAGAGGCCTAATGAGACTCTTCCCAGTCTTGAAGGTCTCACTTGGTTACCTATTCCAGATCTTTTTTTACATAGTGTGAATGGGGTCATGTGGTTAATACCTCCAAAGAGCCTATTAGCCTTAAATAGCAAATAGCAAATATGTGTGTGTGTGTGTGTGTGTGTGTGTGTGTGTGTGTGTGTGTATTCTAACATCAGAGATCAAACACTAATTACTCATCTCACAGACTTTAACCCTTGATTATGAGGAAGAATAGGGGAGGGAAAACAGATGGCTTCATGTAGCTCACCCCCACTGTCCACAAAAATAGGCCCAATTCATGACCTACTTAACTACAGGGTGGGATCATCTCATTAAAAGTGCTCTCAGAATCTCACAGTTAGAAGGGACTTAGAGGAGCCCCCTCAAAAACATTCTGACAATTGTCTGTCAATCTCAGAACAGGGAGTTCATTACTTCCCATGGACTGCTGTGGGAGTCTATGGACTTTCCACTACAACAGTACATTCTATTATAAGTACAGGGATGGGGACTGGATCTATTATTTCATTGTCATAGGGAACTCTAGGATGGGGAGACCCTCTCTGCCAGTATAGACTGGCACCTCCTTTGCAACTTAGAGGTTTTGGGTTTTTTTTCTTGCTTTTTGAAGGGCAATTGGGGTTAAGTGATTTGTCCAAGGTCACATGGCTAGTTTTTGGGCTAAGTGTCTGAGGTCGGATTTGAACTCAGGTCCTCCTGACTCCAGGGCCAATGCTCTATTCACTGTGCCCCCTAGCTGCCCCGCAACTTAGAGACTTTCTTGAAGAGACTAAAAGGACTTTCCCAGAGATTTACTCTAATTGTTTCTTGAGAACTTATTATTTCATAAAGTTTCCCATTCAAGGTCTAGGGTCACAGATTGAAATCAATTAAATTGGTTGGAAGCCACCCTCCAAATAACGTATTCCAATATCTCCATTTTACCAATGAGAAAACTGAAGATTCCTTTTTGATCACTATAAGATAGGAAGTTCTTTCTTATGTGCAGCACAAATGTGTAATTTTTATCCCATGTCTTTGTTGCTAAAATTATTTTTCATATACTCTGTGTTTATCTTGAATGTAAC
Source organism: Pseudochirops cupreus (assembly GCA_028627135.1). Taxonomy (NCBI): domain Eukaryota; kingdom Metazoa; phylum Chordata; class Mammalia; order Diprotodontia; family Pseudocheiridae; genus Pseudochirops; species Pseudochirops cupreus. The sequence goes on from CM053582.1 coordinate 123,514,504, forward strand.
TATTTATGTACAAGTTATTGTGCAAATGGCTGCCCCCATTAGAATGTAAGCTCATTGTGGGCAAGGACTCTTTTGCTTCTTTGTATCTCCAGAAAAAAGGCATATATATATACATATATATATATATATACATAGATATGTATGCATATATCCACACATATGTATATATACATACATTTATTTTTAAACTAGATTTCTGAAAATAAAAAGTCCTCCATGCTGTTTTGTATAGACAAGCGAGATACGAGTATAGTTAGGCAAATTCAGAATGGGTTGAATGATCAATGTCAGAGCAGTCATTAACAACTCAGTGTCAGCTTCGAATGATGAGGTCTCTAGTGGAGTATCCTTGGGATATGTCTTTGTCCCAGTGATGTTAACATTTTTATCAACATCTTGAAGGAAGGCATAGATGGCTTATTTTTCAAATTTGTAGAGGACGCAAAGCTAAGAAAGATAACTCCAAACAGGCTAGAACATTGGACCAAATTGAATAAGACAAAATGTCATTGGGACAAATGTAAAGTCCTATACTTGGATTCCAAAACATCAGTTTTACAAATTCAATATAGGGGAGACGTAGTTAAGTAGTGATTCGTTTGAAAAAGATCTAGATTTAGTGAACCACAAGCTCAGTATGCATTAAACAGTGCAATGTAACACCTGAAAAGTAATAAATGAATGAATGGATAGATAGATAGATAAACAGACAGACAGATAGATAGAGACAGACAGACAGACAGACAGACAGACAGATAGATAGATAGATAGATAGATAGATAGATAGATAACTGATGTGATCTTGGCTGCATTAAGGAAAGCATAGCACCCAGGATGGACCATACCTAGAGAACTGTGTTTAGAGTTGCTTGTCCCATTTTAAGAATGACATTGGTAAGAGGGGTGAGCATCACGAGAAGGGTCACCAGGATAATGAAAGGCTCCAAGATTTTAAATAAACTCAGTTGAAGGAACAGGGGGTGTTTAGCCTGAAGCAGGGAAGATTTGAGGTCCTGATCATTGCCTTCCATACATTTTCAGACACAGCCAGTGTGGGCTTGACTATGCGTGTCTGTCATAAGGGTGTCATTTTTCTTACAGGTGGAGTACCAAAAAAAAAAAAAAAAGGACCATTGAGGCATCTTTTTTTTCCTTAATGCATCAGAGACAACAGAAGATCAAAAAGAGTAGGACAAGTAGGACAGCTGTGAAAACTACAGGTTGAACTAATTACTTTAAGAGAAAAGCAGTCTGTGCCTAATGGAGACCCACAGTTTCATGTATGATCCTCTTATGTTAATGCCTGTTTTATTTGGCGCTTGTTAAGTTGTGAATACAAATAAGGGTTTTTTTTTTTAAAAGAATAGCTCTCTTCAGATAGATAAGGGGCTGTCATACAAAGGGAACCAGATTGGTTCTGCTTGACCCCAGAGAAATGGAAATAACACCACCAGCAGCAGTCCCAACAACAGTAACAAAAGCATGTCTAGGGCATTCTAAAGTCTGCAAAGTGTTTTATAAATGTGACCTCATTTCACCATTCATAACACAGACAGGCAAATTTTGGTCTGATGTAGGGAAAACGTTACCAAACATTCGAGCTCTCCAAAGACAGAATGGGTGACCTCAGGGGCAGGGCCAGAGGTCTTCAAGCGAAAGCCGGGGAACCATCTGTTTGGAATATCCAAAGGCATGTTCTTCCCAGTTCAGTGCCAGTTGGGCAAAAGGGAATCTGCAGCCCCTTCCAACCTGGAGTTTCTATAAGTTTTCTCTTCTCCTGGAGAAAAATCCCCGGTTCCTTTAACTGATCTTTCTAGGATCATGTCAAGTCCCTTCACCTTCACAAACACCCTCCTCTCTGCACAGTAGCTTCTCAATGTCTTTTTTAAAATGTGACCCTCACAATGAACACAGTCATCTAGATCTGCCCCTATTCAGGCAGAGGACAGCAAGATCCTCACCCCCCTTGTTCTGGATATGTTTTTTCTATTTATGCAGCATAGGATCGGATGAGGTTTTTGTTTTCTGTGTCTCACTGTTCCCTTATATCAGGCTTACCATCCTCGAAAGCCATCAGATATTGGATATGGTGTCCCCTGGCACCCCCAGGATCAAAAATAAAGTCCTCATATTCAAAGCTCTTCAGAACTAGACCCCTCATGCTTTTCCAGCACCCTTAGACCTTATTCCACAGCTCCCCGGGATTCTGAAATCCAGGGACACTGGCCTCCTTAAGACATTGCATATCCTGACTCTGGGTGTTTTCTCTCGTTCTCTCCCACGCCTGGAATGCTCTGCCTCCCCATCTGCCTCCTGGCTTCCTTGGCTTCCTTCAAGGCCCAGCTATAATCCCACCTTCTACAAGATGACTTTCCTGATCTCCCCTAAAAGGCTAGTGCATGGTGGGGAGAGATCTGGGCCTGGAGTCGGGAAGATCTGAGTTTGATTCCAGCCTCAAACACTTGCTAACGGTGTGACCCTAAGCAAGTCACCTAGCCTCTGTTTGCCTTAGTGTCCTCATCTGTACAATGGGGATAATATTAGTTCCTACCTCCCATGGTTGTTGTGAGGATCAAATAGATAATATTTGTGAAGTGTTCAGCACAGAGGCTGGCACATAGAAGGTGCATATAAATGTGAGCTATTATCAGTATTATTACACTTATTATTAGTGCCTTCCCTCTGTTAATTACCTCTGATTTGTCCTGTTTTTATCTTCTTTGTACCTAGCTGTCTGGCAGCGAGGTGGTGCAGTGGATAGCGTGCTCGGCCTGGAGTCAGGATGACTCGTCTTCATGAGTTCAAATCCTGCCTCAGACACTTACTAGCTGTGTGACCCTGGGCAAGTCACTTCACCCTGTTTGCCTCAGTTTTCTCATCTGTAAAATGAGCTAGAAAAGGAAATGGCAAACCACTCCAGTATCTCTGCCAGGAAAACCCCAAATGGGGTCACAAAGAATCTAACATGACTCAAGAACAATACGTACCTCCTATTAAACCGTGAGCTTCTTGAGAACAAGGACTGCCTTTTATCTTTCTTTGTATCCTCAGAGTGCCTAACACATATTAGGTGCTTAATAAATAAGTGCTTATTGACCAACTAAGTAAATGGTCCTATGGGCTCAGTGCTCTATGCACCACACCACCTAGCTGCCTCCAACACAATAGTCAAGTACAATTATGCCTTTACTGAATATGGGGGAAATGAGATGAAGAGAAGTCACAAGGTTGGTCCAAGAACATACAATTAATAAGCATCTGAGATAGAACTAAGTACTCAGTGGAACTAGGACCCAGGTCCATTGATTCACTGAACAGCCTTCATGGCCTTCTTCCTCTCTAAGCCTGAGCCTTGGATCCACATCTACCAGTAACATGCAATCTTGGGTAAGTCCCTTGACCTCTCTGGGCCCCAGTTTATTCCTTTTCACATGAAGTCTGGACAGCGTCTGAGGCTCCTTCCAACCCTAATATTCTCTGATACTTAGATTTTGCCTTTCTGTGGGAAGGCGTCATAGTGGCTCGACTTGCTTAAACAAAAACCTCAGTCACAGCCTGGGCTAAATCCTAAGGGAGGTAGGGCTAGAGGTCTGTGGTAACCAGAGGCCAGACCCATCTCATGCTCATCCCAGGGGGAAAAAAAAAGGTGCTTTCTTCTCCCCTCTGCCCTTTCTTCTCTGCTCCTTTCAAGTACAGATTTGAGATTTCTGGACTTTTAATAAATTCCTCATTGTCCCAGGGAGAGCCTGAAAATTTTCTCCCTAAGATCAGAACTTCTGCAAACTGTATCCTGAGATGGAGGTGAGGGCAGAGGTGAGTGACAGCCAGCCAGTGGTGTCTGTGACGAACAAAATCTGAGCACTTTTCTCCCCAGTGTTTATGAGCATCTTCTTTGGCCTTGCAGACAGGACCCCCAAACAGTGACATGTCTCCAAAATGCTAAGGATCCTTCAGGATTGGGGGTCCAAGAACCTTGGCTCTTCTGCCACTTACTCTTTGTGTAAATCTTCCAATTCAAAAAAATCCATGATTCCAGGCTTTTCCCCCCACCTCTTCTTTCGGGGGTGGGGGGTAGAAAGAATAATAAACTAATACCCGGGAGACTTCAGTTCAAGATCCAGCTCTGCTACAAACTTGTTTTACGACTATAAGCCACTGACTTCAATTCTCTGAGTCTTCAAATCACAGGAGTGAAACTGGAAGAGATGTGGGACACCATCTAACCCACACCCTTCATTTTGCATATGAGGAAAATGAGGCCTGAAAAAGGGAAATCGATTCCTCAAGGACAGACGTCTCAGAGCTGAAATGGGAATCCAGGTCCTTCGTTTCCAAACCTTCCACAATTTCTCTTCCACCATAAAATGAAAGGTTTGGACTAATGCCTAAGATTCCTTCCAGCTTTAGCATTCTATGAAATCTAAGAAGTCACCCTCTCTGTTCCCCTTAACCTCTTCCATCCCTCTTCTCTTCCTTTTTTTCTCTCTCCCTCTTTCCTTCCTCTTTTTCCTCTCACCCTGTCTCCCCAGGCATTGAATATCACTCTAATTCCAGCAATAGGAAACCATTGATGACTCCAGGAGTCACTGAGCTCTGCAGACATAAATTACTAAGGGCATGCCGACCTACTAGGTGGTAGCAAGCCCTAGGGGCAGTCTCTACCCCACTGTGCAAACACTCAGCTTACTGTGTGTTCAGATACCTAGGTGTTTGTCACTGTGCAAACTCCTATGACTCTCCGGGGTTTATTAGCTTGGTCAGATATCCAGGGTCTGAATCTAGCAAGTTCAGCGGGCTTTATCTATCTGGGGTCACAGATGGGAAGAAGGTGCTACAGGAATGACTGAGTTAAATATTCAGAAAATGTCTGATGAGAAGACAAAATGACTAGGTTGGACCAAATAATCTCGAAGGTCTTTAACATTTCTGGATGTCTAAAGGAACCTTTTGGGGGTGTTTCCCTCTTTTCCTGCAAGGGTACTATCATAGAAGGGGTTAGTCCTTCATCACCTGGGCTCTGTTAAGCTAAAAGCTCATGCTAGCTCACTGAGTTGATATAGGGTCCTGCTCCACCCCCAATCCCCACCATTGCTTCTCAGGTATTTATCTAGCCCAGAAATTCCCGACCTAGCCCTTTCCTGTATTTCTATTCAACCTGAAAGCATCAGCCCAATCCCATCTGGATCTGAATTGAAATGCAGGTGGCATGTGCAACCGGGTTTCTAAAATTACCAAAATTCACCACAATCGGAGAAGGGTCATTATCGGAAACAGATTTCATTTCCATGGAAACAGAAAGATAATGCCAAGCCTGGTCATTTTTATTCTCTGAAAAGAGAGAGACAGAGAGACAGAGTCAGAGATATAGAACAAGAGACTGAAAGGGGTGGGGTGGGGGAGCCAGAGATATTGGGGAAAAGTCAAAAAAGGAAAAACTAAGTACACAAAGAGACAGGGAGAGAAATCAGGGTGAACTTTAGGGCCTATGCAGAGCCAGAGAACAGCAAAGCTGGAAGAGGGCTGAGATATCAGCTGGAAGGTCTAAGCACCTCATTTCATAGAAAGGGAAACTGAGGCCCAGAGAAGCTGAGAAACTTGCCATTTACAATGTGACCACAAATAAGTCACTTCGCTTCTGGAATAGTGTATAGGTAACTGGACATAGACTTTGGAAGCTCTGTCCCACTTCAGACAGTTACTAGCTGTATATTTCTGGGGGGAAGTCACTTTTAAAAAACTCTCTGTGCCTCAGTTTCCTCACCTGTAAAATGAGAGGATTGGACTTTATGGCCTATGAGGTCCCTTCTAGCTCCAGATTTTTGTACCACCTACCTTACAGAGATGTTATGAGGAAAGGGAGGTGAAGTGAGATCCACTATTATTTCCTAAGATCACATGGCCATCCTCCATAAGGAACTAGAACCCTGACCTCCTGACTTGTGATATATGCCTGATTCCCCCAAATTGACCCTGCCCCTCCACCCAGAGACAGGCCAGAAGCATGAATCTTATTTTTTGGACAGGTTGGAGGGTCTACACTTTCATCTATAATCTCCACTTTTGTCTCTCAGTATAAACACTCCCTCTACAACGCAGCTCAGTGTCTGCAATGTTTGGTCTTAGAGAGCTACCTGGGACACTCAGAGGGTTAGAAGCTCATCCAGGTTTGGGAAGCCTAAGAATGCCAGAGGCAAGATTCTAACCTTTGTCTTTCAGAGGCTGAGATCAGTCCTCAGGCTCTTCTGTTCATTTCCAGTCCATACTGCCCCTTGCACCTTTAATGACTGGTTATGATTATGGATGAAACTTGGAAGGCTGATGGTTTTGACCAGAAATCACTCACAAACGTGCCTTGCTGGCCTACTCTCTCGTCCTTACTGTTGAGTGCACAGCATTTTTCTCACCAGCACCCATAAAGATGGCCATTGACCCCAACCAATCTATGAAGTCCAGATTCTGTGATAGAGGCTCAGTATCAGAGCCAGCTGACCTCTCCTCAAGAGGGAAACATGAGGGGCAGCTAGGTGGCGCAGTGAATAGAGTGCTATAATTGATCCCAATTTTACAATAGAAGACATGGAGGCAAGCATCAATTAGGTGGCTTGCTCAGGGTCATGCAGCTAGTAGGTGTCTGAGGCTATGGGGAGGCAATGGAGACCTGGGATTGAAGTCTGGAAAATCTGAAGAAGAGCCAGAAGGAAAATGAAAGCACCTTAGGGGCCATCAAGTCCAACAGTTACTCTCTCAAAGTCTGGAATCCAGATCTGAGAGGTGGTATGCCATAATGGTCAGAGCCATTGACTTGGAACTCTGAAGCTCTGGGTTCCAATCCTCCCTCAGACACATTCTTGGAGTTGAACATTCTTCATTCTCCTGTGTTTCCCTCTTTTTTTTTCTTTTTTTGCTTTTTGGAGGGGGGAGGGGAAGGCAATTGGGGTTAAGTGACTTGCCCAAGGTCACATGGCTGGTTTTGTGCTAAGTGTCTGAGGCCGGATTTGAACTCAGGTCCTCCTGACTCCAGAACCATTGGAAAACACATATTTCCAATGGTCTTAGGAACCGAGACACCGCTCCTCTATCTATCTCCAGGTGGGTCCGCCCACATGCAGATACGCCCACATATGAGTACTAAAGGGTCACAACATTAGGAAGGGTGAGAACCACTGCTAAAGTGTCACCAAGTTTTCAGATTTTCTTCACTAAATGACATTGGCAAGCTTGATCCTGTCCAGAAAGGGGAGATCAAAAAGTTGAGAGAGGTCTAGAAAACATGTTGTTATGTGAAGAACTCTTTAGGCAACTCAGGGTGATGGGAGGGGACAAGAGCGTAAGATACAACTCCAAGGTATCTTCAAAATGGTAAGAGGGCACAGGAAGAGTCAGAAGGGAGTCAGCCCAATGTAATAACTGACTATTTGAGTTAATAACCTCAAGCAAAGGAGCGGAATCACACCAAAGCCAGGGAGAGGTCAAGGACGGAAATAGGAGCCACCTTTCCCCTAGATCTAACCTTCTCTCAACTCACCTCTTTCTGTCAAGATCACAACCCTCCTTCCAGTCACCCAAGCTGATCACTAGAAGCAGCAGCTCTGGAGTCTTCACTCTCCTTCCATAGTCAATTGGTTGCCACGTCTTGATGGTTCTACTTGCACACTATCTCGGGAATCTATCTGCTTTGCTCTCCTTAAGGCATGCTTACCCTAATTCAAGTGTTCACTCCCTCCTGTCTAGATCATTCCAATAACCTCCTCATTAGTTTCCCAGTCTCTTAGTCTCTCTCTCTGTGTGTCTGTGTGTCTTTCTCTCTGTCTCTGTCTCTTTCTTCCTCTCTCTCTCTCCTTCTCTCTCTGTCTCTCTCTCTCTGTCTCTCTCCCTCTGTCTCTCTTTTGTTTTCCTCTCTCCCTCTTTCCTCTACACAGATGCCAAATGGGGATCTCCAAAACAGGTCTGATTATGTCCTCTTCTGCTCTAATTTAAAGGGGCTCTGACTCCTTTAAAAAAAATCCATTTGGAATTTAAATGACTTCACAATCTGGTGCCAGTAACTCCCCAGGCTGATCATATATTACGCCCCTTCACATGGAATGCATTCCAGTGCTTGGCTTTCTTACTGCTCCTCGGTTATTCCGTTTTCCATCTCTGTACCTTTAAGAAGGAGAAAGTTTGCATTTGTTTAGTGCCTACTGTATGCCAGGTACTTCACAAATATTATTTCATCTGATCTTCCCAACAACCCTGGGAGGCAGGTGCTGTTATTAATCCCATTTTACAGTTTAGGAAACTGAGGTAGGTGGCGATTAAGTGACTTGCCCAAGATCCCAAAGCTAGTAACAATAACAACAGCAATAATAGCACTTACCATGTGTGTACCAAGCACTTTGCTAAGTGTTTTATAAATATCATCTTATTTTATCCTCACAACAACCCTGGGAGGTAGGTGCTACTCTTATCCCCATTTTATGTATGAGGAAACTGAGGCAGGCAAAGGTGAAGTGACTCACCCAGGGTCACACAGCCGAATAAGTGTCTGAGGCCAGATTTAAGCTTAGGTCTTCCTGAGTCCAGATCCAGTTTTCTATCCGTTATATCAGATAGCTATCTCTTAGCTTTATACAGGCTTTCCCCAAGCGTTGGATGAATTCTTTCTTCTAAACTCTCTCTAGGTGAGAGTCAGGAAGACTTCCATTCAAATTCAGCCTCAGATACTTACTAGCTGTGTAGCCCTGAGCAACACTTAGCCTCTGTCTGCCTCGGTGTCTTCATCAGTAAAATGGGTACAGTAATAACACCTATCTCACAGGGTTGTTGTGAGGCTCAAGTATTTGGCAAGCCTTAAATCGCTGCATAAATGCTGGCTATTGTTATCACTCAAGTACCACTCCCTACACCGAGCTTTCTTGATTCCCCCAGGTATTGGGGTCCCAGCCCCCACCAAAAATATTCTCTACTTATTTTGTATGTGTGTGTG
>CM053582.1:123523971-123559798 GCA_028627135.1 Pseudochirops cupreus
CGACTTTTCCCCCTGAACTAGGTAAATGATATGTTTGATTAAAGTAAGATTGTTAACCCATTTTGAGTTGCTTTCCTTTAGAAAAGCAGATCTAAGAACCTGTGCTAGTAGCCGCCCTGGGTGTGCTGGGGTGCTTGCTGTTACAAGCAAACAGGGTTAAGTGACTTGTCCAGGGTCACCTAGCTAGGAAGTGTATGAGGCCAGATTTGAACTCAGGAAGATAAGTCTTTCTGACTCCAGACCTGGGGCTCTATCCACTGTGCCACCTAGCTGCCATAATACATTTTGGTTGAATCTAATTGAATTATGGTGCCTAAATTATCCTTGTCCTCATCATACTGAGTTCCAGGTTTTTGCCAGTCTTAATTCTAGGTTTATTTAAAGTGCTAGTTGGGTGAGAAAAACACTTTACATCTGTCCTCTTTCCATTCCACTAGCTGTGTGAGCTTGGGGCAGCCCCTTAATTGCTCTAAGTTTTCTCTTTAAAGTAGAAATGATAATTGTAATATCTTTTTCACAGGACTGTAGTCAGGAAAATACTGGGTAAGCTTCAAGGGGCTATAAAAGTCATCGTTGTTTTTGGCGTCGTTGTCATCATCATCGATATCATCATCATCATCGATATCATCATCATCATCATCACCACCATCATCATCATCACCATCACCATCATCATCATCACTATCACCATCACCATCATCATCATCATCATCATCGTCACCCAGATACTATGAAGGATCTGTGATTTTGCCAGTGGAGAGAACTCTTGATGTGGGAACTCCTTCCACAGACAATCACAACCCATCTATGCCTTAGTAGACAGTAGGTCCTAGAGAGTGAGTGACTTGCTCAGGGACACACAGCTAGGATGTGTCAGAGATAGGATCTGAATACAGCACTCTCTACTTCTAGTACTCTATGCCCTTTGCTACAATGCCCATAATGCACTCCTTCCTTACTCCTCTCTTCTAGAATCTCTAGCATCCTTTTAAACTTAGATCAATCACTTTTCTACATGAACTTGTGGAGTTTCTAGAGCTCCTATCCATATCTATTTGCAAATTGTTTCCTTCATTGACTATAAACTCTTTGAGGGCAGGGACTCTTTTCCTTTTGTCTTTGTATCCCTCTCCTAACCCAGGGTCAGGCACATAGTAGGTTTTCATGTGTTAATAAGTATGCACTGATGATAGACCCTTATCAACACTATCAATGTGCTAATTACAAACTTGGTTACCAGTATTTGGCTGTCTTGGATTTCCTCCATCACTCTATGGAGACACAAGGGTACCCCCTTAGGAATGAAAGTAGATGGGGGTGTAATTTGGGGAATGATTTCCTAAAAAATGAAGAAAAAAGAGCAGAATCTTCTCTACAGAAGGAGCCCCAGTAGGGCTATAAACTAGCATTTGAAAGGTTGAGGATGGGGGTGGAGGGAGGAAGCTTGGTACTGAGTGAGACTAGAGAAAATAAACCCACTTGAGCTTCTCAGGAAGCAGTGAGTGCTATAAAAACCCGAGGTGCCTCAGCTTGGACTCATTGATTAAGTGACCGAAGCTTAAAAATTCAATAAAACAAAATCCGTGAAAATATAGCAAGAGGGTGGGAGCCAGAGGGAAAGATGCTGCGGAGGCCAGTCAAGGGGAGATTCAATAAAGGGGAAGTTGTTGAGCAGATAAGAGTGGGACCTTCTCGGAGTGCCAGGCAGTGGAAGGGGAAAATCAGGTATGTGTGCAGGGCTTGGAGGGGATTCTGGGGTCCTCAATGGGCCTGTGAGCCACCCAGGTTAGCTTAGTCTGATGTACTGGATTAAGGACACTGAGGGCTAGCTTTGGAGTCATGACCAGACTGGCATCCCTGCTCCAACACTTAACTGGCTGTTTGACCTTGAGTGTATTATTGTGCTTCCCCAGGTCTTCAGTTTTCTTGTTACAAAATGAATCTAATACTTATAATGCCTACCTCACAGGGCTAATGTGGAGCAAAGACTTTGTAAACATGAAATAAACTCGAATCCTCTAGTGGATGTGTGATTCCCTTCAATAACACTGATTGAAACCTTTCTGTTCCTGCCCATCCTGTGAGACTTTTGTCCATGACTCCCCATGAGGTCACCACAGGGGCTGGAGGCCTCACTCTCTTTCTCTTGACATCACCAATGGAGTCCTCCAGCTACCCATCTCTTAGAGCCCTCAGCATATGACCAACCCATTTCCTTTCCCTCATCATCTCCTTTCCTCAGACTTGAAAACTTGAGAGAAATGGGAGTTGTTACTTGGGATCATAGGGCATAGTTTTCAGACCTCGCTCTGGTATCAGCCCTTGGGTGACCTTGGAGAACTGATAACCTCCCTAGATCTCAAATTCTTTATCTGTAAAATGAGGAGATGGACAAGAGGGTCCTTAAAATCCTTTCCAGATTTAAATCCCAAGATCTTATAAGAGTAAGTGAGCAGATAGTACTTCCTGACCTGGGGAATCCTCTACTCTGTCAGGCCTGACCCTGATGGCTTCCTTGCCTTATTGGTCAAACAGCCTATAGTTTGGTCATTGAATCCTGTGGCTGCAGGGAGAAAGCTCTATAGAGAGGTGCTATTGGACCCTGGTAATCAGTCAAGTCAAGTCAGCAAGCATTAACTAAACACCTATTCTGTGCCAGGCACTATGCTAAATGCTGGGAATATGAAGAAAGGCAAAAGACAGTCCCTGCCCTCAAGAAGCTCATAATCCATTTGAGAAGACAACATGCAAACAGCTCTGTACAAACAAGATAATGATGGCATAAATTGGAAATAATTTCAGAGGGAAAGTAGTGGCATTAAGTTTAGTCCGAAGAGTAAGAAATGTCTATAGGGAGCCCCATTCAAGGGCCTCTGCCTGTCCTAAAGGTAGGAAGTCTGGCACAAGAGGTGGGGATTTGGGGATATCCAAGAAGATGGATGGGGTTGGAAAGAATGTAACTGAAGAGATTCTGGTGGGTATCTTGTCTTGGAAAGAGGGTCTGTTTTAATTCAAAGTGAATAGGGCAGTGGTAAAAAAGAGGCTGTATTGGAATAGGTCAGGTTTGCCGGGAAAATGTAGCTGTCATTTGTGCACCTCTACTCATTACTCCCAGGGAGCTCTCCCTCCATCCTCCCCAGACTCTCCTTCCCTGGGACTTCTCTATCAACTCTACCAGCCCCAATTCTGGCATCTCTGTTCTCCCAGGCATTCTCTGCTCACTAAATTGCCCTCTCTCTCAGTCCTCCTAGTTTCATACCCATTCTCCTTGATTCCAGGACTTGATTTTCTCCCTCAACTCCTCAAAGGTTCCTTGTCCCTAGAATTGTTTTTCCTTCTTCCACATAACTGTTTCTCCTTCTTTGTTCTCTTCTTTCCCCTGTTCCTTTTTCCTCTTCTCCCTGTCCTTTCTTTACCTTTCTCCCTTACTGCCTCTCCTTGTCACCTCTTACCTACTCCCTGTCACTTCTTTCTTCTCCTTATGTCTCCTCCCCTTCTCTCTTTTCCTTCCCCCATTCCCTTTCCCTCATCACCATCCCCTTTTCACTCCCCTCTTCTCTTTTCCTTCTCCCTTCCCCCTTTATCTTCTTGTCTCCCCTTCCCTCTTCAATGTCACCTTTCCCTTTCCTTATTTCTGTACCCTCTTCTCTTGCCTTTTTCCCTTCCCCATCTCTGTCTTCTTTCTTCTTTCTATCCTGTCTCCTTTTACCTTATCTTTGTCCCCTCTTCCCTCTTCTCCTCTTGCCCCTTTCTATCTCCCATCTCCATCTTCCCTCTACTCTGTCTCCTCTTCTTTCCTCCCTCTCCCTCTTGCTTTTTCCTTTACCTCTTCTGCCTCCCTCTCCCTCGTTCTACCTCCCAGGTTCACTGGGTTCCCTTGAGACCTCCCTTTTGCTCCCCGGGCTTTCTTTTCCTAAGCACTATATAGCCCTCGAGGAGTTAAAACAAAGCTTCTGCATTTCTGCCCAGTGAACCAGGTGATAGGATTGCGGTTAATGGTAATTTGAACAAGTTTGGTCAACTAGAAATACATAACGAGATTGAAACATGAAAATGCCCTATGAATTTATACAATTGATATATTGTGGCTCAGCCGGCTGTTAACTTCCATTGCACAAGATGCCTGGAATAATTCGCAACAAACCTCACATTTATTTACTGAACCTTTGCAGAGGGGGCACTATGGGGAAGATAGTCACCCTGGGGAAAGACATCTCTTTCCCTCCTGCCTGAGATCAGACCTTCTGCCATCAGTGAGCCATGCCCCAGCACACATATTGTGGGGTGAGGTGGGGGGAGAAATGGAGCCCCCAAATGACCTGGGCCTGTGGCAGTGATGATTCAGGAATTATTGATTCCAAAGCTGAAAGGAATCTCTAGGGATCACCTTAGTTGTGGGCTTGTCTGTTTTTTTCTAGGTTGGCTAGGCAAGCCACTCAGGGCCAGCACCTCCCTGTGATTCAGGGAAGGGGAGTCCCCAAGCTCTGCTGAGTCCCTGCCCTCTGTAAGCATGGCTTTGTTCCTACACTTACTTAGGTGTATTCCTGCCCCAGGCCTGGGGCTTGGTTTAGGGCATCCCCAGAGATTCCAGAGAGGAGTGAAAGATCATATATTTAGAGTTGGAAGAGACTTCAGAAATCATCCAGTTTAACTCTCTCATGTTACGAATGAGAAAACTACTTTATGGTAACTGTGGATGTCCCCAAGGCTCTATCTTGGTCCCCCTATAGCAGGGGTTCTTAACCTGGGTTCTGTGAATTTGTGTTTTCAAAAATATTTTGACAACTTCATTTAAATAAAATTGGTTTGTTCTGTGATCCTATGTATTTTATTGCATGCATTTAAAAACACTATTCTGAGAAGGGCTCCTCAGGCTTTACCTGACTGCCTAAGGGGTTCACGACACACAAAAAGATCAAGTACTTCTTGTTCTATGCCATCTTGTTTGGTGATCGGATTAGCTCCCATGGGTACAGTATCATATCTATGTAGATTATTTTCCGATCTATATATTCATTCCTAGTCTCTCTCTTGAGTGCTAGTGTTTATATCATCAGCTGCCTGTTAGATATTTCAAAATGGAAAGATCATAATCATCTCAAACTCAATATGTCTAAAGCACAACTCATCTTTCCTTCCAAGTCTCCCCCTCTTCTGAACTTACCTGGCACTGTCCAGGGTACTGCCATCCATCTGGTAACCCAGTTTCACAAATCTGGAGTCATCTTTGATTTCTCACTCCCACTCAGTCCACATATTTAATCACTTGTTAAATCTTGTCATTTCTACCTCTGCAATATTGTTCACATATGTCCCATCTTTCCACTCACACAACCACTAATCTGGTTTTATTTACCTCAGTCTCCCTAATTGTAAACTGGGGTTAATAATAGCACCTACTTCCCACTGTTGCTCAGAGAATAAAATTACGTAATATTTGTAAAGTGTTTTACAACCTTAAGTACCTTAAGGCTCTGTACGAGGTCTAGTTATTATTATTATTGAGATATAGGAAGAACAGAAGTACCACTATTTCCTCTACCCTCCAATACCTGTGGGCCCACTTTTCCCTATTTCACTTCAGTCCCTGGGCAGAATGGGCTCAAACTTAGTTTCTGCCTAGCATTTGCTTCTTCAAGTCCATTTCCAAAGACAAATTACTGTAGCTCCCTCTTGGTTACCTTCAGTATGTGCTGGTTAAAACAGGTTACTTGGGACTTTATTCTCACACATCTGGCTTGTCTTATCTTAGCATAGAACTTCAGCTCTCCAGAGTCCTTCTGATATCATGCCTTTCTGACCTTTCCAAGTTCACAAGGTCATATCTATAGCCAATATAGGGTGATATGTTCATGACTTTATGCTGGTGCCAGGTGAGAGAGGGTCTGAGGCCCCTTCCTCACTCAGAGTCCCAGAGTACCTTGTCTTCCTCATCTAATGCCAACCAGGCAAGGAAAGAGTCAAACTAAGAGACTTGTTTAAAGCAGAAAGTACATTTTGAATGAACCTCCTTTCTGTTCAGTCAAAAAGGCACCTCTTCACCCTGGGCTTAATGGACTGGAATCAATGTTGGAATCTCTGTCCATGCTCCAAATCAGGGAGTCAGACCCTTCCATTAAATATCATTGTACCTATCTGAAAGCAGTATCCCCAGCCTTTCCACATAGGGTTTGCATCTACCGAGTACATAGTGTATGCTCATCAGCTCCCACTTCCACTGTGATACTTAGTGTTAAGTAGACTCCATGTTGAATAGGCTTGAATCCACTGAGTACACTGTGCATGCTCACCAGTACTCTCTCTCACTGTGATCCTTAGTGTTAAATACATCCAATTCTGAACAGGTACCAAGTAGCAGAGCTAGGATTTGAATCCAGATCCACAAACTCCAAGTCCTGCATGCTTTCTACTGTACTATGATGCTAAGTCTCATTATTTGGAACAGCTAGGCAGGCTGCTTGAGAGATCCAGGTTTTTAAGAGAAATGGTTCCTTTTCCCAAGGTCCATGGATAGATGATTAGGATATATCTAAGAACATGAGAAAGAAATATCCACAGATTGCAGATTTAACTGGAAGGGAGGTCAGATATCATTGAGTTCAACCCTTTTGTTTGACAGAGGAGGGAACGGAAGCCCTGAGAAGGTTTCTTGCTCAACAGCATATGACGGTAAGAGACAGATTTCAAATCTAGTGCTTGTTCTACTGAACCCATCCTTGACAGGTGAGAAAACTGAGGCCCAGGGAGGGGAAGGGTTTTGCTTATGGTCACAGAGGAGGTTAGAGACAGAGAATGGATAGAATCCCACTCCCTTGCCTCTTTCCCTCACATCAACTGCTTGTATAATGGGGGGGGGGGAATGTAGGTCTGTGACAGTGACTGGTTTCATTGGACTCATATGTTCTGTTACTCACTCCCCTCCCCTATCTCAATAGAGATCATCCTCTGCTCTCCTAGAGGACATCCTACTCCCATCGCCATCCAACCTTTCCATTAGAAGACCAGTTCCAACCCTCCTTCTCCTCCAAAGGACCCATTTCCCTATGAGATGCTATGACTCTCTGACTAGGGATTGGAGATTGAGATCCCCTGTCTCTGTTGGGGACTAGCAGGAAGCTCACTAGTTTGACAAATCAGAGCTGAAGGCACCTCCAACAAATGGTCCCATTTGCTTTATTTCCTCAACATCATGTTCTCACCTTGTCTTGTTAGGTGTGCTAAGTTATGTGATGTGGGTCCATTTATCAAACATTATTTCCTTAATGGAAAGGTGTCTAGATCCATTCAGAGCTCCCAGTTCTCCCATCCTGCCTGATTCATGCTGCCCACTGATGGCTTAGCTACTCCCCTTAATAGCCTACAGAAGAGGAAGCTGCCCCTCCTCCACCCCATGGCAACACAAAAACATGCAATATGCCACAATGCAGATGACAAAATTCAATTGAAATAATTGTACTCCAATGTCTTGATGGGCAGAGGAGAGGTCATAGTCTTGGACAGTCTCTGAATTCATCCAGCAAGGTAAGCTTTATAAGATGGGGCACCTGTGTTTTGAGGGTTACTTTTCTTTGAGGGAAGGGCTCTAGAGGTATGGAAATGCCCTGCATATATGAAAAAATTCATGATTCATGAATGGAAAAGACTTGTACTTGGTCCTATAGGTTAGAACTAGTAGTGATGTGGGGAAGTTATGGGAACTATGTTTAGGGCCAAAAGAAGACCTTCCTAAGAATTAGGGACAGAGTGAACTTATTGTCTCTAGAGGGGTTTAAACAGAGGCTGAATGTCTACTGATCAGAGATGCTACAGAACCATGACCGTGTTATTCCTCTGCTCAAGAAACCCCAGTGGCTCCCTTCTATTTCTAGGATTGAAATCTAGCAAATTCTGTTTGGCATTTGTAGCTTGTTATGACTTGGCCCTAGCCTACCTTTCCAGATTTATTATTCATTACTCTTCTTCATGCACCATATAGTTTAACCCAACTGGTCTTGCTGTTTCTTACACAATTCTAGCACCTATCTCTACCACAGTAAACTGTGCCACCTGCTTAAAATGTACTCTGTCCTGGCCTCCACCTTCTTCAGTCTCTTGTTTCCTTCAAGACTTGGCTCACCTGCTATATTCTATGAGGGCTTTCCATACTCACTTAGCTGCTACTACCTCTTCTGAAATAAATTCCAGCAGTTGGTGCTACAGTGAATAGAATGCCAGGCCTAGAGTCAGGAAGACCTGGGTTCAAATTCAATTAAGCTGTGTGACCATGGGCAAGTCACCTAACCTCAGTTTCTTCAACTGTAAAATAGGGATAATAACTGTACCTTCTTCACTTTGGATCACAACAGGGTTGTGAGAATCAGATGAAAGAATATTTGTAAAGCATCAGTGCCTGGCACATACAGGTGCAATATAAATGCTAATGATTTTCCCCTCATTTCATTTTTAATGTGTGTATATATATGTGTGTGTGTGTACACAAAAACACACATATATGGATATACATATACATACAGTCAAGCTTAGACTGCACTAAGACTTTTGGGACGCACGCATTATCTCCCTTAATAGATTGCAAGCTTCTTGAGGTCAGGGACTGTTTTCTTTTTTCTTGTATCTCCTCTCCCTAGCTTAGTTCCTTTGTTGTCCACTCATTTCTTTTGTGTCTGACTTTGTGACCCCATTTGGGGTTTTCTTGACAAAGATGCTAGAGTAGTTTGCCATTTCCTTCTCCAGTTCATTTTACAGATGAGGAAACTGAGGCAAATAGGGTTAAGAGATTTGCCCAGGGTCACACATTCTGAGGCTAGATTTGAACTCAGGTCTTCCTGACTCCAGGTCTGGCACTTTATCCACTGTGACACCTAGTTGCCCAGAGATGTATATTTTATGTTCCTAGCACCTAATTTTTCTTCTCCTCCTCCTCTTCCTCCTCCTTCTCCTCCTCCTCCTCCTTTTCTTTTTCTCCTTCTCCTCTTCCTCCTTCTTCTCCTCCTCCTCCTTCTTCTCCTCTTCTTCTTCCTTCTCCTTCTTCTCCTTCTTCCTGTGATTTTATCAATATAAGGGAAGGAGAAGATCTACTGAGACCTCCAAATGAAAGTGCTCTGCAAAATATAGTCTTAGAGAGATACCCGGTTCCTTAAAAAGTTAAGTGAGTCAACTAGGGTCACACAACCAGTATGTGTCAGAGGGAGAACTTGAATCTGAGTTTTCCTGATATAGCAGATATCTATGGATGCCTTTGGCTTGGCATGTAGTAAGTGCTTACTAAATGATCATTGGCATTGATAGAAGGATTTCTCCTTCAAGGAAGGATAAAGCTAGATGAACCCTAAGATCTCTTACAGCTTTAGATTCCATGAGCCTATGAATAGAGGATGAGACCTGGTTTCAAATACTGACTCTGCCACTTGTTAGCTTTGTGCTGGGGACAAGTTGCTTTTTTCTCTTTTCTCATTTGAAAAATGGATAAACTAATAATACTTCTACCTCCCCCAAAAGCCTGTCGTGTGGGCCAATAAGATGCAGAAGGTGAAGTGTACTATGAACTGTTAAATGCTGTTATTAGTGCTCAGGCTGCTTGATGGGCAGTCAGTCTCTAGCAGTCTAACCAGGTAGCAGGAACATAGGATTTAAAGAAAGAAAAGACCTTGAAGATTATCAACCAGGGGTGGGGAACCTGTGGCCTTGAGGCCACTTGTGGCCCTCTAGGTCCTCGAGTGTGGCCCTAGTCCCACCCCTGCTCTGCCCCACCTAGCCCAGGGGCTCTTCACTTTTTCTGTGTCATGGGCCCCTTGGGTAGTCTGGGGAAGCTTATGGAGCCCTTCTCAGAGTCATGTTTTCAAATAAATGCAATAAAATGAATAAGGAAATCAGTTATATTGGAAAAATTATCAAAATATTTTTTAAAATCAAGTTTGCAGACCTTGGGTTAAGAACCTTTGATCTGGCTTAAGCCCCTTTATTTTACATACGATAATAACAACTTCTCCCACCTCAATTGTATTGGGCAGTTTCCAAATCACTTTCCTCAGTACAAATATTCATTCAACAAACATGACTTGCTTACTACATGCAAGACCTTTTCCTGGGTACTAGGGTTATTAGGATTAAAAATGGCTCTGTCACTGCCCTTCAGAAGCTTACATTAATCTTATCTTACCCTTCGTGATAAGTGGTGCCGATGTTATTATCACCATTTCATATGCGGGAACTGAGGCCCAGAAAGAGGAGATGATTTATTAAAGGTCCTACATGTTTCCTCTCAGTCTCTGGCTCCACTCCATTAATTACTTAGAACTGCCCTCTTTGCCAACTTTGGGCCCATTGGTGGGACGGGTGATGGGTTAGGAGGAGAAGGAAGATGTTAGGATCCAAGTCCTTTGATTTGTGGGTAGGGATTTCTCATATATTTACCTTAGTACTTACCGATGCTCTGGGCACAGAGCCAGGGATTGAGGAGACTGAGCTCTGAGAAATAGGGTGGAGTCAGTAGGATTTTATAGCCAAAGTATAACCCCAGAATAAGAAACCTAGAAATTATCCTAAAGACTGTCTAGTCATCCTGCCTCCTGCCTTCTGCCTCATTCAGCAGATGGGAAACTGGTTCAAAGATTTGCCCAA
This sequence comes from Pseudochirops cupreus, assembly GCA_028627135.1. Classification (NCBI taxonomy): domain Eukaryota; kingdom Metazoa; phylum Chordata; class Mammalia; order Diprotodontia; family Pseudocheiridae; genus Pseudochirops; species Pseudochirops cupreus. Next base: position 123,534,592 of record CM053582.1, read on the forward strand.
AGTCGCACATCAAGTTAATGGGAGAACTAGGTTAAGATCCTTGCCTCTTAGGACCTGCAGATTAGAACTGTAAGGACGGAGAAAGGTCATCTCAGTGTTTGACTGACTGACTGACTGATTCAACCAACAGCTACTTACTTCAACTAACTTACTATGCACAACACTGGGTGAAGGAATAGACTAGAAGAGGTGGTTTCTTCCCTCAAAGAGCTTAGAGTCTAGTAGGAGGATAAGACCCAAAGGGATAATTATGATCTAAATGAGACATGATGAGTGCTTTAGAGAGGTGCCAATCAAGCCCCGTTTGAGATCTCAAGAAGAAGGTCATTGTGGGGAGTTGAGAAATTGGGAAGTCTTCATGAAGGAAGTGATTTTTAAACTGTGCTTTAAAGAATGGATTGGAATCCCGCTGATGTAGAACATGAGGGAGGCCATTCCAGGCACAAGGAACAGGAGGGGTAAAGTCACAGAGTGGTGGGAGAGAGCTGTGCACACTTAGGGAGCTGTGGCAGGGTGGTAGACAATAGTCCCATTTTATTACAGCAAAGGTGGTAGTTGAGAGTTAGCCTGGCACGATAGATGGAGAGCTGGTTGTGTAGCCAGTAAGACTTGGGTTCAAGTCTAACCTCTGATGTATACTGTTGATGTGACCCTGGGCAATTCACTTAACCTCTGGGTGCCTCAGTTTCCTCAACTGTCAAGTAGGAATCATAATAGCACCTACCTGCCAGGGCTGCTGTGAGGATCAAATGAGATACTATTTATGACATGCTTAGCAAGCCCCTGGTAAACAGTAAATGCTTCCTTCTTTCCTATAGATAGGAGTAGGCTGAGATAAGCCTGGGTTGGCAGAATTGGTAGGATGGTGCCACCCTATCAAGGACCTTTAATGTGAAACAAATGAGTTGAAACTTTAGTCAGTAGGTAACAATCTCATGCATCCCCAGGCACCTAAGGTATTCAAACAGCCAGTGTGGCATAATTGAAAAAACACTAGATTCAGAGTTTCAGAGGACTTGGGTTTAAATCCTAGCTCTATTAATTACTACCCGTGTGACACCTAATCTCTCCAGAGCCTCAGTTCCCTCATCTGTAAAGTGGGTGGGGGATGTTGGATTAAAGCAGGGGTGGGCAACCTGCAGTCTTAAGGCCATGTGTAGCCTTCTGTGTCCTTTAGTGTGGCCTTTTGAAATTTTCTGTACATTTTGTAAAATTTTGACTCAATGAAAAGGTCATACTTAAGGATCTAGGAGGCTACATGTGGTTCCCAATCCCTGGACTGGAGCATCTATAGGGTCCCCTGCAGCTCCAAATCTTTGATTCTGTGGTTTGGGGTCAGAATAACAGGCTCTGGATGTCAATGTGATGTTGGACAAGTCCCTTGACCTTTCTGGGCCTCAGTTTCCTCACCTGCAGGATGGAGCCAATCTCTCATGCCTCTTTCAGCTGCAAGTCTAATGATCCTCTGAGGCAGTTCCCCAGCCTTTTCTCAGGTAACACTTCCTTTATTATCAAGTTTCTCTCCTGGTGAAGGGAAAAAAACCAGAAATCATAGTAAAAATTCTCTGGCGAGCCCCTTGAACAGGTGATCCCTGTATGTTCTATGCTCTCTAGTGAGGGGGAAAGCAAACCTGTTAATACAAACTGTGAAGGGAAGCCTGCTGACAGCATAAACAGCGAAGGTATGTGTGTGGGGTGTATGTGTGTGGGGTGTGTGTGTGTGTGGGGTGTGTGTGTGTGTGGGTGGGTGGGTGCTGGGAGAACAGAGAGAATGGGTTACATAAGCAGACAGCTTGCATGAAGCCTATCCTTCGCCATCTGTTTGCCCCCTGGTTACAAATGCAAGAAAGTGGCATTGCCCAGGTAACGAGCTCTCCAGGGTTCTACTACTGCCTTTGCTTGGAATGCTCAGGAGGAGGGGTTGAGCTCTATTCTGTAGGCAGTGAAGAGACAGCTCCTCCATGTCTTTCCTCTCAGCAGGTAGAAAAAACATCCCTAGATTCCACAATCTCAAAGTTGGAAGGAACCTCAGAGGACTTCTAGTTTAACCTGTGCCCGAACAAGGATCCTCCTCACCAACATACCCAACAAATGGTCACCCAGCTTCTGCTTGAAGACCTCCTAGCTTCAAGAAAGATGGAGAACTTACTACCTCAAGAGGTAGCCTATTCTGCCATTATAGGAGCCTGTCTGTTCAGCAATTATTTCTGACATCAAGCCTAAATTGTTTCTTAGTCATCTATTGCTCCTAATTCTATCTGCTGGGGCCAGATAATAAGCATTAAATCCCTTTTCCATATGGCACCCAATGAAAAACTTGAAGGCAGTTCTCATGGTGGAGGTCATGTGTAGAAAGGGGGACAGACTTACTGTGAGAAGTCCTGGTTCCCAGATCTGTTGCTTTCTAGCTGAGTAGTTTTAAGCAACTCTGGGCTTCACTTTCTCACCCTGGGGTCATCACTTCAGGGTCACTCTGCGCACAGAGCACGTCCACTATCATTTGTAGGCTTATTAAAACCAGAAGTATTTCTTTAGGTCCCAGGCAGAGGCCAGTCTCCAAGTCCAGCTGATTCCTCCTCCTTCACTGTTTTTTCCCCTTTGTTTTCTCCATCCAGCTCTAACAGTCTATAGAGAGTGCTGAACTGAGAGTCAAGGGATGGAATCAAGTCTCAGTTTTGAGACTTATTAGCTCTGTAGTCTTGGGCAAATCACTTGACCTCAGTTTTCTTTTCTATAAAAATAGGGGTGATGCCTGTTCTTCTCTCCCTCACAGGGCTGTTCTAGGGATTGAATAAGACAATGCAATTGCTTTTTGTTTCAATCCCAGCTCTGCTGCTTTTTTCTCTGAGATTTTGGGGGAAGTCCCTACCTTTTCTCTGGACATCAATTTTCCCATCTGTAAAATGGGGATAATAATCATAGGATTATAGAGTGGGAAGAGATATCATGGGAAAGCTTCTTAGTCCATCTAAGCCAAGCCCCTTATTTTATAGAGTAGGAGGAGGCCAAGAAGAATAAAGTGACCTTCCCAAGATCACACTGGCAATAGGTGGGACAGGTGTGATTTGAACCCAGGTCCTCTGACCCCAGAGCCAGTGCCCTCCTTATATGATGCTGCCTCCTTATGTAGTCTCCTCCCTCCTCCAAATTGGAGATAATTAACACTAATAACAACAATAATGACAATAATAGATAGCATTTGTGTGCTCTTAAAGTTTGCAAAGCCTTTCCCATGTTTTCTAAGCTAGGCAGCTAAATGGTGCAGTGGATAGAATGCTGGGCCTAGAGCCAGATTAAGATCTGAGTTTAAATCTGACCTCAGACATTCACTAGCTGTGTGACCCTGGGCAAGTCACTTCACGTCTGTTCTATTTTTCCTCATCTGTAAAATAGGGGTAATAATAGCCTCTGCCTTCCAGTATTGTGGAAAGGAACGAATGAGATATTTGTAAAGTGCTTAGCCTAGTACCTGACACATAGTAGGAGCTTAATAAATGCTCATTCCCTTTCCCTTTCTCTTTCCACTTCATTTGATTGCCCGGGGTCACACAATTGATTGCTGTCCTTTGTTCAGGAAGAGGACCAAAATGCTGTCACTATGCTAGAGCCAAGTTACAGTATGTCCTACTGTGGCTCAGAGACATGAGGGAGGTGAGGGTGAGGGAAGCCATTCCAGGCACAGGGAACAGCAACATGTGGAAAGGAATAACCTAGCACAGGTCAGGCACAAATAGTCCTTGTCAACATTTGGGGTGGATGCTCTCCATTTGTGCATCTTGAGTTTCTTTTGAACTACTTCAGTTCTGCTTTGCTCATAGAGCACAGCTCCTTTTCTGATGTGGGCACACCGTCACACAATCAATTCCAAAGTCCTTAAGAGAGACCTTCAGAGTGGACTTGTATCATTTTTCCTGTGCTATGTGAGCTCTTTCCCTGTGTGAGTTCTCCATAAATTAGTCTTTTAGGCAAAAGTGCTTTTGGTATTAGAACAACATGTCCAGCCCATCTGAATTGCACTCTGCCATAGAGTTTGAATGCTTGGGAGTTCAGCTCAAGAAAGGACCTCAGTGTCTGGTTCCTTATCCTGCCAGGTGATTTTCAGAACCTTCCTAAGACAATTCAAATGGAAGTGATTCAGTTTCTTGGCATGGCTCTAGTAGACTATTTAGGTTTCACAAGCATGCAACAGTGAGGTCAGCACAATGGTGCTATGGACCTTCAGTTTGGTAGTCAGTCTAATATATCTTCTCTCCCACACTCTTCTTCAGAGCCTCCCAAACACTGAGCTAACTCTGGCAATGCATGCATCAACCTCATTATCAATGTGTACATCCCTGGAAAGTATACTGCCAAGGTAAGTGATCTTATCCACAGTATTCAAAACTTCTCCATTTGCTGTAACTGATGGTTCCATGTATGTATGATGTGATGGTGGCTTATGGAGCATCTGTGTTTTCTTGGTGTTAATTGTTAGGCCAAAATGAGCACAAGCAGTAGAGAATTGATCCATACTTTGCTGCATCTCAGCTCCAGAGGCTGCATTGAGTACATAATCATCTGTAAACAGAAAACCACGAACCAACATTCCCTCCATTTTGGTCTTGGCTTGTAGCCTTTTCAAGTTGAAGAATTTGTCATCAGTGAGGTAGCTGACCTTGATGCTGTGTTTGTCCTCATTGAAGGTATTTGACAACATGTTTGTCCTCATTGAAGGTATTTGACAACATGGCTGAAAATATCATGCTAAAAAAAAAGCATGAGAGCAAGCACACAGCCTCATTTCACTCCATTGGTGATTGGGAAATCATGACAGCATCATCCATTATCCAGAACCCAGGCTAGCATGTTGCCATTAAATTGATGTACAATGCTGATAAACTTCTCTGGGCAACCAAATTTTGACATAATTTTCCATAATCCCTCACAGCTGACAGTATCAAAGACCTTGGTCAGATCCCCAAATGTTGTGTACTGACCTCTGTTCTGCTTCTGACATTTCTCCTGGAGTTGTTGGGCAGCAAACACCATCTTGACTGTTCCTTGGTCCTTTCTGAAGCCACACTGGCTCTCAGATAGATGGCAATCTTCCAGGTGAAGGATCAACCTATTAAGAAGGACTCTGGCAAGAATCTTGCCAGCAATGACTAAGAGAAATTGTCCCAGGATAATTTATTTCTTTACCTTTATAGAACTGGATGATGAAGGCATCCTTGAACTCTAGGGGACAGCTGCCTCTTGCCATATAACTTGGAAAGTTTCAGTCAATTTTTGTATGAGCAATGGACCATCCCCCACCTTGTAAATCTCAGCTGGAATGGAATCAGCACCATGTGCTTTGCCATAGGAGAGGCCTAATGGCATTTAAAACCTCTTCTTCAGTTGGAAATTTGTCTAGATAGAGATTGACTTCAACCTGAGGTAAATAGTCAATGGCTTCAGCATTGATTGATGACTCTCTGTGGAGAACACTATGGAAGTGTTCCGTCCATCTCTCCAAGAACATGTCTTTATCAATAATCAATGTGGTTCCATCAGCACTAAGTAGTAGAGATACACCATATTTCTTTGGCCCATAAATATCCTTCAGGGCATCATGAAAGTGCTTTGGATTGTTTCTATCAGCATAAAAAAATGAATTTCATCTGTCTTCTTACTGAGCCAAGAATCCTGCATCTCTCTAAGCTTCACTTGTACTTTACTTTTGATGGAGTTAAATGATGCCTTTTTAGAGATGGATGAACTATCCTGCTGGTAAGCTCTGTGGAGTTCTCGTTTTTAATTTAGTAGCTTCTGAATTTCCCCATAATTTTCTCTTGGATCTATTTTCCAGGTAAGTGGTTTTTCCAATGAGTTATTTCTCATTGCCTTGTATTTTTTCATTCAATAGATTTGTTTTATAGTATCTCGATTTCTCATAAAGTCGTTATCTTCCATTTGCTCCAATCTAATTTTGAAGGAATTATTTTCTTCAGCGAGCTTTTGAAATTTCTTTTCCATCTGGACAATTCTGCTTTTTAAGGCATTCTTCTCCTTATTGGCTTTTTGGACCTCATGTCATTTGAGTTAGTCTATTTTCTTCAGTCAGGCTGTTGACTCATTTTTCATGATTTTCTTGCATCATTCTCATTTCTCTTCCCGATTTTTCCTCTCCTTCTCTTATCTGATTTTCAAAATCCTTCTTGAGCTTCTCCATGACCTGTGACCAATTCATATTTTTCTTGGAGGCTTTTGATGCAAGAGTTTTGACTTTGTTGTCTTCTTCTGGTTCTATGTTTTGATTCTTTTTGTCCCCCCCAAAAGATTCTATAGTTTGGTTGCGCTTCCTCTGTTTGTCTATCTTGCCAGTAAATTATATGACTTTTGAATTCTTTGCCATGGTAGAACTCTGCTTCCAGAGTAGAGAGTGTTGTGTCCCAAATTTCTGGGGTTGTGTGCAGCTGTTGTTAGAGCTTCTTCTAGGCACCTGCCTCAGAACTATGAGGAGGACTTTCTCTCCACAGCCTCAACAAACTCTGCCATGCCAGCACTCCTCATCCCAGGACCATCACCCAAGACTGTGACCCACATCCAAGCAGGACAAAGCAAGAGAATCCTGCCTCAGTACCAGCAAAGAGATTCCTGCAATTACCCTCTGGACAGTCACTTGGTCCCTCTGTAGGGGATCTATAGGCCTGGAGCCAGAAGGAGCCACAGCAGTTGCAGCCAGCCTCACCTCTGACTCCCCAGGGGCAGGGACTGAACCATACTCTTTTCTCACTCAGGATCAACAGAGTTCCCCACTGACATTTTACTTTCTCTTTGGTGTTCATGGGTTGAGAAGTCTGGAAACTGTGACAGCTGCCAGTGATTTACTCTCTTGATGTCTGCTCTGGCTGGTCTTGGCCACTGGTCAGGGCTGCCCTGAGCCTGGGCCTGCACAGCTCACAAGGGACTGCACTCAATTCCCAACACAGTGTGATAAATCCTTCTTATAGGCCTGCCAGGCTGCCTTCAGTAGGAAATGTGTTTCTCTCTCTCACTTTGTGGGTTCTGTAGCACTAAAATTTGTTTATAGTCATATTTTATAGGTGGTGGAGGTGGTTGGAGCAGAAGCTCAAGTAAGTTCCTGCTTTTACTCCATCATCTTGGCTCTACTCTTCCTCCCCATAATTTTTGTTAAACTAGTCTTGATGTTTGTAGTGTTCTGACCCAGATGAGCAAATGCAAGTACTATACACCCAATCTCTAAAAGCTGTGTACTCCTTTTCTGCTTCAGCGTTGCCAACCATATATTGGCTTAACTTTCTCTCCAATTTAGCAACAAACTGCTCATCACTCTAATTTGTTGACATTAAGTCTTCTGGTAGTCATTTTGCCTTGGGGCCCATGCTTTTGTTGAATGAGAATATTTAGCTTGGAAAGGATAAGTCTATGATCAGTCCAGCACTCTGTGCCACAAATTGCCCTTGTTACTTTCACATCATATCTGTCTCTTCTCCTTACAATCACGTGCCAATGTTTGTTTGGAGAGTGCATTCATGAATCTTTATTTCATTTAGGCAAACAGAAGTTATTGGTGATGAGAAGATGATGAGATGTACAAGTCTTCAGAAGTAAGTGACCATTGCTGTTACTATTTCCTACTACATTCCTCCCAAGAACTGCCTGCCATTTCTGGTAGTCTAAGCCTACTTTAGCTATTGAAGTCACCTAGAGTTATATGCTTGTCCTCTTTTGGAACATTGATAATGAAGGTCTCTAGGTCTTCATAAAATTTTTCTTTGACCTCATCAGGTCTCGTCATGGTGGGAACATAGGCACTGATGATGGTGGCATGGCATTGTTTTGCAAGTGGAAATTGCATTGTCACGAACCTGTCATACACTCCTTTTGATAGACATACAAGCTTGTTAACTAGACTAGTTTTGATTGCAATGTATGCCAGCTTCATGGCACTCCTCTTCACTGTGGCTGCTCCAGAAAAAAAGCACACCCAGCTCTGACTTCAGTAATATGGTGTTCATTTTGCCAGCCTTGTGTCACTCAAAACTGCTGAGTTCTCTCACAAGAGCTGTTTGTCTTTCAGGTCTACTGGATTTTGTTGTCTATAAGTGTGTGCATATTCCATGTACTGATAGTGAGTGGAATCCTCTTTGCAGAAGTTTTTGTACATTATTTTGTGTTTCAACTACAGAGTGTACTCTCTGCCTGTCATGGTAATTAGGCCAGCTTTGGGCAAGCAGACAATTTTTAGGGCACTGTTTCAAGCCTTTTTCTCACTCCAGGAGGTGAGCAGTGTGGTCCTTAAAAGGCTGCTCAGACTCTCAGAGGGTTGCTGGATCCCACTGCTGCTTCCATTGAGATGACAAGCCTATTACCTGGGCCACCTTGTGCAGGGTTGTGACTACAGCTCCCAGTGTATCTGCACCTGCTGCTTTGTCACTTGCCTGTCACCATAAGACTTTAAAATTGGTAAAAATGGTAAAATGGTGTGGTTGACATTTGATTGGTGAATAAATTGGATTTCAGTGAGTCAGAGTGGTACGAAGTCATTGGCCTCACTCTCTCCTCCAGAGCCATCACAGTCTAGTCACAGAACAGAGTCAAGACAACTGGTGATGGCTCAAGAGGTAGTGGATGACCTTGGCATCTTTGTGTCTAACCAAGCTCTAAGTGCTTCACAGCTCCTGTTTAACTTGTTTTAATTGCAGTTGAAACAAAATGTTTTCATCCACCCATTCCATCAAGGGAAACCTTCTTATGCTTGGGGTAGGCACTCTCTTAACTCACCAGTGGGTTTGAGACTCCTTGGTTACCCTCAACCCGGTTTAGTCCATTTGCCAGAACAGTTACTGGGATTTGGCCGCTGCTCATGCTACAGCTTCTTGGAGCCACAGGTGAGAGGTGCATCAGATAGACACCAAAGGTGAAAAGCAGCCCTGAAAAGGACTTGGCAGCCCTCATATCAGAGGTACTAGTCTTGCTTGAGTACACCCTACACCCCAGGTCACACATCTAGTGCTGTGTTGAACTCAGAAGCACTCCAACCACTCACTGTACCATCCAGCTGAGAAAGTACTGATCTGCTTTTAAGGATTTCCATACACTTAAACACTCTGGCAAGTATAGATGTACATTCCCTCCTCTTGCAGCGAACATAGAATTAGCACTTTAAGGTTTGCAAAAGTGCTCTACAGACACAATCTCATTTCCATATAGTTTTGATGATAACTGCTTGGTAATCTGTTTTAAAGTCTGGGAGCATAAGACCACCTTTATCAGCTTTTTTTCCCCCTAAGCATGTCCCTTGATAGTCTCTTGCATTTATTTTTCCATATAAATTTCTGTATGATTTTATTCTAGTCCTAAAAAGAAAATGTTTGGTATTTTAATTGGTATGAGCACTATAGAAATTTGAATTATTATTATTGGCAAAGGGGGCTCAGAGTAGGCCCAGTGACCTGCTTATGATCACACACAGTTAGGAAGTGTTGAATGCTTCATCTTGGCATATAAACCCTTCACAATCTGGCTCAGCCCGCCTTTCCAGACTTGTTTCATGATATTCTGCTCTCAGCCTTGTTTCCAGCTTCCAGACTTCTAAGCCATGTCTCCATCACTGTCTTCTCCTAGAACTTTCCTTGGAGACTGAGGCTTCCTTGACCTGGAGCATCCCCACCTCTGCAGCCTTCTCATCCTGGAACATCCCTTGCTAAGCCCACTCCTTCCTTTTACGAGTGCCCTCTGATGCTTTTTTAAAATGGAGATACCCTCTGAGGTTCATTTGTTTGTTTGTTCATTCCTTCCTTCCTTCTTCCCTTCTTCCTTTCTCCCTTCCTTCCTCTCTCAGTCTCTCCCTCTATCTTCCTCCCTTCTTCCCTCCCTCTCTTTTCTTCTTCCTTTTCTTCTCCTTCCCTCCTCCTTCCTTCCCTTCCTTCTTCCCCTTCCTTTTTATTCCTTCCTCCCTTCTTTCTCTCCCTTCCTTTCTTCCTTCCTTCTTTCTCCCTTCCTTTTTCTCTCTCTTCTTTCCTCCACTCCTCCCTCCCTCTAACTCTCTTTCCTCCTTCTTTCTTCCCTCCATCTATCCTTCCTTTCTCCTTATATCCTTTCTTCCTCTCTCCTCTTTCCTCCCTGCTTCCCTTCCTCTTTTCCTTTCTTTCATTAATGTGAGCTAAGACTGGAAAAGCTGCCTGACCCCAATTTGTTGAAGACCTTCATAGAAACCCTGAGTGTGACAGAGGTTAAGGCTGACTCAAGGTTACATAGCCAGTGTCTCAGGTAGCATTTGAATCCAGATCTTGCTGACTTCAAACCCAGCCCTTCAATGTCAGACTAAGGCATTTGGACCTTGTCTTGTAGCTAAGGAGGAGCTTCCAAAGGATGCTCATTTCTGTGCTGGAAGGAATTATGAATTTGGAAGAGTTCTTTGGTGGTCATTTCATTGCAGGATAGATTGAGATAGGATGGAGGTGACACTGTAGGAAAGAAGACCAGTTAAGAGACTGTTGTAACTGGTGCAGGAGAAAGCCATATAGACCTGGGAGGGATCTTGGAGGTACTTTGTTGCTGGGCCCCCTTCATTTCTATTCCATTTGAAGCTACAAACAGCTGCATCATCCCACCTTGTTAATGATCCCCCACCCCAAACAAAGCATTACCTCTCACTGCCCTGTTGAATGACGAAGTCTCACGGCCAACTGTAGGAAGGCAGAGCCTGACAAGTTTACCTGTAGGATTAGTTTCCCTCCTATATGAGGTCAAGAAAGCCCAATGACCAGAAGTGGGGTGAGGGAGAATCTGTGGACAGTTTATTTATTCTTGTGGGAGCCCCAAAGTTTGGGACCAGTCCTTGACAGTTTTCATGCACTTGGGAGGTTTGGGCCAAATGGTGATAACTTTCCCCAATACTTATGTCTCTAACTTTCCTAAAGTGCTTGGATAGTGATTATCATCCTTCTTCAGGGCCATCATGTTCTACTGTGGTCATGCAGCATCTGGAGTGCTGGGTACAGTTCTGGGCATGGCATTTTAGAAGAGACCCGGACAAGCCAGAGAGTGTCTGGGGAGGAGGGTGACAGATCTCAACATCACCTTGCAGAAGGACTTTTTAAAAAAACAAAAAACAAAACAAAAAACCAGAAGGACTATTTAGATGGACTGGAGCTATTTAGTACAGAGAAGTGGAGAGTGCCTGAATCTGAAGGACTTTCATGTGGGGGAGGGAGTAGACTTCTGCTTGGCCTCAGGGGGAAGAGCAAGGACCTCTTGGGTGCCAGTTACAGAGAGACAGATACTGGCTTGATTTAATCATGAGAACTGTTCAAGAATAGAACAGAGTGCCCTACAAGATACCAGGAACACTGAAGCAGAGACTGGCCGGTTGCTTGTTAGGGACTCTATAGAGAGGAATTCCTGACTTCATTAGGGGTTGGATGAAATGACCTTCAAAATCTCATCTAAAGAGAAGAGTCTATAGCTGCTCTGTGCCTCAGTTTCCTCATCTATACAATAGGCATAATAAAAGTTGTCAGAGTTATTTCAAGGAAAGTTCTTTGTAAATCTTGAAATACTATGCATAAATGTGAGATATTATCATTATCTTATCCTCATGACAACCCTGTGAAGGATGTCTCCAATCTTATAGCTGAAGAAACTGACCTGGAGAGATGAAGTATTAAGTCAAGTCAAGTAAACAAGCATTTATTAACAACTTACTGGGGCAGATAGGAGGCACAGTGGATAAAGCACCAACCCCAGAGTCAGGAGGACCTGAGATCAAATCCAGCCTCAGACACTTGATGCTTACTAGATGTGTGACCCTCAGCGAGTCACTTAACCCCAATTACCTCACAAAAAAGAACTTACTATGTGGTAGGCATTGTGCTTAGCACTGGGGATGCAAATAAAGTCAACAAGACAGCTCCTGCCTTCAAAGAGCTTATATTCTAATAGGGCAAGATAGCATATAAAAGTGAAACAGTGTGCAGGATTAGTAAGGGGGCTGGAGGTGAAAGGGTCCATAGAATTAGAAGCAGAGCTGGGAGAGGAATTAAGGATGATCAGCCTGGGCCCTTTCTCCAAGATGAAGGTTCCAGGAAGAATTCATCAATAGGAAAAGGGTAGAGGGAGAAAGCACCTGGAGCATAGTGGCAAAGTCTAGAGTGTGCAGTATAGCTTGGTCTAATCCTAGAATGCATAGCTACTCACTTACCAGAGCTAATGTTACAGGTCTTAGTCTCTTGAGATGAATTTAGGAATGGGTATCCCTGATGCAAATACATTATATGCCAAAGACACCAAACTAGTTAGGGAAAGCTGGGAACCCTGTATAATGGAGATTTTGAAAAACCCCTGAGGATCTGTTATTGTTGTTCAGTCATTTCAGTCCTATATTGACACTTTCTGACCCCATTCGGCAGTTTCTTGGCAAAGATATTGGAGTGGTTTGCCATTTTTTTCCAGCTCATTTTACAGGTGAGGAAACTGAGGTAAACAGAGTAAAGTGACTTGCCCAGGGTCACACAGCTAGAAAGTTTCTGATATCAGATTTGAACTTGGGATGAGTCTTCTTGACTCCAGACCTGGTGCACTATGGCGTCCTCTAGCTGCCAGCCCCCCACTACATTAGTTGTGACCTTACAGGGTATACAGGAGTGAATCTTGGAGCTTCTTTTGACTCACTTGAGTCCTTGGTCAACTCCATTCCATCAGTTCTGATTTTGGTTGTCCATAACGGATATCTAATTCTAGTGCACTCAATACCTGTGCTTCTTAAACTTAAATAACAGATTCCATTAAGAGAGCATTAGCATGATGCTCCTGTAATTAATCTTCTCTGGAAAGCGAGAAGTTCAGAAGATCCACAGTGGGGCAAGGGCATCCTATATCGCTAAGCTCATTTATCCTAATTGATTTATTTAAGATGTGAAGCCACAGACCTCAGGCAGGAAGGGGACTAGCCTTACCTTGGTGCCACCTGGGAGTTGTCTTCTTGCCTCTTCATTCTCTGCTTTCCTTGATCTTTATTGGTCGGCACCTCAGCATTGCTAGGCCAGGAACCCCTCCTATCTCTCACTCCTTTCCTTACTTCCATGTGCAATCCCCCTTCTTCCACCCGTCTTTCCTTTAGTGCCTTGGTGACAGAGTTTTTCAAGCAGATTAAGCTCAAATCCCTCCTTCTTCAGGAGACCTTTCTTGGGTCCTTGACTCTCTCTCTTTCTTCCTCCACTTCTACCCCAACTATTTTTCTCTGAAATTCAGAGATTCCTTTCTAGTTACACCATATATATTCGATGCTTAATAAATGCTTATGACTGTATATAAAGGAAAGAGAGAATAAATATATGAATGAATGCATAAATAAATACGGGAATGAAAAAGCATTTATTAAATCTTTACTATGTGTCCTAAGAACTCAGCATATAGATGGAACAGCTGAAACAGTCCCCACTCTCAGCTAACTCACATTCTAATTGGGGGAGACAACAGGTGAAAGATAGGTCAGATGAAGGACAGAAGGTAAGGCCCAGAAACCTTAAAGGTACAGTGTTTGGGAGGATGGAAAGGCCCAGTGTTCTAGGGAAGTAGGTAAGTGAAAGTGCTGGGAGATGGAAAACTGTAGTTTATAAAGACAAGGGTAGATGGCAGGGCCTGGAAGATATTAGGAGGAGGTAGCAGGATAAGCCCTAATCGCTGTTCCGTCTTTTCAGTCATGTCTGACTCTCTGTGACTCCATTTGGGGCTTTCTTGGCAAAGATACTGGAGTGGTTTGCCATTTCCTTCTCCAACTCATTTTATAGGTGAGGAAACTGAGGCAAACAAGGTAAAGTGACTTGTTCAGGGTCACACAGCTAGTAAGTGTCTGAGGCCAGATTTGAACTTAGTAAGATGAGTCTCCCTGACGTGAAGCCTGGCACTCTATCTACTGTGCCAACTACCTGCCCCAGACAGGTCTAGTAGTCTTCCATATCTCTGAAAGAAATAGAATTGGTGACTACTGTGTTTTCCAAGTCTATCTTTGGAGGCAATCAGGGTTAAGTGGCTTGCCAAGGGTCACAAAACTAGTAAGTGTCTGAGGCCAGATTTCCAAGTCTTGTCAAGCATCAAGGAGAGAAAGGTAGTAGGGGGTCTTCCTGACTATGACAAAGTCCCAGATGGATTCTTCTGGAGAAGGGAACAAGGTGAGAAAGGTAGAAAAGAGGTAGGAAAACTGGACTGTCCTGCTTCCCAGCCATTCTGAATTGGTTCTGCCGACAAAAGGGGCAAAAGGGGAAGTTAATGGGGGAAAGGTTAGTCTCATTGGTGGTGGCTCTTCTGGCTGGCAGGCAGTTACATAGGTTCTGGGAATTGTCCTGGGTTCAAGAAGGAGGTGAGAACCTGGGGATAATATCCTAAGATTTTTTTGGGGTTTGTGTCAACAGGATAATTTGTTAAGTATAGGAAACCCCAGTGAAAAAAGTCCCTCCACTAACACATATCAGGACAGATCCTAGACTTTAAGCTTCGTGGGAAGGGAAGGGGTCCTGAGAGGTTAAACAGCTTTCCTTAGGTTACACAAAGTGCTCAAGGTAGGAGTTAAACCTGAGTCTTTTTGGTGCTAATGTTAGCTCTCTTTTCACTAGAATAAGCTGATAGCCTCAGTATCCCAATATAGTCCTAATAAAGTCAGTGCAGGTTCTTGGGCTAACCATCTTCCTTTTCATGCATTGCCTATCTGGGCCTGGCCCCTCCACATTGTCAGCCGCCTCGCTGACTTGGAAGACAACATTCTGGAAAGTGCCTCTCGTGGCAACTGAACTCTCCAGTTTTTAATTAAAGCTGATTTCCCTTCTGGACTCTTCCATCAACTTCCAGGCATCATCAGTCCTCTCTACTTCCAGGGCCCACCATTTCCCTCAGATCTGAACGAATGGAGTTAAGGACTCCTACAATGATGTTATTAAAAACATCAATATTGTTATTAACAATAACAATAGGGATAATTTCTATAATGCTTGAAGATTTGCAAAGCGCTTTACAAGTATCATTTTTTTGATGCCCACCCCAACCCTGGGAGGTAAGTGGCATCATTATCATCATCCCCCTTTCATAGGTGAGGAATATGGAGCTCAGTGGCTGATGTCAGATTTTGAACTCAGCTCTTCTTGACTCCAGGCTCACTGCTCTGTCCCCTGTGCCACCTAGTATCAGATATCTACAAGGATGCACCACAGGTGGAAAAGGAGCAGGTACTGATTTGTAGGAAATATGATTGTACAAAGCAGTAATGGGTGCAGTGACTAGTAATGTTGCATTCAACAAAGGCTCCCTTAGCATCCTCTACTGGTAGTAGAGGAACTGTCCAACACCATTCTGTAGGGAAAAAAGCCTAGTCAGGTGAGAAAGGGAGGTGAAGCTTTCCAGTGGGAATCTCAGGGCATCCTGAATTCCATTGCTCATGTCTATGTTCTTAGTGTTTTCTTTTTTGAGGGGGACGTCTACTTGGTTTAAATGTTTGCGCTTCCTAGGGGTATTGGTAGGGCAGGAAGCCACCTTCAGACATTAATCCTGTCTGGCTAGGTGTAGAGTAGATCTCATAATAGAGAGGCAGTATGGGGAGACCAGGATAGTGCAGTCACCCTGGGAAATGGCCAGGGAAAGGAGGAGTGTGCTCAGCTTCAGCCTCATGCTATCTGACTGAGACCTCGTTCTTCTTTTCAAGGTCATTCATTGTCCACCAGGGAACCTTGGCTCTCCAGCAAAGAAGTCTTCCCTCGAAAGCCTTTCTGGATGATTATACCCCTTGTGCTATGCATAAGCCCAGTAGCCACATTTAATTCCCAGAAACAATGAGACAAGGGGATATTTCATCACATAAACATTTCCTAGGCAGTGGTTCTCATGGGGACTCTGAGCCAAGGGGGTAGAAATGCTGATGGAGGACCCAGAGCTGAGAGTGTTTGCTTTACCCTGATCATAGAGAGACAGACAACATAATGTACTTCAAGGTTTGCAAAGTCTGCATCAGACAAGCCAGGGGAAGCTTTTAGTGACTTCTCTTCAGCCCTCTATATGCACCTAGATTACACACAGAGCTATTTCATATTATTAAACCTTCATTTTGTCCTAGGGCTCAGCTCTTCCATTGTATCTCAGTGCATTTCAAAGTAAATGCTTAGCCAAGATACACCCTCCTGTGGACCACCCAGATCCATGGGGCATGTGTTTCCCAGCCCCACGATGGCTCTTTTGTTTGTTTGATTATAGACAGGACTGGAGGAAAGGGCCAGGATTGAAACTGCTTCTCTAGAATGAGGAAGAAAACCCTCACATAGGGCCCTATAACTGAAGGTCATAGGAGCCTATGTTTAGAGTAGGAAATGACTCTAGGGTCACATGTCACACTGATGTCATGGGGACCACTAAACTGTATATATGCAGGTACATATTGACTTAGAAAACCACATATCAACATTATCTACATTTTATTGTATTTGTATCTATTTTATTAAATGTTTTCCAATCACTTTTTAATCTGGATCAGGCTGGCATTCAAGATATAGTCTGTAGGCTGCATGTTTGACACCTTTGATCTAATCCAACCCCTCATTTTTCACATGGGGAAACCGAGGCCCAGGAAAATAAAATTATTTGCCTTAGGTCACACAGGAAGTTGCAGAGATGGAATTAGAGTCCTGGTCATTTGACTCCAAATCTAGCCCATAAATATCCGTCCTAGAGGCAGCAAAAATCTCCCAGGACAGAGGCTCCAGAGCCTCCCACATCTGCCTTACTCTTCATTGTCCAGAAATCCTAGACAATGACAGTAGTACAGAATTCCATCATCTTTGTGGTCACCAAGGCTCTTCATATCCATTGCTTCATTTGATCCTGCCAACAGCTTTATGAGGATAAGAGCAGATCAGGGATTATGAAATTCTGTTTTTATAGATTAGAGAAAGGGAATGACTTGTCCAAGGTCACAATGCCAGAAAGTGCTAGAGCTGGGATCTGAAACAAGGGCTCCTGTCTCCTACGCTGGGGTTTTTCTTGCAGCCCCAGGGCAGAGTATCCACATGATTCCACTTCTCTATGTGAACTTGCTGATTGAGATGATCCAGAAGCCTTCCCTAGGACTGCAGATTTCACTTCAACAAATAATTAGCAATAGCAATTAACATGTATGTAACACTTCAGGGTTTAGAGCGTGCTCGTACATGGTCACATGTGAACAATCCTATTATTATGCCTCTCTTCTTGCTGTTGTTTAGTATTTTTAGTCATGTCTGACTCTTCATGACCCCATTTAGGGTTTTCTTGGCAAAGATACTGGAGTGGTTTGCCGTTTTCCTCTCCAGCTCATTTTACAGATGAGGAAACTGAGGCAAACAGAGGTAAGTGACTTGCCCAGGGTCACACAGCTAGTAAGTGTCTGAGGCCAGATTTGAACTCAGGAAGATGAGTCTTTCTGACTCCAGGTCTAACACTCTATCACCTGAGCCACCTTGCTGCCCATCTTACACATAAGGAAACAGATTCAGAGGGCTTAAATGATTTGCCCAGTTTCAGAAAGCTAATAAATATCAGAGGCCCTACTGGACCCTGGTCTCTTCTGACTCCAAGGTCAACATTTTCCCCTTGTACCATGATATCTCTCACATGTTTATTTAGCACACATCTGCTTGACAAAGTGTATTAAGTACATTGGCAAGTGGGAGAATGTCCAGAAGATAGAAATCAGGATGGAGAAGGGCCTTGAGATCATGTAATATGAAGATTAGTCATAGTATTTAACCTGGAGAAGAAGAGACTTATGGAGGGCATTCTATTTCTACACTATCCTTGCATCTTTCTTCTTCTCTCCACTTACCCAGCCACCCTCCTAGTCATCCTAGATTACTACAGAAACTTCCTATTTGGTCCCTCTGCCACAAGTCATCTTCCTCACAGCCATCAAAGTGATTTTCCTAAAGTATAGGTCTGACCATGTTACTCCCCTCCTCAATAAACTTCACTGACTCCTCTTTACTTCTAGGATTGAATGCAAATTCCTCTGTTATTTAAAGTTACTTACAACCTTTCTCCTTCCTACCTTTCTATTTTCTTTACACATTGCTCCTTTTGTGCCCTTTGTAGTTCAGCTATACTGACCTACTTGACATCCACCACACATCACACTCCATCTTCCACCTTTGTGGCTTTGCATTGATGGTCCCTCATGTCTCAAATACTCTCCTTCCTCACCTCTGCTCTTAGAGTCTATGGTTTTCTTCACAACTCAGCTTAAGCACCACCATTCACATGAAGTTGTTCCTGTACTTAGCACAGTGTCTGCTTAATAAATGCTTTTTTCTTCCTTTCTTCCTTCCTTCCTTGCTTCCTTCCTTCCTTCCTGACATTCCCAGTTGTTACTTCCCTCCCCAAACTACTATAAACATGTACATATACTATGCTAATGTATATGAGAGACAATGTGGAGTAACAGATAGTGAGACCAGGGTTCCAGTAGTGCCTCTGACATTTATTAGTAATGGATAGTGAGGAAGACTTGGATTCAAGTTACACCTCTGATGTATACTGGCTATGTGATCCTGGACATGTCACTTGGCTTCTCAGACAGCTTCCTAAGAAGATAAGTAACAGAGACAGTGCTGACCAGTATCAAGAGAGGAAGTTTCCTCATTTGAGACTGAGTCTTTATTCAATCCCTCATCTTATATGTGCACATGTTGTCCTCCATTAGAATGTAAACTCCTTGAGGGCAGGAATGGTTTCATTTTTGTCTTCATATCCCCAGCATTTAATCAAAATGACTGGCATTTAGTAGACATAAATGAATGTTGATTGGTTGATTGACATGAGAGTTGTCCTCAAACCTTCAAAGAGCTGTCAGTCAGATCAAAGAGAAATCAGATTAAAAAAAAACAACTTCTTTTTAACTAAATGAATAGAACTAGGAACAATGGATAGAAGCTGAAAATAGGCAATTTAGGGCTTGCTTCAAGGAAAACTTCTTAATAGTCAGAGCTGTTAAAAAATGAAATGGGTGTCTTGGGATGGTCAGTAAGGAAAACCTTACTGAAGAGCTTCAAATAGAAGTGGGAGGACTATTTGCTCTTATAGAGAGACCTCTTGTTCAGGTACCCATGGGACCAGGTCCCTTTTGAGGGCCCTTTCACCTCTGAGATCCTGCCATATATCCGAAGGCCATATACTCTGTGGCGAATACAAAGACGGGTCAGACACAGACCCTGTACCCAATGAGCTTACAGTCTGACAGAGGAATATATTGGGTAATAGAACATCTTGGGAGAAGAGTCATAGTGGGAGACTTGCTCCTCCAGCTACTGCATCACTAAGTCAGAATCTCTTTTCCTAAGGAATCAGGTAGTTGATAGTATGATACTGGAACTATCTTTAAAAGAAATACTCTTCCTCCCCCTTCTCTCTCTCTCTCTCTCTCTCTCTCTCTCTCTCTCTCTCTCACTCTCTCTCTCTCTCCCCCACCCCACCCCACGACAGATTTTTCAAACTCCTATTCTGTTTAGATCTCTGTGTTGGACACCTTGGGGAAGGGGAAAAAGAGGTGAATAACATCCCATCCCTGTGCTCTCTGACTGTCCCCCATTCCTGGAATGCTCTCCCTTCTCTGCTCTGATTACTGATCTCCCTGGCTTCCTTTAAGTCCCAATTAAAAGTCTACCTTCTATAGGAATCCTTCCCTAACCCACATTAATCCCAGTGGCTCTTCTCTATGAATTATTTCCTACTTATTCTGTACGTAGCTTGCCATGTGCTCATTGGTTTGCTTGCTGCCTCCTTGAGGGCAGGCGCTGTCTTTCATCTCTTTTTGTATCCCTGCTGCTTAGTACAGTGTCTGGGACATAACAATAATAAACACCAATAATAGGTGTTTAATAAACATTTATTGACTGATTGCTCTGAAAACTCAGTTTAGTGGGAGGACATGAAGATAAGACACTATACAGACCTCTTCACTGGAAATCAGAATGTGACGAGAGGTGCAAATCAAGTGTTATGGGCAATTATGGAAGGTTTCCTGGAGGAAGTAGCATTTAAGCTGGTCCTCAACTCATAGGCAGACTTTTGGCCTAGATCAGAGGGAGGGAATTGTGGGTCTTTGGAAAAGTGGGGGCTGTGTATCTTTTTCTTTTCATCTCCTCAGGTGAGGATATTAAGTCAATCAGTAATGTAAAGTAGCTACCCTTCTGCCCTTTCACTCTCTCCTTGCTCCTGTCATCTTTTCTGTTCACTATGGATACTTCCTTGCCTTCACAGACTTAGTCAATGTGGATGGAGGGAGGTATGGAGGAGAAAGGGGGAATACTGAGGGAGATTCACATTTCTACCACAAGGTAAAGTTAGTAGACTTCTTTCCTTACAATAGCCCTATGAGGGAGACAGTGCATTATTCTCCCTATTTTGTGGATGTGAAAACTGAGATTCAGATAGGCTAAACTAGTAGGTTTCAGAAATAGAATTGGAATCTGGTTTCCTGACTCAAAGCCTTGAGCTTGTTCTCATTTTGCTTGTCCCTGCCTTTGTGGGTGGTGTGGAGGAGAGGCTCAAGCTTTTATCTGAGTGACCTCTTGGAATCAGACATCCAGAGCTTTGGGGCCCTGGGGGCTTCCAATTTGAGGGGAGATCTGAAACAGCTGTGCAGTTGTCATTCTGTGTACTGGGCAAAAGACCCCCAAGGACAAGGGAAATTAATATGGGGATAGAATGGAGCCCAGTCAAATATCCAATATGCTTCAGGCCCTGCAGTAATATCCTCCATCCCATATTACACTGCGTTAGGCAGCGGATTTACGTCGGTCTCTGGGTGCCAAGGGCCGTGGGCTCTCACCTTTGGAAAATTGTGCAATTTAATGGTAATGCAATTACAGATGTGCTGAGATTGAAACAGCCGATCTTATCTCAAACTCATCTTCCTTCCAAAGTACCAGGGCAGGTGCTGATCCCTAATAGCTGTTGAAATGAATTCAGCAGGCAGCTGGGGGCTCTGGGAGAGCAGATATGTGTGTGTGTGTGTGTGTGTGTGTATGTGTGTGTGTGTGTGTGTGTGTGTGTGTGTGTGTGGTGAGGGAGGGAAGGAGGGAGAAGAGAACATGGGGGGGAGAAAAGAGGGAGGAAGGGAGGGAGAACTGAAACAGAAAGAAGAAAGGGAGAGGGAAAATGAGAAGACATGAAAAATGAAAATAAAAAGGCTAGAGGAAAAATGAAAAGAATGATGAGGAAAAAAAGGAGTGGGGAAGAGAAAGAAGGAGGGAAAGGAAAAAAAGGAAAGCAAGAAAAAAGAATGAGGATAGGAGGGAAGAAAGAGGGAGGAGGATGAAATTAAAAGGAGGGGAAAAGGGAATAAAGAAAGAGTAGACTTGCTTTCTGAAATCTTGTTTTTCTCAAATGCATGAGAGGCTTTGCTAACCAGAGCTTGAGGAAAGGGGGAAGACACTGGTAGGAAAGAGAAGAAAATCCCAGCCACTAGAGAGAGGAAGGGTGGACAATTGCACAACAGGATTGAGGATTAGAGATGTGGTTGGGAATTCCAGAAAGTGGGAACATGTGAAGATTTCAGATAAGCCATCTCAGATAATCCTGTACCTTACTCTGATTGACTAGCTGATGCTGTGTCCTTCCTTTGCTGTGCCCTCTGCACTTATGGCTCTCTTTCAGAATTGATTTGGGGCCACAGCCAAATATAACAAACCAGGATTTCTAATGAAAATCCTTTTTTCACAAAAATACAGCCATTTTTTTCTAGGAAGGCAGAATGAGCAGAGGGTAGCTCTATGCTTGTCCCAGATCCAGGGCACAGCTCCAGGAAGAGGGTAGGGGACAGAGAGAAGATGACTTACAGCTCCAGTCCATGCTCCAAATTTCTTACTAGATTAATTCCTGGCCACCCAACCACAGTGAAAAAAATCTCAGTGCCCACGGAAAGCCATGGACTAGGAATCAGAAAACCTAAGTTCTAATCCTGGCTCTGCCACAGACATGTTCTTTGACTTTGAGTATACCACTTCCCCAGGTAAGGGGACTGCTTCCTCATATGTAAAGTGAGGAGACTGGATTACCAGAGCACTAACGTTTCTTCTAGCTTTGACAGTCTATGAATCGGTATGTACTGCTTAGAAAACCTGTCTGGAGAGCTCCTCCAGACAGCCCATCGTCCAGGACCTTGGACAGCTCCAGCCAGCCGGCCGTCTCTCTCCTCCCCAGCCCCAGTCTTCCCATTCTAAGG
This sequence comes from Pseudochirops cupreus, assembly GCA_028627135.1. NCBI lineage: Eukaryota > Metazoa > Chordata > Mammalia > Diprotodontia > Pseudocheiridae > Pseudochirops > Pseudochirops cupreus. The sequence goes on from CM053582.1 coordinate 123,556,814, forward strand.
CAAAGTTCTGCTCGAATCTGACTCAAAGCACCTGCTCCCCCCAAATCTCCCTCCTTTCTCCCCTCTCCCCACTGGCTGGCTGGCTGGCTGGCTGCAACTTCTTTATTGGAAAATTTTCTGTTTTTGGGTGTTGGGAACGGAGGCCTGTATGCAGTTGATTATATCAATTACTTTTCAGAACATGGTTTTGATCCCAACACTACTTCACTGGATCAGTGAATAGAAAGTGCTCTCAGAGAAAATGGCATTTTTTATAACCCTGGCAAAATGCTTTTTGCTGCTGATGAGATGAGCCACCCAGAGAGAGAGGTATAGCACATATGATACATAACTAACCAGAAGTATAATCTTCTAAATTGGAAGCCATAATGTTTGCTGTTAGAGCTAAATATTAACAGGGCATTGTCTCACAATAAGCCTCACGAGGCAGCTCTCTCAACTCGGCACTGCCGTCATATTAAAGGAACGTGATTAAATTTCTTTCTGCTATCAGAATTAGGAAATGAATAGTTTTATGAGACTCCTGCTACAGAAAGTGAGGAAATCTAATACCAGGAATGGGCTCCAGACTCTAGTTCCTCACTGTATCTAGGTATTACTTCCTACTTAGTCCAGAGGGAGGTAGTACTTTTCAGGTTTGAATTGGGCTCTGGGCCACAGACTACGTCCAGCAATGTAGAATCAGCGTCTCTGAGCTGGCAAGAGATCTAGAGGATAGAAGTATATATAAACTGTTACCTTAAGCATGACTCCTCTCTCTGACAGTGGTAGAAAGTGATGATCAAACCTGTGCTTGCACATCTAAGTGATAGGGACCTCCTTTCTTCAGGAATCAGTTTGATCCAGTTTTGAGAAAATTCAGGTTGTTAGGAAGTTAGTCCTTATGTGGAGTCCAAATTTGCCTCCTTGTAACTCTCCCTCCCTCCTCCTCATTGCTTCTAGTTCTTCCCTCTGGGTATTAGACATTTATTATCCAACCAAAGACTGCATTCTCTTTTTCAGGTGCTACACTGAACTGTGGAATTATATTGTATTCTATATCCTTGTGCCACTGTTGGTGGCAGTCCAACAGAGCCTGCCCCTACTGAAACAGACAGTCTGGAGCTAGTTTTAGAGGTTGACAAGAGTCATGGGCAGGACTACTTTCTGAGGCATCAGAGTGACAATGGAAGTAATACAAGACCTACATGGTAGTTAGATTGGAGCAGGAAACTTTCATCTATCTGTATGGTGAGATCAAGGCTATCTTAAGGGAGCCTTTTGAAGTCTTCAACTCATCACTTCTAGCATCATAGAATTTAGAGCTAGAAGGAATCTTGAAGATTCTCTAGGCAAATATCTTCATTTTACAGAGAGGGAAACCAAGACCCAGAGAGATGAAAGCATTTGCCTAAGATCATGAGTAGGAAGTGGGAGGTTTTGAATGGAAGACCTTTGACTCCAAATTTTGTGCTCTCTTTTTTCTTTTATACTTCACCATCTGTTTCACCTGGCCTCTGTATTCTATTTCATCTTCTTTCACTTGGTTGCTATTATAGTTCTTTTGGAAAAACTCAGAATGTGTTTTGGGTTCCATATGTGGAAGAAAGGGTATATCTATGGCTACACTAGGAGAGTTAGGTGTCTCAGAAGCCAGACAGATAGAAAGATCTGCTTCCTTCCCACAGTTTGGGATTTCAGGTTGGTTAGGGAGAGAAGACAAACACAGGGAGGGGAAGTTTGGCTTATCGTGGCTCTTTTCCTCTCAGAGAGGGAAGAAATTTCTGCTATCTTTTTCCTTCCCTTCACTTGATTTACCTAGGAGAAATCTCCTAGGGGAACTCTCTTCCCTGATCTGCCTTGGGATCAGTAAAATGTTTTGGTGAAGTACTTGGCCAGAGTTGGGGGTACACTGTAGAAACTATAAAGATGACTTTGACTTTACTCAGATTACGCAGCACCTTCTGCAGGGAATCTTTTTAATCCCAGACCCTTCTCCTCTAGAATTATTTTCCATTTATTCTGCATGTACTTTACATGTTCCAATTTATTTACATATTTTCTCTTCCATCAGAATGTAAGCTCCTTGAGGGTGAGAACCATTTTTGCTTTTCTTTGTATCCTCGGTGCTAGTACATAACAAGGGCTTAATAAATGTTTTCTGATGGGCTGATTACATATTTATCTCCCATTAGACTGTGAGTTCCTTGAGGGATGGCCCATGTTTTTGTCTTTCTTTGTATCCTCAGCACTTAGCATACTGCCTGGCCCATAGTAAGTGCCTAATACATAGCTATTGAGTGATTGACTGTTCCAATAGCACCGGTAGAGCCAGAGGTCCCCTTTCTACACCATGGAATATTAAAATCACCATTCAGAAGCAACCCCACCTCCAGTTTTGAATGGGAACTAAGGACCTAGCTCTCACTTACCTTCTTGGTCTTCAGAGCATTAAATTCACCTACCTACCTGGTAATAGGGTATGACCAAAATGTTTGATCTAGCTCTCTGTTCTGAAGCCTTTGCATCTTTGCATCTGAGGTCACTTAATTCTTACCTGCTTCCTCAGGTCCATGTGTCAACCTGATCCCTAAATACAGGAGAAAGAGGAATTTTTGGAGTTCTAGAATAGTGACATTGAGTCAGTCTGGCTGCTTGCCTTGTTCTGACTTCATACTCAGAAGCTAGTAATCAGTGTCTTATCCCATCTACTGGGACCAGTCCTGAGCTTTGTGCCTTAGGCTTATGAACTGATATCATGCCCAATGTTTCCTGGTGCCCTGACCCATTCTTTTGTTTTTCTTTTTTTAAAAATTTATTTATTAGTTAGTTTGTTTATTTATTTATTTATTTTTAAAAATTTTTTGAGTCACATATTTTCTCCCCGTCTTTCCCCCGCCCACCACCCCAAAACAGCCATCCCAATGTGTCCCCCTCCCCTAGTCTGTTCTCTCCTATGTCACTTTTCAGTAGGGCAGGATGGATCTCCCAACCGCAGTGCCTGTG